>CM045991.1:81138466-81738466 GCA_025175895.1 Wurfbainia villosa | reverse complement strand
CGATGATATCGATCGGACCGGTACCGATTGATTCGGTGATATAGCGATATCGGAAGGCTTACGGTTCGTTATCGGTCGATCGGCCATTTATGGCGATCAGACGATATCTGAATCATTCATTATCGATCATTTGCTCGATCATCCCGATTTTCTCTCCTCTTCCTCTTCCGACGAACCTCCACCGCACCGTTTAGCCGTTCTCCCTCGCTTTTCCGGTGTCTTCACCGACCGGTGCTCCCATTTAGAGTGCTCTCAAACTCGAGGACCTTCTCTTGTCACTCCGTTCGCGCTCTAGTTTCCAATCACTCGGCTAGGGTTCCGTGGTCCGACACTGCTCTTTGTTCACCATGCCGCATAGGTATATTTTCATTCCTGATCAATGTTTATTTGTTCCTATGATTGTATTTCACTAACCCATGCTTGTCTTGTTGTCTCTGTCCATGCATCATCAACCTACATTGTGCGTTTTTTTTTGTGTTGTCTTGTCACACATTTAGACTTAAGCACTTTGCTACTAAGCGTACTCGGGCACCTCCGACCAACGAGGGCCCGTCAAACCCTCGACCCCCTGTCGATCCTCGATTTCCAAACTCCGCACTTGAAAGTGCTTTCAATAAAAACAAATTCCAACTTATTCCACCTAGATCAATGGATCCCAATTTTCTTAAAGACTACTGTTTTGACATTGTTCAAATCATTCAACATTACAAACTTGAGTCTTTAGTCTTTTGTGAACATCATGTTAATATCACTCTTCTCTCTGAATTTTTCAACAACCTACGACCGGCTGGAGATGGGAGATATCGGACTCGCGTTGCTCAGTAGCGACACGGATTCGATCCCAGATCTTGACTGATTTTCTCGGTTGTCTCTCTTCCGAGAATGATTTCATCTTATATCCATCTTGGAGTGAACCTCTTCCACCTCCTTTTGAGGAGATTTATTTGGATTCCCTTCACACTACTTTCTATCATTCTCCTCGACCTTTGAACACTAATCTATTTCAATCACAAGAACTTTCTGCCTCTGACAATGTCCTTTATAAGGTCATTGCTCATTGTCTTCTCCCTATAGTTACTCGTGGTTTGGCTTTGGTTCGCCCTCCACACTTCTCATGTATCTCTTTCGTTCATACTTAGACATCAAAATTGGCCTCAATACCTTCCATTGCATCACTCATTTCATAAGGCCAAACAATGGGAAGGTTCATATTCCTTTTGGAAATGTCCTTACTCAATGGCTCAGCTCCGTAGGCATTGATGTCAATATAGGAGTCATTAAAGTCATGAATAGAAAATATGATCGAGATGACTCGGAGTTTCTCCTTGGCGGGCACGAAGGCCGACAGAGGATCCATTTTCAGGACCCGGCCGACGGCTAGCGGTGGCACTCCGGCACGAGAGGATCTGCCGCGGAAGGATTCTTGAAGGTGTTCTTGAGGGTGTTCTTGAGAAGCGGAATGCGGGGAGATTGCTGCAGCGATCTTTGTTATGCGGATCCATCCTTCGCCGTTGCCCATTTGATGCTTTGCGGGCAGTAGACACACGCTTTGAGGAGTTGCGCTTAGAGCATCAGGAGCTTCGCCGAGAGCATCAGGAGCTCCTCTCCCTCGTGAGAGGGGTGCATCTGCAGCAGCAGGACATCTTGGCGATTCTCCGCCCTGCTACACCTGGACACCCACCTCACGATGGATCGTCCTCTGCACCGATGGATGCTGAGGACGACGATCGTTAGCTCGCTTATTTTTTTTTTAATTTTTCTTTTTGGCCGTATGTACGGCATAAACTTCTACTTGTGTCATAACTTTGGATTAATGAAATGAAATTGTGCCCTTGTTTTAATTCATTTCTATTAGTGTCTACAACTTGTTATTTGTCAAGTTTAGAAGTTGAGCATATAGTACGAAGTTATGAATATTGATATGATACAATTACACTTTTTGTGTCATAATTTTGTTATTTTGAATATCGTATCAATCCATTAATCTGATGAGCATATTTTTCATCTAATATTTTTCATATGTTATATTAGTCGAATAAAATGTGTATGACGAGTTTCGTGATTTTTGGACACCCACGGAATTTTCTACGCATTTTCAAACCTTGACTAAAAAATTTGATTTTCAATTTTATGCGATATCGATCATTTAGTTATTGGCGATCATTTAAAGGCGATTGGTGATGCCTATTCGATCGAACGGTGACCGATTTTGGAATAGAAAACAATTTTTCATCGGTTAAAAGGTTCAATTTTGGACATTATATGATTTCCACAGTATATACATGATAACTTGTATGGAAAGGCAGATTTTCTTGGTGCACTGGTTTAGGGGGAGCTACATCCCTAATTTCTATAATTGTTGGTGCAAGGCTAGGACATATTTGCTTATTCTATTGCTTATGCCTTGCTTCACATGTTATTTCCCCATCATGAAACATGTCTTGGATTTAGGGGGAGCTTCATATCAACTTTATACCTTTGTTAAAGATATGTCAATTCTTCCTGCACTTATTGGATAAACTCTTCTCTTTTTGTTGTATTTCAAAGGGGGAGAAGGGATATTTAAGTTAGAATTCATATTGAAATATGTTTATATGTATGTGTTAAAGACCTAACTTAAATGATTGCCAAACATCAAAAAGGGGGAGATTGTTGGTGCAACAATGCCCCAAGCATTTATATATTTTGATGTTTGGATAATCATCTAAGTTAGACAATGTTTTGTGATCTAATTGTAAACATGTTTAAGTGACAGGAAAATCCAAGTATGAAGACTTGGTAAAAGACAAGTCCAAGTGTGATCTTGGCAAAGAGAAGTCAAAGGAAAGGTCTTGGTTTTGGCAGCGTAAGTCCAAGCATGTAGTCTTGGCGGCGTAAAGTCCAAGCAGTCCTTGGAAAAGAAAGACCAAAAAAAAGTCTTGGCGGCATAAGTCCAAGCATGTAGTCTTGGCGGCGTAAAGTCCAAGCGTACTTTGGCAAAGAAGAAAACCAAAGCATGACGAAACCGAAGGAAGCTTTTGAAGGCAAGCGCATGGATGGAGTCGTGGACTCAAAGAAATCCTGGAGGCGCAAGGCTGATGGAGAAGCTAGAAGGTTAAGTCTAGGCTTAGGTTATGTTTTCAAGTATGAATTAGTCATACTTGGGATGTGCCAGTCGACTGGAACATGGTGTCGGTCGAACTGGCCCTTACAATCTGCAAAGATAGAGGTTGGAAGGCATTAGCGCGATCGGGGGTTATCCGAAATGGTGAGAGTCGACTCGACCTGATCGCCGGATACAAGGCGGCGCCGATCGCCATTAATGATCGGCCCGAGGCGATGGCCGAGCCTGGCCACAGCGATAGTTAATCGCCATCGCGGTTGGTGACCGATAGTCTTCCGCTGCATGAAGACTACAAATCCCGAATCCGGTCATTGAGCCGTTAGAATCGGCGGCGATCGTGATGTAAGTCATCAGTCGACTGATAGACCTCCAACGGGAAAAAGAGGTTCTTTCCTATAAAAAGAGCCCAAGGGGAGCAAGAAGGGGCTAATGCTTATATTCTGATCATTCTTCTAAGCTCCCACAAGTTTTCCAAGCTTTCTAAGTGTATTAATCTCCCTCCTCCTCTCAAATCTTCATTGTCATCTTTTGTAAGAAGAGGAGGTCTTTGTGAAGAGAAAGCTTCTTAGTGGAATTGCTTGGGTTGATCCACCTTAAGGATCGCCGTGGAGTAGGAGCGTTATCTCCGAACCACGTAAAGGCCTTGTTAGCATTGTTTTTGTGTTTTTACATATATTATTTGTGCTTGCTTTCGCTAATCATTTTTGTAGAAACCGAAAAGCGCTATTCACCCCCCTCTAGCTTCCAAACGATCACCAACATTAAACACGGGGAGATTAATGTACAAATAATATATGGAGCCCATATTGATTTATGGGGGTTGGTGAGGTAGTTCAATGATGATCCTCTAGTGGAATGGAACATCATTGATGGATCAAGTTAGTGTGGTTCTGATCCATCGGGTGGCCATGACCCAACTCCTCCTTATGGTCCCTATCGTAGCCTAATATAATCCTTGTGAAGTCTAGATCAAAGAATGTAAAACAAAACCTAGAACCAACGGTTGGGATTAATTCCCTAGATCCGATGGTTAGGATGAAACCCTAGAACCAACGGTTGGGATTAAATCCCTAAGATCCGATGGTTAGGATGAAACCCTAGAATCGACGGTTAGGATTAAATCCCTAGAGCCGACGGTTGGGAAAAAACCCTAGATCCGACGGTTGGGATGAAATCCTAGATCCGACGGTTGGGATGAAATCCTAGATCCGATGGTTGAGATGAAACCCTAGATCCGACGGTTGGGATAAAACCCTAGATCCGACGGTGGAGGTTAAATCCCTAGATCCGACGGTGGAGATTAAAGGAGTCCTAAGCCTAACTCTATAAAAGGAAAGCTTAGGGTTGGGCGGCAAATAGAGATTTCGAATTGGGATTAGGGTTTGGAGCAAAGGTGGGCGGCTAGGGTTTTGGAGCAAAAGAAGTGGGCGGCAACTCTTCCTTCTAGTTGAAGTTGGCCGGCGCCCATCTTCCTTCCATTAACAGTTGGCCGGCACCCATCCTTGAGCCCTCTCCCTTCTTCCTTTGCCGACGGTTCTCCTTCCATAGGTGGCCAGCATTCATCTTCCTCCCTTCATCCTAGAGTGGCCGGCGGCAACACTTCTTGAAGTTGGCCGGCGCATCATCCAATTGTTCCTTGGCCGGCGGTTGCACCAAATTCCCTAATTTGGTGGCCGGTTCTAGATAGGAAGGTATTTGTTGTTTCTTCTCTTTTTTCGCAGTGGACAAGGTAGAGAAGAAAGCGATCTAGAAGGCTTCTACTCGTGGAGGATCTTCGTCCACACGTCGTCCACGAGAAGGATAGGACATACGGTAGAAGATCGTGAGGTATAAAGTTATTTTAACTTTATTTATAGATCTGAACTTGTTCTTTTATGTTTTGATTATGCATGTGTAAATTAGTAAATATATTGTATAATCATGGACCCCGAAGACAAACACAAAAACCGGCGATCCGTCCATCGTCTCTTTCGCGGCTAACCAACTAGAAGAGTTGTGTTGCTTGAACAACTAGTTTGTTCAAGCGACCACTCAAGTTGTTAGCACGACGAAGAAATGGTGTTGCTAAGGAAGCTCATCCCATCTGGATTAATCCTTTCATTAGTGAAAATTTTAATCCGGGGACATGGGAGCCAATGAGCCTCCGAAGCGACTCCCTACAACTGGTATCAGAGCCACGGTTTCCGGTTTTGTGTTTTGGATTCGGTTAATTTTTATGCATATTTCATATATTAGATGTGCCGGATAATAGTAGGATATGCGTAGTTTAACTCTTTGGTTGCAGACATAAGATCCGACTATTATGGCCATGTGTGTGTATGTGAATGGATGTGCGTAAAAATTTATTATTTGAATCCTCGGGGTTGACGAGGCTAGATTAGTATTTAATTTTGTAATTAAATACGGCATTGTTTAGCCACTCATTTTAGTTTACTTTCGATCTAGATGATTTGTACACTCCTTCGTGGAGTATAGGATCGATGGATGTAAATTAAAATGTTTTATCTCGGCTCGGAACTCTTTGGTGACTTGCGCACGGGAAAAGATGGAGCGGACGAGGTGACGACACGACGGGATGCATATTGGAGGATAATTCCATAATAGTTGGAAAAATTCTGTTTTTTCCATATTTATTGCTTATTTGTTTTATATGCATGTTGTGTATGTTTTAAAATTCCTCAATTTTAATTTACTAAGTGGGAGAGGGACATTTTAATTAATTCCCGCGGCCTCCATTACAATTTGACGTGTGATGCAACAAACTTGCGCGTTGGCTCTGAGTGCCTTCCTCCCCATCGGATGGGTTTGTTTGCGGATCACTAGGTCAAATAATGGTTGACTTAGTTAACATGATGATAAGGTTGATGATGTTCCCTTGAGGAGCTCATAAGGTTCATCATGTAAACCCAGCTGGTTGACTTAGTCAACATGATGATAAGGTTGAGTGGTACTACTCGAGGAATTAGATGTTAATTAATTGATGGTCAGTAAATCAATTAATTGACGGACATTCGATATCTTAAACACGGGGTGATTAATGTACAAATAATATATGGAGCCCATATTGATTTATGGGGGTTGGTGAGGTAGTTCAATGATGATCCTCTAGTGGAATGGAACATCATTGATGGATCAAGTTAGTGTGGTTCCGATCCATCGGGTGGCCAAGACCCAACTCCTCCTTATGGTCCCTATCGTAGCCTAATATAATCCTTGTGAAGTCTAGATCTAAGAATGTAAAACAAAACCTAGAACCAACGGTTGGGATTAAATCCCTAGATCCGATGGTTAGGATGAAACTCTAGAACCAACGGTTGGGATTAAATCCCTAAGATCCGATGGTTAGGATGAAACCCTAGAATCGACGGTTAGGATTAAATCTCTAGAGCCGACGGTTGGGATAAAACCCTAGATCCGACGGTTGGGATGAAATCCTAGATCCGACGGTTGGGATGAAATCCTAGATCCGACGGTTGAGATGAAACCCTAGATCCGACGGTTGGGATAAAACCCTAGATCCGACGGTGGAGGTTAAATCCCTAGATCCGACGGTGGAGATTAAAGGAGTCCTAAGCCTAACTCTATAAAAGGAAAGCTTAGGGTTGGGCGGCAAATAGAGATTTCGAATTGGGATTAGGGTTTGGAGCAAAGGTGGGCGGCTAGGGTTTTGGAGCAAAAGAAGTGGGCGGCAACTCTTCCTTCTAGTTGAAGTTGGCCGGCGCCCATCTTCCTTCCATCAACACTTGGCCGGCGCCCATCCTAGAGCCCTCTCCCTTCTTCCTTGGCTGGCGGTTCTCCTTCCATAGGTGGCCGGCATTCATCTTCCTCCCTTCATCCTAGAGTGGCCGGCGGCAACACTTCTTGAAGTTGGTCGGCGTATCATCCAATTGTTCCTTGGCCGGCGGTTGCACCAAATTCCCTAATTTGGTGGTCGGTTCTAGATAGGAAGGTATTTGTTGTTTCTTCTCTTTGTTCGCCGGACAAGGCAGAGAAGAAAGCGATCTAGAAGGCTTCTACTCGTGGAGGATCTTCGTCCACACGTCGTCCACGAGAAGGATAGGACATACGGTAGAAGATCGTGAGGTATAAAGTTATTTTAACTTTATTTACAGATCTGAGCTTGTTCTTTTATGTTTTGATTATGCATGTGTGAATTAGTAAATATATTGTATAATCATGGACCCCGAAGACAAACACAAAAACCGGCGATCCGTCCGTCGTCTCTTCCGCGGCTAACCAACTAGAAGAGTTGTGTTGCTTCAACAACTAGTTTGTTCAAGCGACCACTCAAGTTGTTAGCACGACGACAAAATGGTGTTGCTAAGGAAGCTCATCCCATCCGGATTAATCCTTTCATTAGTGAAAATTTTAATCCGGGGACATGGGAGCCAATGAGCCTCAGGCGACTCCTAGTATCGAGCCCACGGTTTCCGGTTTTGTGTGTTTTGGATTCGGTTAATTTTTATGCATATTTCATATATTAGATGTGCTGGATAATAGTAGGATATGCGTAGTTTAACTCTTTGGTTGCAGGCATAAGATCCGACTATTATGGCCATGTGTGTGTATGTGAATGGATGTGCGTAAAAATTTATTATTTGAATCCTCGGGGTTGACGAGGCTAGATTAGTATTTAATTTTGTAATTAAATACGACATTGTTTAGCCGCTCATTTTAGTTTACTTTCGATCTAGATGATTTGTACACTCTGCTGGGATGTCTCGCTTCGGAAGCTCATTTGATCCCATGTCCCCGGATTAAAATTTTCACTAATGAAAGACTTAATCTGGATGGGATGAGCTTCCTTGGCACAACCTATTCGTCGTCGTGCTAACAACTTGAGTGGTCGCTTGAACAAACTAGTTGTTCAAGCAACACAACTCTTCTAGTTGGTTAGCCGCGGAAAAGACGACGGATGGATCGCCGGTTTTTGTGTTTGTCTTCGGGGTCAATGATTATACAATATATATCCATTCATACACATGCATAATCAAAATATTAAAGAACATATTCAGATCTGTAAATAAAGTTAAAAACAACTTTATACCTTACGATCTTCTATCGTATGTCCTATCCTTCTCGTGGATGACGTGTGGACGAAGATCCTCCACGAGTTGAAGCCTTCTTGATCACTTTCTTCTCTACCTTGTCCGCTGCGAACAAAGAGAAGCAATCACAAATACCTTTCCTATCTAGAACCGACCACCAAATTAGGGAATTTGGTGCAACCGCCGGCCAAGGAGCAAGTGGATGATGCGCCGGCCACCAAATGAATGGAAACCGCCGGCCACCTTGGAGAGATTGGAGGAAGATGATTGCCGGCCACCAATGGATGGAGAACCGCCGGCCAAGGAGCAAGGAAAAGGGAAGAGTGCCGCCCAAAACCAAGGAGGAGAAGAGAGGGATGACCGGCCAAACCCTAGCTTGCCGCCCAAGCTTGTAGCCGCCCAAACCCTAGCCGCCCAATGGAAGATGAGCCAAACCCTAACTCTAATTCGAAAACCAATCTCCTTATCTTTTTCCTTACCGCCCAACCCTAAGCACCTATTTATAGAATAGGGCTTAAGCCTCCTTTAATCTCATCCGTCGGATCTAGGGATTTAACCTCCACCGTCGGATCTAGGGTTTTATCCCAACCGTCGGATCTAGGGTTTCATCTCAACCGTCGGATCTAGGATTTCATCCTAATCGTCGGATCTAGGATTTCATCCCAACCGTCGGATCTAGGGTTTTATCCCAACCGTCGGATCTAGGGATTTGATCTCAACCGTCGATTCTAGGGTTTCATCCTAACCATCGGATCTTAGGGATTTAATCCCAACCGTTGGTTCTAGGGTTTCATCCTAACCATCGGATCTTAGGGATTTAATCCTAACCGTTGGTTCTAGGTTTTATTTTACATTCTTGGATCTAGACTTCACAAGGATTATATTAGGCTACGATAGGGACCATAAGGAGGAGTTGGGTCTTGGCCACCCAATGGATCGGAACCACACATACTTGATCCATCAATGATGTTCCATTCCACTAGAGGATCATCATTGAACTACCTCACCAACCCCCATAAATTAATATGGGCTCTATATATTATTTGTACATTAATCTCTCCGTATTTAAGATATCGAATGTCCGTCAATTAATTGATTTATTGACCATCAATTAATTAACATCTAACTCCTCGAGTAGTACCACTCAACCTTATCATCATGTTGACTAAGTCAACCAGCTGGGTTTACATGATGAACCTTATGAGCTCCTCAAGGGGACATAATCAACCTAATATATAGGACACGGTTTCCTCCTATAATCAACGACACACCATGTAAATAATATTATTTCCCAACTTACCGGGCATATTGATTTAATCCATCTAAATCTCACCCACTGGTAAATTAAAGAAATAAATACTAAGTACATGTGCCCGTTATTATATCGGGATTAAGAGCATGTACAACATAATATCCGAGGTCCGATTCAATTATGTAGTCAGTACTAAATTGAATCACCTCTATGTCGGTCCTACTCAATACACCTAAGTGTACTAGTGTAACTCTATGTTCAATATAAAACAATACCAAGCTACACTACAACCATGCCAATGGTTTGTCCAAAACCATCTTGGTTGTGAGCCTCTACTTATATTTTACAAGGGACTGATAACATGATCTTCTGTGCCACACCAAGTACCATGTTATCTACAATATAGAATATTAGACAATATGCACACATATATAATGAATATATAAAATGCAAACAATGATCATGTGATTCTTATTTCAAAATAAAATGTTCATACAGAAAAGAGCTAGGCTTTCAGTATACATTCTAACAATCTCCCACTTATACTAAAAGACTATGCTGTCATCACTCTGCCATACATCTGATCCCCATGTCCTCCACATGCCTATCAAACGCTTTACATTTGGAAGGGCCTTAGTGAATGGATCCCGGTTATCCTCTGATGCAATCTTGGCGGCAACAACTTCTCCTCGCTCACGATCTCTCGTATGAGGTGGTACTTGCGCTCTATGTGTTTACTTGCCTTATGGGCTCGTGGTTCCTTGAGTTTGCAAAATTGTGATAGTTACAGGCAAACCGGGGAATCACATCCAAGTCCATCAAGAAGTTCTGAGCCATCTGACTTCCTTGGTGCCTCAGGTGCCACATACTCGGCTTCCATGGTAGAGTCACGCATTTACCTTGACACTCCTCCATACTATGGCTCCACCTCCAAAAGTAAACACAAACCCCGAGGTAGACTTACTCTTGTCCCTATCTGATTGGAAATCCGAATCCGTGTAACCCACAGGGACTAATTGATCTGCCCGGTAAACCAGCATATAATCCCTAGTCCTTCTCAGGTACTTCAATATATGCTTTACCGCAGTCCAATGTCCCTGTCTAGGATTACTCTGATATCTGCTAACCATGCCCACGACAGCGGATATCCGGTCTTACATAGCATAGCATACATAAGGCTTCCCTCTTTGAGAAGCATAAGGAACCGCCTTCATGTCCTCTATCTCCTTTGATGTTTTGGGACACATCTCTTTAGATAAAGGAACTCCATGCCTAAAAGGTAGAAAACCTTTCTTGGAGTTCTGCATGCTAAAACGAGCAAGGATAGTGTCAATATATGAAGCTTGAGATAAGCACAACATCCTTTTCTTGCGATCCCTTATAACTTTGATCCCAAGGATGTGTCCCACTTCTCCCAAGTCCTTCATGTCAAACTGTTTGGACAACCATACCCTTACGTCTGATAACACTTTGATATTGTTGCCAAATAACAAAATGTCATCTACGTATAGTACAAGAAACACCACTACATTTCTGTCACATCTCTTGTATACACAAGGTTCATCTGGACTTTGAATAAATCCATACGACTGGATTACCTCATCAAAGCGGATGTTCCAAGATCTAGAAGCTTGCTTCAATCCATAAATGGACCGATTAAGCTTACATACAAGATGCTCTTTGCCTTTAGCAATGAATCCCTCTGGTTGCCGCATATAGATGTTCTCCTCAAGACTTCCGTTAAGGAAAGCTGTCTTGACATCCATCTGCCATATCTCATAATCCATATGAGCAGCTATAGATAAGAGAATCCGGATAGACTTAAGCATAGCTACTGGCGAAAAGGTCTCCTCATAGTCGATACCCTCTTTCTGAGTATACCCTTTACTTGACAAGCCTGGCTTTGAAGGTCTCAACCTTCCGTCTACTCCTCTCTTTCTCTTGTAGATCCACTTGCATCCAATAGTTTTTACACCATCGGGTGGCTCTACTAGCTCCCGGACACGATTAGAATCCATAGATTCTATCTCTGAATTCATCGCTCTTTGCCAAGATACCACATCTCTATCTTGGATTGCCTCGTCATATGTCCAGGGATCAGGTTCATGTTCACCAGGGACTAAGTCCGAAGACTCTCCCAAAAACATGAATCTATCGGGTTGTCTAACAACCCTCCCACTCTGACAAGTACCTCCTGTGTATGCTCTGACATGCGACGGTCGGTGACTTGTGGGGTATCCTCTTGTCACGGTGGTCTGAAGTCGGAACTTCCCACCTCCTCAAGAACAATCCTACTCTTGGGCTTGTGGTTCATTATATAATCCTCCTCTAGAAATCGGCGTTCGTGCTAACGATCACCTCTCGATCTCTAGGATTATAAAATAAACCACCTTCGTTCCCTTAGGGTAGCCAACAAATATGCATACATGCGAGATTCCAACTTACGGCCATCGGCCTTTGACACATGTCTTTGGACTCCCCATATCGAATATGTCTCGGACTAGGCTTTTGCCCGATCCACAATTCTACGAGGGTAGAAGGTATTGATTTAGATGGAACCAAGTTCGGAGTATACATTGTCGTTCGGTGCATACCCCAGGCAAGCAGGTAACTCGAGAATAACTCATCATCGATCGACCATCTCCATAAGAGTCCTATTCCTTCGCTCCGCTACACCATTCTGTTTGGGGTGTGCGGTGCGACAATTGGGATTGAATCTCGGCCTCACGATAAGTAACTCCTAAACTCTCCCAAGAGGTACTCGCCACCACGATCAGATCGTAATGTCTTGATACTTTTACCTTGACGGTTCTCCACATCAGCCTTGAATTCTTTGAACTTGTCAAAGCATTCAGACTTGCGGCGCATCAAGTAAATGTATCCATACCTTGAATAATCGTCTATAAATGAGATGAAGTATTCAAAGCCACCTCTTGCCTGGATAGACATAGGACCGCACAAATCAGAATGAACCAATTCTAACACATCTTTGGCTCTATACCCCTTGGCCTTAAAAGGCCTCTTGGTCATTTTACCTTCCAAGCAAGATTCGCAGGTTGGGAGATCCTCCACCACTAATGAACCCAAAGGTCCATCAGCTATCAACCTTTGAATTCTGCTTAGGTTAATATGACCAAGCCTTAGATGACAAAGATATGTTTGGTTCATTTGCGAAGGTTCTTTTCTCTTATTAGATTTAGAAGATGAGTTATTTACTTCTATATGCATCGTGGGAGTTTTTGGTTCAAGAGTATATAAATTGCCAACCAATGTACTAGAACAGATAATCTCCCTATTCCTTTTTATAACCACCTTGTCATTAAAAGAAATAGAATATCCATCCAAAAGCAATTTAGAAACTGAAATTAAATTCTTTCTAAAAGTAGGTACATAAAGACAATTTCTCAACACCAAAAATTTATTCCTATCAAAAGATAAATAAAGCGTCTCCCCTTTGCAATAGCCCACCTTTGAAGCATTGCCCATGAAGGCGGTAATTTCTCCCTCGGCTAGTCGTCGGGTTTCTGGAACCCCTGCAAAGTATTGCGGACATGATCGATGGCTCTGTATCTACACACAGTCTTGGTAGATAACAGCTAAACATGTTTCAACAACTAAACAAGAAGATATACCTTTATTCTTTGGCGAGGGCGATCCGCCTTCGAATCGATCTGCTTGCAAGTGAAGCACTTGCCTTTTGGCTTCTTCACTCTGCTGAGGTCCTCCTACCACTTTATTCGCTACACCTTGCTTCTTATTCTTCTTACCTTTGGTTTTAGAGGATGAAACCTTCTGAGCTACCATGGGTTGAGAACTCGTGAAAAAGCCCTTTGCCGCTGGAGTTCATCGGAAGCTCCGCCAACGAATACAACCTCTTGTTCATGTTGTAGTTGAGGCGAACGCTTCAAAACTCCTAGGCGAGACTGGAGAATGATATCGACTGGGTTTCCCCATCGATCTCGGCTCGAGGACTTCCATCTCATTAAGATGAGCCATCATCTTGAGAACATGATCCCTAATGGTGTTCCTCGACCATGGTGGTCGCCATTAAGTTTCTCATTGCCTCCTCGCTTAGCCGCCTACTCGATGTCCAAAAGTTCCTTGAGATCAACATCATGTCATAAGTCGTGGGCTATGGCTCGATGTCGATGTTGCAAAGACATTTGACATAGATGCCAAAATGTAACACCGCGCCATCTCATCCGCCTTTAACCCATTTCTTATAATGTTCTTTCTCCTTTTCATCAGAGTAATCGGTGGGCTTAGGAGGACAGACCTCGAAGAGTACAAATTTGTACTCCTCAGCACTTAAGACAATATCCAGGTTTCTTTTCCAATCAATGTAGTTTGGACCATTAAGATTGTTTTCTTTTAAAATCACAGCAAGTGGGTTGAAAGCCATTTGAAATTCCTAAAAATTACAATGATCAAAAATATTAGATTTCAAATATTATTGATTCCTCAAAACAATAAAATCAAATCAACCAACACTCAAAACACCGAGAATTTCGTATGCCACACTGTGTGGACGTATACGAAACCTACATTTGTAAGAGGAGGTTTTACCCATTAATTTTATTATCTTGTCAACCTTACTTTTTGACAAATAAAATTAATAGTTGGTTCCTCTTTGGCCCTACAAATAAAAGCAGTGACTCCGATGGGGAGGATACTTTCATTTGCATCTAAGTGTGCACCATTACACGATACTAAGGGAATTATTTCGGATTATGTGCCTTACCACTGTGGAAGTACACATGCTCCTAGATAATTTCCTATAACCATTATTTGACCTAGTGATCCGCAAACAAACCCGTCCGCAGGGAGGAAGGCACTCAGAGCCAACACACAAGTTTGTTCGCATCACACGTCAAATTGTAATGGAGGCCGCGGGAATTAATTAAAATATCCCTCTCCCACTTAGTAAATTGCAAATGAGGAATTTTAAATCACACACAACATGCATATAAAACAAATAAGCAATAAATATGGAAAAAACAGAATTTTTCCAACTATTATGGCATTGTCCTCCAATATGCATCCCGTCGTGTGGCCACCTCGTCCGCTCCATCTTTTCCCGTGCGCAAGTCACCAAAGAGTTCCGAGCTGAGATAAAGCATTTTAATTTACATCCATCGATCCTATACTCCACGAAGGAGTGTACAAATAATCTAGATCGAAAGTAAACTAAAATGAGCGGCTAAACAATGCCGTATTTAATTACAAAAATTAAATACTAATCTAGTCTCGTCAACCCCGAGGATTCAAATAATAAATTTTTTACACACATCCATTCACATACACACACATGGCCATAATAGTCGGATCTTATGCCTGCAACCAAAAAGTTAAACTATGCATATCCTACTATTATCCGGCACATATAATATATAAAAAATGCATAAAAAATTAACCAAATCCAAAACACACAAAACCGAAAACCGTGGCTCTGATACCAATTGCTGGGATGTCTCGCTTCGGAGGCTCATTGGCTCCCATGTCTCCGGATTAAAATTTTCACTAATGAAAGACTTAATCCGGATGGGATGAGCTTCCTTGGCACAACCTATTCGTCGTCGTGCTAACAACTTGAGTGGTCGCTTGAACAAACTAGTTGTTCAAGCAACACAACTCTTCTAGTTGGTTAGCCGCGGAAAAGACGGATGGATCGATTTTGTGTTTGTCTTCGGGGTCCATGATTATACAATATATATCCATTCATACACATGCATAATCAAAATATTAAAGAACATATTCAGATCTGTAAATAAAGTTAAAAACAACTTTATACCTTACGATCTTCTATCGTATGTTCTATCCTTCTCGTGGACGACGTGTGGACGAAGATCCTCCACGAGTTGAAGCCTTCTTGATCACTTTCTTCTCTACCTTGTCCATTGTCCGAACAAAGAGAAGCAATCACAAATACCTTTCCTATCTAGAACCGACCACCAAATTAGGGAATTTGGTGCAACCACGGCCAAGGAGCAGTGGATGATGCGCCACCAAATGAATGGAAACCGCCGGCCACCTTGGAGAGATTGGAGGAAGATGATTGCCGGCCACCAATGGATGGAGAACCACCAACCAAGGAGCAAGGAAAAGGGAAGAGTGCCGCCCAAAACCAAGGAGGAGAAGAGAGGGATGACCGGCCAAACCCTAGCTTGCCGCCTAAGCTTGTAGCCGCCCAAACCCTAGCCGCCCAATGGAAGATGAGCCAAACCCTAACCCTAATTCGAAAACCAATCTCTTTATCTTTTTCCTTGCCGCCCAACCCTAAGCACCTATTTATAGAATAGGGTTTAAGCCTCCTTTAATCTCATCCGTCGGATCTAGGGATTTAACCTCCACCGTCGGATCTAGGGTTTTATACCAACCGTCGGATCTAGGGTTTCATCTCAACCGTCGGATCTAGAATTTCATCCTAATCGTCGGATCTAGGATTTCATCCCAACCGTCGGATCT
Organism: Wurfbainia villosa; assembly: GCA_025175895.1. Classification (NCBI taxonomy): domain Eukaryota; kingdom Viridiplantae; phylum Streptophyta; class Magnoliopsida; order Zingiberales; family Zingiberaceae; genus Wurfbainia; species Wurfbainia villosa. The sequence goes on along the minus strand of CM045991.1, from coordinate 81,722,598 downwards.
AGGGTTTTATCCCAACCGTCGGATCTAGGGATTTGATCTCAACCGTCGATTCTAGGGTTTCATCCTAACCATCGGATCTTAGGGATTTAATCCCAACCGTTGGTTCTAGGGTTTCATCCTAACCATCGGATCTTAGGGATTTAATCCTAACCGTTGGTTCTAGGTTTTGTTTTACATTCTTGGATCTAGACTTCACAAGGATTATATTAGGCTACGATAGGGACCATAAGGAGGAGTTAGGTCTTGGCCACCCGATGGATCGGAACCACACATACTTGATCCATCAATGATGTTCCATTCCACTAGAGGATCATCATTGAACTACCTCACCAACCCCCATAAATTAATATGGGCTCCATATATTATTTGTACATTAATCTCCCCGTGTTTAAGATATCGAATGTCCGTCAATTAATTGATTTACTGACCATCAATTAATTAACATCTAACTCCTCGAGTAGTACCACTCAACCTTATCATCATGTTGACTAAGTCAACCAGCTGGGTTTACATGATGAACCTTATGAGCTCCTCAAGGGGACATCATCAACCTAATATATAGGACACAGTTTCCTCCTATAATCAATGGCACACCATGTAAATAATATTATTTCCCAACTTACCGGGCATATTGATTTAATCCATCTAAATCTCACCCATTGGTAAATTAAAGAAATAAATACTAAGTACATGTACCCATTATTATAACGGGATTAAGAGCATGTACAACATAATATCCGAGGTCCGATTCAATTATGTAGTCAGTACTAAATTGAATCACCTCTATGTCGGTCCTACTCAATACACCTAAGTGTACTAGTGTAACTCTATGTTCAAGATAAAACAATACCAAGCTACACTACAACCATGCCAATGGTTTGTCCAAAACCATCTTGGTTGTGAGCCTCTACTTATATTTTACAAGGGACTGATAACATGATCTTCTGTGCCACACCAAGCACCATGTTATCTACAATGTAGAATATTAGACAATATGCACACATATATAATGAATATATAAAATGCAAACAATGATCATGTGATTCTTATTTCAAAATAAAATGTTCATACAGAAAAGAGCTAGGCTTTCAGTATACATTCTAACACACTCCTTCGTGGAGTATAGGATCGATGGATGTAAATTAAAATGTTTTATCTCGGCTCGGAACTCTTTGGTGACTTGCGCACGGGAAAAGATGGAGCGGACGAGGTGGCGACACGACGGGATGCATATTGGAGGACAATGCCATAATAGTTGGAAAATTCTGTTTTTTCCATATTTATTGCTTATTTATTTTATATGCATGTTGTGTATGTTTTAAAATTCCTCAATTTTAATTTACTAAGTGGGAGAGGGACATTTTAATTAATTCCTGCGGCCTCCATTACAATTTGACGTGTGATGCAACAAACTTACGCGTTGGCTCTGAGTGCCTTCCTCCCCATCGGATGGGTTTGTTTGTGGATCACTAGGTCAAATAATGGTTATAGGAAATTATTAAGGAGCGTGTGTACTTCCCCATCGGTAAGGCACATAATCCGAAATAATTCCCTTAGTATCGTGTAATGGTGCACACTTAGATGCAAATTAAAAGTATCCTCCCCATCGGAGTCACTGCTTTTATTTGTAGGGCCAAAGAGGAACCAACTATTAATTTTATTTGTCAAAAAGTAAGGTTGACAAGATAATAAAATTAATGGGTAAAACCTCCTCTTACAAATGCAGAATTCATATACGTTCACACTATCGTGGCATGCGATATTCTCGGTGTTTTGAGGTGTTGGTTGATTTCGGAATTTTATTGTTTTTGAGGAATCAATAATATTTGAAATCTAATATTTTGATCATTCTGATTTTTAGGATTTTCAAATGGCTTTCAACCCACTTGCTGTGATTTTAAAAGAAAACAAACTTATGACTCTGATGAAAAGGAGATAGAACGTTATAAGAAATGGGTTAAGGCAGATGGGATGGCGCGGTGTTACATTTTGGCATCTATGTCAAATGTGCTGCAACATCAGCATCAGGCCATAGCCACAGCTTATGACATGATGTTCAATCTCAAGGAACTTTTCGGACATCAGAGTAGGGCGGCTAGGCAGGAGGCAATGAGAAACTTGATGACGACCACCATGATCGAGGGAACACCCGTTAGGGATCATGTTCTCAAGATGATGGCTCATCTTAATGAGATGGAAGTCCTAGGAGCTGAGATCGATGGGGAAACCTAGGTCGATATCATTCTCCAGTCTCTGCCTAGGAGTTTTGAGCAGTTCCGCCTCAACTACAACATGAACAAAAGGTTGTATTCATTGGCGGAGCTTCTGACAGAACTCCAGGTGGCAGAGGGGCTTTTTCGTCAGAGTGCTCAAGCCATGGTCGCTCAGAAGGTTTCTTCCTCTAAACCGAAAGGTAAGAAGAAGAAGAAACAAGGTGGAGCGAAGAAAGTGGCAGTGGGACCTCAAGCAGGAGTGAAGAAGCCGAAAGGCAAGTGCTTCACTTGCAAGCAGACTGGACATTGGAAGGCGGATTGTTCTCGCCGAAAGAACAAAGGTATATCTTCTTGTTTAGTTGATGAAACATGTTTAGCGGTGTTATCTACCAGTGCCTGGTGTGTAGATACAGGAGCCACTGATCATGTCTGCAATACTTTGCAGGGGTTCCAGGAAACCCGACGACTAGTTGAGGGAGAGATTACCGTCTTCATGGGCGATGCTTCAAAGGTGGTGGCTATTGCAGTGGGAGACGTTTATTTATCTTTTGATAGGAATAAAGTTTTGGTTTTAAGAAATTGTCTTTGTGTACCTACTTTTAGAAAGAATTTAATTTCAGTTTCTAAATTGTTTATGGACGGATATTCTGTTTCTTTTAATGACAAAGTGGTTATAAAAAGGAATAGGGAGATTATCTGTTCTGGTACATTGGTTGGCAATTTATATACTCTTGAACCAAAAACTCCCACGATGCATATAAAAATCAATAACTCATCTTCTAAGTCTAATAAGAGAAAAGAACCTTCGCAAATGAACCAAACATATCTTTGGCATCTAAGGCTTGGTCATATTAACCTAAGCAGAATTCAAAGGTTGATAGCTGATGGACCTTTGGGTTCATTAGTGGTGGAGGATCTCCCTGTTAGTTATAGCCCTAGAGCCAATCATGTGATGGTTGAAAAGGGAACATTTTGTATCATATTCAATAAAGGCAAAGGATTGGTTATTATATTTACATCTTGCTTGTGCCAGCTAAATTAAATATAATAATGCCCTAGAAAAGTAGGTTCTTATCTACAGCACATCAATTGGCAGAATTGATTATGAGAGGCTGTAGAGAACACTTTCCTAAATGTTCCTAGTCAAGTATTAATATGCAAGGGCAATATTAATACATAAAGACTAGCATGTAGGTCGATTGATGACTTGATCTCACAAGTCATGGATATATGATATCAAGTTGACACATGGGTATATATTAGAGAATATATACTGAACTGACCCGCCATGAGAAAGTTTCATGGATCGTTATATGAGTGTCATAAACTTTCTCATGTGACTATTGGTATGAATAGTCCTTAGACCTGAAGTCACTACGGTTCCCTACATAAGGAGTTATGTACTTTGGTATCGTCAAACGTCACCCGTAACAGGGTGGACCATAAAGGCGATTACTGGGTATATAACAAATTATGCGGAGGGATGTGAGTGATGTAGATGAGATCTATCCCTCTCATTTGACGAGAGAATATCGGTGGGCCCCTTGATTGAGTAGAACTACTAAAACGCATGGCCATGCTCAACTGAGTCAATATGAGATATTGAGCTCATTTGTTTGAGTTAGTTTACTCAGGGATCAAGAAACACATAGATTGATCGAGGATGACACGGTCTATGCCTCATTGGTCAATCTGATATCAAGGATAGAAGGACACGGTCATACATTATAGTAGTCACGAAAGGTTAGTCGGATCTTGACTTATTTCGTGCAGGTAGCAATGATGTATTGCTAGATGCTCATTGCTTGTGTATCTAAAAGAGTTTAGATCCACCGCCAACGTTATGAGAGCCTATAGGTCACACACAAAGAGCATGATGATTAGAAGAATTAGTGCATTCTAGTTTGACTAGAATAATTTGGGAATAAGCTTAAGTACAAAATGGTTTTGGACTTTAAGCTTAATGAGAATTTTAGCTTATTGATTTAATGAGATTAATTCAATATGTTACCTTATTGATTTAATGAGATTAATTCAATATGATAACATAAGCTTATTGAATTAATAAGATTAATTCAACATGCATGAATGCCACACAAGCATGCCACATAAGCATGCCACCTAAGCTAGATGAGGTGGAAGGAGACAAAGTGGTTTTTGTCTCCTTAAGTGGTACCAAACAAGGAAGCCAACTCCTTGTTTGATTGTGTCTCAATGCAATGGATTGCATTGAATGTTAGGAGGTGAAAGGGTTTTTCCAACCCTATAAAAGACTCCATGGAGTGGCCGGCCAAAGCAAGATTTGTGATTGTGGTTGTGTGAGAGCTTGAGAGCTTGGTGGAAGCTTTGGTTGTGTGGTTTTGTGAGTGTAGGCTAGCAAGAAGAGTAGTCTTCTTCTTCCCTTCTCTTTTTCCCTAGCTTCCTCTCCTTTAGGGACTTCTCTAGCAAGAAGTAAAGGAGAGACCTTCTAGTTTTTCTTTTGTGAGACAAGAGCTTGCTCGTGTGGATACGTATAGAGGCACGGACATTTGAACGTGCTAAAGATCCAACAAACCAAAAGGAAAAGCGGGATTAACAAGGGCACGCAACAAAGGTAATCCTCTCCTATAAGATAGGTTTGGTTTTAGAGAAATTTATTTTGTACGAGGTTTTCTTTCGCAAGGATCACTAGGAAGGGATCCTAATTTTTCCGTTGCGCATATGCTATTTGGCATATAGAAATCCCTACAGTGGTATCAGAGCCACTTGCGAAAGATCGTATAAAAATAGTTTTTCTCTATTTTATATATGATATAGAAGTAGGATGAATTTTATTATGAGTTGATAATTGCATTAGCAAATTTTCAAACATAATAAAATATCCGATGTCTTTTAAAAGTTAAAATTGACATGGTGCATGGTTATGGCCTAGTCCCAAAAAGTTTGTGATTGTGTGTTGTAATTCTTAATACGGCTGCATGGTCGTGCCTTTCTCCTAACATTCTTGTTGTAAAATTAGCTTTAGACTCGAATGTAACTCGAGTATTTCTTTTTTTGGAATATACAACAAAGATGGAGGGTCCATTGGAAGATAATGTTACAAGGAGGAAGTCAACAACATAAGACAACCAAAAGGAAGCACTTGGGAGAAGATGCTATCCCTAGGTTGACCAATCAATCTTCTCATTGGCTTGAGAAGATTGTAGAATAAGGGCCATAACCATGACACACTTAGTTTAACTTGTATGTGATGCATGTTAATTTAGCTTATATGTGATGTATGCTAATATGTATGTGATGCATGTTTAAGTTTATATCTTAATAAGTCAAATACGATATGCCTACCAAAGTTTGGTACTCACTACTTCCTCGATCATTTGTTATTGGGTTTGCCAAAGCAAAGCAATGCATTTTATCTTGGAAGGGTTCGAGTGGACAATCGTGATGTCCCGCTATCAAACTTGGTTAAGACTTAATTAAGTTTTTCTTAATTAGTTAAGAAAGTAGAGGCATATATTAGCTTTGAGCATAAGTTTTAAAATTAGTTTTATGTGATTTCCGAACATCAGCTTTGTCTTAGAAGTGGTCATTGCTCTGATATCCAAGAAGGCCCCAGTGCCTCGCCACAGCCTGGAAGCTGGTTTAGGAATAAACACTAAACTAATCTAAACTTAACCAAAGCTATTAAAGAGTTACATCAGATGTAATTGGCAAAAGATTGCCTACCTAATCATACTACGTCTTGGGCGATTAGCCAAAGCTAACTCAAGACGAATTATGATGTGGATCTTTATCCCATATAAATTTATAGCTAAATAGTAGCTAATGATGTAAGCGAAAAGTGTTTGCCTACATCAATGATTAGCTCATATCAAAGCTATGAGAATTTAGTGGGAGCCTCATTTAATTAAAGGCCTAATTAAATGACTTAGGTATGATACTTAATTTTGCATTTTATTGTTGTAGATCACCATGTCATCTCTTGAGAAGGACAAGCTCAATGGAGCGAACTTTCTTGACTGGTATAGGAACTTGAGGATTATCCTCAAGCAAGAACGCAAACTGTATGTCCTAGAGCAGTCTACCCCTGAAATACCTGCCCCTGCGGCCACTCGTGCTGAAAAAGATGCTTATAAGAAGCATCAAGATGACGCATTAGATGTGTCATGCCTCATGCTTGCAACCATGAACTCTGAGCTTCAGAAGCAACATGAGAACATGGATGCCTATGATATGGTTGAGCATTTTAAACAACTATATCAAGGACAAGCCGCACGGCGTTTTGAAGTGTCTAAGGCTCTTTTTGCATGCAAGATGCAAGAAGGAACACCTGTAGGAACTCACGTACTTAAAATGATTGGGTACGTTGAGAACCTTGAAAGACTAGGTTTTCCACTGAGCCAAGAATTGGCAACCGATGTTATCCTGCAATCGTTGCTGGAAGCATATAATCAATTCGTCATGAATTATAACATGAATGAAATTGATAAACCTTTGCCTGAGATTCTCAGCATGTTAAGAACTGCTGAACCGAATCTCAAAAAGAAAGTTAGTAACGTACTAATGGTCAAGAAGGGCAAAGGTAAGCGCAAAGGAAAGGGTAAGACCCAAGCCAAAGGCAAGGCCAATTCATCCACTTCAAAGGGTAAAGGTAAAGTACCTAAGGAAGGGGACTGTTTCCATTGCGGTGAGACTGGACACTGGAAGCGGAACTGCAAAGTCTACCTTGAGGAAGTAAAGAATAAAAGAAGTGGGACTTCTGCCTCAGGTATACACGTTATAGAAGTTAATCTATCTATTTCTTCTACATGGGTATTAGATATCGGATGTGCATCTCACATTTGTACTAATGTGCAGGGACTGAGAAATAGTAGACTAATGGCAAAAGGCGAAGTGGACCTACGAGTAGGCAATGACGCAAAAGTTGCTGCTGTAGCTGTAGGAACATATTCCTTGTCTTTGCCCACTGGGCTTATCTTAGAACTAGAGGAGTGCTTATATGTACCTGCATTGACAAAGAACATAATTTCTGTATCTTGTTTAGACAAGAAAAACTTTTCTTTTATAATAAAGGACAAATGTTGTTCCATTTATTTGAATGAAATGTTCTATTGTAATGCACCACTTATGAATGGTCTCTATGTTCTAGATTTAGAAAACCCAATATATAACATAAATACCAAACGGTTCAAATCGAATGATTTGAACCAAACATATCTCTGGCACTGTCGCCTAGGTCACATAAATGAAAAACGCATATCCCAACTCCATAAAGATGGATTATTGGACTCATTTGATTTTGAATCATATGAGGTATGCGAATCTTGTCTTTTAGGAAAGATGACTAAAACTCCATTTAGTGGACATGGCGAGAGCGAGACTTGTTAGGACTCATACATACCGATGTGTGTGGCCCTTTCAATGTCGGCCAGAGGAGGCTATAAGTACTTTATTACTTTCACCGATGATATGAGTAGATTTGGCTACTTATATTTGATGAGACATAAGTCGAATCCTTTGAAAAGTTCAAAGAATTCAAGAATGAAGTACAAAACCAACTCGTAAGCGTATTAAGCTACTTCGATCAGATCGAGGTGGTGAATACCTTAGTCAAGAGTTTCGTGATCACTGGCCGAGTGTGGATAATATCCCAACTCACTCCACTGGAACACCACAATGGAATGGTGTATCCGAAAGGAGAAATCGTACTTATTAGATATGGTACGATCAATGATGAGTCGACCGATCTACCTACTTCCTTTTGGGACTAGCTCTAGAGACGTTTACTTTTAATCGCGCCATCAAAAGGTAGAAAAGACACCATATACGATATGGATGAAGACTCCCAAAATGTCTTTTATAAAGATTTGGGGTTGTGAAGGCTTATGTTAGACGTCAAGTCTCGAGATAAACTAGGACCCAAATGATAAGTGTTATTTTGTAGGATATCCCAAGGAAACTAAGGGATATTACTTTTACAATCCCACACTTGGCAAGGTGTTTGTTGCAAGAATGTCGCTTTCTAGAAAGAGAATTTATTTCTAGAAAACTAGTGGGAGTAAAATTCATCTTGAAGAAGTTCAAGATGGCGATAACACTAAGGCTTCGATGGAAAATGACAGAACCACAAAGTGTTGTGGATGAGGAAATTGTTGCCCAAAGAGTTGTGGAGCAAACACTGTTCAAGTAGACTCAACCTCTTCATAGATCTGATAGGATCCGTCAACCCGAGAGATATTCTTTTCTCTTGTGACAGGTGACGTATTGTATCGATCTTGACGAGCCTACATCCTATCAAGAAGCTATGAAGAGCCCAGATTTCGAGAAATGGCTAGAGGCCATGAGATCCGAAATGGAATCCATGTACACTAACCAAGTATGGACTGTGGTTGATCCACCTGAAGGGGTAAAACCCATTGGGTGTAAGTGGGTCTTTAAAGTAAAGACTGACATGGATGGTAATAAGCATACCTATAAAGGTAGATTGGTGGCTAAAGGATTCAAACAAATTCATGGTATTGACTATGATGAAACCTTTTCACCATGATGCTTAAATCCATTCAGATCATACTTGCTATTGACTACCACGATTATGAGATCTGGCGGATGGATGTCAAAACCGCTCGAATGGAAAGCTACTCGAGGATGTGTACATGACATAGCCTGAGGGTTTTGAAGATCCAAAGCATCCTGGAAAGGTATGCAAACTGCAAAGGTTCATTTATGGACTAAAGCAAGCCTCTCGAAGCTGGAATCTTCGATTCGATGATGCAATCAAGGAGTTTGGTTTCATCAAGAATGAAGATGAACCTTGTGTCTACAAGAGAAATAGTAGACTTGTATTTCTTGTCTTGTATGTAGATGACATACTTCTCATCGGAAATGATATTCCCTCACTCCAGTCTGTGAAGATGTGGTTAGGGAATTGTTTCTCGATGAAAGACTTAGGTGAAGCTGCCTATATTCTAGGCATCAAGATCTATAGAGATAGATCTAAAAGATTACTTGGCCTAAGTCAGAGTACATACATTGATAAAGTGCTAGATCATTTTGCTATGCAAAATTCCAAGAAAGGATTTCTTCCTTTATCACATGGTGTGAGTCTTTCGAAGACTCAATGTCCCTCTTCTAAGGAGGAGAGAGATCGCATGGATAAGATCCCTTATGCATCTGCCATAGGGTCTATCATGTACGCCATGCTTTGTACTCGTCCTGACGTCTCGTATGCTTTGAGCATGACGAGTAGATACCAGTCGGATCCGGGTGAAAGTCACTGGATAGCAGTCAAAAATATTCTTAAATACTTACGAAGAACGAAAGAATATTTCCTGATATTTGGAGGCAATGAGGAGCTAGCTGTAAAGGGTTACAGTGATGCAAGCTTCCAAACAGACAAGGATGACTATAGATCGCAATCGCGGTACGTGTTTTGCCTGAATGGTGGAGCGTGAGTCCGAAGAGTTCAAAGCGTGACACGCTTTCGATTCTACAATGTAGTATATTGCTGCGTCTGATGCAGCAAAGGAGGCTGTTTGGCTCCGCAAGTTCATCAGTGAACTTGGGGTAGTTCCTAGCATTACAGATCCAATAGACCTCTATTGTGACAACAATGGGGCTATTGCACAGGCTAAGGAACCTCGATCACATCAGCGGACCAAACACATACTGCGGCGCTTCCATCTCATTCGAGAGATCATCGATAGAGGAGATGTGAGGATATGCAGTAGCAGACGTGAAGCTAACATCGCAGATCCATTGACCAAGGCTTTGGCACAGAGGAAGCATGATGGTCACACTAGGTCACTAGGTATTAGATATCATAGTGATTGGTACTAGTGCTAGTGGGAGATTGTTAGTTATAGCCCTAGAGCCAATCATGTGATGGTTGAAAAGGGAACATTTTGTATCATATTCAATAAAGGCAAAGGATTGGTTATTATATTTACATCTTGCTTGTGCCAGCTAAATTAAATATAATAATGCCCTAGAAAAGTAGGTTCTTATCTACAGCACATCAATTGGCAGAATTGATTATGAGAGGCTGTAGAGAACACTTTCCTAAATGTTCCTAGTCAAGTATTAATATGCAAGGGCAATATTAATACATAAAGACTAGCATGTAGGTCGATTGATGACTTGATCTCACAAGTCATGGATATATGATATCAAGTTGACACATGGGTATATATTAGAGAATATATACTGAACTGACCCGCCATGAGAAAGTTTCATGGATCGTTATATGAGTGTCATAAACTTTCTCATGTGACTATTGGTATGAATAGTCCTCGAACCTGAAGTCACTACGGTTCCCTACATAAGGAATTATGTACTTTGGTATCGTCAAATGTCACCCGTAACAGGGTGGACCATAAAGGCGATTACTGGGTATATAACAAATTATGCGGAGGGATGTGAGTGATGTAGATGGGATCTATCCCTCTCATATGACGAGAGTGATATCGGTGGGCCCCTTGATTGAGTAGAACTACTAAAACGCATGGCCATGCTCAAATGAGTCAATATGAGATATTGAGCTCATTTGTTTGAGTTAGTTTACTCAGGGATCAAGAAACACATAGATTGATCGAGGATGACACGGTCTATGCCTCATTGGTTAATCTGATATCAAGGATAGAAGGACACGGTCATACATTATAGTAGTCACGGAAAGGTTAGTCGGATCTTGACTTATTTCGTAACTTGGGTAGCAATGATGTATTGCTAGATGCCGCTCATTGCTTGTGTATCTAAAAGAGTTTAGATCCACCGCCAACGCGTTATGAGAGCCTATAGGGTCACACACAAAGAGCATGATGATTAGAAGAATTAGTGCATTCTAGTTTGACTAGAATAATTTGGGAATAAGCTTAAGTACAAAATGGTTTTTGGACTTTAAGCTTAATGAGAATTTTAGCTTATTGATTTAATGAGATTAATTCAATATGTTACCTTATTGATTTAATGAGATTAATTCAATATGATAACATAAGCTTATTGAATTAATAAGATTAATTCAACATGCATGAATGCCACACAAGCATGCCACATAAGCATGCCACCTAAGCTAGATGAGGTGGAAGGAGACAAAGTGGTTTTTGTCTCCTTAAGTGGCCGGCCAAACAAGGAAGCCAACTCCTTGTTTGATTGTGTCTCAATGCAATGGATTGCATTGAATGTTAGGAGGTGAAAGGGTTTTTCAAACCCTATAAAAGACTCCATGGAGTGGCCGGCCAAAGCAAGATTTGTGATTGTGGTTGTGTGAGAGCTTGAGAGCTTGGTGGAAGCTTTGGTTGTGTGGTTTTGTGAGTGTAGGCTAGCAAGAAGAGTAGTCTTCTTCTTCCCTTCTCTTTTTCCCTAGCTTCCTCTCCTTTAGGGACTTCTCTAGCAAGAAGTAAAGGAGAGCCCTTCTAGTTTTTTTTTTGTGAGACAAGAGCTTGCTCGTGTGGATACGTATAGAGGCACGGACATTTGAACGTGCTAAAGATCCAACAAACCAAAAGGAAAAGCGGGATTAACAAGGGCACGCAACAAAGGTAATCCTCTCCTATAAGATAGGTTTGGTTTTAGAGAAATTTATTTTGTACGAGGTTTTCTTTCGCAAGGATCACTAGGAAGGGATCCTAATTTTTCCGTTGCGCATATGCTATTTGGCATATAGAAATCCCTACACTCCCAACCTGCGAATCTTGCTTGGAAGGTAAAATGACCAAGAGGCCTTTTAAGGCCAAGGGGTATAGAGCCAATGATGTGTTAGAATTGGTTCATTCTGATTTGTGTGGTCCTATGTCTATCCAGGCAAGAGGTGGCTTTGAATACTTCGTCTCTTTTATAGATGATTTTTCAAGGTATGGATACATTTACTTGATGCGTCGCAAGTCTGAATGCTTTGACAAGTTCAAAGAATTCAAGGCTGATGTGGAGAACCGTCAAGGTAAAAGTATTAAGACATTACGATCTGATCGTGGTGGCGAGTACCTCTTGGGAGAGTTTAGGAGTTACTTATCAGAGGCTGGGATTCAATCCCAATTGTCCGCACCTGGCACACCCCAGCAGAATGGTGTGGCGGAGCGAAGGAATAGGACTCTTATGGAGATGGTCAGATCGATGATGAGTTATTCTGAGTTACCTGATTCGCTCGGGGTTTGCTCGGGAACAACAAGACATTCTCGAACTTGGTTCCATCGTCAAGACCCTCTACTCCCACAGAGTTGTGGATCGGGCGAAAGCCTAGTCTAAGACATATTCGATTTGGGGTAGTCCAAAGACATGTGCCAAGGGAGATCCGATAAGTTAGAATCTCGCATGTATGTGCTTGTTTGTTGGCTACCCTAAGGGAACGAAAGGGTGGTTTATTCTATAGTCCTAGAGATCGAAGGTGATCGTGAGTACGAATGCCGATTTCTAGAGGAGGACTATGTGATGAACCACAAGCCCAAGAGTAGGATTGTTCTCGAGGAGTCGACAGGAAGTCCCGACTTCAGCACACCGCAGACAAGAGGAGACACCACAAGTCACTACACCGCATGTCACAGAGCATACACAGAGGCACTCTGTCAGAGTGGGAGGGTTGTTAGACAACCCGAGAGATTCATGTTTTTGGGAGAGTCTTTGGACTTAGTCCCCGTGAACATGAACCTAATCCCTGGACATATGACGAGGCAATCCAAGATAGAGATGCGGTATCTTGGCAAAGAGCGATGAATTCAGAGATAGAATCTATGGATTCTAATCAGGTCTGGGAGTTAGTAGAACCACCCGATGGTGTAAAAACCATTGGATGCAAGTGGATCTACAAGAGAAAGAGAGGAGTAGACGGGAAGGTTGAGACCTTCAAAGCTAGGCTTGTTGCGAAAGGGTATACTGTAAAGAGGGTATCGATTATGAGGAGACCTTTCACGTAGCTATGCTTAAGTCTATCGGATTCTCTTATCTATAGCTGCTCATATGGATTATGAGATTTGGCAGATGGATGTCAAGACAGCTTTCCTTAACGGAAGTCTTGAGGAGAACATCTATATGCGGCAACCAGAGGGATTCATTGCTAAAGGCAAAGAGCATCTTGTATGTAAGCTTAATCGGTCCATTTATGGATTGAAGCAAACTTCTAGATCTTGGAACATCCGCTTTGATGAGGTAATCCAGTCATATGGATTTATTCAAAGTCCGGATGAGCCTTGTGTATACAAGAGAAGTGACGGAAACATAGTGGTGTTTCTTGTACTATACGTAGATGACATTTTGTTAGTTGGCAACAATATCAAAGTGTTATCAGATGTAAGGGTATGGTTGTCCAAACAATTTGATATGAAGGACTTGGGAGAAGTGGGACACATCCTTGGGATCAAAGTTATAAGGGATCGCAAGAAAAGGATGTTGTGCTTGTCTCAAGATTCATACATTGACACTATCCTTGCTCGTTTTAGCATGCAGAACTCCAAGAAAGGTTTTCTACCTTTTAGGCATGGAGTTCCTTTATCTAAAGAGATGTGTCCCAAAACATCAAAGGAGATAGAGGACATGAAGGCGGTTCCTTATGCTTTGGCAGTAGGAAGCCTTATGTATGCTATGCTATGTACGAGACCGAATATCTGCTTTACCGTGGGCATGGTTAGCAGATATCAGAGTAATCCTGGACAGGGACATTGGACTGCGGTAAAGCATATATTGAAGTACCTGAGAAGGACTAGGGATTATATGCTGGTTTACCGGGCAGATCAATTAGTCCCTGTGGGTTACACGGATTCGGATTTCCAATCAGATAGGGACAAGAGTAAGTCTACCTCGGAGTTTGTGTTTACTTTTGGAGGTGGAGCCATAGTATGGAGGAGTGTCAAGCAGAAATGCGTGGCGGACTCTACCATGGAAGCTGAGTATGTGGCAGCCTCTGAGGCAGCCAAGGAAGCTGTATGGCTCAGGAACTTCTTGATGGACTTGGATGTGATTCCTGATTTGCCCAGAACTATCACAATTTATTGTGATAATAGTGGTGCAGTTGCAAACTCGAAGGAACCACGAGCCCATAAGGCGAGTAAACACATAGAGCGTAAGTACCACCTCATACGAGAGATCGTAAAGCGAGGAGAAGTTGCTGTCGCCAAGATTGCATCAGAGGATAACCTGGCAGATCCATTCACTAAGGCCCTTCCAGCGAAAGCGTTTGATAGGCATGTGGAGGACATGGGGATCAGATGTATGGCAGAGTGATGACGGCATAGTCTTTTAGTATAAGTGGGAGATTGTTGGAATGTATATTGAAAGCCTAGCTCTTTTTGTATGAACATTTTATTTTGAAATAAGAATCACATGATCATTGTTTGCACTTTATATATTTATTATATGTGTGCATATTGTCTAATATTTTACATTGTAGATAACATGGTGCTTGGTGTGGCACAGAAGATCATGTTATCAGTCCCTTGTAAAATATAAGTAGAGGCTCACAACCAAGATGGTTTTGGACAAACCATTGGCATGGTTGTAGTGTAGCTTGGTATTGTTTTTGTTCTTGAACATAGAGTTACACTAGTACACTTAGGTGTATTGAGCAGGACTGACATAGAGGTGATTCAATTTAGTACTGACTACATAATTGAATCGGACCTCGGATATTATGTTGTGCATGCTCTTAATCCCGATATAATAACGGGCACATGTACTTAGTATTTATTTCTTTGATTTACCAGAGGGTGAGATTTAGATGGATTAAATCAATATGCCCGGTAAGTTGGGAAATAATATTATTTACATGGTGTGCCGTTGATTATAGGAGGAAACCGTGTCCTATATATTAGGTTGATAATGTCCCCTTGAGGAGCTCATAAGGTTTATCATGTAAACCCAGCTGGTTGACTTAGTCAACATGATGATAAGGTTGAGTGGTACTACTCGAGGAATTAGATGTTAATTAATTGATGGTCAGTAAATCAATTAATTGACGGACATTCGATATCTTAAACACAGGGTGATTAATGTACAAATAATATATGGAGCCCATATTGATTTATGGGGGTTGGTGAGGTAGTTCAATGATGATCCTATAGTGGAATGGAACATCATTGATGGATCAAGTTAGTGTGGTTCCGATCCATCGGGTGGCCAAGACCCAACTCCTCCTTATGGTCCCTATCGTAGCCTAATATAATCCTTGTGAAGTCTAGATCCAAGAATGTAAAACAAAACCTAGAACCAACGGTTGGGATTAAATCCCTAGATCCGATGGTTAGGATGAAACCCTAGAACCAACGGTTGGGATTAAATCCCTAAGATCCGATGGTTAGGATGAAACCCTAGAATCGATGGTTAGGATTAAATCCCTAGAGCCGATGGTTGGGATAAAACCCTAGATCCGACGGTTGGGATGAAATCCTAGATCCGACGGTTGGGATGAAATCCTAGATCCGACGGTTGAGATGAAACCCTAGATCCGACGGTTGGGATAAAACCCTAGATCCGACGGTGGAGGTTAAATCCCTAGATCCGACGGTGGAGATTAAAGGAGTCCTAAGCCTAACTCTATAAAAGGAAAGCTTAGGGTTGGGCAGCAAATAGAGATTTCGAATTGGGATTAGGGTTTGGAGCAAAGGTGGGCGGCTAGGGTTTTGGAGCAAAAGAAGTGGGCGGCAACTCTTACTTCTAGTTGAAGTTGGCCGGCGCCCATCTTCCTTCCATCAACACTTGGACGGCACCCATCCTAGAGCCCTCTCCCTTCTTCCTTGGCCGGCGGTTCTCCTTCCATAGGTGGTCGACATTCATCTTCCTCCCTTCATCCTAGAGTGGCCGGCGGCAACACTTCTTGAAGTTGGCCGGCGCATCATCCAATTGTTCCTTGGTCGGCGGTTGCACCAAATTCCCTAATTTGGTGGCCGGTTCTAGATAGGAAGGTATTTGTTGTTTCTTCTCTTTGTTCACAGCGGACAAGTTAGAGAAGAAAGCGATCTAGAAGGCTTCTACTCGTGGAGGATCTTCGTCCACACGTCGTCCACGAGAAGGATAGGACATACGGTAGAAGATCGTGAGGTATAAAGTTATTTTAACTTTATTTACAGATCTGAGCTTGTTCTTTTATGTTTTGATTATGCATGTGTGAATTAGTAAATATATTGTATAATCATGGACCCCGAAGACAAACACAAAAACCGGCGATCCGTCCGTCGTCTCTTCCGCGGCTAACCAATTAGAAGAGTTGTGTTGCTTGAACAACTAGTTTGTTCAAGCGACCACTCAAGTTGTTAGCACGACGACGAAATGGTGTTGCTAAGGAAGCTCATCCCATCTGGATTAATCCTTTCATTAGTGAAAATTTTAATCCGGGGACATGGGAGCCAATGAGCCTCCGAAGCGACTCCCTTCAGGGAGTCCTTGTTCGAAGCATGGGATCGCTACAAGGGGCTACTTTATCAATGCCCACACCATGAACTGGAGAGGTGGCTGGTGATCCACATTTTCTATAATGGGATCGCTTACGCCACAAAGATGTCCCTAGATTCTGCCGCAGGAGAAGCTCTAATGAACAAGACCATAGAGGAGGCAGAGGAGCTTATCGAAGAGGTGGCCCAAAACCACCATCAATGGGCCTCTGATTGTGGTCAACCCACACCTGCAGCAGGACGTTACACTGTCAATTCCATGGACTACTATGGATGGCAGGGGACCCAGGATGAGCAGATTAAGCACTGCGATGCGATTTGGGACTATAACCCAAGACCCAACAACCAACACTCCAGCACTTCTCATTCGGGATGGAAGAATCACCAAAATTTTCCTTATAAGAATACCTTAGGGAGGTTCCAACCACCGGGAGAGAATGGGAAGCCACGTCCCTCTAACACCCATCTAGAGAATATGCTAGAGAATTTCATTCGAACGCAACAGGAGGCGAACACTGAATTTCAACGACGACATTTGCAGACAGATACGATGATCGAGGGGTTGGGGTCATCTGTAAGAGATCTTGCCACCAGGCAGAAGTTGCTGGAGATTCAAGTAGCTTGGATCGCGAACCAAATCTGCAGGATACCAGGGAAGCTACTAGGAAGAGCAGAGGCCAACCCGGTAGAGTAGTACCAGGCAGTGATGCTGCGAAGCGGGAGGATCCTGAAAGAAATGCCAGGACGACCGGTTACTGAAAAGGACAAGGGATTTGAACCGCTAGAGCCTCTGGGGGAGGCAGAGAATGAAAAAGCAAGAGAGATGAACCGGGAGCCTGCTGTGATGGCTAAACCACACCTTACTGTACCATTCCCACAACGGTTGACGAATGCAAAGAAAGACGCGAGTTTGGTAAATTCATGGATATGCTGAAGACAATCTCGGTAGAGGTACCGATACTCGAAGCATTGCACCAAATGCCCCAGTTCGCTAGGTTCATGAAAGATATTCTGGCACATCGTAGGAAGGTCGTGGAGTCAGAAACAGTAGCCCTCACGGATGAATCAAGCGCTTATCTCCGAAACGAAGCTACTCAGAAATTAAAAGATCTAGGGAGCTTCTATATCCCATGGTATATAGGGACGACACTGATTAGTAAAGCCTTCTGTGACTTGGGAGCGAGTGTGAGTCTTATGCCCTATACCTTATGTAAAAAGCTAGGGTTAGGAAAATTAAAATTCACTACTATGACACTACAACTAGCTGACCACACATATCGCTACCCATTGGGGATTTTAGAAGACGCTCCTATTAAGGTGGGGAAGTTTACATTGCCAACTGACTTTATGGTGATGGAGATGGAAGAAGATCCAAAGATACCCGTCATCTTGGGGCAACCATTTTTAGCGACTGCAGGAATGGTCATTGATGTGAAGAATCACAAGCTGACCCTAAAAGTGGGAGAGGATAAGATCGAATTTGAGCCCGCTGGGACAGGAAGTTAGGAACCTACGTCAGGGAAATATGTGATTTCAGCGAGATCCAGGAAGGAAGCGGCATACGCAGATCCTGAGACGGATGAATGGAGGTTCACTGAACCACCGGAGCCGAGTTGATAGAAGAGTGCGGTCGAGCTAAATGACCTTAAACAAAGCGCTTCTTGGGACACAACCCAAGTTTAGTTGTAGATTTCCCTTTTCTATTGCATTGCATACATGTGTTTGATTTTAGTTTTGATCTCCATCACATTTAGGGTTAGGAGTAGAAAAGAACTTTGCTAGGCAAAAATAAAACCCATATTAGTCTACACGGCGAAGTGTATGAACAAATTCGGGCCATGGTGCATAAATGGGCAATAAAAGGGGACAAACGACCTGACCATGTGTTTTCCCATGGCCATGCCCGCTTGACCAGAGGCACACACGGTCTGGCCGTGTGTTTTCACACGACCGTGGTGCGCGAGGTTAAAAGGGACGAGCCGTGTGTTTTCACCTCATTTGCGCCATGTGCTTCAAAAGTTCTTGCCCTAGCCGTGTGATTTCACTTTCCCCTTCCTCTAGAAGCATTTTCAACCTCTTAAGAAGCCTAAAGGAGCAAGGATGAGGAGGACCAAGATCGTAGCATCTCGATCCAATGCCTCGGAGCGACGAACAAGAAGAGCCGACACTCCTCAAGCTCCAGAAGAGGGTAACGCCCTACCCCGTCTACTTTTTCGCAATAATGAACATAGAGATAGGTACAATATGCTCTCTACTCATAAACTTACTGCTACTAGGTACTTAGATGAGGATTTGCTAGCATCCTTAGGGTTGTTAGGTGATATGCAAACCCTATTTGCAAAAATGAGATGGGATGAGATTATGGGAATAAGGCACCTAACCTACCCTAGGATAGTTTTGGAATTTTTGAGTTCTTTAGAGGCAGAAGTTTTAACGGGTAGAGAGAGCGAGGAGGGTAGGATAACTTTTAGGCTTTTTAATATTGAGCATTGAGTGGACCCTTCACCAATGGAACTCATGCTTTGGCTTGCCAAGTGGGGGAGAGAGAAGAACCCCTAATGGGTACAACTCTCGTTTGATTTGGACTGAGTTGACAGGGAAGCACGCTTATGACCCATCTAGGGCCAAAGCATCGCTCCTCCAAAACCCCGTCTTTCGATACCTACACCGCATCATGGCCAGTACTATATTTGGTTGTAGGGGAGTAGTGATGTAGTTAAGAGCTCCGGTAATGGATATGCTACAAGAAAGGAGTAGCATTGATGTAGGGTCCCACTTCATTAGACACTTAGTGAAGATGGACAAAGCAGCACGCGGAGAGATCAATGTGGGAGGCCTACTTACCCACATTTGCTAAAGGATGGGGTACGATTACACAGCATTGGAGAGTATAGAGGGGAGCCCTAGGATCGACCTAGGAGTATGCATGGCCATGAAGATGATTGTAAGAAAAGGAGACTCCTTATGCTTTGTAAGGAAAAATCTTATGACCCTTAGGCTCCCCGACCCAGATCGTACCACAATCGCTATACGCACCAATTGGCGCTTAGACCTGATAGTGGAGTCCCCTCCACATGAGGGACCATCCACATCAGTGCCCATCTCTCCACCTTTCTATCACTCTCCCTTCAGTCCACATATGCGTAGGAGCCCACCTAGTCCACGCCGACATGAGCCTACACCTGCACCACTATCTTTTTCTACTTTTGTGCAGGATGCAGGTACGTCGGCATACAATTTCTCGGAGTTTCGATCATGCCTTGACGACATTTACCTTTGGCGTGAGGCGAGGTAGCGATGGGAGGAGCGAGCGCCTACCCGGCGGTTCGAGGATTCTGGGAGCATTTCCAGCGGGCAGAGGAGTTCTACGACGAGACCCGCATATACTTCCAGGAGGAGGCTGCTCGTCGCCAGGATGAGGCCGCCTACCGTAGGAAGATGCGGTAGCATATGCATTCCCAGCAGGCACAGTGGGCTAGGGAGGAGGAGCACCGAGCAGCTGCTACATCCACCATCTCTCAGATTGACCACATTTATGTGACATCAGCGGCTCAGTAGCAGGTTCTCCTAGGATCCAGAGATGCCGAGGCTCCCAGACTTTCCACCTCGTCCACCATATTAGAGGTATATTTTTGTTTAAGTCTGGGGGGGAGACCCCAAAATCTATTTTGTTTTGTTTCCTAGCAGTAGTTTCTTTTCTGGTATTTTCATTCATTTGTTCATGCATGCATGAGTTGTTTAGTTCCTTTCAGTACTTATTTTTTGGTGTCTGAAAAGCTACCTCAGTAGTATTTTTGAAAGTTGCTTGCATGAGTTGTTCCCATAGGTAGCTTAACTCTATTTATCTTGTGGTATTTTATTCTATTTGCTCTATTGAATGTTCTAGACCTGCACTGGTTAGCTTTATTTTTGCACTTACACATATTGAACATTTTGAAAGGGAAAATCTAGTACATACCTAGTTATGATTCACTTTAATAGTCTAGTACTTTGGAATCCATAGGTGACTCTAGGTTTAGCAATTTAGTTACTGGAGATGCTCGGATTGTGTAAGCCCATTCGAAAAAATCAAAATCCCTGTGAGCTGAAAAAAATAAAAAAAAAGAAAGAAAAAGAAAGAAAGAAAAAAAAGAGATTATGAGGGATAAAAAAACAGTTGTCGTGGGTGGAAATGGCTAGGTGCCCCTTTGAGACCAAGTTAGGATACTGGGGAAACACCTCCCAATTTCTCTCAATACCGAGCACGCCTTTGAGACTTTATGCTAGATCTAGGGAACGACCCTCGCTTTAGGCAGGTAAGTGCCTAAGAGCTGGAGACCTTAGGAAAGCTATGGGGTGACGACTTAACTCACCATGGAATGAGCATCCCCTAAGAATGATTCGCCTAGCACGAGCACGAGGAGCTAACTTTGTGAATTTTTAGAACATATCTTTTTTGCTTTAATTGCAAATACCACTTGATAAATTTAGTTAGCATGCTAATTATGGAACAATATCATTTTAAAATTTTATGACACTGAGGTTTGCTTGAGGACAAGCAAAGATTTAAGTCTGGGGGAAGTGATGTGAGCAAAACATATAGGGTTTTAGGAGTAGTTTTCGCTCAGGCCAGCAGTCGACTGCTAGGACACTTCCAGTAGTCAAACCCTAGTTTACTCCCACCAGTCGACTGACCCATGAACCCAGTCGACTGATACACCTCAAACATGAGGTTTTAACCCAAGTATGGTGCCCCCATACTTGCTAGACGACTCTTAGCCTAGACCTAAGCCTTCTAGCCACCTCTGTCAGCCTCGCGCCTATCGGATCCCTCCAAGTCATCCATGACTTGTTCATCCAAACGCTAGTCTTCAGGTGCTTCCATCGGCTATTGTCATGCTAACTGTGTCTACACCACCAAGGCACATTGGACTTAGATTGCCAAGACTCCGCTTGCACTTTACGCCGCCAACCATTGGACTTATGCTGCCAAGACTCCCGCTTGGACTTTACGCCGCCAATATTCCCCTTGGACTTTCCAAATGCTAAGACTTAAGCTTGGACTTTTCCCTTGCCAACCCATGTTGGACTTTCCATGCCAAGACCCATGCTTGGACTTTCCTTTGCCAACCCATGTTGGACTTTCCCTTGCCAAGGCCCATGCTTGGACTTTACATGCCAAGTACTCAAGAATTTGACTTTCCCATGACAATGGTCAAACCATCGTCAAACATCAAAAACTAACCTGGGTCGATTGCATCAGCAATCTCCCCAACACATGTCAGATATCAATGTCAGACATCCATGTCAAACATCAAAACACTTACTCGAGTCAAACTCGAGTCTGGTCAATCTTGACCTAGGCTGATTGCACCAACAATCTCTCCCTTTTTGTGTTGGTGCAACAATGCCCCAAGCATTTATATGTTTTGATGTTTGGATAATCATCTAAGTTAGACAACATTTGTGATCTAATTGTGAACATGTTTAAGTGACAGGAAAAATCCAAGTATGAAGACTTGGTAAAGGAAAAGTCTTGACGGCATAAGACCAAGCATGTAGTCTTTGTGACATAAAGTCCAAGCGGACCTTGGCAAAGGAAGTCCAAAGGAAAGTCTTGGCAGCGTAAGTCCAAGCATGTAGTCTTGGCGGCGTAAAGTTCAAGTGTACTTTGGCAAAGAAAAACCCAAGACATGACGAAACCGAAGGAAACTTTTGGAAGCAAACGCAAAGGATGAACAAGTCGCGGACTCGGAGGGATCGTGGAGGCGCAAGGCTTAAGGAAGAGCTAAAAGGTTGAGTCTAGGTCTAGGGAGTTAATTTAAGTATGAAATTATCATATTTGACAAGTATCAGTCGACTAATACATTGTATCACCGTCGATCGATAGTTCGATCGAATCGGAAAACCACGAAGATCAATCGACCGCCAAGAGCCGGGCATGACTCTCGCAATCACGGCCGCCAATGCTACCAATCGACTGATCAAGTCGATGACGGGCACAGAATGGAGTCTCACTCGACTCCACGCGGGGATCACTTGTTAGTAATATATGAGAGATGTCCTAAGGAAATCGCTCTAAGTTTAAACCATTTATATGATAAATGAAGATTCACTATTTAAGTATGCATGTTTTCATGTATTTAATTAGATCTTAAACTCATTTACCGAATGTCCACGATACAATTCACAGCATGAGAGAATTTGTGATTGGAACACAACTAGTGAGTATCTCTACATGTATAATTGTGATGTATCGGAATTGTCCCTAGTCAATGAATTGATGGATTTGGACCCCATCAATTCTGTTGAAACTAGCATGAGGTATACTCCTTGGTGTATCTAAGCAGCTGATTCTCACTGGCTGGAGACATTGTGATGTCCAGAGTTAATCGTGGATGCTAGTTATGGTAACTAGTTCATTGGAGTGACCAACTGTAAAACTTCATATGGTTCTCTGCATATATAGATATGTCAATGAAGTTCTTATTGCAGCTTAAGTGCGATGTTCCTTTGACTTGCGGTATTCAAGTCATCTTGGTCATGAAGACTTATGCTTTGACATCTTAAGCAAGCATCTCTGAGGAGATGTGAACCTGGGATGATTGGGAATAAGTCGAAGTGATCGAAGGTGTTTGAATAGCCTATAAAGGATTCACCACTCCTTGCGAGGAGATGTATACCCATCACCTCTCGTCGGATTGTTACTAAAGTCTTTGGCCAAAGGATTACATGTTTAGAATAAGGTACTCTCGGATACATGTGTAGTAACTAGAATCCGTAGGATGAGGAAATGATACTTGGGCTAGGTGTGACGTAGTCAACCTTAGTGGGGACTGACACTATAGACCATGTCCTGAACCAAGTGGGTATAAGATGCGTGAAGGGAATGGGGCACGATTCATTGTAGCTGCTGAAGGGTTTCAGAAATAGTTTTGGATCAATTGTTGATCTTCCGGTTAATTGGGGATCATGATGTACTACTATGTGCCACTCATGATCGTTCTTTAATTAATGGTTAATTATAGACGACCAACATAAATCGGGAACCTATTTGGTCACACGCACAACGAGCGTAATCCGAAGGATTTAAAACGAGCTTGAGAATGTGATTCTCAGACCGAGAGAAACTAGGTTTGGTTAGACCAAACAAGGATCGAGCATGAAATCGTTTCAGTCACAATGGAAGCGTGGATGGGCCGTGTCTTATGAAGACATGATGGATGAACCAAATTGGTTTGGTTCTAATCCAATGGTGGAGAATAAACCAAAGGGGTTTGGTTTGTTTTAAACGAATGAACCAAAAGTTGGTTCGGTTCGTTTTAACTTAAAATAGACCAACGTGGTTTGGTTTATTTTAACTTAAGTTATTGGAGCGGGTTAACGGGTTTTGGTTATGAACCAATAACCGTTAGGAGAATGTGTTCTCTATAAAAATATGGCTTAAGGGTTTTTCGTGGATAACTTTTGGTGTTGGAAAACCTAGCCACCCTCTCCCTCTCTTCTCCTTGCCGCCGCCCAGCTTTTTGCCACCATCCACCCTTGCTACCAGTGTCCAGATGCTGCTGGCCACTCCTCCGGTGACCCTCCGGTGACTCACCTTGGTTCCAGTGACCAAGGGTTGGCCGGCCATCCTCTTTGGCCAGTGCAACATCCTCCACCAAGTTGTCCAGTTTTCTGGACAGCTTGTTTCCTTCGTGTCGGAGTGTTGTTTGAACGACGTTTGGAGCTCCGACAGTGGCTATCTTGCTGGGATTCGATCTCCAGTAATCCTCATAGGTGGAGAATGAAGGATTCGTCAAACGGTTGACGAATACCTGTCCGGAGAAGCGAGTTTTGGGGACTCATTTTTGAATCCGAATTTTGATTCGGATTGTGATCTTCTCTCGATCACATCGTCTTCGACACGAGGCTAGTGACTCATACGAAGACGAGGCTCGTGGCTTTGTGAAGTCATTCCGATGATACTCTTCGTGGATACGGATAGAGGTGATTCTATCGAGAGTCGCTCCGGTTGATGCCTTTCCCGCTACACGTGATACGTCAGGTATACGTAGAGTAATTTCCTTTTATTGCAATCTTTGAAACTATGATTATGTCTACACATGTTGTACTATGCATGCATGTGGTGTGTGTGATGTAATAAATTAGATTTATTGCTTTTTATTTCTTCCGTTGCGCACATGTTTACGAAACATGTTCGAACACACACTCGCCGCGGTGCCAGAAACCCAACAGTGGTATCAGAGCCCAGGTTGTGTTTCGACATAATCGTAAAATTTTTTTACGATAGTCGTAATTGTATTTATGAAAATTTTCTACTTTTGGAAAGTTTAGAAATACTTATGGAAATTTTCTAATTTTGGAAAGTTTAGAAGTATTTATGGAAATATTCTACTTTTGGAAAGTTAGAAGTATTTATGGAAATTAACACTTTCCATAAATAAAATATTTGATTAGATTTGGAAATTTATTTCCTAATTTAATCATGATTTTATTTGGGAAATCAAATCTAAAATATATTTTATGTCCATAAATAGTTTTGACAATTTAGAAATTTTTTTTCCTAAATTAAATTTGACTTTCCTTAATTGAGACCTTCCATAAATAAAATATGTGATTAGATTTGGAAATTTATTTCCTAATTTAATCATGATTTGATTTTGGGATTCAAATCTTAAACATATTTTATTTCCATAAATAGTTATGACATATAAGAAAATTTTGTACATGCCATAATTATATGTCATGTAATTGCATTAGATGCATATCATTATGTCATGCATTTCGTGACATGTAGATGTATGCCATGTATGCCATGCCATGTAGATAATAGTTATTTGCATGCAAAGAGGATGAGACATAAAAATCCTTACACAATATTAAAGCCTACACCTTCCATTAATATGGTTAGAACCAGAGTTCTGTTTCTTGTTAGGGTTGTTGGACTCTCTCCAAGCCCGGCTCGAACCCGAACATGTTTAAACCATGGAATAACTTAATACTAATATGGTAAGAGTCAGAGGTCAATCGTTAGCTTTGGTTGTTGGACTCTCTCCAAGCCGGGCTAATTGGCTGAATGCGCTCTAACCATATTAAAACTATGCCTTGATTAATGGGTTGTCTTTGACCTGGAGCATCGACTTTTTGGACTCTCTCCAAGGTCGATGTGAAGGGAGGTGAAGTTGGGTGCTATGCATATGATGCATACTTGTTGATGTGTTAACAACCCGATGTATGTGTGAATATTCAATTAGTTGATAGCACATTGTGATAGTTGCATATATGTGATATGCAATCGGTATATATGATACCTACCATTGTAGCTATGAATGACTTGTTGGACTCTCTCCAAGGTTGTTCATATCTATGTTGGATATCAGCCCATTCAGAGATGGACCTACGATCTCCCGAAGTGATTTTGGGGTTTTTTGAAATTCGAAAAATGAATGGGAGTTATGAATGTATGTTGATGCATTTTAAATCATCTTTCTCATATATGCTCGCTTTGTATTTCTAGATTAATCGCTTGATCATGATGTTTTTGAATTTGCGCTCTATTTTGAATTCAAATAAATTGACTGGGCCGAACTTCTTGGACTGGCTTAGAAACTTGAGAATTGTTCTTAAGGCGGAAAAGTATGCGTTTATCCTCGAAGAGCCTCTTCCCGCCCGTCCTAGTGATAACGCAATTCTGGACCAATTGTTGGCTTATCAGAAACATGTGAGTGATTCTGAACAAAGTGAGTTGCATCATGCTAGCCACGATGGTACCGGAGCTGCGGAAGCAGCATGAGCATATGGATGCTCATACCATAGTCTTTCATCTTTATGAGTTGTTTGATGAGCAAGTGAGATTTGAAAGGTTCGAAGTATCCAAGCTCCTCTTCACCTTTGAGATGTAAGAAGGTTCATCTGTGGTACTGCTCAACATGCTGAAGATTATGGAGCCTTCTGAGAAGCATGAGCAGGGGATGGTGCTGTTAGTTGATTTCTCGAAGAAAGGTTCTAAGAGGAAGTCAAAGGAACAATAGAAGGGGAAGAAGAAAAAGGCTAAAAAGGCAGAACCAACTCAAAAGGGCACTTGCCATCATTATGGCAAGGAGGGCCATTGACGAAGAAACTGCAAGATTTATCTTGAATCCGTGAAGAAGAATAAGGCATCATATGCCCCATCTTCTTCAGATATCTTCGTTATTGATTGTCATTCTATTTCCTCAGACACTTGTGTATTGGATACTGGGTGTGGCTCACATATATGTAATAACATACATGGGCTAAGAAATAGAAGAAGACTCATCAAGGGAGAGTCAAATTTACGTGTTGGGAATGGAGCAAAGGTTGCTGCACTCGCCATCGGAACGTATTTGTCAAAACTTCCTACAGGACTTGTCTTAGAACTGGACAATTGCTTTTATGTTCCTTCGTTGATAAAGAACATCATTTCTATTTCTTGTTTAAATAGAAATGGATACCATTTACCTTTTAGTAGCAATTGTTGTTACATAACTTTGAATGACGTTCTTTATGAGACTGAAACTTTAAGCAATGGTATTTATACATTGGATGTATCCAGTGACATTTTCAATATCGAAGCGAGCAATAAGCGTGCTTGAAAGGATAATCAATTAGACTTCTACATGTGGCATTGTTGTCTTGGTCATGCAAGAAAGAAATGCATGTCCGAATTACACCGATGTGGAATTCTGGAATCGTTTGAATTGGATTCATACGATACATGCTAATCATGCTTAAAAGGCAAGATGACTAAGTTACCTTTTACAGGAAAAGGTGAATGGGTGGGAGAGTTGCTAGGTCTAATACATACTGATGTATGTGGACCTATGTCAACTCAAGCTCTAGGAGGCTATAGCTACTTCATTACCTTCATTGATGATCACTCATGGTTTGGGTATGTGTTCTTGATGAAACACAAGTCTGAAGCCTTTGAAAGGTTCAAAGAATTTAGAAATGAAGTAGAGAAACAACATGACAAGAGTATTAAAAATACTTCGATCGAATTGAGGTGATGAATACTTAAGTCAAGAGTTTCTAGATTATCTAAGAGACAATGGTATATTGTCTCAATGGACTCCGCCATATACACCGCAGCATAATGGTGTATCTAATAGGCGTAATCAGACCTTGTTGGACATGGTCAGGTCAATGATGAATTATGCGAATCTTCCCAAGTCCTTTTGTGGCTATGCACTTCAGATAGCTGTTTACTTGTTAAACAGAATGACAACCAAGGTAGTCTCAACTACTCCATATGAGATATGGAATAGTAAGAAACCTCATGTATCTTACTTGAAGATATGGGGTTGTTCTGCTTATGTGAAGCAGATTGTATCAGACAAATTGGATGCTAAGTCTGATAAATATCTATTTATTGGATACCCTAAAGAAATAAGGGGTTACTAATTCTATCATCCTGTAGAAAAAAAGGTGTTTGTTTCAAGGCATGCTGTGTTTCTAGAGAAAGAGTTTCTCTTGCAAGAAAACAGTGGGAGTGTCATTGAGCTTGAGGAGGCTCGAGAGACTCAAATAGATATTGATGAGACACCTGGTGAAGCACCACAGCCAATAACTCATAGTGATGAGCCATCGGCTAGACCTATTGAGACACCACATCTTCGTAGATCTGGTAGAACATGCAACATTCCTGAGAGATATGGATTTCTCGTAAGTGAATCAAACGACGTGTTACTCATTGATGATGAGGAGCCTACCAGTTATGAAGAAGTTCTGAAAAGTTTAGAAAGGGATAAGTGGCTTGATGCCATGAAGTTGGAAATGGATTCTATGTATGAAAACCAAGTTTGGAACTTGGTTGACCCACCTGAAGGCATAAAGCCTATAGGGTGCAAGTGGGTTTTCAAGAAGAAAACCGACATGGATGGTAATGTGATTACCTATAAGGCTAGATTGGTTGCAAAAGGATATCGTCAAAAGCAAGGTGTTGATTATGACGAAACCTATTTGCCTGTTGCTATGCTTAAATCCATTCGGATGCTCCTGGCCATAGCGACTCATTATGATTATGAGATATGACAGATGGATGTGAAAACAACTTTCCTTAATGGAAACCTACTCGAGGATGTGTATATGATACAACCTGAGGGTTTCACGTCGGTTGATAAAACCAAGGTATGCAATTTGCAATGGTCCATATATGGACTGAAGCAAGCATCCAAGAGCTGGAATATCTATTTTGATGAGACAATTAAAATGTTTGATTTCTCACAAAATCCGGACGAACCTTGTGTGTACAAGAAGGTTAGTGGGAGTGCAGTCGTGTTCCTAGTATTGTATGTCGATGACATATTACTTATAGGAAATGATATTTCTGTCTTACATTCAGTTAAAATTTGGTTGTCCAAGACGTTCTCCATGAAAGACCTGGGAGAAGCAACCTACATCCTCGGGATTAAGATCTATATAGATAGATCAAAACAGATGCTTGGTCTTTCGCAGTCTACATATATAGACCGAGTGCTAAAGAGGTTTAGCATGTCAGAATCCAAGAAAGGTTTCCTACCCATCAGGCATGTGATACACCTTTCGAAGTCTATGTGTCCACGCACAGAAGACGAGAGGATTTGTATGAGTAAGATTCCCTATGCATCCACAATAGGATCTATCATGTATGCTATGTTATGTACGAGGCTCGATGTATCATATGCTCTGAGTGTCACGAGTAGATACCAGTTTGATCCAGGAATGGATTATTGGACGGCTGTTAAGACGATCCTTAAGTACTTAAGAAGAACTAAGGATGTGTTCCTAATATATAGAGAAGGGGACATGGTGATACGCAGGTATACGGATGCCAGCTTCTAAACAAACAAGGATGATTCCAGGTCTCAGTCTGGGTATGTGTTCACCTTGAATGGGGGTGCAGTAAGTTGGAAAAGTTCCAAACAAGACACTGTAGTGGATTCTACCACTGAGGCAGAATACATTGTAGCTTCGGAAGCAACAAAGGAAGCGGTTTGGATCAAGAAGTTCATTTATGAACTTGGTGTGGTTCCAGCCATTGTTGAAGCAATACCGGTTTACTGCGACAATAATGGAGAAATTGCACAGGCGAAAGAGCCAAGGTCTCATCAACGATCCAAACATGTGCTTCGCCGCTATCATTTGATCAGAGAGATCATAAGTAGAAAGGAAATACAAATCGAGAAGATTCCCACTGAAAGGAACTTAGCTGATCCTTTAACTAAGGCATTACCTCAAAGTAAGTTTGAGGGTCATGTTAGAGCTTATGGTATTAGATACCGTAGCGATTGACATTAGTAATATATGAGAGATGTCCTAAGACAATCGGTCTAAGTTCGAACCATTTATATGATAAATGAAGATTCACTATTTGAGTATGCATGTTTTCATGTATTTGATTGGATCTTAAACTCATTTACTGAATGTCCACGATACGATTCACAACATGAGAGAATTTGTGATTGGATCATAATTAGTGAGTATCTCTACATGTGTAATTGTGATGTATCAAAATTGTCCCTAGTCGATGAATTGATGAATTTGGACCCCATCAATTCTGTCGAGACTAGCACGAGGTATACTCCTTGGTGTATCCAAGAAGTTGATTATTTACTGGCTGGAGAAACTGTGATGTCCAGAGTTAATCATGAATGCTAGTTATGGTAACTAGTTCATTGGAGTGACCAGCTGTAAAACTTCATATGGTTCTTTGCATATATAGATATGTCAATGAAGTTCTTACAGCAGTTTAAGTGCGATGTTCCTTTGACTTGCGGTATTCAAGTCATCTTGGTCATGAAGACTTATGCTTTGACATCTTAAGCAAGCATCTTTGAGGAGATGTGGACCTGGGATGATTGGGAATAAGTCGAAGTGATCGAAGATGTTTGAATAGCCTATAAAGGATTCACCACTCCTTGCGAGGAGATGTATACCCATGGCCTCTCGTCAGATTGTTACTAAAGTCTTTGGCCAAAGCATTACATGTTTAGAGTAAGATACTCTTGGATACATGTGCAGCAACTAGAATCCGTAGGACGAGGAAATGATACTTGAGCTAGGTGTGACGTAGTCAACCTAGTGGGGACTGACACTATAGACCATGTCCTGAACCAAGTAAGTATAAGATGCGTGAAGGGAATGGGGCACGATTCATTGTAGCTGCTTAAGGGTTTCAGAAATAGTTCTGGATCAACCATTGATCTTCCGATTAATTGGGGATCATGATGTAATACTAGGTGCCACTCATGATCGTTCTATAATTAATGGTTAATTATAGATGTCCAACATAAATCGGGAACCTATTTGGTCACACACACAATGAGCGTAATCCGAAGGATTTAAAACGAGCTTGAGAATGAGATTCTCAGACCGAGAGAAACTAGGTTTGGTTAGACCAAACAAGGATCGAGCATGAAATCATTTCAGTCGCAATTGAAGTGTGGATGAGCCGTGTCTTATGAAGACATGATGGATGAACCAAATTGGTTTGGTTCTAATCCAATGGTGGAGAATAAACCAAAGGGGTTTGGTTTGTTTTAAACGAATGAACCAAAAGTTGGTTTGGTTCGTTTTAACTTAAAATAGACCAACGCGGTTTGGTTTATTTTAACTTAAGTTATTGGAGCGGGTTAACGGGTTTTGGTTATGAACCAATAACCGTTAGGAGAATGTGTTCTCTATAAAAACATGGCTTAAGGGTTTTTCATGGATAACTTTTGGTGTTGGAAAACCTAGCCACCCTCTCCCTCTCTTCTCCTTGCCACCGCCCAAGGGTTCCACGCCGCCCAGCTTTTTGTCGCCGTCCACCCTTGCTGCCGGCCACTCCTCCGGCGACTCACCTTGGTTCCGGCGACCAAGGGTTGGCCGACTATCCTCTTTGGCAAGCGCAACATCCTCCACCAAGCTGTCCAGTTTTTTGGACAGCTTGTTTCCTTCATGTCGGAGCATCATTTGGACGACGTTTGGAGCTCCGACAGTGGTTACCTTGCTGGGGATTCGATCTCTGGTAATCCTCATAGGTGGAGGACGAAGGATTCGTCAAACGCTTGACGAATACCTGTCCGGAGAAGCGAGTTTTGGGGACTCATTTTTGAATCCGAATTTTGATTCGGATTGTGATCTTCTCTCGATCACATCATCTTCGACACGAGGATAGTGACTCGTACGAAGATGAGGCTTGTGACTTTGTGAAGTCATCCCGACGATACTCTATGTGGATACGGATAGAGGCGATTCTAGCGAGAGTCGCTCTGGTTGATGCCTTTCCTGCTACACGTGATATGTTAGGTATACATAGAGTAATTTCCTTTTATTGTAATCTTTGAAACTATGATTATGTCTACACATATTGTACTATGCATGTGTGTGGTGTGTGTGATGTAATAAATTAGATTTATTACTTTTTATTTATTCCGCTGCGCACATGTTTACGAAATTTATTCGAACACACACTCGCCGCGGTGCCAGAAACCCAACATCACTCGACTGATCGCTTCATCAGTCGACTGATCAGGATGCCGTTGGAAATGGCAGCTGCATATCTCCGTGGATTCACCTAGTCAAAAGCCATTGCTTCAGCGACAGTTGACTGATGCTATACATCAGTCGACTAATCGTGGCCCAACGGGAAAAACATCCCTCTCTCTATAAAAAGAGGGCTTGGGGTGGTTGAGAGGGTTAATGCTTACATTCTGATCATTCTCTCAAGCCCCCACGAGTTTTCTAAGCTTTCTAAGTGTTTTAATTCCCCTCCTCCTCTTTAAACTTCATCTTCATCTTTTGTAAGAAGATGAGGGCTTTGTAAAAGGAAAAGCTTATTAGTGAAGATTGATTTGGGTTGATCCACCTTAAGGATCGCCGTGGAGTAGGAGCGTTATCTCCGAACCACGTAAAGGCTTCCGTGTTAGCATTGTATTTTCGTTTCTATTACAATTGTTTTTGTTGTGCTTCTGCTAACCATTTTTGTAGAAATCAAAAAAGAGGCTATTCACCCCCCTCTAGCCTTCCAAGGATCCCCAACAAGTGGTATCAGAGCCCGGATCACGTCGGAAGATCTAACCATCAACCGGAGCATAATGGCTTTTCAAAAGGGGTATAGCACGGCGAGGCCTCCATTCTTCGACGGCAACGATTTCAGCTACTGGAAAGGTAGGATGGAATACTACCTTATGAATGATATTGATAATTGGTTTAGTATTGTATACGGATTCGAGAAGCTGGTCGATGAACATGGAGCGCCCATACCGACCAAGGATTGGACGAGGGACATGACCAAGAAGGCTCAAGCCAATGCCAAAGCGACAACCACACTTCAATGTGGTTTGTCCAAAGAGCAACTAAGTAAGGTGGAGCCTTTTGAATTGGTGAAGGAGCTTTGGGAGAAGCTAATTGAGCTCAACGAGGGATCGAAGGAAACAAGAAGAGCCAAGAGAGATCTCTTAATAGGCCAACTCCAAAGCTTCGCCATGAAGACCAACGAAATCGTGAGCCAAATGCACGGTCGCTTCAAGGAAATAGTCAATGGACTACATGTGATAGGTGAGAAGGTCGACAACCGAGACCTTGTGAGGTACATTCTCCAAGCTTTCCCTAGAATAACCTTGTGGGCTTCAATGGTAGATGCCTATAAGGTCTCTAGGGATCTTTCTTTGGTTAAATTAGATGAACTCTTTTGTGAATTTGAATTGCACGAGCAAGCTAATACTTCATCAAAAGAGAAAGGTGTAGCTCTTTTTGTAGGGAAGAAGGACAAAAAGAAGAAGGAGAAGAAAGAAGTCTCTTCCTCATCCGAATCCGAGGAGGAGTCATCAAGTAGCGACGATGAGCTATCGGCTAGTGAGGTAGCTCACTATGTGAAGAAGTTTGGTGGGAGGTCAAGGAAACTCACCAAGAAAGATGTAAGGAGGATGTTCCAATCCTCCAAAGGTAAAACTTCAACTAGTTCATTTTCTACATCTAACGTAACTTGTTATGGTTGCAACAAGAAAGGGCATATCAAGCCAAATTGCCCGGAACTAAAGAAGGAGGAGAAGGAAAAGAAAAAGAAGGAAAAGAAGGAGAAGAAGAAGAAGGAGGCAATGGTGGGACAAACATGGGACACACTAAGCTTGGAGGACTCTTCCAATGATGAAGAAATGTGTCATGCCACCCGGAACCTAGCTCTTATGGCCTTGGAGGAGGAAGCCGGAAGCTCAAGTGAGGAGTCTTCATCCTCATCCTCAAGCAACGAATCATCATCAAGTGATGATGAGGTAAGAGACTCCACTAGGATAGATTTACTTTACAAAACCATTGCATGCCTTCAAAATGCCTTAAATAGATCAAAAATTAGGATTAAGGACTTAAAAGTAGAAATTAAATCACTTAAAAATGTAGTGCCACCTTGTGATGATGCATGTACACTTAGGAATGAGAATGATGAACTTAGGAAAGAAATAGGTGATTTACATGCATGTTTAAAAAAGTTTACAAATGGGTCCAAATATCTTGATATGATTCTTAGGGACCAAAGGGTCATTTATAACAAGGCCGACATAGGATATAAGCCTAAAGAAAAAGAAGTAGCCTTCACCTCTCTAATTAGTAGAAAACCAACCATTAGGATCAAGGCTAAAAAGGTTTGGGTCCCCAAAAGTTATATAGTTGATGCTATCGGTCCCAAAATTTGGGTGTCTAAGGCTTGTATTTTTCATGTTGTATAGGTAGAAGAACCAAGCTTACGGATTATTGATAGTGGGTGCTCAAAACACATGACCGGTGATGAGAGAAAATTTTCCACCATCAACCACACTAGCAAGGGTAAGGTGTCTTTTGGAAATAGTGGTAAACTTAAGATTCTAGGAAAATGCACAATTGAGGTATCCCCCAACCTTGCCATTCATAAAGTGTTATTAGTTAAAAATATGAAATTTAATTTGCTTAGTGTAAGTCAACTATGTGATGTCAATTTTGATGTTCAATTTGATTCTTCAAAATGTTTCATAAGACACAAAACTTTAAATGATTGCATGTTAGTAGGCTTTAGAAAATCAAATATATACTATGTTGATTTATCCTATGCTACTAATGCTTCTACTAAGTGTCTTATTGCAAAAGAAGAAGAGAGTTGACTTTGGAATAGGAGGCTAGGGCACATCAATATGAAGAACATTGCCAAAATAGCCAAAATAAAGTTAGTCAAGGGGTTGCCAAAAGTCAAGTATCTCAAGGACAAAATGTGTGATGCATGCCAAGAGGGGAAGTAATCAAAATCATCACACAAAGGTAAAACTTTATTTAGTACCGTTTTACCTTTAGAACTATTGCATATGAATTTATTTGATTGTCATAGTACTCCTTCCATGATTGGTAGTAAATATTGCTTAGAGATAGTAGATGATTTTTCTAGATTTACTTGGGTATTTTTCATGAAACATAAGGATGAAACTCTAGGAATAATCATAGGATTTAGCAAGAGAGTAGAGAATGAAAGGAAACTCAAAAATAACCGGATCCGTAGTGATCATGGTGGAGAATTTGAGAGTTCTAACTTCTCAAACTTTTGCCTAGAACAAGGGTACAAGCACGAATTTTTTTATCCTAGAACACCCCAATAAAATGGGATTGTGGAAAGGAAAAATCGTGCCCTACAAGAAGCTGCTAGGACTATGCTTAATGCATATTCTTTACCTAGCTACTTGTGGGCAGAAGCAGTCAACACCGCTTGTTATATCCAAAATAGGGTGTTAATTCATAGGTTTTTAGGAAAAACCCCATTTGAATTATGGAATGGTACAATTCCAACAATTCACTATTTTAAGGTCTTTGGATGCAAAGTTTACATTTTAAATACCAAAGACAACCTAGGTAAATTTGAGTCCAAAGTGGATGAGGGAATCCAAGTTGGATACTCATCCACTAGTGTAGGGTATAGAGTTTATAATAAAAGAACTCAAAAGATTGAGGAATCTTCAAATATCCAATTTGATGAAACCTCTAATACATACCCTAGGAAATCCCCCATTGATAATGATATCAATGATAAAAATCAAGAAATTACCCAAAAATTTCAAGATTTAACTTTAGGGGGTAATGATCAAGGGGGAGAATTAAATCAAGGGGGAGTAAGAGGTGATTCCGATGATGAAAGAAGAGTTGAGGATAATCATGAACAAAATCAATTTAATACACCTCCTAGAACAATAAGAGTTCATCAAAATCACCCTCTAGATCAAATTGTAGGTGAATTATCTCAAGGAGTTAGGACTAGGTCATTTCATAGAGATCCCTCTAGTCATATAGCACTAATCTCCCAAATTGAGTCCAAAACAATCAATGACGCATTACTTGATTCGGATTGGATCTTAGCAATGCAAGATGAATTGGTTCAATTTGAAAGGAGCCAAGTATGGGAGTTAGTTCCTAGACCTAATGACAATACCATCATTACTACAAGATGGGTCTTTAGGAACAAATTAGATGATCAAGGTAATATAACTAGGAATAAGGCAAGGTTAGTTGCAAGGGGCTTTAATCAAGTTGAAGGACTTGACTATGATGAAACACATGCCCCGGTTGCTAGATTAGAGTCTATTAGGATCCTATTAGGATATGCCTCTTACATGGGTTTTAAACTCCATCAAATGGATGTCAAATCAGGATTCCTAAATGGGTTCATTAAGGAAGAGGTATATGTAGAACAACCTCCCGGGTTTGAGAATATGGACTATCCAAATCATGTATACAAGCTTAGGAAGGCTTTGTATGGTTTGAAACAAGATCCCTGGGCTTGGTATGAAAGATTGTCATGTTTCTTGGTCTCTAAAGACTTTAGGAGGGGTAATGTAGATCAAACTCTATTTACAAAGTCAACATCAAAGGACATCTTTGTGGCCCAAGTATATGTTGATGACATTATCTTTGGGTCAACAAATGATGAACTCCTTCAAGACTTTATCAAGAATATTGAAAATGAGTTTGAGATAAGTCTAGTTGGGGAACTAAATTTCTTCCTAGGATTATAAGTCAAACAAACAAGTGAAGGAATTTATATTTACCAAACCAAATATGCTAAGGAAATAATTAAGAAATTTGGTTTGGAAAATGCTAAGGTAGTGTCAACCCTTATGGCAACCAACACTAAAATAGATAATGTTAATGAAGGAAAATCAATAGATTCAAAGCTTTATCGAAGCATGATTGGTAGCCTCCTCTACCTAACCGCTAGTAGACCCGATATTTTATTTGCGGTTGGAATGTGTGCTAGGTACTAATCATGTGCCAAAGAATCTCATTTAGCTGTCGTTAAGAGAATCTTAAGATATATTAAAGGCACACTAAATGTAGGACTATGATACCCTAGGACTAGGTCTTTTGATTTGGTTGGGTACATCGATTCCGATTATGCCGGTTGCAAATTGGATCGGAAGAGTACTAGTGGTGGATGCCAATTCCTTGGGTCCTCCCTAGTTAGTTGGAGTAGTAGAAAGCAACCTTGTGTTGCCCTATCCACCACCGAGGCCAAGTATGTGGCTATGGGTGGTTGTGTAGCTCAACTACTATGGATGAGAAATACTTTAGAGGACTATGAGCTACTTTACTCCAACATAAAAGTATTTTGTGATAATGTGAGCACCATAAATTTGACCAAAAATTCGGTGCATCACTCTAGGACCAAGCACATTGAAGTGAAACATCACTTCATTAGAGATCATGTGGCAAAGGGGGACATTGAGCTCAATTACATTGAATCTAAGTCCAACCTAGCCGACATCTTTACCAAGCCTCTCCCCGAAGTAGAATTTTCATCACTTAGGAGAGAACTTGGGTGTGCTTAGTTGAATAAAGGTGTAGGTTTGCATGATCCTATAGAAATTCTAGGATTTATATCTTTAAGCATCTCACAAACACCTAAGAAACCATGATTTTTGTATTGAGCCACTTAGACAACATGTGAGATGTTAGGAAGATGCACTTGGTTCATCATGCTTGTTATGATGCATTACTATGAACCAAAGTGCCATCTAGAGACATTAATCCTTCATTGGACCAATCATTGGGAAGACTTGTGCACAATTAATGTGCATACAACTCCAAGAATATGATTGGAAATGTCAAATAAAACATAATTTAAACTATGTTTATCATATTTTGAAAAATAGTTTTCAAGTAGAATACAAAAGTGATACAAAGTTTGCAAAACACTAGAACTTTTGTTAGTTTCCAAGTTTGTATTAATATTAAAATCTAGAAAACATATATTTTTCAAATTATTTTTCCTTGATAAAGAATGATTTCAGAAATGTGTACACAAAATTTTATGATTTTTCGAGGTGTCTAGAATTTTTAATGCATTTTTGAAGTTGGGATGAAAAGGCTGAAATTTAGATTCCATGCATATCAATCGACTGAATCAGATATTCAATCGACTGCTACTCTATTTCTCCGCAAATCAATAGCAAAGCGCCGCAAAGCGCACTGGAGAAAACTACCTAGCAAAACTACCTGCGGAACTCGCCGTGGGATACAGCAAGCTAAACTACCCTGGAATGGCTAAACTTCCCTGGAATTCGACGAACTTCCCTAGAATTGGACAAACTACCCTGAAATTGGACAAACTACCCCGCAATTATGCAAATCAACCCTGTTTCTTGGCCTTAAGTGTATTCTTAAGTGTCTTAAAACTATGATATGATAATCTTCTATAAAAAGAGGTTTTAGGACTGAATAATGCAATGTTTTAGGGGGAGTTTCATAGATATAAATTTTAATCCCCTAACTTTATATTGTTGGTGCAAGGTTAGGACATAGTTTCATATTTCTTGTTTATGCTTTACTCAACATGCTATTCACACATCATAACCCATGTCTTGGATAAAGGGGGAGCTTTCATTCTATTTTATACCTTAATTCAAGGCCTTATAAATTTCATGAACTTATTAAGTCCTTCTCTTTTTGATGTATGTTAAAGGGGGAGAAGGATGATTTAAGTTAGGAATTCACATTAATACAAGTTGACATGTGATGTTTATTTCTGAGAATGTTTTAAGACCTAACTTAAATGATTGCCAAACATCAAAAAGGGGGAGATTGTTGGTGCAACAATGCCCCAAGCATTTATATGTTTTGATGTTTGGATAATCATCTAAGTTAGGCAACATTTGTAATCTAATTGTGAACATGTTTAAGTGACAGGAAAAATCCAAGTATGAAGACTTGGTAAAGGAAAAGGCTTGGCGACATAAGACTAAACATGTAGTCTTGGCGGCATAAAGTCCAAGCGGACCTTAGCAAAGGAAGTCCAAAGGAAAGTCTTGGCAGCATAAGTCCAAGTATGTAGTCTTGGCGACGTAAAGTCCAAGTGTACTTTGGCAAAGAAAAACCCAAGACATGACGAAACCGAAGGAAGCTCTTGGAAGCAAGCGCAAAGGATGAACAAGTCGCGGACTCGGAGGGATCCTGGAGGTGCAAGGCTTAAGGAAGAGCTAGAAGGTTGAGTCTAGGTCTAGGGAGTTAATTTAAGTATGAAATTATCATATTTGACAAATATCAGTCGACTGATACATTGTATCACTCGACTGATCAGATGTTCGACTGAATTAGGATGAAACCCTAATGATCAGTCGACTGCCAATGTCGACAGTCGACTGATCAAGTCGATGACGGGCACAGAATGGAGTCTCACTTGACTATGCACAGGGATCACTCGGCTGATCGCTTCATCAGTCGACTGATGAAGTGATCAGTCGACTGATCAGGATGTGGTTGGAAATGGCGACTGCATATCTCCACTGATTCGCCTCGTTAGAAGCCGTTGGCTTTGGAGGTAGTCGACTGATGCTATACATCAGTTGACTGATCGTGGCCCAACAGGAAAAACAACCCTCTCTCTATAAAAAGAGAACTTGGGGTGGTTGAGAGGGATAATGCTTACATTCTGATCATTCTCTCAAGCCCCCACGAGTTTTCTAAGCTTTCTAAGTGTTTTAATTCCCCTCCTCCTCTCTAAACTTCATCTTCATCTTTTGTAAGAAGAGGAGGGCTTTGTAAAAGGGAAATCTTATTAGTGAAGATTGATTTGGGTTGATCCACCTTAAGGATTGTCGTGGAGTAGGAGCGTTATCTCCGAACCACGTAAAGGCTTCCGTGTTAGCATTGTATTTTCGTTTCTATTAGTATTGTTTTTGTTGTGCTTCTGCTAACCATTTTTGTAGAAATCAAAAAAGAGGCCATTCACTCCCCTCTAGCCTTCCAAGGATCCCCAACATTTTAATGTTTGACAAAAACACCTTTGAGTTAGGCCCCTAACTCAAATTCCCTTACCAATTATCCTAAATTGGAATATAATGGGTGAAAAATAATTTGAAAATAAAATACCCATTAAAATAGGAGATTGATACAAAGTTCAAAAATCATTAAAACTTTAATGTTTTTGATCTACTTTGTATCAACTTCTTCAATGGTGATTGCTATCAAAAGATAGACTTCACCAAGGTTTTCTAAAAAGATTTTAAAATGATTTTGAAAACCTATTTTGAACCTTAGACTATTGGCTAGATGTTCATGACTTGTACATTAGCTTTCCTCATGATTCATATTGATGATTGAGATAAGTTTAAGTTCATCTAGATGCACTATCTATGCACCTTGAACTTAACTTATTTTCCTAACATCTCATATGTATCTAAGATGTATTAAGCACACACAAGTCAATGTAATTGTGAGATGTGGAATTAGGGTTATTATGACATCATGCATTTTCTAGGCAACTCTATTTGATTCCCTTATACATGAGACTTCAAATCATGCCATAGTCCTTAACTCAATTTTAATTAATGCATGAATAATCATGGCATAAGTGATAATCATAAATAAGCATGACCAATGATCATGATGTCATGACATATGAATAGGCTCTAAAAATGAATATGACAGAGAAAATAATCCTAAACAATATCATGACATGTCATATAATAAGATAAAATGTGATGACATGACATGACAAAATAGAATATATAAACACATTAACACCCACAAAATCAGACAAAGACACAAGATTTTTCATAAACAAAGGATTTCATTCAACAAGAAATTTTGTTCTACAATCAAAATATATGTTCAAGAACAACTCTTGACATCACTACGAAACAAGAAAAACAAGATCCCTAATCCTCGCCTAGCTATCGTCCATGGAGCCATCTCTTGGAGGTGGTGGAGGCTGCTGACCCAGCGTCCAGGTTCGCATCATCTCATATATATCAATCTGGCGCTGCTCCATCCGGCTCTGGCGCTCCTCCATTTGTCTATGGCACTCCTCCATCCGGCTGAGCTGCTGACCCAACCCCTGACCCATGGAGGACTGCTCCAATCTGATCTTGGCCAATTGTGAGTCAACAGTCTGCTGGTAGTCCTCAAATCTCACATCCAGAAGTGCAACATGCTCTGAGAGACCTGTTGTTGGTGCATCTGCTACCACAGGGTCATCCTTCTCAGCATCATACCCCTCATGCTGTGCCGCAGGCTCTCCAGACTCTATGGCCGGGTCCTCTTGCCCCACAGGCTGAGGTCGAGGTGCCAACTCCATCTGTTCAGTGCTAGTCCGTATCCTAGCCAGTGTGAAGTTCTGCACTGAGATGCAATCATATACCTCTGATAGTGCCCTCAATGATCCCCTGGATATGTTAATGCAAATGGACTCTAACCATGCAGTGATAATGTGTCCAAAGGGCATATGAACTTTCCCTTGTACAGGGAATATGAAATGGACAATGCAATGAAAAATGTTCAATGCAATATTCATGTCCAATCGATGACGCATGGCATACATAAGAAAGAGATGGGGAGGCTAGATCTTGGCCTGACCCTGAGTCACGATCGGAAGGAAGAACCCAAAAATGACTTTGTAAAGAACATTGTCAGGTGCAGATAATTCATTGATAGGAAATAAGTT
The DNA here is from genome assembly GCA_025175895.1 of Wurfbainia villosa. Lineage (NCBI taxonomy): Eukaryota > Viridiplantae > Streptophyta > Magnoliopsida > Zingiberales > Zingiberaceae > Wurfbainia > Wurfbainia villosa. The sequence continues at coordinate 81,681,127 of CM045991.1, read as the reverse complement.
TTGAGCTGGTGGACAAGGATGACGGAAGAAATGCTCATGCATGGAGTCTAATGAGATATGGTCAAATGGAGCCGGAAAAGGTGCATCAAGAGTAGGATAGAATATGAAAGTGTCATCCGATGCCCTACACTCCAGGAACTCCTGCAAGATCGTAGGAGTGAACTCCAGGTTGCGTTTTGCAACGCGAGTGGTGTAGGAAGGGCTATCGTCGACCTTCCTCAAATTTTGGTAAAATTCTTTGAGTAGGCCATCGTTAATGTCATGGTTGCAAAGGGCGATCTTCATTAACTAGTAGCAAGCTTATTGTGATCACACATGGCTACATAACAAAGAAGTCCAGACCATCTATGCTGGGTGCAGATTTTGTGGAAGGGAAACCAAAATCAGGTCCATAATTAATTGCAGTAATTGTAATCTAACAGCTTGTGCACCTTGTGCAGATTATTACCAAAAGCAAGAAGTAATAACAGAACCAACACCTATCCAGCATTTGGAAATAATGCTAAAAATTTGTGAAGAGAATGGGTTAATCTTATCTCCAACCAAATATAAATTAGCTATCAAAAAGATTGAATTTCTTGGGGCAGAAATTGGTGAAGGAAAACTGAAGCTTCAACCGCTAGGATTGCTAATATTTCACTCTTTAGTTTAAGATTCTCTTCTTAAATAGTTCGGAATGTATTGTAAAGGCTAGGAGTAGGTTTGTTGGTTCTGGATTCTTAGCAAGATCAAGGTATTCAGGAATCCTGCAGATATTCTCAACAACGAGAAATCAAAATAATGTCTTCAAGTGCAAGACATTTTACTAGCACCCGACCACCTGCTATTGGTACATCATCAGCTGTTCAAGTACCAAGCTCAGAAAATCAAATACGAGACTATAGGCAGGGTCAAAGGATGCTTTATAATATTCAAAGAAGGATATTCCCCAACCAAAGGAGATATAAAAGATCTATTGAAAGTCAAGTAGATCCAGAAGAGCAACTAGAAATTTCCAGAAAAAGAAGAGCAAATATGGTGCCAGTTGAAATATTATATTCTACAGGCTTTCAGCCCACTCAACACAGAGTATATCAGCATTACTCTGAGGAGGATCTTTTATGCATTGAAGAAAGTCAAGTGGACCTTCCATTGGTCACTGAAGAAAGTCATCAAAGGCTCCGAGAAGCAGGTTTTCATCATATTCACATGGGACTAGTGATGATCAGAGTACATACCCTTCATAGAAGAAATACTGGAGCTATGGTACTAGTGGTATTACGAGACACAAGATGGAGAGGAGACAGATCCATTATTGCTACAATGGAGATGGATCTAAGCAGAGGAACCCAGATGGTATATGTTATCCCGGACCTGATGATCAATGTTGAAGATTTTGCAAATAACATTGAGTTATCCATTCAAATACATGGATATCAGGAGTGGCAAGGAGGAACTAGCAATCTACTAATCACAAGGATGATGGTAGGGCGTTTAACCAATACTAGTTTCACTAAATTCTCCTACAATGTTCAGAGTGTTACAGACTACTTGGTTAGTAGAGGAGTCAATGCAATCCCAGGCACAAGATTCACTACTGAAGAACTACAACAACAAAGGTGGATACTAAGGCCATCAGCCAGAAGAAACCCTGTGGCACCAACCAGGGTAGAGACAAGGACACTCTTAGATGGAAGCGTTTCACTACAGTTTGAAGGCTATATTCCTATTTCTGAAAATAGGATTGCATCCATCAACCAGGATGATATGGAAATGGGAGAAGCAGAGCAAGAAATTTTGGCTGTTATCACCACAGAAGAACCAGTACTTGAAGTACTAAAAACAAATCCCGAAGCAAAGATACTCACAAGGAAGACGGAAGGATCAATCGGGTATGACCTTTCAATATGCTATAATTATGAAATCCAACTAGGAGGCAGAGCATTAATTGAAACTGGATTAGCGTTCGCTATTCCGGAAGGACACTACGAAAGAATAGCTCCTACATCAGGGATTTCATGGAAGAAAGGCATTCAAATTGGAGCTGGAGTAATTGATAATGACTACCGAGGCCAGGTATATATTTTGGTTTTCAATATGACTTCAGAGACTCTAAAATTATCACAGGGAGAAGTACTGGCTCAACTTATCCTAGAGAAGGCCATCATTATTCTAGTCCAACAAGTGGAACAACTATCTGACACAACAAGACAACAACAAGGATTTGTGGAAAGCAGTACTCAGATGGGTACAGAAGCATGGGACAAGCTTATGAAGAAATTGTGACCTCCCTCTATTTCTGAAGAACAAACTTTATTTACACTTCAGGATGAAGAATGGATTAATCCATTTGCGAAAGGTGGTGGAGAGGGAAGTTCTCAAAATACAGAAGAAATCTGGGATACTTTCGGGCAGCCCAGTGGAAAATTTGACTATTATGTCAAATACACAATACCAAAGCATGATTGGGATATGAGTCTTATTACCCCATCTTGGGGAGACTCTGATCAAGAAGATCAAGAAGAGGAAACATTATATTCTTCAAAAACAACATTGAACGATGAAGATGAAGGTGATGAGATATTATCTGACACTGAAGAAGTAGTTTTCACTCAGCTAGATGATGCAGAAATGGATTATCCTTTGATAAGAAATATTCTAGCATCATCAGGATTAACATCTGCATTTAATCCACCAGATGATTCAATCATGGGCCCTCCACAATATGGACCCGCATCAAGACCAGCAAGAAGGATGAATCCTTATAATACTATGGATCTTTCTCATTCAAAAGTAGGGAGATTCAAGGAAGGGTATAATAATGAATTATGGCAACTCCCTCCTGCCCAACAACAAACAGGTGCACTTCGGGTCTTACTTGATGATATTGGTTTGTATAACGATGTCATTTCCAGGTGGGAATCAATTACTACTAATGTAATTGACTTAAAAATTTGGGCTGATAAGAGATCCAAAGTTCTATATATTGAAAATCTATTGGGGGAAATCGAGAAGAAGACTTTCCTCGAATGGAGGATGATGTTCGCTGATCAATATGATAAGCTAATCAATGCAGCAGATGAAACGCAAAATGTTCTGTCACAGATAAGAAGAATAATCACCCTAGAAGATCCCACTTCAGGGTCAACAGCGGAGCAGAACCAGGCTTATCTTGATCTAGAAAGATTAGCTTGCCCAAGCACAAAGGAATTGGTTGCCTATATGAACCAATACAAAGAGCTAGCAGCAAAGACAGGCAGAATGTTCATTAATGAAGAATTATCAAGTAAGTTCTACCGAAAAATGCCTCCACTAATTGGAAATTATCTTGAGCAGAAGTTTCAGGAACGCTACCCAGGAAACACTATAGGAGTTCTTCCCCGAATTCATCACGCTTACCAAGAACTCAAGGAATTGTGCAAACAGGCTTCACTTCAAAGGAGCCTAAAAGACTTGCAGTTTTGTTCACAAATACCTCTACCCAGTTACTACCAGGGACAGAAAAGGTATGGTCTGAGGAAGGCCCAGAGTTACAAAGGGAAACCTCACAAATCACACGTTCGTGTGATCAAAAAGAAGTACCAGCATGACAGAACCAAGGTAAAAAAGTGCAAATGCTACATATGTGGAGAAGAAGGACATTTTGCAAGGGAATGTCGAAACAAAACAGGAAACAAGGAGAGAATAGCAATGCTCAACGAAATTGATTTACCAGAAGAATTTGATGTTGTATCAGTAGACCAAGATGAAACAGAAAGTGATGCCATCTGCAGCATATCAGAAGGAGAGATGGATACTGAACAACACTGTAGCATGGTAACAGCTACTTTTCCTGAAAAAGAATTTTTGTTTGTACTTTTTGGTGAAGATAAAGGCTGGCAGGTCCAAATTAATATCCCTGAGGAGCAAGCTTATTGTGATCACACATGGCTACATAACAAAGAAGTCCAGACCATCTATGCTGGGTGCAGATTTTGTGGAAGGGAAACCAAAATCAGGTCCAGAATTAATTGCAGTAATTGTAATCTAACAGCTTGTGCACCTTGTGCATATTATTACCTAAAGAAAAGAATTAATAACAGAACTAGCACCTATCCAGCACAATGATAAAGCATTGATCAAGGAGTTAACGGAATATATTAATTTTATGTTAGTAGAAAATTCCAGACTGATGATGGAAATTGATAGGCTCAATAGGAAAGCAGCAGAGGAGACTTTGTATCATGACCTTGAAAAGGAGTTTGAAGAAATGAACCCAGAAAATTCTGAAAAAGGAAAGGAACAAGTCAGTTACCTTGAAGAAAGAACTATTTCTAAAATAGGTACTGAATATCATTCCAAATGAATGATAAACAGGCTTTACAATATGATTGTTATACTGGAAATTCCTAACCATGCTCCAATCAAAGTTAGTGCAATCTTAGATACAAGAGCCACAACCTGCTGCATAGACAAAAGGGCAGTCCCGGAAAGCATTCTGGAAAAGAACCCTTATACCATTGTAATAAATGGTGTAAATTTTTGGCAATTGGCAAAATGGAAGCTAAAAGGTGGGAAAATGATCATAGGGGATAATAAGTTCAGAATTCCCTTTACTTACTCATTTGATATGTCTCTTGGAGATGGAATTCAGATGGTGGTAGGCTGTAATTTCATCCGAAACATGCAGGGAGGACTTCGGATTGAAGGTAACTTGATCACTATTTATAAAAATGTTACCTCAATAACCACAAATGATGCAGCAGTCCACGCAATACAAGAATTGAACATGGATGAGGAAGAATATCTGAATATTCAGGAGAAAGTCTATTATGCTATGGAGCCATCAAATCCAAAAATTTTCAGAAGGGATGAGGAGTTAATTGAAAAATTGAAGAATCAGGGATATACAGGCGAAGACCCACTGAAATATTGGTCAAAAAACAAAATTCTGTGCAATTTCTGCCTGTCTTTGCTGCTAGCTCTTTGTATTGGTTCATATAGGCAACCAATTCCTTTGTGCTTGGGCAAGCTAATCTTTCTAGATCAAGATAAGCCTGGTTCTGCTCCGCTGTGGACCCCGAAGTGGGATCTTCTAGGGTGATTATTCTTCTTATCTGTGACAGAACATTTTGCGTTTCATCTGCTGCATTGATTTGCTTATCATATTGATCAGAGAACATCATCTTTCATTGGATGAAAGTCTTCTTCTCGATTTTCTCCAATAGATTTTCAATATCTAGCACTTTGGATCTCTTATCAGCCCAAATTTTTGAGTCAATTACATTAGTAGTAACCAACTTTTGCTTGGCCTGATAACCTTCAATAGTAGCTTCTTTAGAAAAAGAAATCATCAACAATCGAAGCCCGAAGCTTGGAGAAATCAAAACAATAATACAACCAATCCTAGCGGAGGAAGAAGTCCTAGCAAAAGAGTTAAGGACAAGTGTCAGAAAAATAAAACAAGTCTTGCAAGAGGTGAAAAGTTTAATAGGTGGATGAGCGGATTAGAAAATTAGTCTGTTGAAAGCTCATACCTAAATACCTTAAAAACGACAGAAATTATAGAGCCACCAGTAATAGGTTTTGCAGTACCATCACAGTACAAAACCTCCTTTGAATACCAAAGTGTCCTTGTTAAACAAAATAACACAATAATATCTTTTTTGATAGATATTTACAAACAGGTGCAGGATCTGAGGAATCAAGTAAATCAATTGAAAGGACAAGCGTCTACTCAAGCCGCAGGACCTTCTAAGGAGCTTGAAGGTGCTATTGACGATCTTACTAAAAGGAAGGCAGGAATTAATCTTGCTGAAGGATCTGTGATTCCAAAGAAGAAAGGCTCGATATTAGTATTTAGGAATCCTGCAGATATTCTCAACAACGAGAAATCAAAATAATGTCTTCAAGTGCAAGACATGGTCCCCATCGTCCTTCATTTCCACTACCCTTTCTATCATAAAGGACTTTTACAGTCACACACACCTAACAATACTCTTTACTGCTCACACGTGCTTGTCAACATAACTATTTGATAAGACAGCATAGCCTTTACAGCTATTTGAGAAGACGGCTCCCCGGGGCTCAGTCTTCTCAACTTTGTTGGGCTCACCACTACTTTTAGGGGGGCTTCTGCCTTATGTCTCTGTATATATCATTCAATGAATTTGAGACACGCCAAATGTCATGTCTTATTCTCCCCATGTCATGAGGCTTCTCCAAGAAGTAATGTTGCTTGGCTCCTTATCTCTCTTAAGAGATACAGTAGCTTCTTTATAAAAAGAAATCATCAACAATCGAAGCCCGAAGCTTGGAGAAATCAAAACAATAATACAACCAATCCTAGCGGAGGAAGAAGTCCTAGAAAAAGAGTTAAGGACAAGTGTCAGAAAAATAGAACAAGTCTTGCAAGAGGTGAAAAGTTTAATAGGTGGATGAGCGAATTAGAAAATCAGTCTGTTGAAAGCTCATACCAAAAAACCTTAAAAACGATAGAAATTATAGAGCCACCAGCAATAGGTTTTGTAGTACCATCACAGTACAAAACCTCCTTCGAATACCAAAGGGTCCTTGTTAAACAAAATAACACAATAATATCTTTCCTGATAGATATTTACAAACAGGTGCAGGATCTGAGGAATCAAGTAAATCAATTGAAAGGACAAGCGTCTACTCAAGCCGCAGGACCTTCTAAGGAGCTTGAAGGTGATATTGACGATCTTACTAAAAGGATTGCAGGAATTAATCTTGCTGAAGGATCCGTGATTCCAAAGAAGAAAGGCTCGATATTAGTATTCAGGAATTCTGCAGATATTCTCAACAACGAGAAATCAAAATAATGTCTTCAAGTGCAAGACATTCCACTAGCACCCGACCACCTGCTATTGGTACATCATCAGCCGTTCAAGTACCAAGCTTAGAAAATCAAATACGAGACTATAGGTAGGGTCAAAGGATGCTTTATAATCTTCAAAGAAGGATACTTCCCAACCAAAGGAGATATAGAAGATCTATTGAAAGTCAAGTAGATCCGGAAGAGCATCTAGAAATTTCCAGAACAAGAAGAGAAAATATGGTGCTAGCTGAAATATTATATTCCCAACAGTAAAATCAGCCATAGATGCTGAAATTTATGCAGCCATGGAGACACTGAGTTCGCTCAAAATTCATTACTTGGATAAGGAGGAAATCACTCTGAGGACAGATTGCCAAGCAATCATTAGTTTTCACAACAAAACTGTGAGGAACAAACCTTCCAGGGTTCGATGGTTGGCTTTCACCGATTATATTACAGGAACAGGTGTAAAAATTAATTTTGAACATATAGATGGAAAACTGAACATTTTTGCAGATTCACTATCCAGGTTAATTGAAGAAAAGGAGGAAGCCATCCACATGATCAGAACTGAGGACGAATGGACAAGGATCATGCATCCTGATACAACTACTTCATTTGATTACAAACTCTTGAATCAATATGAAGCCTTAGTCGCATCATCCACAAAGAATACATTCCCTCCAGAGGAACATGACAAAAGAAAAAGAATGGCAGAAATTGAAGAAGAATCAATCAATCAACTATCTTTCGCCTTCAAAGAGTTTGAGCTGATTCAGCAGGTAAAAGAATCAGACTTTTATTGCAGGCGACACTGGGAAGGAGCCAAGCAACATTACTTCTTGGAGAAGTCTCATGACATGGGGAGAATAAGACGTGACATTTGGCGTGTCTCAAATTCATTGAATGATATATACAGAGACATAAGGCAGATGCCCCCCTAAAAGCAGTGGTGAGCCCAACAAAGTTGAGTAGACTAAGCCCCGGGGAACCGTCTTCTCAAATAGCTATAAAGGCTATGCTGTCTTATCAAATAGTTATGCTGTCAAGCTCGTGTGAGATGTAAAGAGTATTGTTAGGTGTGTGTGACTGTAAAAGTCCTTTATGATAGAAAGGGTAGTAGAAATGAAGGACGATGGGGACCAAATGATCATTCGCTTCAATTCTGAGACAACCTTCCTCATTATAAAAGGATTAGAGTGGTAGGAGGTTTGACACACTCGAGCAACACCGAGTACATCATTCCTCAAGTTTGAGTTTCTAGTTTCAAGTTTGAAGTTCTTGTGAGTCTGAGTTTGAAGTAAGTTTGCAAGTGTTCTGTTCTTTCTTTAAATAAAATTTAGGACATAGTCCAGGTTTTATTTTCAAAAGAAAATGATCCGTTTCTGGTATCAAAGCCATGTTTCTTGGCTAAAATCCTTTATATTCCAGGTTGGAGGTACGGGTCTCTAACTATCCTTTTTGTTTCAATACAAGCTTTATCTTCATTAATGGTTTATGATAAGGCAAACGATTTTGTTAATTGATTGCAAAAGTCCGCAGTGAACGTAAGACTCCAGGGAGAGCCGTGTCCCGTCGGGTGAGCAAGAAAATTTTACAAAATCCTAAGCCGTAAGTAAGCCGGAAATTGGATGAGTGGTAGATTTGAACAAAATATAAGGCAATGGTATGAGAAATCCCAAAGCAAAAACCTAGAATACCTTGATCTTGCTAAGAATCCAGAACCAACAAACCTACTCCTAGCCAACAACCTTGAGGTGGTGTTCGATAGGGTCTCACTTTTTTCTAAAGTTACTCTAAAACATTTCTTTGTATTGGAAGAAGAGAATCTTAAACTAAAGAGTGAAATAAAACCTTCACCAATTTTATAAACTAAAGAGAATCTTTAACTTTGGATTGCTAATATTTCACTCCTCTATAAAATTTTGGATTATAAAGAAATACTGGAGCTATGGTACTAGTGGTATTACGAGACACAAGATGGAGAGGAGACAAATCCATTATTGCTACAATGGAGATGGATCTAAGCAGAGGAACCCAAATGGTATATGTTATCCCGGACCTGATGATCAATGTTGAAGATTTTGCAAATAACATTGAGTAATCCATTTAAACACATGGATATCAGGAGTGGCAAGGAGGAACTAGCAATCTACTAATCACAAGGATGATGGTAGGGCGTTTAACCAATACTAGTTTCACTAATTTCTACTACAATGTTCAGAATGTTACAGACTACTTGGTTAGTAGAGGAGTCAACGCAATCCTAGGCACAAGATTCACTACTGAAGAACTACAACAACAAACGTGGATACTAAGGCCATCAGCCAGAAGAAACCCTGTGGCACCAACCAGGGTAGAGACAAGGACACTCTTAGATGGAAGCGTTTCACTACAGTTTGAAGGCTATATTCCTATTTCTGAAAATAGGATTGCATCCGTCAACCAGGATGATATGGAAATGGGAGAAGCAGAGCAAGAAATTTTGGCTATTATCACCACAGAAGAACCAGTACTTGAAGTACTAAAAACAAATCCCGAAGTAAAGATACCCACAAGGAAGACGGAAGGATCAATCGGGAATGACCTTTCAATATGCTATAATTATGAAATCCAACCAGAAGGCAGAGCATTAATCGAAACTGGATTAGCGTTCGCTATTCCGGAAGGACACTACGGAAGAATAACTCCTAAATCAGGGATTTCATGGAAGAAAGGCATTCAAATTGGAGCTGGAGTAATTGATAATGACTACCGAGGCCAGGTATATATTTTGGTTTTCAATATGACTTCAGAGACTCTAAAATTATCACAGGGAGAAGTAGTGGCTCAACTTATCCTAGAGAAGGCCAGCATTATTCCAGTCCAACAAGTGGAACAACTATCTGACACAACAAGACAACAACAAGGATTTGGGGAAAGCAGTACTCAGATGGGTACAGAAGCATGGGACAAGCTTATGAAGAAATTATGCCCTCCCTCTATTTCTGAAGAACAAACTTTATTTACACTTCAGGATGAAGAATGGATTAATCCATTTGCGAAAGGTGGTGGAGAGGGAAGTTCTCAAAATACAGAAGAAATCTGGGATACTTTGGGGCAGCCCAGTGGAAAATTTGACTATTATGTCAAATACACAATACTAAAGCATGATTGGGATATGAGTCTTATTACCCCATCTTGGGGAGACTCTGATCAAGAAGATCAAGAAGAGGAAACATTCTATTCTTCAAAAACAACATTGAACGATGAAGATGAAGGTGATGAGATATTATCTGACACTGAAGAAGTAGTTTTCACTCAGCTAGATGATGCAGAAATGGATTATCCTTTGATAAGAAATATTCTAGCATCATCAGGAGAAACATCTGCATTTAATCCAACAGATGATTCAGTCATGGGTCCTCCACAATATGGACCCGCATCAAGACCAGCAGGAAGGATGAATCCTTATAATACTATGGATCTCCCTCCTGCCCAACAACAAATAGGTGCACTTCTGGTCTTACTTGATGATATTGGTTTGTATAACGATGTCATTTCTAGGTTGGAATCAATTACTACCAATGTAATTGACTCGAAAATTTGGGCTGATAAGAGATCCAAAGTGCTATATAATGAAAATCTATTGGGGGAAATCGAGAAGAAGACTTTCATCCATTGGAGGATGATGTTTCCTGATCAATATGATAAGCTAATCAATGCAACAGATGAAACGCAAAATGTTATGTCACAGATAAGAAGAATAATCACCCTAGAAGATCCCACTTCGGGGTCAACAACGGAGCAGAACCAGGCTTATCTTGATCTAGAAAGATTAGCTTGCCCAAGCACAAAGGAATTGGTTGCCTATATGAACCAATACAAAGAGATAGCAGCAAAGACAGGCAGAATGTTCATTAATGAAGAATTATCAAGTAAGTTCTACCTAAAAATGCCTCAATTAATTGGAAATTATCTTGAGCAGAAGTTTCAGGAATGCTACCCAGGAAACACTATAGGAGTTCTTCCCCGAATTCATCACGCTTACCAAGAACTCAAGGAATTGTGCAAACAGGCTTCACTTCAAAGGAGCCTAAAAGACTTGCAGTTTTGTTCACAAATACCTCTACCCAGTTACTACCAGGGATAGAAAAGGTATGGTCTGAGGAAGGCCCTGAGTTACAAAGGGAAACCTCACAAATCACACGTTTGTGTGATAAAAAAGAAGTACCAGCATGACAGAACCAAGGTAAAAAAGTGCAAATGCTACATATGTGGAGAAGGACATTTTGCAAGGGAATGTCGAAACAAAACAGGAAACAAGGAGAGAATAGCAATGCTCAACGAAATTGATTTACCAGAAGAATTTGATGTTGTATCAGTAGACCAAGATGAAATAGAAAGTGATGCCATCTGCAGCATATCAGAAGGAGAGATGGATACTGAACAACACTGTAGCATGGTAACAGCTACTTTTCCTGAAAAAGAATTTTTGTTTGTACTTTTTGGTGAAGATAAAGGCTGGCAGGTCCAAATTAATATCCCTGAGGAGCAAGCTTATTGTGATCACACATGGCTACATAACAAAGAAGTCCATACCATCTATGGTGGGTGCAGATTTTGTGGAAGGGAAACCAAAATCAGGTCCAGAATTAATTGCAGTAATTGTAATCTAACAGCTTGTGCACCTTGTGTAGATTATTACCTAAAGAAAGAAGTAATAACAGAACCAACACCTATCTAGCACATTGATAAAGCATTGATCAAGGAGTTAACGGAATATATTAATTTTCTGTTAGCAGAAAATTCCAGACTGATGATGGAAATTGACAGGCTCAATAGGAAAGCAGCAGAGGAGACTTTGTATCATGACCTTGAAAAGGAGTTTGAAGAAATGAACCCAGAAAATTCTGAAAAAGGAAAGGAACAGGTCAGTTACCTTGAAGAAAGAACTATTTCTAAAATAGGTACTGAATATCATTCCAAACGAATGATAAACAGGCTTTACAATATGATGGGTATACTGGAAATTCCTAACCATGCTCCAATCAAAGTTAGTGCAATCTTAGATACAAGAGCCACAACCTGCTGCATAGACAAAAGGGCAGTCCCGGAAAGCATTCTAGAAAAGAACCCTTATACCATTGTAATAAATGGTGTAAATTCCAGGCAATTGGAAAAATGGAAGCTAAAAGGTGGACAAATGATCATAGGGGATAATAAGTTCAGAATTCCCTTTACTTACTCATTTGATATGTCTCTTGGAGATGGAATTCAGATGGTGGTAGGCTGTAATTTCATCCAAAACATGCAAGGAGGACTTCGGATTGAAGGTAACTTGATCACTATTTATAAAAATGTTACCTCAATAACCACAAATGATGCAGCAGTCCACGCAATACAAGAATTGAGCATGGATGAGGAAGAATATCTGAATATTCAGGAGAAAGTCTACTATGCTATGGAGCCATCAAATCCAAAAATTTTCAGAAGGCATGAGGAGTTAATTGAAAAATTGAAGAATCAGGGATATATAGGCGAAGACCCACTGAAATATTGGTCAAAAAACAAAATTCTGTGCAAAATAGATATTATCAATCCTGATATCACAATTCAGGATAAGCCTTTATCTCATATAACTCCCCTCATGAAACAGGCATTTGAAAAGCATATTAAAGCATTACTCCAGTTGAAGGTTATCAGGCCAAGCAAAAGTAGGCACAGAACTATGGCCATGATTGTACAGTCAGGTACTAGTATTGATCCTATTACAAAGAAGGAAGTAAGAGGAAAGGAAAGAATGGTTTTCAACTATAAAACTTTGAATGACAATACCTACAAAGATAAATACAGTCTTCCAGACATCAATACTATCGTGAAGAAGGTGGGAAATTCAAAAATTTATTCCAAATTTGATCTCAAGTCAGGATTTCATCAGATAGCTATGGATCCTGAATCTGTGGAGTGGACGGCTTTTATTAGCCCTTCTGAACTTTACGAATGGTTAGTAAAGCCATTTGGCTTGAAAAATGCACCTGCTACATTTCAGAGCAAAATGGATTCATGCTTTCAAGGTATGAAAAATTTCATTGCTGTATATATAGATGATATCTTGATATTTTCTAAATAAGAACAGAGTCATATGAAGCATTTGGAAATAATGCTAAAAATTTGTGAAGAGAATGGGTTTTTCTTATCTCCAACCAAATATAAATTGGCTGTCAAAAAGATTGAATTTCTTGGGGCAGAAATAGGTGAAGGAAAACTGAAGCTTCAACCGCATATAATCAAGAAGATTGCTGAGTTCAAAGAGGAGCAGTTAAAAACCAAGAATGGTCTTCGATCTAGGTTAGGAATTCGCTAATCCGGAAGGACACTACTGAAGAATAGCTCCTAAATCAGGGATTTCATGGAAGAAAGGAATTCAAATTGGAGCTGGAGTAATTGATAATGACTACCGAGGCCAGGTATATATTTTGGTTTTCAATATGACTTCAGAGACTCTAAAATTATCACAGGGAGAAGTAGTGGCTCAACTTATCCTAGAGAAGGCCAACATTATTCCAGTCCAACAAGTGGAATAGCTATCTGACACAACAAGACAACAACAAGGATTTGGGGAAAGCAGTACTCAGATGGGTACAAAAGCATGGGACAAGCTTATGAAGAAATTATGACCTCCCTCTATTTTTGAAGAACAAACTTTATTTACACTTCAGGATGAAGAATGGATTAATCCATTCGCGAAAGGTGGTGGAGAGGGAAGTTCTCAAAATACAGAAGAAATCTGGGATACTTTGGGGTAGCCCAGTGGAAAATTTGACTATTATGTCAAATACACAATACCAAAGCATGATTGGGATATGAGTCTTATTACCCTATCTTGGGGAGACTCTGATCAAGAAGATCAAGAAGAGAAAACATTCTATTCTTCAAAAACAACATTGAACGATGAAGATGAAGGTGATGAGATATTATCTGACACTGAAGAAGTAGTTTTCACTCAGCTAGATGATGCAAAAATGGATTATCCTTTGATAAGAAATATTCTAGCATCATCAGGAGCAACATCTGCATTTAATCCACCAGATGATTTAGTCATGGGTCCTCCACAATATGGACCCGCATCAAGACAAGAAGGAAGGATGAATCCTTATAATACTATGGATCTTTCTCATTCAAAAGTAGGGAGATTCAAGGAAGGGTATAATAATGAATTATGGCAACTCCCTCCTGCCCAACAACAAATAGGTGCACTTCTGGTCTTACCTGATGATATTGGTTTGTATAACGATGTCATTTCCAGGTGGGAATCAATTACTACCAATGTAATTGACTCGAAAATTTGGGCTGATAAGAGATCCAAAGTGCTATATATTGAAAATCTATTGGGGGAAATCGAGAAGAAGACTTTCATCCAATGGAGGATGATGTTCCCTGATCAATATGATAAGCTAATCAATGCAGCAGATGAAATGCAAAATGTTCTGTCACAGATAAGAAGAATAATCACCCTAGAAGATCCCACTTCGGGGTCAACAACGGAGCAGAACCAGGCTTATCTTGATCTAGAAAGATTAGCTTGCCCAAGCACAAAGGAATTGGTTGCCTATATGAACCAATACAAAGAGCTAGCAGCAAAGACAGGCAGAATGTTCATTAATGAAGAATTATCAAGTAAGTTCTACCGAAAAATACCTCCATTAATTGGAAATTATCTTGAGCAGAAGTTTCAGGAATGCTACCCAGGAAACACTATAGGAGTTCTTCTCCGAATTCATCACGCTTACCAAGAACTCAAGAAAATGTGCAAACATGCTTCACTTCAAAGGAGCCTAAAAGACTTGCAGTTTTGTTCACAAATACCTCTACCCAGTTACTACTAGGGATAGAAAAGGTATGGTCTGAATAAGGCCCAGAGTTACAAAGGGAAACCTCACAAATCACACGTTCGTGTGATCAAAAAGAAGTACCAGCATGACAAAACACAGGTAAAAAAGTGCAAATGATACATATGTGGAGAAGAAGGACATTTTGCAAGGTAGTGTCGAAACAAAACAGGAAATAAGGAGAGAATAGCAATGCTCAACGAAATTGATTTACCAGAAGAATTTGATGTTGTATTAGTAGACCAAGATGAAACAGAAAGTGATGCCATCTGCAGCATATCAGAAGGAGAGATGGATACTGAACAACACTGTAGCATGGTAATAGCTACTTTTCCTGAAAAAAAATTTTTGTTTGTACTTTTTGGTGAAGATAAAGGCTGGCAGGTCCAAATTAATATCCCTGAGGAGCAAGCTTATTGTGATCACACATGGCTACATAACAAAGAAGTCCAGACCATCTATGCTGGGTGCAGATTATCTCTTGGAGATGGAATTCAGATGGTGGTAGGCTGTAATTTCATCCGAAACATGCAGGGAGGACTTCGGATTGAAGGTAACTTGATCACTATTTATAAAAATGTTACCTCAATAACCACAAATGATGCAGCAGTCCACGCAATACAAGAATTGAGCATGGATGAGGAAGAATATCTGAATATTCAGGAGAAAGTCTATTATGCTATGGAGCCATCAAATCCAAAAATTTTCAGATGGCATGAGGAGTTAATTGAAAAATTAAAGAATCAGTGATATATAGGCGAAGACCCACTGAAATATTGGTCAAAAAACAAAATTCTGTGCAAAATAGATATTATCAATCCTGATATCACAATTCAGGATAAGCCTTTATCTCATATAACTCCCCTCATGAAGCAGGCATTTGAAAAGCATATTAAAGCATTACTCCAGTTGAAGGTTATCAGGCCAAGCAAAAGTAGGCACAAAACTATGGCCATGATTGTACAGTCAGGTACTAGTATTGATCCTATTACAAAGAAGGAAGTAAGAGGAAAGGAAAGAATGGTTTTCAACTATAAAACCCTGAATGACAATACCTACAAAGATCAATACAGTCTTCCAGGCATCAATACTATCCTGAAGAAGGTGGGAAATTCAAAAATTTATTCCAAATTTGATATCAAGTCAGGATTTCATCAGATAGCTATGGATCCTGAATCTGTGGAGTGGACAACTTTTATTAGCCCTTCTGGACTTTACGAATGGTTAGTAATGCCATTTGGCTTGAAAAATGCACCTGCTGCATTTCAGAGGAAAATGGATTCATGCTTTCAAGGTATGAAAAATTTCATTGCTGTATATATAGATGATATCTTGATATTTTTTAAATAAGAACAGAGTCATATGAAGCATTTGGAAATAATGCTAAAAATTTGCGAAGAGAATGGGTTAATCTTATCTCCAACCAAATATAAATTGGCTGTCAAAAAGATTGAATTTCTTGAGGCAGAAATTGGTGATGGAAAACTGAAGCTTCAACCACATAATCAAGAAGATTGCTGAGTTCAAGGAGGAGCAGTTAAAAACCAAGAATGGTCTTCGATCTTGGTTAGGAATTCTTATTTACGAAAGGACATACATTCCCAACTTAAGTACTAAGCTGGGACCATTATATGAGAAAACATCTCCTCACAGGGATAAAAGAATGAAGGACTCAGATTGGAAAATTGTGAAACAGATCAAAGCCCAAGTCCAGCAGCTACCTGACCTGGAAATTCCCCCAGAAAATGCATATATCATCCTAGAAACAGATGGTTCAATGTCTGGCTGGGGAGGAGTATGCAAGTGGAAGAGGCAAAAATTTGATTTTCGAAATACTGAAAAGGTATGTGCTTATGCACATGGAAAATTCCCAACAGTAAAATCAGCCATAGATGCTGAAATTTATGCAGCCATGGAGACACTGAGTTCGCTCAAAATTCATTACTTGGATAAGGAGGAAATCACTCTGAGGACAGATTGCCAAGCAATCATTAGTTTTCACAACAAAACTGTGAGGAACAAACCATCTAAGGTTCGATGGTTGGCTTTCACCGATTACATTATAGGAACATGTGTAAAAATTAATTTTGAACATATAGATGAAAAATTAAACATTTTTGCAGATTCACTATCCAGGTTAATTGAAGAAAAGGAGGAAGCCATCCACATGATCAGAATTGAGGACGAATGGATAAGGATCATGCATCCTGATACAACTACTTCATTTGATTACAAACTCTTGAATCAATATGAAGCCTTAGTCGCATCATCCACAAAGAATACATTCCCTCCAGAGGAACATGACAAAAGAAAAAGAATGGCAGAAATTGAAGAAGAATCAATCAATCAACTTTCTTTCGCCTTCAAAGAGCTGGAGCTAATTCAGCAGGTAAAAGAATCAGACTTTTATTGCAGGCGACACTGGGAAGGAGCCAAGCAACATTACTTCTTGGAGAAGTCTCATGACATGGGGAGAATAAGACGTGACATTTGGCGTGTCTCAAATTCATTGAATGATATATACAGAGACATAAGGCAGATGCCCCCCTAAAAGCAGTGGTGAGCCCAACAAAGTTGAGTAGACTGAACCCCGGGGAGCCGTATTCTCAAATAGCTGTAAAGGCTATGCTGTCTTATCAAATAGTTATGCTGTCAAGCTCGTGTGAGCTGTAAAGAGTATTGTTAGGTGTGTGTGACTGTAAAAGTCCTTTATGATAGAAAGGGTAGTGGAAATGAAGGACGATGGGGACCAAATGATCACCCGCTTCAATTCCAAGACAACCTTCCTCATTATAAAAGGACTAGAGTGGTAGGAGGTTTGACACACTCAAGCAACACCGAGTACATCATTCCTCAAGTTTGAGTTTCTAGTTTCAAGTTTGAAGTTCGTGTGAGTTTGAGTTTGAATTAAGTTTGCAAGTGTTCTGTTCTTTCTTTAAATAAAATTCAGGACATAGTCCAGGTTTTATTTTCAAAAGAAAACGATCCGTTTCTAGTATCAGAGCCATGTTTCTTGGCTAAAATCCTTTATATTCCAGGTTGGAGGTACGGGTCTCTAACTATCCTTTTTGTTTCAATACAAGCTTTATCTTCATTAATGATTTTTGATAAGGCGAACGATTTGATTGCAAAAGACCGCAGTGAACGTAAGACTCCAGGGAGAGCCGTGTCCCGTCGGGTGAGCAAGAAAATTTTACAAAATCCTAAGCCGTAAGTAAGCCGGAAATTGGATGAGTGATAGATTTGAACAAAATATAAGGCAATGTTATGAGAAATCCCAAACCAAAAACCTAGAATACCTTGATCTTGCTAAGAATCCAGAACCAACAAACCTACTCCTAGCCAACAACCTTGAGGTGGTGTTCGATAGGGTCTCACTCCTTTCTAAAGTTACTCTAAAACATTTCTTTGTTTGGAAGAAGAGAATCTTAATTTAAAGAGTGAAATATCTCTCTTAAGAGATACAGTAGCTTCTTTAGAAAAAGAAATCATCAACAATCGAAGCCCAAAGCTTGAAGAAATAAAAACAATAATACAACCAATCCAAGCGGAGGAAGAAGTCCTAGCAAAAGAGTTAAGGACAAGTGTCAGAAAAATAGAACAAGTCTTGCAAGAGGTGAAAAGTTTAATAGGTGGATGAGCGAATTAGAAAATCAGTCTGTTGAAAGCTAATACCTAAAATCCTTAAAAATGACAGAAATTATAGAGCCACCAGCAATAGGTTTTGCAGTACAATCACAGTACAAAACCTCCTTCGAATACCAAAGGGTCCTTGTAAAAAACAATAACACAATAATATCTTTCCTGATAGATATTTACAATCAGGCACAGGATCTGAGAAATCAAGTAAATCAATTGAAAGGACAAGCGTTTACTCAAGCCACAGGACCTTCTAAGGAGCTTGAAGGTGCTATTGATGATCTTACTAAAAGGATTGCAGGAATTAATCTTGCTGAAGGATCCGTGATTCCAAAGAAGAAAGGCTCGATATTAGTATTCAGGAATCCTATAGATATTCTCAACAACGAGAAATCAAAATAATGTCTTCAAGTGCAAGAAATTCCACTAGCACCCGACCACCTGCTATTGGTACATCATTAGCCGTTCAAGTACCAAGCTCAGAAAATAAAATACGAGACTACAGGCAGGGTCAAAGGATGCTTTATAATCTTCAAAGAAGGATATTCCCCAATCAAAGGAGATATAGAAGATCTATTGAAAGTCAAGTAGATCCGGAAGAGCAACTAGAAATTTCTAGAACAAGAAGAGCAAATATGGTGCCAACTGAATATTATATTCTACAGGCTTTCAACCCACTCAACACAGAGTATATCAGCATTACTCTGAAAAGGATCTTTTATGCATTGAAGAAAGTCAAGTGAACCTTCCATTGGTCACTGAAGAAAGTCATCAAAGGCTCCGAGAAGCAGGTTTTCATCATATTCACATGAGACTAGTGATGATCATAGTACATACCCTTCATAGAAGAAATACTGGAGCTATGGTACTAGTGGTATTACGAGACACAAGATGGAGAGGAGACAGGTCCATTATTGCTACAATGGAGATGGATCTAAGCAGAGGAACCCAGATGGTATATGTTATCCCGGACCTGATGATCAATGTTGAAGATTTTGCAAATAACATTGAGTTATCCATTCAAACACATGGATATCAGGAGTGGCAAGGAGGAACTAGCAATCTACTAATCACAAGGATGATGGTAGGGCGTTTAACCAATACTAGTTTCACTAATTTCTCCTACAATGTTCAGAATGTTACAGACTACTTGGTTAGTAGAGGAGTCAACGCAATCCTAGGCACAAGATTCACTACTGAAGAACTACAACAACAAAGGTGGATACTAAGGCCATCAGCCAGAAGAAACCCTGTGGCACCAACCAGGGTAGAGACAAGGACACTCTTAGATGGAAGCGTTTCACTACAGTTTGAAGGCTATATTCCAATTTCTGAAAATAGGATTGCATCCGTCAACCAGGATGATATGGAAATGGGAGAAGCAGAGCAAGAAATTTTGGCTGTTATCACCACAGAAGAACCAGTACTTGAAGTACTAAAAACAAATCCCGAAGCAAAAATACCCACAAGGAAGACGAAAGGATCAATCGGGTATGACCTTTCAATATGCTATAATTATAAAATCCAACCAGGAGGCAGAGCATTAATCGAAACTGGATTAGCGTTCGCTATTCCGGAAGGACACTACGAAAGAATAGCTCCTAAATCAGGGATTTCATGGAAGAAAGGCATTCAAATTGGAGCTGGAGTAATTGATAATGACTACCGAGGCCAGGTATATATTTTGGTTTTCAATATGACTTCAGAGACTCTAAAATTATCACAGGGAGAAGTAGTGGCTCAACTTATCCTAGAGAAGGCCAGCATTATTCCAGTCCAACAAGTGCAATAAATATCTGACACAACAAGACAACATCAGGATGCATGATCCTTGTCCATTCATCCTCAGTTCTGATCATGTGGATGGCTTCCTCCTTTTCTTCAATTAACCTGGATAGTGAATCTGCAAAAATGTTCAGTTTTCCATCTATATGTTCAAAATTAATTTTTACACCTGTTCTTGTAATGTAATCGGTGAAAGCCAACCATCGAACCCTGGAAGGTTTGTTCCTCACAGTTTTGTTGTGAAAACTAATGACTGCTTGGCAATCTGTCCTCAGAGTGATTTCCTCCTTATCCAAGTAATGAATTTTGAGCGAACTCAGTGTCTCCATGGCTGCATAAATTTCAGCATCTGTGGCTAATTTTACTGTTGGGAATTTTCCATGTGCATAAGCACATACCTTTTCAGTATTTCGAGGATCAAAATTTTGCCTCTTCCACTTGCATACTCCTCCCCAGCCAGACATTGAACCATCTATTTCTAGGATGATATATGCATTTTCTGGGGGAATTTCCAGGTCAGGTAGCTGCTAGACTTGGGCTTTGATCTGTTTCACAATTTTCCAATCTGAGTCCTTCATTCTTTTATCCCCGTGAGGAGATGTTTTCTCACATAATGGTCCCAGCTTAGTACTTAAGTTGGGAATGTATGTCCTTGAGTAATTAAGAATTCCTAACCAAGATCGAAGACCATTCTTGGTTTTTAACTGCTCCTCCTTGAACTCAGCAATCTTCTTGATTATATGCGGTTGAAGCTTCAGTTTTCCTTCACCAATTTCTGCCCCAAGAAATTCAATCTTTTTGACAGCCAATTTATATTTGGTTGGAGATAAGATTAACCCATTCTCTTCACAAATTTTTAGCATTATTTCCAAATGCTTCATATGACTCTGTTCTGATTCAGAAAATATCAAGATATCATATA
This sequence comes from Wurfbainia villosa, assembly GCA_025175895.1. Taxonomy (NCBI): domain Eukaryota; kingdom Viridiplantae; phylum Streptophyta; class Magnoliopsida; order Zingiberales; family Zingiberaceae; genus Wurfbainia; species Wurfbainia villosa. The sequence continues at coordinate 81,660,114 of CM045991.1, read as the reverse complement.
TATATACAGCAATGAAATTTTCCGTACCTTGAAAGCATGAATCCATTTTCCTCTGAAATGCAGCAGGTGCATTTTTCAAGCCAAATGACATTACTAACCATTTGTAAAGTCCAGAAGGGCTAATAAAAGCCGTCCACTCCACAAATTCAGGATCCATAGCTATCTGATGAAATCCTGACTTGAGATCAAATTTGGAATAAATTTTTGAATTTCCCACCTTCTTCAGGATAGTATTGATGCCTGGAAGACTGTATTGATCTTTGTAGGTATTGTCATTCAGGGTTTTATAGTTGAAAACCATTCTTTCCTTTCCTCTTACTTCCTTCGTTGTAATAGGATCAATACTAGTACCTGACTGTACAATCATGGCCATAGTTCTGTGCCTACTTTTGCTTGGCCTGATAACCTTCAACTGGAGTAATGCTTTAATATGCTTTTCAAATGCCTGCTTCATGAGGGGAGTTATATGAGATAAAGGCTTATCCTGAATTGTGATATCAGGATTGATAAAAGATCTAGCTGAGTGAAAACTACTTCTTCAGTGTTAGATAATTGATTCAAGAGTTTGTAATCAAATGAAGTAGTTGTATCAGGATGCATAATCCTTGTCCATTCGTCCTCAGTTCTGATCATGTGGATGACTTCCTCCTTTTCTTCAATTAACCTGGATAGTGAATCTGCAAAAATGTTCAATTTTCCATCTATATGTTCAAAATTAATTTTTACACCTGTTCCTGTAATGTAATCGGTGAAAACCAACCATCGAACCCTGGAAGGTTTGTTCCTCACAGTTTTGTTGTGAAAACTAATGATTGCTTGGCAATCTGTGCTCAGAGTGATTTCCTCCTTATCCAAGTAATGAATTTTGAGCCAACTCAGTGTCTCCATGGCTGCAAAAATTTCAGCATCTATGGCTGAAGATTCAGTCATGGGTCCTCCACAATATGGACCCGCATCAAGACCAGTAGGAAGGATGAATCCTTATAATACTATGGATCTTTCTCATTCAAAAGTAGGGAGATTCAAGGAAGGGTATAATAATGAATTATGGCAACTCCCTCCTGGCCAACAACAAACAGGTGCACTTCTGGTCTTACCTGATGATATTGGTTTGTATAACGATGTCATTTCCAGGTGGGAATCAATTACTACCAATGTAATTGACTCGAAAATTTGGGCTGATAAGAGATCCAAAGTGCTATATATTGAAAATCTATTGGGGGAAATCGAGAAGAAGACTTTCATCCAATGGAGGATGATGTTCCCTGATCAATATGATAAGCTAATCAATGCAACAGATGAAACACAAAATGTTCTGTCACAGATAAGAAGAATAATCACCCTAGAAGATCCCACTTCGGGGTCAACAGCGGAGTAGAACCAGGCTTATCTTGATCTAGAAAGATTATCTTGCCCAAGCACAAAGGAATTGGTTGCCTATATGAACCAATACAAAGAGCTAGCAGCAAAGACAGGCAGAATGTTCATTAATGAAGAATTATCAAGTAAGTTCTACCGAAAAATGCCTCCATTAATTGGAAATTATCTTGAGCAGAAGTTTCAGGAATGCTACCCAGGAAACACTGTAGGAGTTCTTCCCCGAATTCATCACGCTTACCAAGAACTCAAGGAATTGTGCAAACAGGCTTCACTTCAAAGGAGCCTAAAAGACTTGCAGTTTTGTTCACAAATACCTCTACCTAGTTACTACCAGGGACAAAAAAGGTATGGTCTGAGGAAGGCTCAGAGTTACAAAGGGAAACCTCACAAATCACACGTTCGTGTGATCAAAAAGAAGTACCAGCATGACAAAACCAAGGTAAAAAAGTGCAAATGCTACATATGTGGAGAAGAAGGACATTTTTCAAGGGAATGTCGAAACAAAATAGGAAACAAGGAGAGAATTGCAATGCTCAACGAAATTGATTTACCAGAAGAATTTGATGTTGTATCAGTAGACCAAGATGAAACAGAAAGTGATGCCATCTGCAGCATATCAGAAGGAGAGATGGATACTGAACAACACTGTAGCATGGTATGACTACTTTTCGAAAAGAATTTTTGTTTGTACTTTTTGGTGAAGATAAAGGCTGGCAGGTCCAAATTAATATCCCTGAGGAGCAAGCTTATTGTGATCACACATGGCTACATAACAAAGAAGTCCAGACCATCTATGCAATGAAATTTTCCGTACCTTGAAAGCATGAATCCATTTTACTCTGAAATGCAGCAGATGCATTTTTCAAGACAAATGGCATTACTAACCATTCGTAAAGTCCAGAAGGGCTAATAAAAGTCGTCCACTCCACAGATTCAGGATCCATAACAATCTGATGAAATTCTGACTTGAGATCAAATTTGGAATAAATTTTTGAATTTCCCACCTTCTTCAGGATAGTATTGATGCCTGGAAGACTGTATTGATCTTTGTAGGTATTGTCATTCAGGGTTTTATAGTTGAAAACCATTCTTTCCTTTCCTCTTACTTCCTTCTTTGTAATAGGATCAATACTAGTACCTGACTGTACAATCATGGCCATAGTTCTGTGCCTACTTTTGCTTGGCCTGATAATCTTCAACTGGAGTAATGCTTTAATATGCTTTTCAAATGCCTGCTTCATGAGGGGAGTTATATGAGATAAAGGCTTATACTGAATTGTGATATCAGGATTGATAATATCTATTTTGCACAAAATTTTGTTTTTTGACCAATATTTCAGTGGGTCTTCGCCTATATATCCCTGATTCTTCAATTTTTCAATTAACTCCTCATGCCTTCTGAAAATTTTTGGATTTGATGGCTCCATAGCATAATAGACTACTTGGTATCAGAGCCATGTTTCTTGGCTAAAATCCTTTATATTCCAGGTTGGAGGTACGGGTCTCTAACTATCCTTTTTGTTTCAATACAAGCTTTATCTTCATTAATGGTTTATGATAAGGCGAACGATTTTGTTAATTGATTGCAAAAGACCACAGTGAACGTAAGACTCTAGGGAGAGCCGTGTCCCGTCGGGTGAGCAAGAAAATTTTACAAAATCCTAAGCCGTAAGTAAGCCGGAAATTGGATGAGTGATAGATTTGAACAAAATATAAGGCAATGGTATGAGAAATCCCAAAGCAAAAACCTGGAATACCTTGATCTTGCTAAGAATCCAGAACCAACAAACCTACTCATAGCCAACAACCTTGAGGTGGTGTTCGATACGGTCTCACTCCTTTCTAAAGTTACTCTAAAACATTTCTTTGTATTGGAAGAAGAGAATCTTAAACTAAAGAGTGAAATAAAACCTTCACCAATTTTATAAACTAAAGAGAATCTTTAACTTTGGATTGCTAATATTTCCCTCTTCTGGAAAATTTTGGATTATAAAGAAATACTGGAGCTATGGTACTAGTGGTATTACGAGACACAAGATGGAGAGGAGACAGATCCATTATTGTTACAATGGAGATGGATCTAAGCAGAGGAACTCAGATGGTATATGTTATCCCAGACCTGATGATCAATGTTGAAGATTTTGCAAATAACATTGAGTTATCCATTCAAACACATGGATATCAGGAGTGGCAAAGAGGAACTAGCAATCTACTAATCACAAGGATGATGGTAGGGCGTTTAACCAATACTAGTTTCACTAATTTCTCCTACAATGTTCAGAATGTAACAGACTACTTGGTTAGTAGAGGAGTCAATGCAATCCCAGGCACAAGAATCACTACTGAAGAACTACAACAACAAAGGTGGATACTAAGGCCATCAGCCAGAAGAAACCCTGTGGCACCAACCAGGGTAGAGACAAGGACACTCTTAGATGGAAGCGTTTCACTACAGTTTGAAGGCTATATTCCTATTTCTGAAAATAGGATTGCATCCGTCAACCAGGATGATATGGAAATGGGAGAAGCAGAGCAAAAAATTTTGGCTGTTATCACCACAGAAGAACCAGTACTTGAAGTACTAAAAACAAATCCCGAAGCAAAGATACCCACAAGGAAGACGGAAGGATCAATCGGGTATGACCTTTCAATATGCTATAATTATGAAATCCAACCAGGAGGCAGAGCATTAATCGAAACTGGATTAGCGTTCGCTATTCCGGAAGGACACTACGGAAGAATAGCTCCTAAATCAGGGATTTCATGGAAGAAAGGCATTCAAATTGGAGCTGGAGTAATTGATAATGACTACCGAGGCCAGGTATATATTTTGGTTTTCAATATGACTTCAGAGACTCTAAAATTATCACAGGGAGAAGTAGTGGCTCAACTTATCCTAGAGAAGGCCAGCATTATTCCAGTCCAACAAGTGGAACAACTATCTAACACAACAAGACAACAACAAGGATTTGGGGAAAGAAGTACTCAGATGGGTACAGAAGCATGGGACAAGCTTATGAAGAAATTATGCTCTCCCTCTATTTCTGAAGAACAAACTTTATTTACACTTCAGGATGAAGAATGGATTAATCTATTTGCGAAATGTGGTGGAGAGGGAAGTTCTCAAAATACAGAAGAAATCTGGGATACTTTGGGGCAGCCCAGTGGAAAATTTGACTATTATGTCAAATACACAATACCAAAGCATGATTGGGATATGAGTCTTATTACCCCATCTTGGGGAGACTCTGATCAAGAAGATCATTAAGAGGAAACATTCTATTCTTCAAAAACAACATTGAACGATGAAGATGAAGGTGATGAGATATTATCTGACACTGAAGAAGTAGTTTTCACTCAGCTAGATGATGCAGAAATGGATTATCCTTTGATAAGAAATATTCTAGCATCATCAGGAGCAACATCTGCATTTAACCCACCAGATGATTCAGTCATGGGTCCTCCACAATATGGACCCGCATCAAGACCAGCAGGAAGGATGAATCCTTATAATACTATGGATCTTTCTCATTCAAAAGTAGGGAGATTCAAGGAAGGGTATAATAATGAATTATGGCAACTCCCTCCTGCCCAACAACAAATAGGTGCACTTCTGGTCTTACCTGATGATATTGGTTTGTATAACGATGTCATTTCCAGGTGGGAATCAATTACTATCAATGTAATTGACTCGAAAATTTGGGCTGATAAGAGATCCAAAGTGCTATATATTGAAAATCTATTGGGGGAAAACGAGAAGAAGACTTTCATCCAATGGAGGATGATGTTTCCTGATCAATATGATAAGCTAATCAATGCAGCAGATGAAATGCAAAATGTTCTGTCACAGATAAGAAGAATAATCACCCTAGAAGATCCCACTTCAGGGTCAACAGCGGAGCAGAACCAGGCTTATCTTGATCTAGAAAGATTAGCTTGCCCAAGCACAAAGGAATTGGTTGCCTATATGAACCAATACAAAGAGCTAGCAGCAAACACAGGCAGAATGTTCATTAATGAAGAATTATCAAGTAAGTTCTACCGAAAAATGCCTCCATTAATTGGAAATTATCTTGAACAGAAGTTTCAGGAATGCTACCCAGGAAACACTATAGGAGTTCTTCCCTGAATTCATCACGCTTACCAAGAACTCAAGGAAATGTGCAAAATGGCTTCACTTCAAAGGAGCCTAAAAGACTTGCAGTTTTGTTCACAAATACCTCTACCCAGTTACTACCAGGGACAGAAAAGGTATGGTCTGAGGAAGGCCCAGAGTTACAAAGGGAAACCTCACAAATCACACGTTTGTGTGATAAAAAAGAAGTACCAGCATGATAGAACCAAGGTAAAAAAGTGCAAATGCTACATATGTGGAGAAGAAGGACATTTTGCAAGGGAATGTCGAAACAAAATAGGAAACAAGAAGAGAATAGCAATGCTCAACGAAATTGATTTACCAGAAGAATTTGATGTTGTATCAGTAGACCAAGATGAAACAGAAAGTGATGCCATCTGCAGCATATCAGAAGGAGAGATGGATACTGAACAACACTGTAGCATGGTAACAGCTACTTTTCCTGAAAAAGAATTTTTGTTTGTACTTTTTGGTGAAGATAAAGGCTGGCAGGTCCAAATTAATATCCCTGAGGAGCAAGCTTATTGTGATCACACATGGCTACATAACAAAGAAGTCCAGACCATCTATTCAATGAAATTTTCCGTACCTTGAAAGTATGAATCCATTTTCCTCTGAAATGTAGCAGGTGCATTTTTCAATCCAAATGACATTACTAACCATTCGTAAAGTCTAGAAGGGCTAATAAAAGCCGTCCACTCCACAGATTCAGGATCCATAACTATCTGATGAAATTCTGACTTGAGATCAAATTTGGAATAAATTTTTGAATTTCCCACCTTCTTCAGGATAGTATTGATGCCTGGAAGACTGTATTGATCTTTGTAGGTATTGTCATTCAGGGTTTTATAGTTGAAAACCATTCTTTCCTTTCCTCTTACTTCCTTCTTTGTAATAGGATCAATACTAGTACCTTACTGTACAATCATGGCCATAGTTCTGTGCCTACTTTTGCTTGTCCTGATAACCTTCAACTGGAGTAATGCTTTAATATGCTTTTCAAATGCCTGCTTCATGAGGGGAGTTATATGAGATAAAGGCTTATCCTGAATTGTGATATCAGGATTGATAATATCTATTTTGCACAGAATTTTGTTTTTTGACCAATATTTCAGTGGGTCTTCGCCTATATATCCCTGATTCTTCAATTTTTCAATTAACACCTCATGCCTTCTGAAAATTTTTGGATTTGATGGCTCCATAGCATAATAGACTACTTGGTATCAGAGCCATGTTTCTTGGCTAAAATCCTTTATATTCCAGGTTGGAGGTACGGGTCTCTAACTATCCTTTTTGTTTCAATACAAGCTTTATCTTCATTAATGGTTTATGATAAGGCGAACGATTTTGTTAATTGATTGCAAAAGACCGCAGTGAACGTAAGACTCCAGGGAGAGCCGTGTCCCGTCGGGTGAGCAAGAAAATTTTACAAAATCCTAAGCCGTAAGTAAGCCGGAAATTGGATGAGTGATAGATTTGAACAAAATATAAGGCAATGGTATGAGAAATCCCAAAGCAAAAACCTGGAATACCTTGATCTTGCTAAGAATCCACAACCAACAAACCTACTCCTAGCCAACAACCTTGAGGTGGTGTTCGATAGGGTCTCACCCCTTTCTAAAGTTACTCTAAAACATTTCTTTGTATTGGAAGAAGAGAATCTTAAACTAAAGAGTGAAATATCTCTCTTAAGAGATACAGTAGCTTCTTTAGAAAAAGAAATCATCAACAATCGAAGCCCGAAGCTTGGAGAAATTAAAACAATAATACAACCAATCCTAGCGGAGGAAGAAGTCCTAGAAAAAGAGTTAAGGACAAGTGTCAGAAAAATAGAACAAGTCTTGCAAGAGGTGAAAAGTTTAATAGGTGGATGAGCGAATTAGAAAATCAATCTGTTGAAAGCTCATAGCTAAAAACCTTAAAAACGACAGAAATTATAGAGCCACAAGCAATAGGTTTTGCAGTACCATCATAGTACAAAACCTCCTTCGAATACCAAAGGGTCCTTGTTAAACAAAATAACACAATAATATCTTTCCTGATAGATATTTACAAACAGGTGCAGGATCTGAGGAATCAAGTAAATCAATTGAAAGGACAAGCGTCTACTCAAGCCACAGGACCTTCTAACGAGCTTGAAGGTGCTATTGACGATCTTACTAAAAGGATCGTAGGAATTAATCTTGCTGAAGGATCCGTGATTCCAAAGAAGAAAGGCTCTATATTAGTATTCAGGAATCCTGCAGATATTCTCAACAACGAGAAATCAAAATAATGTCTTCAAGTGCAAGACATTCCACTAGCACCCGGCCACCTGCTATTGGTACATCATCAGCCGTTCAAGTACCAAGCTCAGAAAATCAAATACGAGACTACAGGCAGGGTCAAAGGATGCTTTATAATCTTCAAAGAAGGATATTCCCCAACCAAAGGAGATATAGAAGATATATTGAAAGTCAAGTAGATCTGGAAGAGAAACTAGAAATTTCCAGAACAAGAAGAGCAAATATGGTGCCAGCTAAAATATTATATTCTACAGGCTTTCAGCCCACTCAACACAGAGTATATCAGCATTACTCTGAGGAGGATCTTTTATGCATTGAAGAAAGTCAAGTGGACCTTCCATTGGTCACTGAAGAAAGTCATCAAAGGCTCCAAGAAGTAGGTTTTCATCATATTCACATGGGACTAGTGATGATCAGAGTACATTCCCTTCATAGAAGAAATACTGGAGCTATGGTACTAGTGGTATTACGAGACACAAGATGGAGAAGAGACAGATCCATTATTGCTACAATGGAGATGGATCTAAGCAGAGGAACTCAGATGGTATATGTTATCCCAGACCTGATGATCAATGTTGAAGATTTTGCAAATAACATTGAGTTATCCATTCAAACACATGGATATCAGGAGTGGCAAGGAGGAACTAGCAATCTACTAATCACAAGGATGATGGTAGGGCGTTTAACCAATACTAGTTTCACTAATTTCTCCTACAATGTTCAGAATGTTACAAACTACTTGGTTAGTAGAGGAGTCAACGCAATCCCAGGCACAAGATTCACTACTGAAGAACTACAACAACAAAGGTGGATACTAAGGCCATCAGCCAGAAGAAACCCTGTGGCACCAACCAGGGTAGAGACAAGGACACTCTTAGATGGAAGCGTTTCACTACAGTTTGAAGGCTATATTCGTATTTCTGAAAATAGGATTGCATCCGTCAACCAGGATGATATGAAAATGGGAGAAGCAGAGCAAGAAATTTTGGCTGTTATCACCACAGAAGAACCAGTACTTGAAGTACTAAAAACAAATCTCGAAGCAAAGATACCCACAAGGAAGATGGATGTAACACCCCAAAATTTTTCTCCAAAATTTTTGTATAGAATTTAATTTCATGTCTAGTAGATTATATATGAAATCCTGGAAAATGATGATAAAAGAATAAAAGTGGAGAGGTGAGGTTTGAACCTTAAACCTCTTGGTGAGAGTTAACTCTTACCATGCATGTGATGACCAAGTGCTCAGCAGTAGCTTACTGTTGGAGAAAGAGGAGAAATTTTAGATGAGTGTGAGGAGGGTAAATGAAGAGGCATGAAAAGAGAAGAGACACTTCTCTTCCTCCCTTTATAAATAAGAGTGAAGGTTTCATTTAACAACTTCTTCTTCCTTCTTCCTCCTTCCTCCTTCCACCGAAACCCTAGGGTTCCTTCTTTGAGTTTCGGCCAAAGCAAACTAGGGTTCCACCCTAGTGAGTTAAGCAAAGAGAAGGGTTCATCTAAGGGGTTAATCTTCATCTAAGGGTCAAGAGCACCAAGAAGGGTTCTAGGGCAAGATTATTTTTTTTAGTCTCCTCTCCAATCAAGGTCTCTCTTATTAAGGGGTAACCAATTATAAGTGGTAAGATTCCCTCACCTGCAGTATATTTGCTCTTGTAGGACATGATATATGAAAGAAATGTGATGCTTTATACCATACAAGTTTCGGCCAACTAGGGTTTTAGGGCTAGGGTTGCATGAAAACACTTCTTATGAAATTATGATATGTTGTATGTCTTCATGTATAAATTTTATGTGACAAAAATAAATTTTTTGTGCCCCTAATGTTTCGTCCAACTAGGGTTTTAGGGCTAGGGTTGCATGAAAAACACTCCTTATGAAATTATGATATGTTGTATGTCCTCATGTATAAATTTTATGTGACAAAAATGAATTTTTTGTGTGCCCCTAATGTTTCGGCCAACTAGGGTTTTAGGGCTAGAGTTGCATGAAAACACTCCTTATGAAATTATGATATGTTGTATGTCTTCACGTATAAATTTTATGTGACAAAAATAAATTTTCTTGTGCCCTAATGTTTCGGCCAACTAGGGTGTTAGGGCTAGGGTGGGGTCGAAGAACCCAACTTCATGTGCAAATACTCCCCCTAAGTTTATGATATGTTATGTGAAACTTATGTAAGCTTCATGTGCAAAAAAAAAAATGTATGAACCCCTCCCTAGTGATTTCGGCCACTTAGGGTACCTAAGCTAGGGTTAAGATTATGTGCTTAAATTGGTGTACAAGAATTCCCTTAGAATTCATGATATGTTGCATGATTGTATGTATGCCTATGTGATGAACATGTTTATGATTTAATATGCCATGAAATATGCCTATGTGATGAACATGTTTATGATTTAATATGCCATGAAATATGCCTATGTGATGAACATGTTTATGACTTAATATGCCAAGAAATATGCCTATGTGATGAGCATGTTTATGCTTGATATGCCATTAAATATGCCTATGTGATGAACATGTTTATGATTTAATATGTCATGAAATATGCCTATGTGATGAGCATGTTTATGCTTGATATGCCATGAAATATGCCTATGTGATGAACATGTTTATGATTTAATATGCCATGAAATATGCCTATGTGATGAGCATGTTTATGCTTGATATGCCATGAAATATGCTTATGTGATGAACATGTTTATGCTTTAAGACCCCTTTAGGGTATTCTTATGTTATGAATGCATATATGCTATGAAATGTCTAAGAAGATGCTTCCCCTTTTTATGTTGGGATTAAGAGCTCTCTTTATGATAAGATAAGACGGAGATGCTTCCCTTTTTATGTTGGGATTAAGAGCATTCTTTATGATATGATAAGAAAGAAACGAAAGAAAATTAAGTATTTTACTTTGTAAGAGGTTAAGTACCCGACCCGTTAGGTGGTCGTTAATCAAATCCAAGGGACATAAGAAGACGTAAGAGGTCTTGCCCTGGTAAGACGTAAGAGGTCTTGCTCTAGTAGGTCTGGTGGCTAGCTACCCCAGCCTATTAGGGAACGCGCTTTATGTGGTACTTAGCCTGGGGCCCCCCTTCATGTTATGATTATGTTGAAGTATCTATATGTATATGTTTTGAAAAGAAAGGACTTGTATGAAATTGTGCAATGCTTATGTTTAAGTTTAAGAATGCTTATAATTATGTCCTTTATGCATGTTTAGGATTGATGATGTCATGAATGCTTATGTTCAAGTTTAAGAATACTTATGATTATGTCCTTTATGCATGTTTAGGATTGATGATGTCATGAATGCTTATGTTCAAGTTTAAGAATGCTTATGATTATGTCCTTTATGCATGTTTAGGATTGATGATGTCATGAATGCTTATGTTCAAGTTTAAGAATGCTTATGATTATGTCCTTTATGCATGTTTAGGATTGATGATGTCATGAATGCTTATGTTTAATTTATGCCATGCTTAGATTTAATTATGTTTAGCATGCTTATGTAAATTTTATGCCATGCTTATGTTTCATTACATTAGTATGCTGATGTTTAGTGTTGTTATGCAATACTTATGTTATTTATGCTAGTATGCTCGTGTTTTCTAATTATTTGATGTAATTTGTGGCTTTTGTGAGTAGGCAAGAATCTTACTAAGCTATATGCTTATAGTTTATGTTGTCTATATACTGCAGATAAAGGAAACATGAACTAGAGGAAGTAGCAGGAGGGGCAAAGTGTGTGTGATAGTGGCATGGTGGAAAAAGACTCTATTACTCTCTGCTTTTATTTATATGCTCAATGAACAACTTAAGACATTTGCTTCCGCTTTTATGACTTGTGATTTATTAGTACCATGTTGGATGTTGCTTAGTTTATGTTACTGTTCACCTTACTTATGAAAGTTTGATATGTTAGAACTCATGAATGGATCATGTTAATAATAGTTACATTCTCTAATCTTTATGTTATGCATGTTATAAAAGAAGTTATGATATGTTAACATGCTAATTATGATTATGATATGTGATGCACGTTATAAAGAAGATATGATATGTTAACATGCTAATTAGGTCTATAATATGTGATGCATGTTATAAAAGAAGATTTATGTCATGATAACATGTTTGATTATGTAGATTGTGAAATGATCCATATATGTTATGTTATAAAAAAAAAAAAAAGTAGTGCCGCCCTTAGAGCAGATAAGGGCGGGCGTTACAACGGAAGGATTAATCGGGTATGACCTTTCAATATGCTATAATTATGAAATCCAACCAGGAGGCAGAGCATTAATCAAAACTGGATTAGCGTTCGCTATTCCGGAAGGACACTATGGAAGAATAGCTCCTAAATCAAGGATTTCATGGAAGAAAGGCATTCAAATTGGAGCTGGAGTAATTAATAATGACTACCGAGGCCAGGTATATATTTTGGTTTTCAATATGACTTCAGAGACTCTAAAATTATCACAGGGAGAAGTAGTGGCTCAACTTATCCTAGAGAAGGCCAGCATTATTCCAGTCCAACAAGTGGAACAACTATCTAACACAACAAGACAACAACAAGGATTTGGGGAAAGAAGTACTCAGATGGGTACAGAAGCATGGGACAAGCTTATGAAGAAATTATGCCCTCCCTCTATTTCTGAAGAACAAACTTTATTTACACTTCAGGATGAAGAATGGATTAATCCATTTGCGAAAGGTGGTGGAGAGGGAAGTTCTCAAAATACAGAAGAAATCTGGGATACTTTGGGGAAACCCAGTGGAAAATTTGACTATTATATCAAATACACAATACCAAAGCATGATTGGGATATGAGTCTTATTACCCTATCTTGGGGAGACTCTGAACAAGAAGATCAAGAAGAGGAAACATTCTATTCTTCAAAAACAACATTGAACGATGAAGATGAAGGTGATGAGATATTATCTGACACTGAAGAAGTAGTTTTCACTCAGCTAGATGATGCAGAAATGGATTATCCTTTGATAAGAAATATTCTAGCATCATCAGGAGCAACATCTACATTTAATCCACCAGATGATTCAGTCATGGGTCCTCCACAATATGGACCCACATCAAGACCAACAGGAAGGATGAATCCTTATAATACTATGGATCTTTCTCATTCAAAAGTAGGGAGATTCAAGGAAGGGTATAATAATGAATTATGGCAACTCCCTCCTGCCCAACAACAAACAGGTGCACTTCTGGTCTTATCTGATGATATTGGTTTGTATAACGATGTCATTTCCAGGTGGGAATCAATTACTACGAATGTAATTGACTCGAAAATTTAGGCTGATAAGAGATCCAAAGTGCTATATATTGAAAATCTATTGGGGGAAATCGAGAAGAAGACTTTCATCCAATGGAGGATGATGTTCTCTGATCAATATGATAAGTAATCAATGCAGCAGATGAAACGCAAAATGTTCTGTCACAGATAAGAAGAATAATCACCCTAGTGGAAGCGAGAACCGACTTATCTTGATCTAGAAAGATTAGCTTGCCCAAGCACAAAGGAATTGGTTGCCTATATGAACCAATACAAAGAGCTAGCAGCAAAGACAGGCAGAATGTTCATTAATGAAGAATTATCAAGTAAGTTCTACCAAAAAATGCCTCCATTAATTTGAAATTATCTTGAGCAGAAGTTTCAGGAACGCTACCCAGGAAACACTATAGGAGTTCTTCCCCGAATTCATCACGCTTACCAAGAACTCAAGGAAATGTGCAAACAGGCTTCACTTCAAAGGAGCCTAAAAGACTTGCAGTTTTGTTCACAAATACCTCTACCCAGTTACTTCCAGGGACGAAAAGGTATGGTCTGAGGAAGGCCTAGAGTTACAAAGGGAAACCTCACAAATCACACGTTCGTGTGATCAAAAAGAAGTACCAGCATGACAGAACCAAGGTAAAAAAGTGCAAATGCTACATATGTGGAGAAGAAGGACATTTTGCAAGGGAATGTCGAAACAAAACATGAAACAAGGAGAGAATAGCAATGCTCAATGAAATTGATTTACCAGAAGAATTTGATGTTGTATCAGTAGACCAAGATGAAACAGAAAGTGATGCCATCTGCAGCATATCAGAAGGAGGGATGGATACTGAACAACACTGTAGCATGGTAACAACTACTTTTCCTGAAAAAGAATTTTTGTTTGTACTTTTTGGTGAAGATAAAGGCTGGCAGGTCCAAATTAATATCCCTGAGGAGCAAGCTTATTGTGATCACACATGGCTACATAACAAAGAAGTCCAGACCATCTATGCTGGGTGCAGATTTTATGGAAGGGAAACCAAAATCAGGTCCAGAATTAATTACAGTAATTGTAATCTAACAGCTTGTGCACCTTGTGCAGATTATTACCTAAAGCAAGAAGTAATAACAGAACCAGCACCTATCCAGCACAATGATAAAGCATTGATCAAGGAGTTAACGGAATATATTAATTTTCTGTTAGCAGAAAATTCCAGACTGATGATAAAAATTGACAGGCTCAATAGGAAAGCAGTAGAGGAGACTTTGTATCATGACCTTGAAAAGGAGTTTGAAGAAATGAACCCAGAAAATTCTAAAAAAGGAAAGGAACAGGTCAGTTACCTTGAAGAAAGAACTATTTCTAAAATAGGTACTGAATATCATTCCAAACGAATGATAAACAGGCTTTACAATTTGATCATCAGGTCCGGGATAACATATACCATCTGGGTTCCTCTGCTTAGATCCATCTCCATTGTAGCAATAATGGATCTGTCTCCTCTCCATCTTGTGTCTTGTAATACCACTAGTACCATAGCTCTAGTATTTCTTCTATGAAGGGTATGTACTCTGATCATCACTAGTCCCATGTGAATATGATGAAAACCTGCTTCTCGGAGCCTTTGATGACTTTCTTCAGTGACCAATGGAAGGTCCACTTGACTTTCTTCAATGCATAAAAGATCCTCCTCAGAGTAATGGAAGGTCTCCTCTCATTACTTGGATAAGGAGGAAATCACTTTGAGGACAGATTGCCAAGCAATCATTAGTTTTCACAACAAAATTGATAGGAACAAACCTTCCAGGGTTCGATGGTTGGCTTTCACCGATTACATTACAGGAACAGGTGTAAAAATTAAATTTGAACATATAGATGGAAAACTGAACATTTTTGCAGATTCACTATCCAGGTTAATTGAAGAAAAGGAGGAAGCCATCCACATGATCAGAACTGAGGACGAATGGACAAGGATCATGCATCCTGATACAACTACTTCATTTGATTACAAACTCTTGAATCAATATGAAGCCTTAGTCGCATCATCCACAAAGAATACATTCCCTCCAGAGGAACATGACAAAAGAAAAAGAATGGCAGAAATTGAAGAAGAATCAATCAATCAACTTTCTTTCGCCTTCAAAGAGCTGGAGCTGATTCAGCAGGTAAAAGAATCAAACTTTTATTGCAGGCGACACTGGGAAGGAGCCAAGAAACATTACTTCTTGGAGAAGTCTCATCACATGGGGAGAATAAAATCTCAATGACGTCTCCATAGTAGAATCTAAAAAATTTCTCATCTATGTACCTAACCGACATTGGTTGGTACGAACGCGATGTACCCTCATTTGGCTCATTCCTACGTTGTCTTCTACATGATTATGATGAATGCAATGCAATGCAATGTGATGATACAAATAACACGATTAGATCAAAATGTGGTATATGTAAAAGGGTGGATTTTAGGGTTTAGAGGTATACTTTGGCGCAATTGTTGAGTTGAGGGTTGTGAGGGACGATTGAGCAGTCACCTTACTGGAGAGGACGTCGGAGGAACGCCGGAAAGAAGTTTTTGTCGGAACCCTAATGCCGGAGGAGGAAATGAAGGTTGTGAGATGCTATTTTCATGATAGAAAGACTAAAAACATGAACGACAGAGATAGATTCCAAACCTAAAGGCTTTTGGTCGCCGGCATGGACGCGAGAAGGTTGGTCGGAGAGTTTTGGAAGCGATCGGAGAAGAGGAGTCTTACGAAGAAGGCATGAAGATGCCGAACCCTAGCGGGTCGGCGTTATAAAATCGTGACGTTAGTCGACTGACATGGCACATCAGTCGACTCATAGAGGTTTAGTGAACGGTTCATCGAACCGTCCGACTACTCTCGCCAAAGACTCGATCGCTAACATTCTGCCGAAGCTACGATTATCCGGGCCGATCGATATTGGTCATCAGTGATCGATGTGACCAGACTGATCGTTGGACGAATCACTCATCGCTGGCTCTTACGCCCCATGAGCGAAAAGCAGAAATCGCCGACTTATGTTGACATCCAGTCAACTGATGGACAAATCAATCGAGTCCTAGAAGCAACACTCGATTGCTGGGCTTGCAGTATCATGCTACAGTGTTATCAATCGACTGATATCTGATTTTCAGTTCTGAAATTAAGTGAATTTCGATCTCTTCACTCAATTTGTTTTATTTTAACATGTTTATTCATGTATATCGAATATATTAGTGTTATGCCTATGTTCATGTGTTTGTTAATGTATTTTGGTATTTTATTTCATTTTCACAAGCATTAACATCCAATAGTTTCAAATCCTAGCATCTCACCCTTTCTAAGTGTTGAAATACACACTCAAGGTGAATAATATATTTTGTGAGATGCAAGACACCATAAGCATTCCTTCCATGCAAACATATGGTAAAACACATGAAGCATGGTAAGTATGTGATATCAAGATGTATAGTACTTGAGTATTAATCTTAAATGTAATTTCTAAGCCTTAAGCCAATTTTCTTGATACACTAATTCCCAAAATGTGCCAAAACCCCAAATTCCACACCAATACCTCAAGTCTAAATGTGCCAAGTTTAATCAATTTTTCACAATTCTCAAAACTTATTGGCACATCCTAAAATCCTTTAGGATTAAAATTCAAGCTTATTTCCAAGATATCACATAACCTTGAAAATGCTATAAAGTGTTAACTTTACCATGGTTAGGTTAACTACCCACCAATTCAAGTTAACACCCCTAACCCACTTAGCGTGATGGAATCACGCTCCTAGGAACCCAATACTTGTTTGAGCTCCTTGGGTTAACTAGGTATTCCTTAGGGATAACTTCCCTAGATACCTTCCTAATGACCCTCCTAGACTTAGGAGCCTTGGTCATTTGGGTCTTATCATGGTTAACCTTAGGGATTGCCTCCCTAGTAACCTTCTTATTGGTCTTCCTAGGTTTCATAGAAACCTTGGCCACTAGACATTTGCCTAGGTTGACCTTAGGGATTGCCTCCCTAGTAACCATGGCCTTCCTAGACCTAGGTTGTGTTCCATAATCAAATGGAATACTATGGTAGGTAGGCTTATCTACCTTGGACCTAGGCTTGTGGCTCAAGCCTTTCTTGCCCATAGATGAGCCTTGCCTCCTAGACTCTAGGTGTTGACTCTTAGATCTAGACCCTTGACTTTGACCATTTGACCATTTTATTTGGTTTTGCATAATCCTAAGGGTCTTTTCTGTAGGGTCGATGGTGGCCGGCTAGAGGGGGGGGTGAATAGCCCTTGTCGTAGACGGTGGAATTTGTTCGTTCGTTGCTCGTCTACAAAACTATTAGCGCAGGCGGAATATGCAAATACAAACAATTAAAGACAAAACAAAGGAAGAATAACACAAACGCTAACACCACAATGTAACGTGGTTCACGGCTACGCCGCTAGTCCACGGTCTGATTCGTCCACGGTGAATCACTTCGCAAGCTTCCACTATTCTCTCCTTTGCACCAAGCTAGGTGGAGGTAACCTCTTTACAAGAATTCACTCCTCTTACAAATATGATGTAAATAAAATCAAGTAAGAGGATGGAAAAACTTTAGGGAACTTTGGGAGAGTTTAGAGCATGAATATTAGGCCCCCAAAGCCCCACACCCTTCCACTTTATAGAGGAAGAAGGTTTCTTTCCATTGACACAGGATCAGTCGACTGGTACTGTAGTCGTTGCCCAATAACAGCTGCTTTCCATGTTGGCTTTCACCCAATGGCTCCATCATCAGTCGACTGATTAACCTATCAGTCGAGTGCTCATGAGCTTGACTCCATTCTGTGCCCGAAACCCTTGCGACCAGTCGACTGATGCCTTCATCAGTCAACTGGTGGTCTCTCAGTCGACTGCCAATCCATGGCAGTCGACTGTTGGCACTTGAACCAGACTCGAACACTAGTCGAGTCACAGTCGACTTAGAGTAGTCGACTACCATAACATGGCAGTCCACTGATGTCGAGAAATCCCATCAGACACTTAGCCAATTGGCCAAGTTTCACCTATGAGCACTACCCCTTCCCGGGTTACATTCGCTCACTCTCATCCCTCGGAGTCCCTCGCCTTTGAAGTTATCTTCGTCCGACCACGTCCCTCGGATGTGCCAAGCGCATGACTCTGTAGCGCCATCCTTCGCGTCTCGCCCTGAAGTCTACTTCCTCCAGCTTCACTCCAAGCTCCTCGTCTGGCGGTCCCTCGGATGCTCCAAGTGCACGGCTTCCGCAAAGCCATCCTTCACCGACTCAAAGACCGAGTCATGAGATGTGAAACTCGCCAAGGCTCCATGTGCGAATTACTAAGTCCTGCAAGACTTCAACGCACATATCAAATCCAAACATCCTAACTTAGACCCTTTGCCACACACATCAAAACCATATCACGGGTTGATTACACTAACAATCTCCCCCTTTTTGATGTGTGACAATCCGTTTAAGTTAGGTAAAAACATTTGATAAAATATTAAGGAAAGAAAGCATGTAAATAATATCATTTGCAACCCTCCCCGTTAATACATAAAACTCCCCCTAAATACAATTCCCCCTTACTTAAACAAATATAATTCTCCCCCTTTGACACCATCAAAAATATTTAAACAAAGTTTATATAAGCATGACATAAAGTTTAGAGGGAAACAAAAGCCAAAACATGCCTTAAAATTGGATAAAAGAAGTTACTGGGCATGTTATCAGACGATCAGTCGACTGGTTCAGACTACCAGTCGACTGACACTCTGATTTTGGATTTTTTTTATTTTCAGGGTGGATTTCAGAAATACATTAAAAATTCTACAAAATTCGAAAAATCATGAAATTTGGGGAACATATTTCTTTTAAGTATATTTATCAATGAAAAATAGTTTTTCATGAAAAATAATTATATTTTAAAAAATTAGCCAAAAATCCAAAAGCTTCAAAAACAACTAGGTTTTTGATCAAGTTAGTATCAAATTTTAACACCTAGTTTTGCTTTGGATTGTTTCAAAACATGAACACACAGATTTTAAAGTAAGAAATTATTTTGAAAACATATGAAATATCCAACCATGATCTTTGGGAAATATGTCTATGAATTAAACATAAGCCTTCCCCATGATTGGTCTATTATTACTATTTGATACCTCAAATGACCATCTAAATGCCATAGGCATTAGTGGACCATTAGTATCATCCTATCATCTCACCCATGCTAAGTTTGTTGGTGCAATCGGCCCAGGTCATGATTGATCGGACTCGAGTTTGACTCGAGTAATGTTTTGATGTTTGACAAAGTAAGTTGACATTGATGTTTGACATTAATGTCTGTTGATGTTTTGGGGAGATTGTTTATACAATCAACCCGAGTTAGGTTTAACCGGACTCGAGTTTGACTCGAGGGAGACTTTGATGGTTGATTGGAGTTGACCATGTCATAGAAAGTCCAAGCATGGGTCTTGGCATGGAAAGTCCAAGTGGGACACTTGGCATTTGGGAAAAGTCTAAGCATGGGTCTTGGCATTTGAGAAGTCCAAGGGGAATGTTGGCGGTGTAAAGTCCAAGGGTAGAGTCTTGGCAGCATAAGTCCAATGGTTGGCGGCGTAAAGTCCAAGCGGAGTCTTGGCAACATAAGTCCAATGTGCCTTGGCGGTATAGACCGACTTAGCATGACATGGCCGACGGAAGCACCTGAAGGCTAACGTATGGATGAACAAGTCATGGATGACTTGGAGGGATCCGATAGGTGTGAGGCTGATGGAGGTGGCTAGAAGGCTTAGGTCTAGGCTAAGGGTGGTCTAGCAAGTATGGGGACACCATACTTGGGTTAAAACCTCATCTTTGAGGCTGACAGTCGATTGACATTATGGCCGGTTCGACTGCCATGAGTCGACTAGAGCTCAACTACCATTTAGGGCTAAAATTGCCTTGGCAGTCGACTGCCATGGATGGCAGTCGACTGCTAGTTTAGTCACGAGCACAGAATGCTCCGTAGCCGACTGGGCAGTCGGCTACGGGCACTGGCAGTCGACTGCCAATGTTGGCAGTCGACTGGTGAGAGTCCCGTTGGAACTTTTCCAACGTGGATTGAGCCGTTGTCTCACAGCTACAGTGTTGGCAGTCGACTGGGGCCTTATGGCAGTCGACTGCCAGGTGGAAATCCAGCCCGATGCAGGTTAAAAGGGAGCTGTTCATGGAGATTCCGACATTGGTTCTTTGGGAGCTTTGGTGAGGCAATTTGCAGGTGCATTTCAGGGTCCTTCAGGCTCATCCAAGCAACCGACAAACAAGCGCTCAAAACCCTAGTTTGTAAAGTGTTATTTACATTTTCACTTGTATTTTCTTGTTTACTTTGTATTACTTGTTGTAATTCATTGTACGAGATTTCTCCACCTCCGACTTGTTGTCGAGAAGGAGTTTATTACTTAGTGGTGTTTGAGGCATTGCTAGAGCTCTTTAGAGCTCTATCCGTGGAGTAGAAACCATTCGGTTCCAAACCACGTTATATGATTGTGTAGTGCTTGTGTTTGTGTTGTATTTGTTTTATTATTTCTATTTCCGCTGCGCTAACACGAATTGTAGACAAGCACGCAATTGAAATCTATCACACACTAGCTCGACGCTATTCACCCCCTCTAGTGTTCAAACGATCCCCTACAAGTGGTATCAGAGCGAGGCTGCTCTTCAAGGTTTAACAACTAAGGGAGCACGCTAGAGGGTGAAGATGGAAGTCCAAGGACAACTAGGATGGGACATCAACACACCGGTGCCCTACACCCTATACGAACGAGAAGGCTTCAATTCTTGGAAGAGAAGAATTGAAGATTTTATTATGTTGAGAGATTTTGAGGAGTGGTCAATTTTGATTGATGGATTTGTATATCCAAAAGGACCAAAGGGTGGTTTCCTCAAGAAGAAGAAATGGAGTGAAGATCAAATCCAAGCCTTCGAGAAAAACATGAAGGTAGTAAAATTTATTTTTGATTTGATCCCTAATGATATTGTGTGTATGTTAGGGGATTATATGGATGCTAAGGAGTTATGGAGCCAAGTGGCAAAGCTCCATGAAAACTCATCATCGGTCCAAGAAGAAGAAGAAGAAGAGGAGTGCTCACCCTCTCAAGCTCAAAAGGAAGCAAGTACCTCGTTATCCAAAGAGCTTGAGGATTCGGAAGTTGATAGGGAATCAACCTCCGAATCTGTGGAAGAAGAGAAGACCTCCACCTCTAGGATTGAGGAGGAGGAGATTAGGGCATCCTCAATACCGGAACAACAAGAAGAACCATCTACATTCGGTAGAGAGGAAGAGCAAGCTCAAGAATCCACTCCGACCACCACAACCACCCTAGGTAACTCAAACACGGTAATTCAAAATAAAAATAATATTATATGTTTTGAGTGTAGGGAATTTGGGCATTATAAAGTAAGTGCCCAAAGAAAGTCAAGAAGACTCCTCCGGCACCAAAACCTCAAGAAAGATCAAAAGATGCCAGTGCCCCCACTAGAAGAAGCAAAGAGCACGTCATTTGCTTCAAGTGCCAACAACCAGGACATTTTAGGAATTCATGTCTTAGGGGGAGCAAGAAAGTCAAAGAGGGAGCTACACATGTAGGGGGAGCCTCCAAGGCAAACCCTAAGGTAAAATTTATTAATGCACTTTCAATTTCTAGGGATAAGAAGCATGCTAGGAATTATTTTAATAATCTTGCTATTATCAAAAAGAGCATGCTAGAAATAGGGAATTTTGTTTAGGAGCCAAAAATGTCTACCTTTCAAAGAAGGAGAAATTTGGGACTAATGTCCCTAGAAACATCCTTCCTAGGGAGTCTATTAGGAAAATAGGAGAACACTTAGACCTTAATCCTAAATGGACTAGACACATGCCTAGGAAGTCCCATGCCCAAAGACCAAATCAAAATTCTAAAATTGGGCAATTAGAATTAGAGAACCAAGCCTTGAGATCAAGGCTTGAGAAATTAGAAAAGACCCTCAATAAGATTCAAAATCAATTTCAAGGGTCAAATAGTCAAAGTCAAGGGTCTAGGACTCAAAGTCAACACCTAGGACCTAAGAAACAAAAGTCAACTAAGGGCAAGAAAGGTTTGGGTCACAAACCTAAGCCTAAGATGACTTATCATAATGTTCCATTAGATTATGGAACACAATCTAGGTCTAGGAAAACTAAGGTTACTAGGGAAGTTATCCCTAAGAGTAACCAAGGTTTGTGCCTAGTGGCTAGGGTTTCAAGGAAACCTAGGGTGGCCACTAAGAAGGTTACTAGGGAGGCAATCCCTAAGGTTAACCATGGTAAGACCACAATGACCAAGGCTAACAAGCCTAGGAGGGTCATTAGGAGGGTATCTAGGGAGGTTATCCCTAAGGAATACCTAATTAACCCTAGGAGCTCAAATAGGTTTTGGGTTCCTAAGAGCGTGATTGATTCACGCTAGATGGGTTAGGGTGTGCCAACCTTAAATGGATGGGTAGTTAACCTAACCATGGTAAAGGTGGCATTTTAGGTCATTTTCAAGGTTATGGATACTTTGGAAATAGGTTTGATCTTATATCTTAAAAGATTTTAGGATGTGCCAATATATTTTGAAGTTTATGAAAAATCAATCAAATTGGCACAATTTAGGATTATAGGTCATAATGTGCCATTTTGGGTTTTTGGCACACTTGGGAGATTAGTGATAATATGACAAAATATATTTAATTATATCAAATGACAATTAATATTAAAATTTAGGTATTATTATACCTATATATTTTATTTGCCATGTTTTGTTTTCCATATAACATGCCATGACATCATGCTTATTTTTAATCATTTTATATGTCATGTTCATGTTTAGGATTAAAGTTTTTAAATGTCATGTGTTTTTAGATTTCTTTTTATGCCATGACATTATGATTATGAGCATATGCTTATTTATATCATCATTAATGCCATAATCATTCATGCATTTGATTAAAATTGAGTTAAGGACTTTGGCATGACTTGGAGTCCCATTCATAAGGGAATCAAGTAGGGTTGCCTTAGAAAATGCATGAAACCTTAGATTAGGATAACCAAAACCCACATCTCACATCGAAATTGACATGTATGTGTATTTATACACCCTAGATACATGTGAGATGCTAGGATATGAGTTGAGTTCAAGGTGCATAGTTTTTGCATCTAGATGAACTCAAACTCATCTTATATGAGTAATGGATCATTGGGAAAACTTGTGTACAAGTCATGTACATTGATCCCAAGGAATATGATCCAAAATAAGGTTTTGAAATCATTATAAAATCCATTTAAAAAACCTTGGTGAAGTCTATCTTTTGATAGCAATCACCATTGATGAAATTGATACAAAGTGAGCTAAAACATTGAAGTTTTTTTTTCACTTTTGAACTTTGTATCAATTTCGCTATTTTATGGGTAAAATATTTTTCTAACATTTTTCACCCATTGTATTACTTATAAGTATTATACGCATAAAGTTTCACGATTTTTCAAAATATGTATAATTATTTATGTATTATCAAAGTTCATTTTCAATCAGCGCATTTTGCAGCTATCGATCGATCGACTTATGGCGGTCGATCGATGAACGCAACGATTCGGCCCGATTCTTATTAGGAGTTGACTACCAGGTCTGATTTTGGGTTAATAAAGTTTATTTAGCCTGATTTCAGCTATGATAAGGTTTCCTAACCACTCCTAACCCTAGGATATGCTTTGGGAAGCATTATAAAGGGTGAAAATCCATTGAATATGGATTAGGAGAGGTGTTAGGATAATGTATCAAATTTAAGGTCGGGAGAGTTCATGTTTGAACTTTTAACCTTATTTTTGATGGTTTAGAGTTCCTATTGGCTTAGGGACTTCCCAAGGACATTGTTGGTGCAATGGTCAAGGGGGAGCAAGCCTTTAGGGGGAGGTATCCATCTTGGGATGATGGATATGTTTTTCTTCTTGAAGGGGAGAAGTTATGGGGAGAATGTCATAAATTGGGAAAATTGATGGGATTTTGAGATACCCAATTTGGAAATTGGGAGAGTGCATAGGATTGCCTCTCTTGAGTGATATGAGACTTATCACTAGGAAGATGATAGGCATCCTAGGTATCTTTGGACCAAGGGGGAGATTGTAAGATCTCATTGGATATGAGACATTGACCTCCTTGGAGAGTAAACCTTTTTGATGTATGTCAAAAAGGGAGAGAATGTGAACTTACCAATTTGGGATAATTGGTAAGGGAATTTTAGTTAGTGCTCTAACTCAAAGGTATATGTTTTTGTCAAACATCAAAAAGGGGGAGATTGTTGGTGCAATCGGCCCAGGTCACGATTGACCAGACTCGAGTTTAACTCGAGTGATGTTTTGATGTTTGACAAAGTAAGTTGACATTGATGTTTGACATTAATGTCTGTTGATGTTTTGGGGAGATTGTTTATACAATCAACCCGGGTTAGGTTTAACCGGACTCGAGTTTGACTCGAGGGAGACTTTGATGGTTGATTGGAGTTGATCATGTCATAGAAAGTCCAAGCATGGGTCTTGACACGGAAAGTCCAAGTGGGACACTTGGCATTTGGGAAAAGTACAAGCATGAGTCTTAGCATTTGAGAAGTCCAAGGGGAATGTTGGCGGCGTAAAGTCCAAGGGTAGAGTCTTGGCAGCATAAGTCCAATGGTTGGCGGCGTAAAGTCCAAGCGGAGTCTTGGCAGCGTAAGTCCAATGTGCCTTGGCGGCATAGACCGACTTAGCATGACATGGCCGATGGAAACACCTGAAGGCTAACGTATGGATGGACAAGTCATGGATGACTTGGAGGGATTCGATAGGCGTGAGGCTGATGGAGGTGGCTAGAAGGCTTAGGTCTAGGCTAAGGGTGGTCTAGCAAGTATGGGGACACCATACTTAGGTTAAAACCTCATTTTTTAGGTTGGCAGTCGACTGACATTATGGCCAGTTCGACTGCCGTGAGTCGACTAGAGCTCGACTGCCATTTAGGGTTGAAATTACCTTGGTAGTTGACTGCTCATTGGAGTAGTTGACTGTTGGCAGTCGACTGCCATGGATGGCAGTCGATTGCTAGTTTAGTCATGAGCATAGAATGCTCCGTAGCCGACTGGGCAGTCGACTACGGGCGCTGGTAGTCGACTGCCAATGTTGACAGTCGACTGGTGAGAGTCCCATTGGAACTTTTCCAACGTGGATTGAGCCGTTGTCTCACATCTGATGTTAGCGGTCGGCGGGCCTTATGGCAATCGAGCCGAGCGTAAATCTAGCGTCGCGTTAAAGGATCATGGAGATTCCGACATTGGTTCTTTGGGAGCTTTGGTGAGGCAATTTGAAGGCGATTTGCAGGTGCATTTCAGGGTCCTTCAAGCTCATCCAAGCAATCGACAAGCAAGTGTTCAAAACCCTAGTTTGTAAAGTGTTCTTTACATTTTCACTTGTATTTGCTTGTTTACTTTGTATTACTTGTTGTAATTCATTGTACGAGGTTTCTCCACCTCCGACTTGTTGTCGAGGAGTTTATTGCTTAGTGGTGTTTGTGGCATCGCTAGAGCTCTTTAGAGCTCGATCCGTGGAGTAGGAACCATTTGGTTCCGAACCACGTTATATGATTGTGTAGTTCTTGTGTTTGTGATGTATTTGTTTTATTATTTCTATTTCCACTGCGCTAACACGAATTGTAGACAAGCACGCAATTGAAATCCATCACGCACTAGCTCGACGCTATTCACCTCCCCTCTAGCGTTTAAACGATCCCCTACGAAGTTTTCAATCAAGGTAGCCTATGGTGAGTGTGAGATGTATCATAAAGGTATTTATGTACTTAACCTTCAATTTCATGCAATTCTATACAAAGTTAAGTATCATCCTAACAACCCACATGATCATAAAGACATATATGAATTAATTTCACATTATGATCATGAAACAAATGTATTTATCAATTAATAATCATGCATTAGGTATGATTTATGATAATAAGTCAAATATCACCTAAAGCATGATCTAAACCCTATTGCCCATGATTATCTATCAAATATCAACATCATAAATCATGATTGCAAACATGCATAACCATTTCATTAATCATCATGATTTAAGCATTATTATCAATTTATGGGCACATTATCATCACACAACACTATGCTAAAAATGTATAGGTCATGAGTATCACCTAACACTAAGTGTTGAGCATGATTTAAACTATTTAAGGGTGCATTATCATCACCCAACACTATGCTAAAATTTTGTCCCGCCATCCTAAGTCAACCAAAATATGATATAGATAAATTCCATATGGTTGACTAACTTAGGGTTTCCCTAACCCTTAAGGGGATTTAGGAACCCAAAACAAGTTCTTTCCTATGGGGTTCACTAAAAATTCCTTAGGGATCCATTTTCTAGCTATTGTTTTCTTTTTATCTTGAACCCTAGCAATTAAGCATTTATAGGTCTTTTCATTTTTATTTTTCTTATATCCTAGGCCTTTCTTGTTGAAGCTTGCCCTTTTGGCTCCCTATAATCATGTTAAGGGTGTTGGAGGCTATAGTGAATTTTTCTAGGGACTTGGTCAAATAATCTACCTTCTCTCTTAAAGCCCTATTTTCCTCTATGCATGCATCATTAACATCAAATGACATATAGTCATGTGAGCATGCATCATCAAGGCTAGAAACATTATCATTAACATTTGAGTATGTTTTTTCTAATTTTTCTTCTAAGTCCTTAATTTGATCTAGCATGCATTTATTCTTTTTCTTTGCCCTAAATAAGTCCTTAGTGAGGTTAGAAATAATTGACATAATTTTCTTAGGGGAAAGATTTGTTACCTCACTTACCAAATCGTCTCCCGATGATGAGAATGTAGAAGAAGCTCCCCCTTCACTCGAGCTCTCCTCACTTGAGCTTGCTTCTTCATTTTCGGAGGAGGAGAAGTCTTGGTCGTCAAAGGCCATTAGGGCAAGATTTGAGTAGACATGTTCTTCTTCTTCAGATGATGATGAAGAAGAAGAGGGATCATCCAATGTCCTTGCTTTTAATGCCTTTGCCTTCCCCTTTTCCTTGGCCTTCTTCTCTTCTTCCTTTTTCTTCTTGCTCCCCTTCTTCTTCTTTTCTTCCTTCTTCCTCCCTTCTTTGCTCTTGTTTAGTAGGGGACAATTATCCCTTATGTGCCCCTCTCCTTGGCAATTGTAGCAAATCACCTTCCCCCTTGGTCTTCTCCTCCTATCATTAGATTTATTAAATTTAAAATTTCTCAAATCATGCCTTACCTTCCTTACCATGTATGCTTCTTCCGTGCTATCCATGGAGGAAGAGGAGGATGCTTCATCGGAGGAGGAGGAAGTCTCTATCTTCTTCTTCTTCCCCTTATTTGCTACCAAGGCTACTCCTCTTGATGGCTTGATACTTGATTCTTTATTTATCCCTTCAAGCCTTGTTTCATGGAGCTCCATGGTTGAGAAGAACTCCTCTAAGGTGCTCACTTCTAAATTCTTTGACATGTAGAAGGAGTCCACCATTGAGCTCCATTTCGATGACCGGGGAAAAACATTGATTGCTTTCATGAGCATATCCCGGTTCGAAAGTCTTTCTCCTACACTTGTTAGTCCAATTAAAATTTTTTTAAACCTAGAATGTAATGATGTTACCTTTTCTCCCTTTTCTAATTTGATGTTTGATAGTTGGGATCGGAGGAGGTCTCTCCTTGCAAGCTTGGCCTTCGAGGTGCCTTCATGAAGCTCTACTAGCTTCTCCCACATCTCCTTGGCACTTGCACACTCCCCTATTCGATTCACTTCTTGTTGGGGGAGTACGTTGTAAAGGTGATGTTTGACTTTTGAGTTCGCCAAGTACTCTTCCCTTTGCCTCTTACTCCACCTTGATTTCTCCAATGGCTCCCCTTCTTCATTCCTAGGTATTTTGAAGCCATTTTCCATTATTAATAGAATTTCGAAATCGGTTTCTAAGAATACCTCCATTCGCTTCTTCCACAAAGTGAATTCCCCCTCGAACTTCGGCGGATGAATATTAGAGCCGACCATCTCGTGATGTAGTGCTTGTTTCGACGGTTAGTGCTCGACAAGCTCCTTGGCTCTGATACCACTTGTAGGGTCGATGGTGGCCGACTAGAGGGGGGGTGAATATCCTTTATCGTAGACGGTGGAATTCGTTCGTTTGTTGCTCGTCTACAAAACTATTAGCGCAAGCGGAATATGCAAATACAAACAATTAAAGACAAAACAAAGGAAGAATAAACACAAACGCTAACACCATAATGTAACGTGGTTCACGGCTGCGCCTCTAGTCCACGGTCCGATTCATCCACGGTGAATCACTCCGCAAGCATCCACTATTCTCTCCTTTGCACCAAGCTAGGTGGAGGTAACCTCTTTACAAGAATTCACTCCTCTTACAAATATGATGTAAATAAAAACAAGTAAGAGGATGGAAAAACTTTAGGGCACTTTGAGAGAGTTTAGAGCATGAACATTAGGCCCCCAAAGCCCCACACCCTTCCTCTTTATAAAGGAAGAGGATTTCTTCTCGTTGACATAGGATCAGTCGACTGATGTCCATATCAGTCGACTGGTGTCCATATCAGTCGACTGGTACTGTAGTCGTTGCCTAATAACGGCTGCTTTCCACGTTGGTTTTCACCCAACGACTCCATCATCAGTCGACTGATCTTACCATCAGTTGACTGATTAACCTATCAGTCGAGTGCTCGCGAGCTCGACTCCATTCTATACCCGAAACCCTTGCGACCAGTTGACTGATGCCTTCATCGATCAATCAGTCTCTCGATCATGCCAATCCATGGCGATCATTGTAACACTGAGCGAACTCGAACACTAGTCGAGTCACAGTCGACTTAGAGTAGTCGACTACCATAACATGGCAGTCGACTAATGTTGGGAAATCCCATCCGACACTTAGCCAATTTGCCAAGTTTCACCTAAGAGCACTACCCTTTCCCGGATTACATTCGCTCACTCTCATCCCTCGGAGTCCCTCGCCTTTGAAGTTATCTTCGTCCGGCCACATCCCTCGGATGCGCCAAGCGCACGGCTCTACAGTGCCATGCTTCGCGTCTCACCTTGAAGTCTACTTCCTCCGGCTTCACTCCAAGCTCCTCGTCCGGCGGTTCCTCGGATGCTCCAAGCGCACAACTTCCGCAAAGCCATCCTTCACCGACTCAAAGACCGAGTCATGAGATGTGAAACTCGCCAAAGCTCCATGTGTGAATTACTAAGTCCTGCAAGACTCCAACGCATATATCAAATCCAAATATCCTAACTTAAATCCTTTACCACACACATCAAAACCATATCATGGGTTGATTGCACTAACATTTTCTAATTTTTCAAGTCTTGACCTCAAGGCTTGATTTTCCAACTCTAATTGCCCAATTTTTGATTTTTTATTTGGTCTTTGGGCATTGTTTTTCCTAGACATATGCCTAGTCCATTTTGGATTAAAACCTAGGTGGTTTTCAATTTTCCTAATAGATTTCCTAGGTAAGGTTTTTCTAGGGACATTAGTCCCAAATTTCTCCTTATCGCTAAAATGGACACTCTTAGCACCTAGACAATAAAATCTATTATTTCTAACATGCTCCTTATGATAGATAGCAAGATTGCTAATATTATTTCTAGCATGCTTTTGATGACTAAATGAAGAAGAAGCATACTTAAAAGTTACCTTAGGGTTTGCCTTAGCTCCCCCTACATGTGTAGCTCCCTCTTGAGTCTTTTTCCTCACCTTTTGACGTTGACTCCGGTAATGTCCCTTTTGATGACATTTGAAGCACACCACGTGCTCCTTGCTCTTCTTGGTGGGGACTCCGACTTCATTTGACTTTTCTTGACTTTTAGGCGCCGGTGGAGTCTTCTTAAGTCTTTTTGGACACTTGCTTTTATAGTGTCCATTTTCTCTACACTCAAAACATATTATATGCATTTTATTATTAACACATATGTTTGAGTTACCTAGGTCCGTGGTGGAAGCCTCTCGAGCTTGTTCATCTTCTTGACCAGAAGTAGAGGGTTCCTCTTGAGGTTGCTCCGGTGTGGAAATTCTCTCCTCCCCCTCAATCCTAGAGGTGGAGGCTTCTCCTACTTCTTCTTCCTCCTCTTTCACCGATCCGGAAGTTGACTCCTCTTCAACTTCCGAATCCTCACTTTCTTGTGAGGATGAGCTCTCTTCCTCCTCTTCCTTATCTTCTTGGATTGAGTGAGGCTCTTCATGGAATTTTGCCAATTTGTTCCATATCTCCTTGGCATCTTTGTAATCTCCTATCTTGATCAAAATATCATTAGGAATTACATTATGCAAAATACCCTTTACCTTATTATTGATGTTGTAATATTGGAGTTGGTCTTGGCTCCAATTCTTCTTCTTGTTTTTTCTTCCTTCTTCGTCTTTTGGAGTGTCGAAGCCTACTAAGACACTAATCCAATTGTCAAAGTCACACATTAGAAAGTGCATCATTCTACCTTTCCAATATGCGAAATCTTCGTGGTCGAAGGATGGTGGAATGTTGACGTCGTCACCCAATCTTTCTTAAAGATCCATCTTCTTCCCTCTAGCGTGTGTACAAACACCCAAAATATAATGTGGTTTGGAACCAAATAGTTCCTACTCCATAGATCGAGCTCAAATGATTTCTAGCGATGCGTACACACACCACTAATCTAATAAATTCCTTCTCGGAACAATCTGGAGGTGGAGAAACCTCTTACAAGATATTACAATAGTAATACAAGTAAACAACAAGAAAATACAAATAAATACAACAAAAGAAAGCCAAGAACACTTTACAACAATCTTTTGGAAGCTTGCTTGTTGATTGCCTTGGACTAGCCTTAAAGACCCTAATTTGCAACAGCAAATCGCTCCAAATCATCCAAGAAAACTGGTGCCAAAATCCTTCTTCCGAGCTACCTTTATAACCTGCAATCGGGCTGGATTTTCGCCTATCAGTCGACTGCTCGGGATCATCAGTCGACTGATGCCATTGTTGTCGTGAGACAATGGCTAGATCCACGCTGAAAAAATCCAACAGATACACCATCAGTCGACTGACCATACCCATCAGTCGACTGATGGCTCAATCAGTCGAGTGGTTGGGCTGATCACTCGACTAGAGAACCTTGCGTTCGAATCCCAGCCACCGGTCGGTGATCACATGATTACATGATTAGTCGGCAGCGATTGGTGGCAAAGATCGGCGATCAGATCGCTAGGACACTTCCGATCAAACCCTAGTTGACTCCCACCAGTCGATTGACCCATGGTCCCAGTGGACTGATACACCTCAAACATGAGGTTTTAACCCAAGTGTGGTGCCCCCATACTTGCTAGACCACCCGTAGCCTAGACCTCAGTTTTCTAGCCACCTTCGTTGGCCGCGTGCCTATCGGATCCCTCCAAGTCATCCATGACTTGTTCATCCATACGCTAGCCTTCAGGTGCTTCCATCGGCTATTGTTATGCTAACGGTGCCTACACCGGCAAGACACATTGGACTTACGTTGCCAAGACTCCGCTTGGACTTTACGCCGCCAACCATTGAACTTATGTTGCCAAGACTCCCTCTTGGACTTTACGCCGCCAATATTCCCCTTGGACTTTCCAAATGCTAAGACTCAAGCTTGGACTTTTCCCTTGCCAAACCATGTTGGACTTTCCATGCCAAGACCCATGCTTGGACTTTCCTTTGCCAACCCATGTTAGACTTTCCCTTGCCAAGACCCATGCTTGGACTTTACATGCCAAGTACTCAAGACTTGGACTTTCCCATGACAATGGCGAAACCATCGTCAAACATCAAATACTAACCTGGGTCGATTGCATCAGCAATCTCCTCAACACATGTCAGAAATCAATGTCAGACATCCATGTCAAACATCAAAACACTTACTCGAGTCAAACTCGAGTCTGGTCAATCGTGACCTGGGCCGATTGCACCAACACATGTCAAGCCATGCACCTCGAATAAAGGAAGTGGGGCTCTCATGTCCGTATCTAGAGAACCAGACACCAGACGTGAAGTCTAGTTGGGTATGGAGGACAGGACAACTGGCAGGAAGTCCAGTTGGGTCAGGAGGATCAGACAACTGGCAGGAAGTCTAGCTTGGTTAGGAGGATCAGATAGTTGGCAGGAAGTCCTGGTAGGTTTAGGATCGAACATCAAGAAGAGGAAGTCCTTTGAGGACAGATAGGCATGAGGCGGGGGCCCAATGTGATCCTTCGTTTGAAGGGGGGGATTGTTGGGAGTATTGAGAATACAATCAAAGTCCCATATTGGTAAGACATGAAAAAGATCATGTGCTTATAAGATGAAAAGATATCTCCATTGGTATAAGACCTTTTTGGGTAAAGCTCAAAAATAAAACTATGAGGGCTTAGGCTTAAAGTGGGCAATATCATACAATTGTGGAGAAATGTGAATATTATGGGCACCAACATAATCCACGTAGGCTTTCATCCAACGGATACCCTAGTTGTCGACTTCCCTTACCACCAGTCAATTGCCAAGCAAGTAGTCGACTGCCCAGTCGACTACGAGATCTTCTATGCTTTGGTTAATTATTACCAGTTGACTGCTATACCCTAGCAGTCGATTGCTCAAGCCCAGTCAACTGCAAAACCCTAACATTCGATTGCCAGAGCCACAGTCAATAGTCAAGCCTTAGTTGACTACTCGATTGGTTAACTGGGTCATAATCTCAGTCGACTACTCGAGTCAATTAGGCCTCCTAAGTGTTATGCACTCGACCAGTCGACTGGCCAAAGCCATCAGTCGATTGGTAAACCTCAAACATGAGGCTTAACCTAAGTATGATCCCCTCATACTTGATCAACCTCCCTTGGCCTAGACCTAAGCCTTTTAGCCACCTCTATCAGCCTTACGCCCTTAGGGTACGTTTGAGTCCTCCACGACTTGTTAACCATTTGCATTAGCTTTCAAAGTCTTCCATCGTCTATGTCATGCCTTTGGGTACCCTTAGCCTAGACCTAAGACTTCTAACCACCTCCATCAACCTCACGCCCTCAGGCTCCATCCGAGTCCTCCATGACTTCCTCACACTTCACCCTTCGCATTAGCCTTCATGTGCTTCCATCGGCTATGTCATGTTAACCGGGTCTCCTTTGCCAAGAGGCCGTCGTGACTCTGGGACTTCTCCATTGACAAGCCTCAATGATTGGACTTTCACTGCCAAGACTACACACTTGGACTTACATGACTAAGACTACACCCTTGGACTTTCCTTTGCCAAATATCCATATTTGAACTTTCACTGCCAAGACTATACACTTGTGTTAGGACCAATGCTCCGGCTAGAAAAGGGGGGACGAATAACCTTTCTTAATCAACTACAATATTTGTTAGCGAAAGCATAAATAAAATGAAGACTAAAACAAAATTAAGAAAGGCAATGCTAATACAAGTCTTTAACGTGATTCATGGCCTCTTGCCGCTAGTCCATGACAATCCTTTAGGTGGATCACTCCTTCAACATTCCACTATTTTCTCCTTTAGATGAACACAAGGTGAAGAAGGACCTTCTTACAACAATCTCTTATTCTCACAAGATAATAGAAGTAGAATTAGTGAAGAATAGAGTAAAAACACTTAGAAAACTTGGAAGTCTTGAGACAAGGATTTGGAATATCAGCACTAGCCTCCTTAAGCTTTCCAAGGCTTCCTTTTATAGAGAGGAGGTTGAATTTCCCATTGGGCTAATAGTAGTCGACTGTCGCTGTAGCTAACCGACTCTAACAGCTTCTGACCAAGCCTGATCGTGGTCGTCACCGCTCAATGGTATACTGATCAGTCGACTGATCACATTGGCAGTCAACTGTTCCAGCTATTAGTTCGACTACTCAAGCAATCAGTCGACTACGAGAGGTTCTGTGTTTGTGTCCACTTATAGCAGTCGGCTGCCAGAGTATGGCAGTCGACTGATGGTGGACCAGTTGACTACTAAACCCTAGCAGTCGACTGATGGGCCACAACACCTCAGTCGACAGCAGTCAACTGCTTGACCAGTCGACTGATACCTATATCAATCAACTGGCATCGGGTAAAACCTCAAACAAAGATGTTTAAGCATCCGACACTTGATCTTATCCATTTGGCCAAGTTCACCTAAGTTGAACTAACCACCTCGGGTTACAATCGCTCAACTCTCAATCTCTCATGGAGTATACCATTGATGCTCTCTTGCTTCGACCCGCATCCCTCGGATGCACTAAGATCATGACTTATCCCCGTGCCATCCTTCGTGTCTTGCCTATTAGTGTCTATAAGATTCACATATCTCCACAATGGCATGATATTGTTCACTTTGGGCCTAAGCCCTCATGGTTTTATTTTTGGGCCCTACCCAAAAGACCTCATACCAATGGAGATACCTTTTGATCTTATAAGCACATGATCTTTTCCATGTTTTACCAATGTGAGACTTTGATTGTATTCCCAATACTCCAACATTGCCATGAAGTCTACTTCTGAATCGCTTAATCTATCGCATGCACTCTAGCAATACGTAACCGGAAAGCTCACGGCTTCTCCTCGTGCCATCCTTCACCGACTCAAGGACCCGAGCCATGAGATGAATGAACTTGCCAATGCTTGACCGTATCAAGCTAGTTATGTGTGATTCACCAAGTCCTGCACAACTAGAACACACACATCAAAAGCATAGATATCCTAACTTAAACTCTTTGACACCCACATTAAAACCATGATGATACTTGGGTTGATTGCCCTGATAATCTTCCCCTTTTTGATGTATGGAAATATGTTTAAGTTAGGTAAAAATACTTAAGGAAAAAGTGAAGCATAAAAATCAAACTCCCCCTTAACATATGCTCTAAAAAGTGTTTAACTTAAACCTTAACTTTCTCCTCCTTTGAGACCAGCAAAAGATCATACATATCTTATACAAGATGGTATCAAGATTTAAGGGAGTATAAAACACCCAAAATATATTTGAAAAACTTAAAAATAGGGTTTTACAAATACCAATCGACTTGGATATTCATCAGTCGACATATGCACCGGTCGACTGGTTTCTGATAGTGCAGAAATCTTGATTTCTGAAGCCAACTTCAGAATTGCACGAAAAATTCAAAAAAATTTAAAAAATCATGAAATTTTGGGAGCACATTTATTATGAGTTCCTCTATAATGGGAAAAATGTTTTTCATGAAAATACATAAAAATTTTAAAGGTTAGGCAAAAGTTCAAAAGTTTTAAAATTGTCTAATGTTGTATCAACTTTGAAATCTAGTTTTGCCTTTAAATGTTTCAAAGCATTAACTCAAGGTTTTCAAAAAATGAAATATTTTCAAATTATCAAGAATATCCAACTATGATCTTTGGGCAAGATGTTCATGAGTTAAACATTTGCTTTCCCCATAGTTGGTCAATAATTGCTATCATGATACTTTTAATGACTCATTAAAATGCCATAAGCATTAGTGAATCATTTGTATCAACATAACATCTCACCCATGGCAATGTTTATCAATCAAGTTATCCTTATAGTGGGTTGTGAGATGTAACTAAGGGAATTCTACTTAACCAAAAAATTTCATGCAATGCTACCCAAGTTAAGTATTATCCAATATCACCCATCATGATCATAAGTCAACCATTTAGCAAGATATGAAATAAATTCAATTATGGTTGACTATCCTAGGTTTTTATATCCTTTAAGAATTGACTTGGGTACCCAATATAGATTCTTTCCAATAGGGTATACCAAATATTCTTTAGGGATCCATTTTCTAGCTACCAATGTTGTTTTTGATTGCCCCCTAACAATTAAGCAATGCTATGCCTTTTCATTCTTATATCCTAAGCCTTTCTTATTTAAACTTTCCCTTTGGCTCCCTATGATCATTTTCAAGGTATTAGAGCCTATGGTTTTTCAAGGGCTTTGCTAAGATATTCTACCTTTTCCTTTAAAATCCTATTTTCCTCTAAACATGCATTATTTGTACTAAAAGAAGCAACATTATCATGTGAACATGCATTCTTTAGCTTTTCTTCTAGAGTTCTAATCTCATTTTGCATGCATTTATTTTTCTTCTTTGTTATAAATAAATCTCTAGTTAAATTTGAAATCATATGAATGACATCTTGAGTAGGGAAATTCTTTACCTTACTTACCAAATCTTCTTCCGATTCCGAAGGTTGTGCTCCCCCTACACTTGAGCTCTCCTCCTCACTTGTACTTCCTTCTTCTTGTTTGGATGAGGTAGAGGTTACATCATCTACTCCCATGAGTGTAAAATGTGAGACGTCCTCCTCTTCTTCCGATGAGGATGAGTCCCATGTAGCTTTTAAGTTTCGGGATTTTTACTTTTTCTCCTTTTCCTTTGACTTCTTCTCTTCTTTCTTCTTGCCTTCTTTCTTCTTGTCATCCTTCTTCTTTTCTTCCTTCTTCTTGTTCAATAGAGGACACTCATCCCTCATGTGTCCTTCTCCTTGGCAATTATAGCATATAATCTTCCTTGTCCTCCTCCTATCATTGGATTTGTTATATTTAAAACTTTTTAATGCATGTCTTACCCTTCTTAACATATATACCTCTTCATCGCTATCCATTGAAGAGTGAATCATCATCCGATGAGGAGGGTGAGGTCTTCTTCTTTCCTTTGCTTGCAACAAGTGCTACTCCCCTTGATTGATTGATTGTTCTTCAACTATTCCTTCAAGGCGAGTTTTGTGAAGTTCTATAGTAGAGAAAAATTCTTCTAAAGTACTAACCTCTGTTGGAGATCGATTGGCCGGCTAGAGGGGGGTGAATAGCCCTCTTACGATGAATGTCGAAATTCTCACGTCTACAAAGCGTTAGCGCAAGCGGAATATACAAATACAAATAAAGATAACACAAAAGATAGACAAGCAATACAAACATGAGATGTAACGTGGTTCACGGCTATGCCGCTAATCCATGGTCCGATTCGTCCAAGGTGAATCACTCCTCCAAATCTATCCACTAGATCTCTCCTTTGCACAAAGCTAGGTGGAGGTAACCTCTTTTACAAAAACACTCCTCTTACAAATATAATGGAAATAAGCTTGAGTAAGAGGATGGAAAGCTTTAGGGAACTTTGGGAGAGTATTAGAGCATAAGCATTAGCCTCCAAAAACCCCACCCCCTTCCTTTTTATAGAGGAATAGGGTTTCTTCCCGTTGACACAGGATCAGTCGACTGGTGCCCTCGATCAGTCGACTGATCCCGTAGCCGTTGCCCAATAACGGCCGCTTTCCACGTTGGATTCCATCCAACGGTATTAACATCAGTCGACTGATCCTACCATCAGTCGACTGATGCTCGATCAGTCGAGTGCTCAATGGAGTCGACTCCATTCGTACGTACCGCAGTGCCATCGATCATGCCATTCCCTTGCGCCGATCCATTCCTCGGCGATCGATTTGTCGATCGACATCATCGATCCAATGGCGATCGCTAGCACTAAACCGGTCTTATACCACCAATCGAACTCAATCTTAGAGCGCCGACCGCCATGACATGGCAATGATCGTGTGTCGGGAAAACTCATCCAACACTTGGCCAAATGGCCAAGTTTCACCTAAGAGCTACCCCTTCCCGGGTTACAATCGCTCACTCTCATCCCTCGGAGTCCCTCGCCTTCGAAGTTCTCTTCGTTCGCGGCCACGTCCCTCGGCAGCATCAGGCGAACGACTCTGCAATGCTCCTTCGCGTATCTTGCCTCGAAGTCTACTTCCTCCGGCTTCACTCCAAGCTTCTCGTCCAGTGGTCCCTCGGATGCTCCAAGCGCACGGCTTCCGCAAAGCAATCCTTCACCGACTCAAGGACCGAGTCTTGAGATGTGAAACTCGCCACGGCTCCATGTGCGAATTACTAAGTCCTACACGACTTCAACGCACATATCAAATCATCATAACAAACTAACTTAAACCCTTTGCCACACACATCAAAACCTAATCATGGCAAGAGATTGCCCTAACAATCTCCCCCTTTTTGATGTGTGGCAATCCGTTTAAGTTAGGTAAAAATATTTGATATAAATTTTCTAAGGTAAGAAAAGCATGTAAATATAAACATGATATAGCAACATGCAACTCCCCCTTAATCCATGAAACTCTCTACACAAATTTTCTCCCCCTATCATATATTTCTCCCCCTAAAATAATTAACTTAAACATAATTATTTCTCCCCCTTTGACACCATCAAAAAGATTAACACTAAGTTATAAACTCATGACATCAAGTATAATAGAAGGAAAATACCAAAAATTGTATTAAAACCTGAATTCGGCCTCCACTGTTCAGTTTTTCAGGCCATCGATCATTAGTTCGATACGGATCGGCACAGATTTTTCAGAATTCGATTTTTTGGTCCGAAATTCAGAAATGCATTAAAAATTCCAGAAAATTCGAAAAATCATGAAACTTGGGGAACATATTTCTTGTAAGGTTCTTTATCAGTGAAAAATAAATTTTCATGAAAAATCATCATATTTTCACGTTTTTTCCAAAAATCCAAAAGATGTAAAAATCACTAGGTTTTTGACCATTCTAGTATCAAGTTTAACACCTAGTTTTGGTTCCAATTGTTTCAAAACATGAATACATAGATTTTAGATTAAGAAATTGTTTTGAAAACATATGAAATATCCAACCATGATCTTTGGGCAATATGTCAATGAATTAAACATAAGCCTTCCCCATGATTGGTCTATTATTGTTATTTTGATACCTTAAATGACCATCTAAATGTCATAGGCATTAGTGGACATTTGTATCATCCTAACATCTCACCCATGCTAAGTTTTCAATCATGGTAGCCTATAGTGAGTGTGAGATGTATTCTAGAGGTATTTGTATATACTTAACCATCATATTCATACAATTCTATCAAGGTTAAGTATCAACCTAACAATCCTCATGATCATAAAGATATTTATTACTTAATTTCACATTATGATCATGAAATACATGTATTCATTGAATTGTTCTCATGCATTAGGTATTATATCATGATAATAAACAAAGTATCACCTAAAGCATGATTCAAACCTATTTCTTATGATAATGTGCCAAATATCAACATCATAAATCATGATTGCAAACATACATAGCAATTGCATTAATCATCATGATTTAAGCATTATTATCTATTTATGGGCACGTTATCATCACCCAACACTATTCTAAAAATGTTGTCCCGTTATCCTAAGTCAACCAAAATATGATATAGGTCAATTGCATATAGTTGACTACCCTAGGGGTTTTCTAACCCTTAAAGATGGATTTTGGAACCCAAAATAAGTTCTTTCCTATTGGGTTCACAAGATACTCCTTGGGGATCCATTTTCTATCAATTACTTTCTTTTTATCTTGTCCCCTAGCTATTAGGCATTTATAGGCCTTTTCAATTTTCTTTTCTTTGTATCCTAGGCCCTTTTTGTTGAAGCTAGCTCTTTGGCTCCCAATAATCATATTTAATGTGTTGGAGCCAATTGTGAATTTTTCTAGGGCTTTGGTTAAATAGTCTACCTTTTCCCTTAGGGCCCTATTTTCTTCTATGCATGCATCACTAACATCTAATGGCACATAAAGATCATGTGAGCATACTTCATCATGGCAAGAAGAAATATTTTCATTTTCATTTAAGCATGCTTTTTCTAATTTTTGTTCTAATTCCTTAATTTGATCTAGCATGCTTTTGTTCTTCTTCTTAGCTCTAAACAAATCCCTAGTTAAGCTAGAAATCATAGAAACTATTTTATTAGGTGAGAGGTTGGTTACCATAGTTTCCATGTCGTCTTCTTCTTCTGACGATGAGGATGTAGAAGCTCCCCCTTCATTTGAGCTCTCCCCACTTGAGCTTGATTCTTCATTTTCGGTGGAGGAGGAGGAGCAATCTGAGTCATGAAGAGCCATTAGTGCTAGGTTGGAGTAGACATGCTCTTCTTCATCGGATGAGGAAGAAGAAGAAGGATCATCCCATGTCTTGGCCTTGAATTCTTTGGCCTTCCCCTTTTCTTTTGCCTTCTTCTCCTCTTTCTTTTTGCTCCCCTTTTTCTTCTTATTTTCTTCTTTCTTTTTCTTCTCTTCCTTGCTCTTGTTTAGGAGAGGACAATTGTCCCTTATGTGCCCCTCTCCTTGGCAATTGTAGCATATGACCTTCCCCCTTGGTCTTCTATTCCTATCATTAGATTTATTAAAATGAAAACCCTTTAAAGCACGTCTTACCCTCCTTACCATATATGCTTCTTCGGTGCTATCCATGGAGGAGGATGAGGATGCTTCATCATCGGAGGAGGAGGGGATTTCCATCTTCTTCTTCCCCTTGTTCGCTATCAAAGCTACTCCTCTTGAAGGTTGGA
The DNA here is from genome assembly GCA_025175895.1 of Wurfbainia villosa. Classification (NCBI taxonomy): domain Eukaryota; kingdom Viridiplantae; phylum Streptophyta; class Magnoliopsida; order Zingiberales; family Zingiberaceae; genus Wurfbainia; species Wurfbainia villosa. The sequence goes on along the minus strand of CM045991.1, from coordinate 81,619,596 downwards.
TTTTTGGCTCTTCTTATATTCCTTCAAGCCTCGTTTCGTGGAGCTCCATTGTTGAGAAAAACTCCTCCAAGGTACTTACTTCCAAGTTCTTGGAGATGTAAAATGAATCCACCATGGAGCTCCATCTTGAGGACCGGGGAAAGGCATCTATGGCCTTCATTACCATATCCCGGTTGGAGAGCTTTTCACCTACACTTGTCAAACCGGTTAGAATTTCCTTAAATCTAGAGTGTAGGGATTTTACCTTCTCTCCCTTTTCGAGTTTGATATTGGACAATTGGGAGCGAAGGACATCTCTCCTTGCTAGCTTCGCCTCAGATGTGCCTTCATGGATCTCTATTAATTTGTCCCACATTTCCTTGGCGCTAGCACACTCTCCTATCCGGTTGACTTCTTGTTGAGGGAGGACATTGTATAGATGATGCTTGGCCTTTGAATTTGCTAAGTATTCTTCTCTTTGCCTCTTGCTCCACCTTGATTTTTCCAATGGCTCCCCATCTTCGTTCCTAGGCAACTCGAAACCATTTTCCATTATTAAAAGGATTTCAAAGTCGGTTTCGAAGAATACCTCCATTCGCTTCTTCCACCAAGAGAATTCGCCGTCGAACTTCGGTGGGTGAATGTTTGAGCTGGCCATTTTTGATGTAGAGCTTGTTGCGGCGATTAGTCCGGTGACAAGCAACCTGGCTCTGATACCACTTGTTGGGGATCGATTAGCCGGCTAGAGGGGGGTGAATAGCCCTCTTATGATGAATGTCGAAATTCTCTCGTCTACAAAGCGTTAGTGCAAGCAGAATATACAAATACAAATAAAGATAACACAAAAGATAGACAAGCAATACAAACACGAGATGTAACGTGGTTCACGGCTACGCCGCTAATCCACGGTCCGATTCGTCCAAGGTGAATCACTCCTCCAAATCTATCCACTAGATCTCTCCTTTGCACAAAGCTAGGTGGAGGTAACCTCTTTTACAAAAACACTCCTCTTACAAATATAATGGAAATAAGCTTGAGTAAGAGGATGGAAAGCTTTAGGGAACTTTGGGAGAGTATTAGAGCATAAGCATTAGCCTCCAAAAACCCCACCCCCTTCCTTTTTATAGAGGAAGAGGGTTTCTTCCCGTTGACACAGGATCAGTCGACTGGTGCCCTCGATCAGTCGACTGATCCCGTAGCCATTGCCCAATAACGGCCGCTTTCCACATTGGATTCCATCCAACGGTATTAACATCAGTCGACTGATCCTACCATCAGTCGACTGATGCTCGATCAGTCGAGTGCTCAATGGAGTCGACTCCATTCTGTGCCCGTGCACAGTGCCATCAGTCGACTGCCATTCCTTGGCGATCATTCGCGATCATCGATCATTGCCGATCCATGGCGATCAGCCAAGCACTAAACTGGTCTTATACCAGTCGATCGAACCATCGACTCAGAGCAGTCGACTGCCATGACATGGCAGTCGACTGGTGTCAGGAAAACTCATCCGACACTTGGCCAAATGGCCAAGTTTCACCTAAGAGCTACCCCTTCCTGGGTTACAATCGCTCACTCTCATCCCTCGGAGTCCCTCGCCTTCGAAGTTCTCTTCGTTCGCGGCCACGTCCCTCGGCAGCATCAGGCGCACGACTCTGCAATGCTCCTTCGCGTCTCTTGCCTCGAAGTCTACTTCCTCCGGCTTCACTCCAAGCTTCTCGTCCAGTGGTCCCTCGGATGCTCCAAGCGCACGACTTCCGCAAATCAATCCTTCACCGACTCAAGGACTGAGTCATGAGATATGAAACTCGCCATAACTCCATGTGCGAATTACTAAGTCCTGCACGACTTCAACTCACATATCAAATCATCATAACAAACTAACTTAAACCCTTTGCCACACACATCAAAACCTAATCATGGCAAGAGATTGCCCTAACAACCTCTAGATTCCTTGAGATATAGAAGGAATCGACCATGGAGCTCCACTTTGAGGATTGGGGGAATGCACCAATAGCTTTCATAAGCATGTCCCGATTTGATAACTTTTCCCCTACACTTGACAAGCCATTAATTATTTCTTTAAACCTAGAATGTAATGATAATACCTTTTCTCCTTTGTCTAATTCGATATTATTGAGTTGTGATCGGAGAAGATCTCGTCTTGCTAATTTGACTTAAGATGTACTCTCATGAAGCTCAATTAACTTCTCCCACACTCCTTTGCACTTGAGCACTCTCCAATCCGATTTATTTCTTCTTGAGGAAGCACATTTAAAAGGTGATGCTTGGCCTTTGAATTTGCTAGATGTTCCTCCCATTGCTTCTTTGTCCATCTTGATTTTTCTATCGGCTCGTTGTCTTCATCCTTAGGTACCTCGAAACCATTTTCCATTATTAGCATAATATCAAAGTTGGTTTCAAAGAATACCTCCATTCTTTTCTTCCACTAAGAAAAGTCTCTTTCGAATTTTGGTGGGTGAATGTTCATGTCGACCATTTGAAGTGCTTATCGTGGCGATGAGTCCGATGATAAGGACCTTGCTCTAATACCACTTGTTAGGACCGATGCTCTGGCTAGAAGGGGAGGGATGAATATTCTTTCTTAATTAACTACAAGATTTGTCAACGGAAGCACAAATAAAATGAAGACTAAAACAAAATTAAGAAAGGCAATGCTAACACAAGCCTTTAACGTGGTTCACAACCTCTTGCCGCTAGTCCATGACAATCCTTTAGGTGGATCACTCCTTCAGCCTTCCACTATTTTCTCCTTTAGATGAACACAAGGTGGAGAAGGACCTTCTTACAACAACCTATTCTTCTCACAAGATAATAAAAGTAGAATTAGAGAAGAATAGGGTAAAACACTTATAAAACTTGGAAGGCTTGAGACAAGGATTTGGAATATCAGTACTAGCCTCCTCAAGCTTCCCAAGGCCTCCTTTTATAGAGAGGAGGCTGACTTTTCCATTGGGCTTGTAGTAGTCGATTGCTACATACCAGCAGTCGACTGCCGCTGTACCTGATTGACTCCAATGACTTCTGACCATGCCTGATCTGCGATCATCATAGCTCAACGGTATACTGATCAGTCGACTGATCCAACTATCAGTTCGACTACTCAAGCAATCAGTCAGCTACGAGAGGTTCTATGTTGGTATCCACTTATAGTAGTTGATTGCCAGGGTATGATAGTTGACTAATGGTGGACCAGTTGACTGCTAAACCCTAACAATCCACTGATGGGCCACAACACTTCAGTTGATAGTAGTCATCTGCTTGACTAGTTGACTAGCGTCAGGTAAAACCTCAAACAAATATGTTTGAACATCTGACACTTGATCTTAGACATTTGGTCAAGTTCACCTAAGTTGAACTAACCACCCTGAGTTACAATCACTCAACTCTCAACCTCTCATGGAGTATACCATCGAAGCTCTCTTCCTTCGGCTTGCGTCCCTCGGATGCACTAAGCTCACGACTTCTCCCCGTGCCATCCTACGTGTCTTGCCATAAATTCTATTTCCTTTGGCTTAAATCCATTGCTCGTCCGGCGGTCCCTCATATGTACTAAGCTCATGGCTTCTCCCCATTCCATCCTTCACCGACTCAAGGACCTGAGCCATGAGATGAGTGAACTTGCCAATGCTTGACCGTATCAAGCTACTTATGTGTGATTCACCAAGTCCTGCACAACTAGAACACACACATCAAAAGCATAGACATCCTAACTTAAACTCTTTGACACACACATCAAAACCATGATCATACTTGGGTTGATTGCCCTGACAACTTGGACTTACGTGACCAAAACTACACCCTTGTACTCCTCCTTTGTTAAGTATTCACACTTGGAATTCTCTATTTCCAAGAATCCAATCCTAGACTTTCCTTGCCAAGTCTCCAAACTTGGACTTCCACTCGAGTCTCACTCAGGCTAGGTCACCCTTGACTTGAGGCCAATTGCTCCAACAATCGCCTCCTAACAATCTCCCCCATATGACTTGGATATCTCAAATATCCACTTGTCATATACTCAACATATGGTCAAACCATATTGTCAAACAATGGTCAAATCCATTATCAACCCATTGTCAAAAAATGGTTATACTCATTGTCAAACATCAAAACCCTACTCGAGTCCTACTCGAGTCCCACTCAAGTCTAGTCAATTGTGACCTGGGATGATTACACTAATAATCTTTTCTATTTTGATGTTTAACTATACCTTTAAGTTAGGTTGTCCTATAAACCCAACTTAACTCTTCTTATACCAAAGCATAGTGAAGGTTTACCTAACTTAAACCCTCACTTCTCCCCCTTTGGCATACATCAAAAAGCCTACCAAGGGTTTTCAATGTCTCATCTCCCAATGAGACCCTCATTCTCCTCCTTGGTCCAAAATCATCTTGGATGACTTCACTCTTCTTAGTGATACAACCCTTATCACTAAATGAGAGGCAATCCTCATTCTCCCCCATAAAAAAATATCCATCATTTCTTGGTGGACAAACTCCCACTAAAAGTTGTTAGTGCAATTGACCCAGGTCACGATTGACCAACCTTGAGTTTGACTCGAGTAGTGTTTTGATGTTTGACAATGAGTTGACTATATGGTTGACCATATGATGGAGAAGTCCAAGTAGGACACTTAGCATGGGAAAGTCCAAGTCATGAGTACTTGGCATGGAAAGTCCAAGCATGGGTCTTGGAAATGGTAAAGTCTAAGTTTTGTGTACTTGGCATGGAAAGTCCAAGCATGGGTCTTGGCAAGGGAAAGTCCAAGCTTGAGTCTTGGTAATTGGAAAGTCCAACATGGATTTGGCATGGAAAGTCCAAGGGTGTAGTCTTGGCAGCGAAAGTCTAAGTCATGGGTACTTGGCAATTGTGAAGTCTAAGGGTTGATATTGGCAGCATAAAGTCCAAGGGTGAAGTCTTGGCAGTATAAGTCCAATGGTTTAGCGGCGTAAAGTCCAAGTGTGTGTCTTAGAAGCATAACCCCAAATATGCCTTGGAGGTATAGACCATGTTAGTATGACAATAGCCAATGGAAGCACCTGAAGGCTAACATATGGATGAACAAGTAATGAATGACTTGGAGGGATTCGATAGGCGTGAGACTGATGGAGGTGGCTAGAAGGCTTAGGTCTAGGCTAAGGGTGGTCTAGCAAGTATGAGGGCATCATACTTGGGTTAAACCTCATGGTTGAGGTGTATCAGTCGACTGGGGTTATGAACCAGTTGACTGGTCAAGTGTTTTGACACTTGATAGCCAAGTCGACACTGAGCAATCGACTAAGATTATGACTAGTCGATCATTGCGTGAGTTATTGGCGTTATTGCAACAAGTGGCCTTTGGCGATCGACTATCGATTAGGCGATCCAAGCGCCATGGAGGGCGATCATTCTTGGTTTTGGTTGCGAGCATAGAAAGATCGATAGCCAACTGAGCAGTCGGCTATGGGCTTGGTAGTCGACTGCTGATAATGATAGTTGACTGCTGATAATGACAGTCGACTGATAGTGTATCCGTTGGCTTGAATGCCACCATAGATTAAGCCCGTTGTGAGACAACGACACTATTGGCAGTCAATTGGGGCCTTATGGCATTCGACTACCAGGCGTAGAATTATCCCAATGCAGGGATAAAAGGAGCAACTCGTGGAGGATTTCACCCATGGTTTCTTGGGAGGTTGTTGAGGCGATTTGAAGGCAAAGTGCAGGAGCATTTTAGGGTCCTTCAAGCTCATACAAGCAACTAACAAGCAAAGCATTCAAAGCCCAGTTTGTAATGTGCTATTTATATTTTGGTTGTGTTTCTTTGTATTTGCTTGTATATCTTGTTTATTGTTGTAAACACTTGTACGAGATTTTTCCACCTTTGGTGTGTCACCGAGAAGGAGATTTATTAGTGGTGTGTGCATCACTAGAGCTCGCCCCGTGGAGTAGGAACCCTAAGATTCTGAACCACCTATATTTTTGCATTTTGATTGTTCTTGTGGGTTTGTATTCGTATTCATATTATATTTTCTATTCTACTGCATACTAACGATTGTGTAGAGACGAATGCGAATGAATTCCATAATCAACGCTATTCACCCCTTATAGCGACGTATGATCTCCAACAAGTGGTATCAGAGTGGGTCTCTCTTCACTGGCTTCACAACCAAAGGAGCAAAAGTGCTAGAGGATAAGATGGAGCTCAATGAGCGATTGGGTGATGACATAGCAATTCCACCCACCTTTGACCGCGAAGATTTCACGTATTGGAAAGGTAGGATGGTATATTTCCTAATGTCCAATATAGAAAATTGGTTTGCCATGATTATTGAATTTGATGCTCCGAGGGGGAAGAACGGAGAAGTCCTTAAGATTAAGAGGTGGACCGAGGAGCAACGACAAAAATTCAAGACAACCGTTAAGGTAACAAAAATGTTAGTAAATTTGATAACTAACAATATTTTGTCTAGATTAGAAAGTTATAGGGATACTAAGGAGTTGTGGAACAAGTTGGTCAAGTTCCACGAAAATCCCGAACTAGCACAAGAAAAAGAAGAAAAGGAGTGCTCCTCATCTCAAGCTCAAGAAGACTCGGAAGAGGAAGAATCATCATCATCCTCACAAGAGCTTGAGAAATCGAAGGTTGAACGACCATCAACATCCAAGGAAGAGGAAGTTGAAGAAGCCTCCACTTCAAGGATTGAGGGGGAGGATAGAGCTTCAACATCGAAACAAGAATTGGAGGTGAGACCTTCTATTCCGGAGCAAAAACAAGAAGACACATCAATATCCGAGAGAAGTGAAGGACAATCCCACCATTCCGACCTAGGTAACTCAAGCAATTTAATTAAAAATAAAGATCATATAATTTGCTTTGAGTGTATGGAGAAAGGGTATTACAAGAGCAAATGCCCAAAATTAGCCAAGGAGAAAGTGTCGACACCAAAAGTCAATCAAAAGTCAAAGGATGCTGGAGCCCCAACCATTAAGAGCAAGGAGCACATGATGTGATTCAAATATACAAAAGAGGGCATTATAGGAGTCAATGCCCTAGGAGGAGGAAGCTAACCAAGGGCCAAGAAGGAGCATCACATGTAGGGGGAGCTTCTAAAGCAAACCCTAAGGTATATTTTAGTAATGCACATTCAAATTTTAATGTTAAAAAGCATGCTAGGAGTAATGTTAATAATCTTACTATTGTTCATGAAAAGCATGCTAGAAGTAATAATAAATATTTTTGCCTATGTGCTAAGAGTTGTAATTATAGGTCTAAGGATCATACTAGGCCTACTTTACCTAAGGACAACTATAGAAACAATAACTCTAGATCCATTCTACCTAGGGAGTCCATTAGAAAGGTAGAAAACTAGTTAGGCATTAACCCTAAAAAAGGTAGGCATATGCCTTGGAAGTGTCATTCCCAAAAGATTAATGAAAAATTAAAATTGGGAAAATTAGAGATAGAGAAACAAGCCTTGAGGTCAAGGCTTGAGAAATTGGAAAAGACCCTTAGAAAGATGCAAAATCAAATTAAGGGGTCTAATGATCAAAGCCTAGGGTCTAGGAGGCAAGAACCATCAAAGGGCAAAAAAGGTTTGAGTCACAAACCTAAGCCCAAGAAGACCTACCACAATGTTCCATTTGATTATGGTGTTAGTGATATATGAGAGATGTCCTAAGGCAATCACCTTATGGTTGTACCATTTATTTGAAATAAAGATTCACAATTTGAGTATACATGTTTTCATGTATTTGAATGGATCTTAAACTCATTTACTAAATTTTCACAATATGATTCACAACATGAGAGAATTTATAATTGGATAACAATTAGTGAGTATCTCTACATGTGTAATTGAGATGTATTGGAATTATCCATAGTCGACGAATTGATGTATTCGGACATTATCAATTTTGTTGAGACTTGCATGAGTTATACTCTTTGGTTTATCCAAGTAACTGTTACTCACTGGCTGGAGACATTGGGATGTCCGGAGTTAACCGTGGATGCTAGTTATGGTAACTAGTTCATTGGAGTGACTAGCTGTAAGACTTTATATGGTTCTCTGCATATATGGATATGTCAATAAAGTTCTTACTGCAGCATAAGTGCGATGTTCCGTCGACTTGCAGTATTCAAGTCATCTTGGTCATGTAGACTTATGCTTTGACATCTTAAGCAAACATCTCTGAGGAAATGTGGACCCAGGATGATTGGGTATAAGTCGAAGTGGCCGAAGGTGTTTGAATAGCCTACAGAGGATTCACCACTCCTTGCGAGGAGATGTATATCCTATGACCTCTCGTCGGATTGTTACTAAAGTCTTTGGCCAAAGCATTACATGTTTAGAGTATGATACTCTTGGATACATGTGCAGTAACTAGAATCCGTAGGACGAGGAAGTAATACTTGGGCTAGGTGTGATGTGGTCAGCTTAGTGGGGACTGATACATAGACCATGTCGTGAACCAAGTGGATATAAGATGAGTGAAGGGAACGGGGCACAATTTACTGTACCTGCTGAAAGGTTTCAGAAGTTGTTCTGAGGTCAACCGTTGATTTTTCGATTAATTGGGGATCATGATGTACTACTAGGTCCCACACATGATCGTTCTATAATTAATGGTTAATTATAGACGACCAATATAAATCGGAAATTAATTTGGTCACACGCACTACGAGTGTAATCCGAAGGATTTAAAACGAGCTTGAGAATAGGATTCTCAGATTGAGAGAGACTTGGTTTGGTTGGACCAAACAAAGAGCGAGTATGAAATTATTTCAGTCGCATCGGAAGCATGGATGGGTCAAGTCTTATGAAGACGTGATGGATGAACCAAATCAGTTTGGTTCTAATCCAATGGTGGAAACTAAACCAAAGGGGTTTGGTTTATTTTAAACGAATGAACCGAAATTGGTTCGGTTCATTTGAACTTAAAATAGACCAACGCGGTTTGGTTTATTTTAACTTAAGTTAATGGAGAGGGTTAATGGATTTTGGTTATGAACCAATAACTGTTAGGAGAATGTGTTCTCTATAAAAACACGATTTAAGGGTTTTGTAAATGACACACGACTTAGGTTTTGAAAACCCTAGCCATTTTCCCCTCTTCTTCTCCCTTATTGTTGCCGCCCAACCCATTGGTTCCACCCAAGGAGTTGTGCCACCACCTCATCCTTGCCGCTAGCAAACCACCAGCTGCCAGTGACCATGGAGCCGTCGACCAACTTGTTTGGCCGACAATCTCCTCCACCAAAACAAGCTGTCCAGTTTTGGACAGCTTGCTGTCCTCTTTGTGGAGAGGTCGTTTCGTCGATGTTTTGTGCTCCGATAGTGACCTACTTATCAGGGATTGGATCTCCGACAATCCCCTTTGGTGGAGGACCAAGGTTTCATTAATTGGTTGATGAAAACCGCTTCCGAGAAGCGAGTTCGTGGAACTCATTTTTGGATCCGATTTTGATTCGGATTGTGATCGTCTCTCGGATCACAACGTCTTCGATGCGAGGCTAGTAACTCTTGTGAAGACGGGGCTCGTAGCTTGTTGAAGCTATCCCGATGATACTCGGCATGGATATGGATAGAGGCGAAACTTGCGAGGGTCGCTTGGTTGATGTCATTCCCGCTTCACGTAATTCGTCAGGTATACCTAGAGTAATTTTCCTTTATTGCAAAATTTGAAATGACGATTATGTCTACACTTGATGTATCTTTGGATGCGTGTGATGTGTGTGTTGTAATAAATTAGTTTATTACTTGTTTTTGCTTCTGCTGTGTGCATGTTTACGAAACATGTTCGAACGCATACCCACGTCGGTGCCGAGGAAACCCAACAATGGTATCAGAGCCCGACTATGTTCCGATATAATGGTAAAATTGTTTTGCGATAGTCATAATTGTATTTTTGAAAATTTTCTACTTTTGAAAAGTTTAGAAATAATTATTGAAACTTTAATTTGTAAAGAAATTCAAATTGGAAATTTTCTAATATGATTAGGAAATTTATTTCCTAACTTAAATTTGAATTTCCTTAATTAATATTTTCCATAAATAAAATATGTGATTAGATTTGGAAATTTGTTTCCTAATTTAATCAATATTTTATTTAAGAAATCGAATCTCGAACATATTTTATTTCCAAAATTAGTTATGACAAATAAGGAAACTATTTGTACATGTCATAATTGTATGCCATTTAATTGCATTAGATGCATATCATTATGCCATGCGTGTCGTGACATGTAGATGTATGCCATATGTGTTATGTCATGTAGATAATAGTTATTTGCATGCAAAGAGGATGAGACCTGAAAACCCTTACACAATATTAAAGCCTGCACCTTCCATTAATATGGTTAGAACCAGAGTTCCGTTTCATGTTTGGGTTGTTGGACTCACTCCAAGCCCGGCTTGAACCTGAACATGTTCAAATTATTGGAATATTTTAACACTAATATGGTAAGAGTCAGAGGTCAATAATTAGTTTGGGTTGTTGGACTCACTCCAAGCCTGACTAATTGGTTGAATGCGCTCTAACCATATTAAAACTATTTCACGATTAATGGGTCGGCTCTAACTTGGAGCATCGATTTGTTGGACTCACTCCAAGGTCGATGTGAAGAGAGGTGAAGTTGGGTGTTATGCATATGATGCATACTTGTTAATGTGTTAACAACCCAATGTATTTATGAACATTCAATATGTTGATAGCACATTGTGATAGTTACATATATGTGATATGTAATTGGTATACTTGATACCTACCATCATAGCTAAGAATGGCTTGTTGGACTCACTCCAAGGTTGTTCTTATTTATGTTGGATATCAGCCCATTCGGAGACGGACCTACGATCTCCCAAATTGATTTTGAGGGTTTTTGCATTAAAAAAAAATGAATGGGATTTTGTAAATGTATGTGGATGCATTTTAAATCATCTTTCTCATATATGCTCGATTTTTATTTCTAGGTTAATCGCTTGATCATGATGCCTTTGAATTTGCGCTCTATTTTGGATTTGAATAAATTGACTAGGCCAAACTTCTTGGACTAGCTTAGAAACTTGAGAATTGTTCTCAAGGCTGAAAAGCTTGCGTATGTCCTCGAAGCGCCTCTTCCCGCCCATCCTAGTGATGACGCAACTCCGGACCAATTGTTGGTCCATCAAAAATATGTGAGTGATTCTGAACTAGTGAGTTGCATCATACTAGTTGTGATGGTACCCGAGCTGTGGAAGAAACATGAGCATATGGATGCTCATACCATAGTCTTTCATCTTTATGAGTTTTTTGATGAGCAAGTGAGATCTGAAAGGTTTGAAGTCTCCAAGCTCCTCTTCACCTCTGAGATGCAAGAAGGTTCATCTGTGGTACTACTCAACATGCTGAAGACTGTGGAGCCTTCTGTGAAGCATGAGCAGGGGACGATGCTGTTAGTTGATTTCTCAAAGAAAAGTTCTAAGAGGAAATCAAAGGAACAACACAAGGGGAAGAAGAAGGCAAGGAAGGCAAAACCAGCTCAAAGGGGCACTTGCCATCATGGTGGCAAGGAGGGCCATTGGCGAAAAAACTACAAGATTTATCTTGAGTTCGTGAAGAAGAATAACGCATCTGATGCCCCATCTTCTTCATAAATCTTCATTATTGATTGTCATTTAATTTGTTTAGACACTTGGGTATTGGATACCGGGTGTGGCTCATATATATGTAATGACATACATGAGCTAAGGAATAGAAGAAGACTCGTCAAGGGAGAGTCAAATTTATGTGTTGGAAATGGAGCAAAGGTTGTTGCACTCACCATCAGAATGTATCTGTTGAAGCTCCCTAGAGGACTTGTCTTAGAACTGGACAATTGTTATTTCTTTCCTTCATTGATAAAAAACATCATTTGTATTTCTTGTTTAAATAGAAATGGGTTCCATTTGACTTTTAGTAACAATTGTTGTTACATAACTTTGAATGAAGTTCTTTATGGGACTGGAACTTTAAGCAATGGTATTTATACGTTGGACGTATCCAGTGACATTTTCAATATTGAAGCGAGCAACAAGTGTGCTTGGAAAGATAATCAATTAGACTCCTATATGTGGCATTGTCGTCTTGGCCATGTAAGCAAGAAACACATGTCCAAATTACACTGATGTGGAATTCTAGAATCATTTGAATTAGATTCATACGATACATGTGAATCATACTTAAAGGGCAAGATGACCAAGTTACCTTTTACTGGAAAAGGTGAACCAGTGGTAGAGTTGCTTGGTCTAATACATACTAATGTATTCGGACCTATGTCAACTCAAGCTCGAGGAGGCTATAACTACTTCATTACCTTCACCAATAATCACTCACGGTTTGGGTATGTGTTCTTGATGAAACACAAGTCTGAAGCCTTTGAAAGGTTCAAAGAATTCAGAAATGAAGTAGAGAAACAACTTGGCAAGAGTATTAAAATACTTCGATCGGATCGAGGTGGTGAATACTTGAGTCAAGAGTTTCTAGATTATCTAAGGGACAATGGTATATTGTCTCAATGGACTCCGCCGTATACACAGCAGTTGGATGATGTATATGAGAAGAAAAATCGAACCTTGTTGGATATGGTTAGGTCGATGATGAATCATGTGAATCTTCCCAAGTCCTTTTGAAGCTATGCACTTCAGACTACTATTTACTTGCTAAACAGAGTTCCGACTAAGGTAGTCTCTACTACTCCATATGAGATATGGAATAGTAAGAAACCTCATTTATCTTACTTAAAGATATGGGGTTGTCCTAATTATGTGAAGCGAACTGTATAAGACAAACTAGATGCTAAGTCTGATAAATGTCTATTTATTGGATACCCTAAGGAAACGAGGGGTTACCAATTCTATCATCCTTTGGAACAAAAGGTGTTTGTTTCAAGGTATACTGTGTTTCTAGAGAAAGAGTTTCTCTTGTAAGAAAACAGTGGGAGTGTCGTTGAACTTGAGGAGGTTCAAGAGACTCCAGTAGACATTGTGGAGATACCTGGTCAAGCACCTCAACCGATAACTCATAGTGATGAGACATCGGCTGAACCTATTGTGACACCAAATCTTCATAGATCTGGTAGAACACGCAACATTCCTGAGAGATATGGATTTTTCGTAAGCGAATCGAATGACGTGTTACTCATTGATGATGAGGAGCCTACCAATTATGAAAAAGTTTTGAAAAGTTCAGAAAGGGACAAATGGCTTGATGCCATGAAGTCGGAAATAAATTCCATGTATGAAAATCAAGTTTGGAACTTAGTAGACCCACCTGAAGGCATAAAGCCTATAGGGTGCAAGTGGGTTTTCAAGAAGAAAACCGACATGGATGGTAATGTGATTACCTATAAGGCTAGATTAGTGGCGAAAGGCTATCGTCAAAAGCAAGGTGTTGATTATGATGAGACCTATTTACCAGTAGCTATGTTTAAATCCATTTGGATGCTTCTGGCCATAGTGGCTCATTATGATTATGAGATATGACAAATCGATGTGAAAATGGCTTTCCTTGATGGAAACCTACTCGATGATGTGTATATGATACAACCCGAGGGTTTCACATCGGTTGATAAAACCAAGGTATACAAGCTTTGACGATCCATATATGGACTGAAGCAAGCATCCAAGAGTTGGAATATCCGTTTTGATGAGACAATCAAAAGGTTTGATTTCTCACAAAATCCAGACGAATCCTGTGTGTACAAGAAGGTTAGTGGAAGTGTAGTCATGTTCCTAGTGTTGTATGTCGATGACATATTACTTATAGGAAATGATATATCTGTCCTACAGTCAGTCAAAATTTGGTTATCCAAAACATTCTCCATGAAAGATCTGGGAGAAGCGACCTACATCCTTGGGATTAAGATCTATAGAGATAGATTGAAATGGTTGCTTGGTCTTTCGCAGTCTACATATATAGACCGAGTGCTAAAGAGGTTTAGCATGTCAGAATCCAAGAAAGGTTTCCTTCCTATCAGGCATGGGATACACCTTTCGAAGTCCATATGTCTGCACACAGAAGACGAGAGGATTTGCATGAGTGAGATTCCCTATGCATCCGTAATATGATCTATCATGTATGCTATGTTATGTACGAGGCCCGATGTATCATATGCTCTAAGTGTCATGAGTAAATATCAGTATGATCCAGGAATGGATCATTGGGCGGCTGCTAAGACAATCTTTAAGTACTTAAGAAGAACTAAGGATGTGTTCCTAATATATGGAGAGGGTGATATGGTAATACACAGGTATATCGATGCCAACTTCCAGAAAGATAAGAATGATTCCAGGTCTCAGTCTGGATACATATTCACCTTGAATAGAGGCGTATTAAGTTGGAAAGGTTCCAAGCAAGACAATATAGTAGATTCTGCCATTGAGGCAGAATACATTGCACCTTTGGAAGCAGCAAAGAAAGCGGTTTGGATCAAGAAGTTCATCTATGAACTTGATGTGGTCTCATCAACGATCTAAACATGTACTTCGCTGCTATCATCTGACCAGAGAGATAATAAGTAGGAAGGAAATGCAAATCGAGAAGATTCCCACTGAAAGGAACTTAGCGGATCCTTTAACTAAGGCCTTACCTCAAAGTAAATATGAGAGTCATGTTAGAGCTTATGATATTGGATACCGTGGCGATTGACATTAGGCCAAGTGGGAGCTTGTTAGTGATATATGAGATATGTCCTAAGGCAATCACCTTATGGTTGTACCATTTATTTGATAAATAAAAATTCACTATTTGAGTATACATGTTTTCATGTATTTGATTGGATCTTAAACTCATTTACTGAATGTTCGCAATACGATTCACAACATGAGAGAATTTGTGATTGCATAACAACTAGTGAGTATCTCTACATGTGTAATTGTGATGTATTGGAATTATCTCTAGTCGACAAATTGATGTATTCGGACACCATCAATTCAGTTGAGACTTGCACGAGTTATACTCTTTGGTTTATCCAAGCAGTTGTTTCTCACTGGCTGGAGACATTGGGATGTCCGGAGTTAACCGTGGATGTTAGTTATGGTAGCTAGTTCATTGGAGTGACTAGCTTTAAGACTTCATATGATTATCTGCATATATGGATATGTCAATGAAGTTCTTACTATAGCTTAAGTGTGATGTTCCTTCGACTTACAGTATTCAAGTCATCTTGGTCATGTAGACTTATGCTTTGACATCTTAAGAAAATATATTTGAGGAGATGTGGACCCGGGATGATTGGGTATAAGTCGAAGTGGCCGAAGGTGTTTGAATAGCCTACAGAGGATTCACCACTTCTTGCGAGGAAATGTATACCCTTTCGCCTCTCATCGAATTGTTACTAAAGCCTTTGGCCAAAGCATTACATGTTTAGAGTATGGTGCTCTTGGATACATGTGCAGTAACTAGAATCCGTAGGATGAGGAAGAAATACTTGGGCTAGGTGTGATGTTGTTAGCATAGTGGGGACTGACACATATACCATATCCTGAACCAAGTGAGTATAAAATGAGTGAAGGGAACGAGGCACGATTTACTGTAGTTGCTGAAAGGTTTCAGAAGTTTTTATGGGGTCAACCATTGATTTTCCGATTAATTGGAGATCATGATATACTACTAGGTGCCACTCATGATCGTTCTATAATTAATAGTTAACTATAGATGACCAACATAAATCGGGAACCTATTTGGTCACACGCACTACGAGTGTAATTCGAAGGATTTAAAACAAGCTTGAGAATAGGATTCTCAGGTTGAGAGAGACTTGGTTTGGTTGGACCAAACAAAGAGCGAGTATGAAATTGTTTTAGTCGCATCGGAAGCATGGATGGGCCGAGTCTTATGAAGACGTGATGGATGAACCAAATTGGCTTGGTTCTAATCCAATAGTGGAAAATAAACCAAAGGGGTTTGGTTTGTTTTAAATTAATGAACCAAAATTGGTTCGGTTTGTTTTAACTTAAAATAGACCAACGCGGTTTTGTTTATTTTAACTTAAGTTAATGGAGCGGGTTAATGGATTTTGGTTATGAACCAATAACCGTTAAGAGAATGTGTTCTCTATAAAAATATGGCTTAAGGGTTTTGTGAATGACACACGACTTAGGTTTTGCAAATCCTAGCTGTTTTCCCCTCTTCTCCTCCCTTATTGTTGCCGCCCAACCCATTGGTGCCGCCCAAGGAGTTGTGCCTCAACCTCATCCTTGCGTCGGCCAACCACCAATTGACGGCAACCCTCTGACCATCCTCAATCGCCGGCCAACTTCCCTTGGCCGCCGGTGACCAAGGAGCAGCCAACCAACTTGTTTGGCCGACCATCTCCTCCACCAAAACAAGCTGTCCAATTTTGGATAGCTTGCTACCCTCTTCATGGAGAGGTCATTTGGTCGACATTTTGTGCTCCGATAGCGACCTACTTATCGGGGATTGGATCTCCAGCAATCCCCTTTGGTGGAGGACTAAGGTTTTGTCAATTGGTTGACGAAAACTGCTTCCGAGAAGCGAGTTTGTGAACTCATTTTTGGATCCGATTTTGATTCGGATTGTGATCATCTCTCGGATCACAACGTCTTCAACGCGAGGCTAGTAACTCTTGTGAAGACGGGGCTCGTAGCTTGTTGAAGCTATCCCGAAGATACTCGACGTGAATACGGATAGAGGCGAAACTCGCGAGGGTGATCACTTGGTCGATGCTATTCCCGCTTCACGTAATTAGTCAGGTATACCTAGAGTAGTTTTCCTTTATTGTAAAATTTGAAATGGCGATTATGTTGGGTTTCCGGCACCGCGGCGTGTGTGTGTTCGATCATGTTTCGTAAACATGAGCACAGCGGAAGCAATAAAAATAATAAATATTCCTATTTATTACAACACACACAACACACGCATGCTTTTACAACAAGTGTAGACATAACCGTAAATTAAAATTGCAATAAAAGAAATTAAACTACGTTATACCTTCCGTATGACGTGTAGCGGGAACGGCATCAACCGGAACGATTCTCGTAAGAATCGTCTCTATCCGTATCCACGCCGAGCTCCTCGGGATGACTTCGCCAAGCCACGAGCTTCGTCTTCGTACGGGTTACTAGCCTCGTGTTGAAGACGATGTGATCGAGAGATGATCACGGTCCGAATCCAAATTCGGACCTAAAACAAGTCCTCAAGACTTGCTTCTCCGGAGAGGTATTCGTCAACCGATTGACGAATCCTTCGTCCTCCACCTCAGAGGATTACCGGAGATCAAATCCCCGGTATGTTATCCGCTGTCGGAGCACTAACTGTCGTCAAGCGACGCTCCGAAGGAGAAGAAGCTGTCCAGAAAAACTGGACAGCTTTGGTGGAGGAAATAGGCGAAAGAAGAGATGGAGCCTCACCTTTACCGAACCCAAGGGAGATCAGGAGGGTGGGAGGTCCACCGGCCGAAGCTTGGACGCCGGCAAGGAGATGGCAGCAGCTCAATCAAGTTGGGCGGCAGCCCTTGTTGTTGACGCCAACAACAAGGAGGATGGGTTGGGCGGCCAATTAGGATTAGGGTTTTGGGATTAGGGTTTAAGCCCTATTTTATAGAGAACTAATTCTCTTAATGGTTAATGGATCATATCCATAAAGCCCGTTAACCCGCTCCATTAAGATAAGTTAAAATAAACCAAACCATGATGGTTTATTTTAAGTTAAAACGAACCGAACCAACTTTTGGTTAATTCGTTTAAAATAAACCAAACCCTTTGGTTTATTCTTATCCATTGGATTAGAACCAAACCATTTTGGTCCATCCATTATGTCTTCATAAGACACTGCCCATCCACGCTTCCATTGCGACTGAAACAATTTCAAGCTCGCTTTATGTTTGGTCCAACCAAACATAGTTTCTCTCGGTCTGAGAATCCCATTCTCAAGCTCGTTTTAAATCCTTTGGATTACACTCGTTGTGCGTGTGACCAAATAGGTTCTCGGTTTATGTTGGCCGTCTATAATTAACCATTAATTATAGAGCGATCATGAGTGGCACCTAGTAGTACATCATGATCCCCAATTAGCAAAAGATCAACGGTTGATCGAGAACTATTTACGAAACCCTTTCGAATGAATCGTGCCCCATTCCCTTCACTCATCTTATACCCACTTGGTTCAGGACATGGTCTATTGTGTCAGTCCCCACTAGGCTGACTACGTCACACCTAGCCCAAGTATCATTTCCTCGTCCTACGGATTCTAGTTACTCCACATGTATCGAAGAGTACCTTACTCTATACATGTATTGCTTTGGCCAAAGATTTTAGTAACAATCCGACGAGAGGCCATGGGTATACATCTCCTCGCAAGGAGTGGTGAATCCTTTATAGGCTATTCAAACACCTTCGATCACTTCGACTTATACCCAATCATCCCGGGTCCACATCTCCTTAGAGATGTTTGCTTAAGATGTCAAAGCATAAGTCTCCATGATCAAGATGACTTGAATACATAAGTCGAAGAACATCGCACTTAAGCCACAGTAAGAACTTCATTGACATATCTATATATGCAGAGAACCATATGAAGTCTTACGGTTGGTCATTCCAATGAACTAGTTACCATAACTAGCATCCACGATTAACTCCGGACATCACTATGTCTCCAGCCAGTGAGAATCAGCTGCTTGGATACACCAAGGAGTATACCTCGTGCTAGTCTCGACAGAATTGATGGTGTCCAAATCCATCAATTCATTGACTAGGGATAATTCCGATACATCACAATTACACATGTAGAGATACTCACTAGTTGTGATCCAATCACAAATTCTCTCATGCTGTGAATCGTATCGTGGACATTCAGTAAATGAGTTTAAGATCCAATCAAATACATAAAATATGTATACTCAAATAGTGAATCTTCATTTATCATATAAATGGTTCATACATAAGGCGATTGCCTTAGGACATCTCTCATATATTACTAACAGATTATGTCTACACTTTATGTATCCTTGCTTGCGTGTGGTGTGTGTGTTGTAATAAATTAGTTTATTACTTGTTTTTGCTTCCGTTGTGTGCATGTTTACGAAACATGTTCGAATGCACACCCACATCGGTGCCGGGGAAACCCAACATATGGAACTCAATCTAGGTCTAGGAAAACCAAGGTTACTAGGGAAGCTATCCCTAAGGCTAACCATGGTGCATGCCTAGTGGCTAAGGTTTCAAGGAAACCTAGGGAAGTCACTAAGAAGGTTACAAGGGGAGTTACCCCTAGAGTTAACCTAGGCAAGACCCAAATGACCAAGGCTTCTAAGCCTAAAATGGTCATTAGGAGGGTATCTAGGGAAGTTATCTCTAGTGAATATCTAGTTAACCCAAGGAGCTCCAATAGGTATTGGGTTCCCAGGAGCGTGATTCCATCATCCTAGATGGGTTAGGTTGTGTTAACCTTGAATGGATGGGTAGTTAATCTAACCATAGCAAAGTCGACACTTTAGGTCATTTCCAAGGTTATGGGATACTTTGAAAATGTGGTTAGAATTTAATCCTAAAAGATTTTAGGATGTGACAATATAATTCATGGAAGTTGAAAAATTGATTAAATTGGCACAATTAAGGTTTAGAGGTCATAGTGTACAATTTTGGATTTTTGGCTCACTTGGGAGATAAGTAGTAATATGGAAAAATGAACTTAATCCCAACAAATTGTTGGAGGATCGGTGGTCGGCTAGAGGGGGGGGGGTGAATAGTCCAATTCGATGAAGATGGAAGTTGTTCGCTTAATCGTCTACAGTTGCTAATAGCGCATCAGAAATATAAAGCTAAACAAGCGATTAAGACAAATACAAAGAGAAGCAATCACAAACGCTAACACAGGAGATGTAACGTGGTTCACGACCCTTACCGCTAATCCATGGATGATTCGTTCCAAGTGAATCACTCCTTAACCAATCACTAATCTTTCCTTCAAGGTGGAGGTAAACCTTTCTTAAAAGATCACTCCCTCTTACAATAAGATTGAAATAAAAGCAAGTAAGAGGAGTAGAAAACGTGTTGGGCACTTGGGAGAAGTTTAGGAGTTAAGCATTAGCCTCTCAAGAGAACCCAAGGCCTCTTCTTATAGGGAAGAGGCCATTCTTCCCGTTGGGCACCGAGCAGTCGATTGATGCAGCCATCAGTCGACTGCTTCTATAGTCGTTGCCTTGCAACGACTTCATCCACGTTGGCATCTAGCCAACGACTCCCACATCAGTCGACTGATCATGCCCATTAGTCGACTGATAGAGCCATCAGTCTAGTGATCCAGGTGATCAGTCGACTTTCAAACCTTCTGTACTCGTGACCACCTTGATCAGTCGACTGTCGTCCCTTGGCAGTCGATTTATGGTGCAACAATCGACTGTCAAACCCTAGCAGTCGACTGCTGGGTCAGAAGATCATCAATCGAACACCGGTCGAGCACCAGTCGAGTGTCATCAACCTAGAGCAGTCGACTGATATCTATATCAGTCGACTGGTGTCGGGTAAAACCTCAAACAAACATTTGTTTAGCATCCGACGGTCGGGTAAAACCTTAACGCACTCGATTGAGCATCCGCCACTTCCATTCATCGGGTAAAAACCTTAAACCCATGTTTAAGCATCCGACTTAACTAAACATCAGGTAAAACCTCAAACATAAGCTTGAGCATCCGACTTGTCGGGTAAAACCTTAAACCTTAAGTTTGAGAATCCGACACTTGACTTAACCATTCGGCCAAGTTCACCTATGAGCTACCCCGTCCTGGGTTACAATCGCTCACTCTCATCTCCCTTGGAGTCCCTCGCCTCGAAGCTCTCTTCATCCGACCACGTCCCTCGGATGCACCAAGCACACGACTTCACAATGCCATCCTTCACGTCTCTCCCTGAAGTTTGCTTCCTTTGGCTTCACTCCAATGATCCTCGTCTAGCGGTCCCTCGGATGCACCAAGCACACGGCTTCCACAATGTCATCCTTCATTGACTCAAAGACCTGAGCCATGAGATGGTGAACCCACCAATCCTTTCGTCAAGCCAACACATGTGTGAATTACTAAGTCCTGCACGACTTCAAAACACATATCAAATTAACATAATAACCTAACTTAAACCCTTTGCCAAACACATCAAAACCACATCATACATGTGTTGATTGCCCTAACACAAATGACAACTAATAGTAAAACTTAGGTATTATTATACCTTCATATTTTATTTGCCATAATTTTTTTGTGATATGTCATGTCATGACATCATATTTCATTTTAATCTTATAAAATGTCATGATTGTTGGTGCGGCCCAGGACTTGAGTTTGACTCGAACTGTATTTTGATGTTAGATAAAACACATGACATGGGATTGTCATGGGAAGTCCGACATAGGGTTGGCCATGTAAATCCAAGTGTGTAGCCTTGGTGGTGTTGGGAAAATCCAAGCATAGGGCTTGGTGTTGGAAAGTCCAACATGGGTTGGCCACGTAAGTCCAAGTGTGTAGCCTTGGTGGTGAAAGTCCAAGCATGGGGGTTGGCATGGAAAATCCAAGCATGAGGCTTGGTGTGGGAAGTCTTGAGGACTTGGAAAGTTCACTAGGCTTGGGGTCCTTGAGTCGGTGAAGGATGGCATTGTGAAGTCGTGCGCTTGGTGCATCCAAGGTACCACCGGACGGGGAGCGAATGGAGTGAGGCCCAAGGGAAGCATACTTCGAGGGCAAGAGACGTGAAGGATGGCATTGCAAAGTCGTGTGCTTGGTGCATCCGAGGGACGCAGGCCAAGGGAAGAGAGCTTCGGTGGGGAACTCCATGAGAGGATGAGGTGGACTTGGCCAAGTGGCTAAGACTGAGTGTCGGAGGCTCAAACAACTTGGTGTTTGAGGTTTTACTCGACATTAGTCGACTGGTATAGGTACCAGTCGACTGCTCTAGGTCGATTGGACTCGATCGATGTTCGACGACGAGTTCGGCCAACAATCGATGAGGAGGGTCATTGCAGCGCCATCATCGGATCGATGATGGAGATCGGTCGGATCGTGATCGAGTAAATTGAGCACAAAATGTCTTCCAGTCGAGTGATCGCGTCGAGCACTCAACTGATGGGGTTACCAATCGACTGATGGGTAGGATCAGTCGACTGATGGTTATCCGTTGGGTTTTTGCCAAAGTGGATTCGGTCGTTGTGAGACAACGGCTCTACGAGCATGATCGAGGTCAAGAGCAAGTCGATCGATCGATGTGAATAAGCATAAAAGGAGGAGCTTGGGGGAGGATTTCAACAAGACTTTTGGGAAGATTTTGGTGGGGAATTGCTGCTGCAGTCCAGACCTTCAAGAGCCAAACAAAGCAAGCAACAAGCAAAAGTGATCAAAGCCATTTGTGTTCTTTGTATTTGCTTGTATTTTTATATTACCATTGTAATTGCTTGTACGAGGTTTCTCCACCTCCGACGTGTTGTTGAGAAGGAGTTTTTTTAGTACCGTGCACATAACACGAGTTCATTGAGCTCACCCGTGGAGTAGGAACCCTAAGGTTCCGAACCACGTATATCTTGTGTCGTGTGCTTGTATTCTTGTTGTGTATTTGTTTTATTATCATTCCACTACGCATTAACAAGAATTGTAGACGAGCAGGCGAAGATCGATAGAATTCCATCGTATACGAAAGAGGGTTATTCACCCTCTCTAGCCGGCCACTGACGTTCCAACAAGTGGTATCAGAGCTAGGAGCTTGTCGAGGACTAACCGCCAACACAAGCACGACACGATGGCTAGCTACAACATCCATCCACCAAAATTCGATGGAGACTTTTCTTGGTGGAAGAAAAGGATGGAGGTATACTTCGAAACCGATTTCGTTATTATGCTAATCATGGAAAGAGGTTTTGAAGTGCCTAGGGACGAAGAGGGCAAGCCGATGGAAAAATCAAAATGGACACAAGAGCAACGTCAAGAATTCAAGACAATGGTTAAGGTAACAAAAATGCTATTAGATTTAATACCTAACCATATCTTGTGTAAGCTAGGAGAATACCGGGATGCCAAAGATTTATAGGACAAATTAGTCAAATTCCATGAACATCCCAAACTGACTCAATTGGAGAAGGAGGCCGAGGAAGAATTCCCATCAACATCTGGATCCGAGGATGTTGAAGAATCATCATCTACATTTGAAGATATGGATGACTTGGTGGAAACCTCCACCTCTAGCATTGAGGGGGAGGAGAGGCCTTCCATTCCGGAGCAAGGTCAAGACAAAGCATCTACCTTCGGAAGAAGTGATCAAGAGCCTTCCACCACCTCCCTAGGTAACTCATGCATTATAATTGAGGATAAAAATCATATAATATGCTTTGAGTGTAGGGAGAAAGGGCATTACAAGAGTAAATGCCCAAAATTGGCTAAGAAGAAAGCACCGGCACCAAAAGTTAAAGGATGTTGGAGTCCTCACGAAGAGAAGCAAAGAGCACATTGTGTGCTTCAAATGCAACCAAAGAGGACACTACCGTAGCTAATGCCCTAAGGAGAGAAAGAAGGGGCAAGAAGGGGCATCTCTTATAGGGGGAGCTTCTAAAGCTAACCCTAAGGTAAATTTAATTAATGCACCCTCTATTTCTAAGGATAAAAAGCATGCTAAAAACTATTTTAGTTCACTTTCTATTATTAATGAAAAGCATGCTAGTAGGAATAAATATTTTTGTTTAGGTGCCAAGCATGTTAGTTTACCTAAGGACAAACCTAGGACCAATAACACGACCTATCCTACCTAGGGAGTCTATAAGGAGAATAGAAGAAAACTTGGGCATTAACCCCAAGAAATCTAGGCATATGCCTAAAAAGAAAAATAATTCCCAAAAATCTAATGATAGATCAAAATTGGGAAGATTAGAGGTGGAGAACCAAGCCTTGAGGTCAAGGCTTGAAAAATTAGAAAAGACCCTAGCAAGAATTACAAATTCAATTAAAGGGTTAAATGTTCAAAATTCAAGGCCTAGGAAACAAGAAATATCCAAGGGCAAGAAAGGTTTGGGTCACAAACCTATGTCCTACCATAAGGTTCCATTCAATTATGGAACTATTTCTAGGTCTAGAAAGATCAAGGCTAATAGGGAAGTTATCCCTAAGACTAGCCATGATAAGTGTTTAGTGGCTAGAAATTCAAAAAAATCTAAGGTAGCTACTAAGAAGGTCAAAGGGGGAGTTACCTCTAGAGTTGACCTAGGAAAGGCCCAAATGACTAAGGTGTCAAAACCAAAAAGGGTCATTAGGAAGGTATCTAGGGAAGTTATCCCTAGTGAATACCTAGTTAACCCAAGGAGCTCCAATAGGTATTGGGTTTCTAGAAGTGTGATCGATTCATGCTAGATGGGTTAGGGTGTGTCAACCCTAAGTGGATAGGTAGTTAACCTAGACATGGTGAGTTGACACTTTAGGATGTGCCAATGTGGTTTGAGAAGATGAAAAATGATTAAATTGGCACAATTACGTCTTAGGAGTAATGGTGTGCCATTTTGGGGTTTTGGCACACTAGGGGGATAATTGGCATTAAGACAAAAATGGATTTGATTTTAGAAATGACAATTTGGGCTTAACACTTAGGTATTCTATACCTTAGTATCTTATAATTGCCATGCTTTGTTTGCCTTGCCATGACA
This sequence comes from Wurfbainia villosa, assembly GCA_025175895.1. Classification (NCBI taxonomy): domain Eukaryota; kingdom Viridiplantae; phylum Streptophyta; class Magnoliopsida; order Zingiberales; family Zingiberaceae; genus Wurfbainia; species Wurfbainia villosa. The sequence goes on along the minus strand of CM045991.1, from coordinate 81,594,975 downwards.
TGACATCATATTTAGTTTTATTATATAAAATGTCATGATCATTTTTAGGGTTATTTCTATATGTCATGTATGCTTAGATTTCATTCACATGCCATGACATCATGATTTTGACACATGCTTTTATCTTTGTATCATTTATGCCATAATCATCATTCATGCATAAATAAAATGGATTTAAGGACTAAGACATGATTTGAAGGGAATCAAATATTGTTGCCTAGAGATATGCATGAAACCCTAAATGAACAATGCCCACATCTCACTAATACTTGACTTATATGTGTTTTTACACATCTAGATACAAGTGAGATGTTTAAGAAAATGGAATTAAAGAATTTAAAAACATTTCAAAAATATTTTGAAAAACCTTGGTGAAGTTTATCTTTTGATAGCAATCACCATTGAATGAGGTGATACAAAGAGGGCTCAATATTGAAGCTTTTCTCAACTATTGAACTTTGTATTGTTGGTGCAATCAGGCCCAGGTTGACTCGAGTTTGACTCGAGCAGTATTTGATGATAGACAAAACTCATGACATGGGATTGTCATGGGAAAGTCCAACATAGAGCTTGGTGTGGAAAAGTCCAAAGCATTGCGAAGCCGTGCGCTTGGTGCTTGGTGAGAAATGCATTGCGAAGCCATGCACTTGGTGCAAGTGGGAAGTCTTTAGGATTTGGCAAGGTCACTAGGCTCGGGCTCCTTGAGTCGGTGAAGGATGACATTGAGAAGCCGTGCGCTTGGTGCATCCGAGGGACCGCTGAACGGAGAGCGAATGGAGTGAGACCAAAGGGAAGCATACTTCAAGGGCATGAGACGCGAAAGATGGCATTGCGAAGCCGTGTGCTTGGTGCATGGAGTCGGTGGGGAACTCCATGAGGGATGAGGTGGACTTGGCCAAGTGGCAAAGACTGAGTGTCGAATGCTCAAACAACTTGGTGTTTAAGGTTTTACCCGACATCGATCATTGTGCCATGCCGATCATTGCTCTAGGTCGAATGGTTCGAGCGGTTCGATCACCAGATCTGGTGACCGATCAAGCTGAGGGAGGCGATCGACTTCGACGCCATCAGTCGATTGATGATGGACATCAGTCGACTGATCTGAGCGATTTCAATGACGGAAGGTTTCTAGTCGAGTGCTCGCGCCATCACTCGATTGATGGGATGATCAGTCGACTGATGGGTATCATCAGTCGACTGATGTGTGATTCGTTGGAACTTGACCAACGTGGATCTGGCCATTGTGAGACAATGGCTACAGGACCAGTCGACTGATGGTCACGATCAGTCGACTGATGGGCGCGAAATCATCTTGATGCAGGTTATAAATGGAGCTCAAGAGGGAGGATTTCGCCAAGACTTTTGTGAAGCTATTGGAGGGGAATTGCTGCTGTAATCCAAACCTTCAAAAGCCATCTAAAGCAAGCAACAAGCAAAGGGTTCAAAGCAAGCGTTGTATAGTGTTTCTTTACGTGTATTTTGTATTTGTCTTTGTATTGCTTGTATTTCATATTACTTAGTGTAATTGCTTGTGAGAGGTTTCTCCACCTCCGATATGTTGTCGAGAAGGAGTGTTATAGTTAGTGTCGTGCGCATAACTAGAGCTCGGTGAGCTCGCCCGTGGAGTAGAAACCATTCGGTTCTGAACAACGTATATCTTGTGTATGCTTGTGTGTGTTGTTAGTATTTTCATTATCATTGTTATTCCGCTGCGCTAACAACAATCGTAGATGAGCGACGCAAGAAGAACGATCGTATTCCACCATACGCCGATTGAGGGCTATTCACCCCCTCTAGCCGGCCACCATCGACCCTACAAGTGGTATCAGAGCCAAAGAGCTTGTCAAGGACTAACCGCCGACACAAGCACTACAAGATGATCGGTTACAACCTCCAACCACAAAAATTCGAAGGAGATTTCCTATGGCGGAGAAGGAAAATGGAGGTATATCTCGAAACTGATTTCGATTTCATGTTAATTCTAGAAAATGGTTTCGAATTGCCTAGGGATGAAAGAAATAGGCAAATTGAAAAGTCAAGGTGGACCCAAGACCAAATCAAGGACTTCAAGACAAATTTCAAGGTAATAAAATTACTTAGTGATTTTATCCCTAACACTATTTGGTCTAGATTGGGTGACTATAGGGATGCAAAGGAATTATGGGATAAAGTAATGAAATTCCAAGAAAATTTCCAACCGACACAAGTAGAGGAGAATGCCGAATAAGAAGCACCCACCACATTTGAAGATGTTGATGATTTGGTGGAGACCTCCAACTCTAGCATTGAGGGGGAGGAAAGGATTTCCATTTCGGAGCAAGATCAAAATGAAGCTTCTACCTCTGGAAGAAGTGGAGAGGCCTCCACCACCTCCCTAGGTAACTCAAGTATTATAATTTTAAATAAAGATGATATAATTTGTTTTGAGTGTAGGGAGAAAGGGCATTACAAGAGTAAATATCCAAAATTGGCTAAGGAAAAGGCATCGACACCAAAAGTCAACCAAAAGTCAAAGGATGCCGGAGTCCCCACAACTAGAAGCAAAGAGCACATTGTGTGATTTAAATGCAATCAAAGGGGACATTACCGAAGCCAATGCCCTAGGGGGAGGAAGAAAGGGAAAGAAGGTGTATCTCATGTAGGAGGAGCTTCTAAAGCTAACCCTAAGGTAAATTTAGTTAATGCACCTTCAATTCCTAGGACTAAGAAGCATGCTAATTATTTTAGTTCTCTTGCAATTATTAATGAAAAACATGCTAGTAGAAATAAGGTTTATTGTTTAGGAGCTAAGCATGTAAATCTATCTAAGGACAAACCTAGGACTCATAATTCTAGAAATATTTTACCAAAGGAGTCCATTAGGAGAATTGAAGAAAACTTGGGCATTAACCCCAAGAAATCTAGGCATATGCCTAAAAGGAAAAAAAATTCCCAAAAATCTAATGAAAACTCAAAATTGGGAAAATTAGAGCTAGAGAACCAAGTCTTGAGGTCAAGGCTTGAGAGAATGGAGAAAACCCTTAGGATTATTGAAAATTCAATTCAAGGGTCAAATGCCCAAAAGTCAAGGCCTAGGGTTCAAAAATGGTCTAAGGGCAAGGAAGGTTTGAGTCACAAACCTAAGCCCAAGAAGACTTATCATAATGTTCCATTTGATTATGGAACAATTTCTAGGTCTAGAAAAACCAAGGCTAATAGGGAAGTTATCCCTAAGTCTAGGCATGGTGCTTGCTTAGTGGCTAAGGACTCAAGAAAATCTAAGAAAGCCACTATGAAGGTCAAAGGAGGAGTTACCTCTAGAGTTGACCTAGGAAAGACCCAAAAGACTATGACTTTAAAGCCTAAAAGGGTCATTATGAAGGTATCTAGGGAAGTTATCCCTAGTGAATACCTTGTTAACCCAAGGAGCTCCAATAGGTAGTTAAATTGAGTGTGTTAGATCCACGCTAGATGGGTAGTTAACCTAGCCATGATAAGTTGACACATAAGGATGTGCCAATGTGCTTGAGAAGTTGAAAAATGATTAAATTGGCAAAATTAAGTCTTAGAGGTATTGGTGTTCCATTTTGGATTTATGGCACACTAGGGGGATAAATGGCACTAAGGCAAAATAGAATTAATTCCTAGAAATGACAATTTAGATTTAACACTTAGGTATTTTATACCTTAGTATATTTTACTTGTCATGATTTATTTGCCTTGCCATGTCATGACATCATTCTCATTTTTATCTATAAAAATGTCATGATCATGTTTAGAATTATTTTTAGATGTCATGTATGCTTAGATTTCTTTCACATGCCATGACATCATGATTTTGGCATATGCTTTTATCTATATCATATCTATGCCATAATCATCATCATGCATATAATTAAAATGGATTTCAGGACATGACATGATTTTGAAGTCCCATGCATAAGGGAATCAAATAATATTGCCTAGAAATATGCATGAGACCATTAAAGAATAAAAACCCACATCTCACTAGATTAATTGCCTTGTATGTGTTTTACACATCTAGATACAAGTGATATGTTTAGGGAAAATGAATTAAAGGTTTCAAAAACATTTTGAAACACCTTGGTGAAGTCTATCTTTTGATAGCTATCACCATTGAATGGGATGATACAAAGACGGCTCAATATTGAAGCTTTTCTAAACTTTTGAACTTTGTGTCAATCTCACTAATTTATGGGTAAAATAATTTTTCAATATTTTTCACCCATTATGATTGTAATAAGTAATATACATACCAAATTTCAAGATTTTTCAGCTTATGTATATTTACTTACAAATTTTAGAAATTCATTTATGAAATTCAACAAACTGCAAATGCAGTTATCAGTCAACTGGCATGGAGACCAATCGACTGATGCCAAGTCCAATCGACTGGTATCTGAGAGAGTCGACTGGCACAGGCTGATTTCGGGAAAACCTTGGTGGTTAGGCTCATGTTCAGCTGTGTTTTGGTCCCCTAACCACTCCTAACCCTAAGACATGCTTGGGAGAGCATTAGAAAGGGTGGAAATCCATTAGACATGGATTAGGAGAAGTGTTTAGGGAGAGTATAAATTTTAAGGTGGATGGAAGTTCATTATTAAACTTTGCCTTAATTTTGATGGTTTTATGTTCCTATTGGCTTAGGGACTCTCCAAGGACATTGTTAGTGCAATGGTCAAGGGGGAGCAAGACTCTAGGGGGAGATATCCATCATGGGAAGATGGATGTGTAATTCCTCATGGGAGGAAAATTGTGTTGCCTCTCTTTAAGTGATATGGGATTTATCACTGGAAAGATTGTAGGCGTGAGTTTCTGTTGGAATGTATACTGAAAGCCTAGCTCTTTTTGTATGAACATTTTATTTTGAAATAAGAATCACATGATCATTGTTTGCACTTTATATATTTATTATATGTGTGCATATTATCTAATATTTTACATTGTAGATAACATGGTGCTTGGTGTGGCACAGAAGATCATGTTATCAGTTCCTTGTAAAATATAAGTAGAGGCTCACAACCAAGATGGTTTTGGACAAACCATTGGCATGGTTGTAGTGTAGCTTGGTATTGTTTTGTCTTGAACATAAAGTTACACTAGTACACTTAGGCGTATTGAGCAGGACTGACATAGAGGTGATTCAATTTAGTACTGACTACATAATTGAATCGGACCTCAGATATTATGTTGTGCATGCTCTTAATCCCGATATAATAACGGGCACATGTACTTAGTATTTATTTCTTTGATTTACCAAAGGGTGAGATTTAGATGGATTAAATCAATATGCCCGGTAAGTTGGGAACTGATATTATTTACATGGTGTGTCGTTGATTATAGGAGGAAACCGTGTCCTATATATTAGGTTGATGATGTCCCCTTGAGGAGCTCATAAGGTTCATCATGTAAACCTACTTGGTTGACTTAGTCAGCGTGATGATAAGGTTGAGTGAGACTCGAGAACTAGACGTTAATTAATTGATGGTCAGTAAATCAATTAATTGACGGACATTCGATATGTTAAACACGGGGAGATTAATGTACGAATAATATATGGAGCCCATATTAATTTATGGGGGTTGGTGAGGTAGTTCAATGATGATCCTCTAGTGGAATGGAACATCATTGATGGATCAAGTTTGTGTGGTTTCGATCCATCGGGTGGCCAAGATCCAACTCCTCCTTATGGTCCCTATCGTAGCCTAATATAATCCTTGTGAAGTCTAGATCCAAGAATGTAAAACAAAACCTAGAACCAACGGTCGGGATTAAATCCCTAAGATCCGATGGTTAGGATGAAACCCTAGAATCGACGGTTAGGATTAAATCCCTAGATCCGACGGTTGGGATAAAACCCTAGATCCGACGGTTGGGATGAAACCCTAGATCCGACGGTTAGGATAAAACCCTAGATCCGACTGTTGGGATGAAATCCTAGATCCGATGGTTGGGATGAAATCCTAGATCCGACGGTTGGGATGAAACCCTAGATCCGACGGTTGGGATAAAACCCTAGATCCGACGGTGGAGATTAAATCCCTAGATCCGACGATGGAGATTAAAGGAGGCTTAAGCCCGATTCTATAAAAAGGGGGCTTAGGCTTGGGTGACAATAATTGATTTTCGAATTGGAGTTAGGGTTTTTGGTGGCTAGGGTTTTTGGGCGGCTAGGGTTTGGAGCAAAGTGGGCGGCAACCTTCTTCCTTCTTGTTGATTGCCGGCGCCCATCTCCTTTCATCATTCCTTGGCCGGTGCCCATCTTAGAGGCCTCTCCCTTCTTCCTTGGCCGGCGGTTCTCCTCCCATTGGTGTCCGGTTCTCATCCTCCTCCCTATTCTCCAAGGTGGCCGGCGGTTCTCCTTCATTTGGTGGCCGACGCATCATCCATTTGATCCTTGGCCGGCGGTTGCACCAAATTCCCTAATTTGGTGGCCGGCTCTAGAAAGGATAGGTATTTGTAAGTTCTTCTCTTTGTTCGCAGTGGACAAGGTAGAGAAGAAAGTGATCTAGAAGGCTTCTACTCGTGGAGGATCTTCGTCCACACGTCGTCCACGAGAAGGATAGGACATACGGTATAGAAGATCGTGAGGTATAAAGTTATTTTAACTTTATTTACAGATCTGAGCTTGTTCTTTTATGTTTTGATTATGCATGTGTAAATTAGTAAATATATTGTATAATCATGGACCCCGAAGACAAACACAAAAACCGGCGATCCGTTCGTCGTCTCTTCCGCGGCTAACCAACTAGAAGAGTTGTGTTGCTCGAACAACTAGTTTGTTCAAGCGACCACTCAAGTTTTTAGCACGACGATGAAATGGTTGTGCTAAGGAAGCTCATCCCATCTGGATTAATTCTTTCATTAGTGAACATTTTAATCCAAGGACATGGGAGCCAATGAGCCTCCGAAGCAAACTCCCAACAGTTTCCTCCAAGGGAGAGATTGTAAGATCTCATTGGGATATGAGACATTCATACCCTTTGGGAGGACATTTTTGATGTAATGTCAAAAAGGGAGAGAAGTTACCATGTTACTAATTAGGTTTGGAATTCCCATTGGGATGTGAGAATTGGCAATAAGGGAGAATTGGTAGACTTGAGATGGTAGTTTTGTCAATCATCAAAAAGGGGGAGATTGTTGGTGCAATCAGGCTCAGGTTGACTCGAGTTTGACTCGAGCAGTATTTTTATGATAGACAAAACTCATGACATGGGATTGTCATGGGAAAGTCCAACATGGAGTTGGCATGGAAAATCCAAGCATGGAGCTTGGTGTGGAAAAGTCCAAAGCATTGCGAAGTCGTGCGCTTAGTGCTTGGTGAGAAATGCATTGCGAAGCCATGCGCTTGGTGCATGTGGGAAGTCTTTAGGACTTGGCAAGTTCACTAGGCTCAGGGTCCTTGAGTCAGTGAAGGATGACATTGCGAAGCCATGCACTTGGTGCATCTGAGGGACCACCCGACGGGGAGCAAATGGAGTGAGACCAAAGGGAAGCATACTTCGAGGGCATGAGACGTGAAGGATGGCGTTGCGAAGCGGTGCACTTAGTGCATGGAGTCGGTGGGGAACTCCATGAGGGATGAGGTGGACTTGGCCAAGTGGCTAAGACTGAGTGTTGAATGCTCAAACAACTTGGTGTTTGAGGTTTTACCCGACATTAGTCGACTGACATAGGTGCCAGTCGACTGCTCTAGGTCGAATGGTTCGACCAGTGTTCGGCGACCGAGATCGGTGACCCGATCGACTCATCGGCCTGTGATCGCGATGATGGACATCGATCGGTGATCTCGGGTGATTCGACCACGAAGGTTTCGATCAGTGCTCCGCGCCCGGCCTTTCGGATGGGATGATCGATCGGTGATGGGTATCATCAGTCGACTGATGTGTGATCTGTTGGAACTTGACCAACGTGGATCTGGCCATTATGAGACAATGGCTACAGGACCAGTCGACTAATGAGTATCTGTTGGGTTTCCGGCACCGCGGCGTGTGTGTGTTCGATCATGTTTCGTAAACATGAGCACAGCGGAAGCAATAAGAAATAATAAATACTCCTATTTATTACAACACACACAACACACGCATGCTATTACAACAAGTGTAGACATAACCGTAAATTAAAATTGCAATAAAAGGAAATTAAACTACGTTATACCTTTCGTATGACGTGTAGCGGGAACGACATCAACCGGAACGATCCTCGTAAGAATCGTCTCTATCCATATCCACGCCGAGCTCCTCGGGATGACTTCGCTAAGTCACGAGCTTCGTCTTCGTACGGGTTACTAGCCTCGTGTTGAAGATGACGTGATCGAGAGATGATCACGATCCGAATCCAAATTCGGATCCTAAAACGAGTTCTCAAAACTCGCTTCTCCGGAGAGGTGTTCGTCAACCGTTTGACGAATCCTTCGTCCTCCACCTCAGAGGTTTACCGGAGATCAAATCCCCGGTAAGTTAGCCGCTGTCGGAGCACTAACCATCGTCCAAACGACGCTCCGACGAGAGGAGGAGAAGCTGTCCAGAAAACTGGACAGCTTGGTGGAGGAGTAGGTGCCGGCCAAAACAAGGAGAGAAAAGGCTCACCTTGATGCCGAACCTATAGGAGATCACCGGAGGGTCGCCGGAGGTTCACCGGCTGGAGCTTGGACGCCGGCAAGGGTCTTGGACGGCGGCACAAAGGATGGGCGGCGGCCACTTAGGGTTGGGCGCCGAATTCACCAACAAGGGTGGGCGGCAACTCTATGTTGGGCAGCAACTCTTCATTGGGTGTTAGGGTTTAAGCCCTATTTTATAGAGAACTAATTCTCTTAATGGTTAATGGATCATATCCATAAAGCCCGTTAACCCGCTCCATTAAGATAAGTTAAAATAAACCAAACCATGATGGTTTATTTTAAGTTAAAAGCAACCAACCTTTGGTTCATTCGTTTAATATAAACCAAACCCTTTGGTTTATTCTCATCCATTGGATTAGAACCAAACCATTTTGGTCCATCCATTATGTCTTCATAAGACCACGGCCCATCCACGCTTCCATTGCAGTGAAACAATTTCATGCTCGCTTTATGTTTGGTCCAACCAAACATAGTTTCTCGATGCGAGAATCCCATTCTCAAGCTCGTTTTAAATCCTTTGGATTACACTTTCGTTGTCGTGTGACCAAATAGGTTCTCGGTTTATGTTGGCCGTCTATAATTAACCATTAATTATAGAGCGATCATGAGTGGCACCTAGTAGTACATCATGATCCCCAATTAACGCAGAAAGATCAGCGGTTGATCGAACTATTTACGAAACCCTTGATGGCTCGAATGAATCGTGCCCCATTCCCTTCACTCATCTTATACCCACTTGGTTCGAGGACATGGTCTATTGTGTCGGATCCCACTAAGTGACTCGTGACTCGTCACACACCTCCTCGTCCTCACAGTTCTAGTTACTCCACATGTATCGAAGAGTACCTTACTCTAAACATGTAATGCTTTGGCAAGACTTTAGTAACAATCCGGCGAGAGGCCATGGGTATACATCTCCTGCAAGGAGTGGTGAATCCTTTATAGGCTATTCAAACACCTTGATCACCGACTTATACCCAATCATCCGGGTCCACATCTCCTTAGAGATGTTTGCTTAAGATGTCAAAGCATAAGTCTCCATGATCAAGATGACTTGAATACCGCATAAGTCGAAGGAACATCGCACTTAAGCCCGCGGTAAGAACTTCATTGACATATCTATATATGCGAGAGAACCATATGAAGTCTTACGGCTGGTCACTCCGATAGACAGATTACCATAACTAGCATCCACGATTAACTCGGACATCACTATGTCTCGGCCCGGTGAGAATCGGTGCTTGGATACACGAGGTATACCTCGTGCTAGTCTCGGCGAATTGATGGTGTCCAAATCCATCAATTCATCGACTAGGGATAATTCCAATACATCACAATTACACATGTAGAGATACTCACTAGTTGTGATCCAATCACAAATTCTCTCATCTTTGTGAATAAATATCGTGGACATTTAAATGAGTTTAAGATCAATCAAATACATTAAACATGTATACTCGAATAGTGAATCTTCATTTATCATATAAATGGTTCATACATAAAGCGATTGCCTTAGGACATCTCTCATATATTACTAACAGACTCCCACTTGGCCTAATGCCAATCGCTCACGGTATCGATACCATAAGCTCTAACATGACCCTCGAGCTTACTTTGAGGTAATGCCTTAGTCAAAGGATCGCTAAGTTCCTTTCGGTGGGAATTTTCTCGATTTGTATTTCGTTCCCTACTTATGATCTCTCTGATAAGATGATAGCGCGAAGCACATGTTTGGATCATTGATGAGACCACATCAAGTTCATAGATGAACTTCTTGATCAAACCGCTTCCTTCTTTGCTTCAGGCTGCAATGTATTACGCCTTAGTGGCGAGAATCCGCTATAGTGTCAAGCTTGGAACCTTTCCAACTTATTGCGCCTCCATTCTAGGTGAATACATACCCGGACTAAGACATGGAATCATCCTTATGCATGCGGTCATCAAATATACCCACGTATCACCATGTACCCTTCTCCATATATTAGGAACACATCCTTAGTTCTTCTTAAGTACTTAAGGATCGTCTTAACAACCACCCAATGATCCATTCCTAGATCAGACTGATATCTGCTCGTGACACTCAGAGCGTATGATACATCGGGCCTTGTACATAACATAACATACATGATAGGTCCTATTGCGGATGCATAGGGAATCTTACTCATGCAAATCCTCTCGTCTTCTGTGCGCGGACACATAGACTTCGAAAGGTGTACCCCATGCCTGATGGGTAAGAAACCTTTCTTGGATTCCGACATGCTAAACCTCTTTAGCACTCGGTCTATATACGACGCGAAAGACCAAGCAACCGCTTCGATCTATCTCTATAGATCTTAATCCCAAGGATGTAGGTTGCTTCTCCCGTGTCTTTCATGGAGAATGTCTTGGATAACCAAACCTTAATCGATCAGAAGATTGACACATCGTTTCCTATAAGTAATATGTCATCGACATACAATACTAGGAACACGACTGCACTCCCACTAACCTTCTTGTACACACAAGGTTCGTCTGGATTTTGTGAGAAATCAAATTTTTTGATTGTCTCATCAAAACGGATATTCCAGCTCCTGGATGCTTGCTTCAATCCATAAATGGATCGTCGCAATTTGCATACCTTGGTTTTGTCAACCGATGTGAAACCCTCAGGCTGTATCATATACACGTCCTCGAGCAGGTTTCCATTAAGGAAAGCTGTTTTCACATCCATCTGCCATATCTCATAATCATAATGAGCCGCTATGGGAGCATCCGAATGGATTTAAGCATAGCTACAGGCGAATAGGTTTCGTCATAATCAACACCTTGCTTTTGACGATATCCTTTCGCCACCAATCTAGCCTTATAGGTAATCACATTACCATCCATGTCGGTTTTCTTCTTAAAAACCCACTTGCACCCTATAGGCTTTATGCCTTCAGGTGGGTCAACCAAGTTCCAAACTTGGTTTTCGTACATGGAATCCATTTCCGACTTCATGGCACCAAGCCACTTATCCCTTTCTGAACTTGTCAGCACTTCTTCATAACTGTAGGCTCCTCATCATCAATGAGTAACACGTCGTTCGATTCACTTACGAGAAATCCATATCTCGTGAATATTCAAGGTTCCGGATCTACGAAGATGTGGTGTTACAATAGGTCCAAATTGATTGCTCATCACTATGAGTTGTACCGCAGTGCTTCACTGTATCTCATTAATGTCTATTTGAGTCTCTCGAGCCTCCTCAAGCTCGACGACACTCCCACTGTTTTCTTGCAAGAGAAACTCTTTCTCTAGAAACACAGTATGCCTTGAAACAAACACCTTTTGTTCCACAGGATGATAGAATTGGTAACCCCTTGTTTCCTTAGGGTATCCAATAAATAGACATTTATCAGACTTAGCATCCAGTTTGTCTGATACAGTCCGCTTCACATAAGCAGGACAACCCCATATCTTCAAGTAAGATACATGAGGTTTCTTACCATTCCATATCTCATATGGAGTAGTTGAGACTACCTTGGTAGGCACTCTGTTTAACAAGTAAACAGCTGTCTGAAGTGCATAACCCCAAAAGGACTTGGGAAGAGTCGCATGATTCATCATTGACCTGACCATGTCCAACCAGGTCCGGTTACGCCTCTCAGATACACCATTATGCTGTGGTGTATAGGGCGGAGTCCATTGAGACAATATGCCATTGTCTCTTAGATAATCAAGAAACTCTTGACTTAAGTATTCACCACCTCGATCCAATCGAAGTATTTTAATACTCTTATCATGTTGTTTCTCTACTTCATTTCTGAATTCTTTGAACCTTTCAAAGGCTTCAGACTTGTGTTTCATCAAGAACACATACCCAAACCGTGAGTGATCATCGGTGAAGGTAATGAAGTAGCTATAGCCTCCTAATGCTTGAGTTGACATAGGTCCACATACATCGATGTACTAGACCTAGTAACTCTCCCACTGCTCACCTTTTCTGTAAAGGTAACTTAGTCATCTTGCCTTTTAAGCATGATTCGCATGTATCGTATGAATCCAATTCAACGATTCCAGAATTCCACCTCGGTGTAATTCGGACATGCGTTTCTTGCTTACATGGCCAAGATGACAATGCCACATATAGGAGTCTATTTGATTATCCTTTCGAGCACGCTTGTTGCTCGCTTCGATATTGCAAATGTCACTGGATACGTCCAACGTATAAACACCATTGCTTAAAGTTCCAGTCCCATAAAGAACTCCATTCAAAGTTATGTAACAACAATTGTTACTAAAAGTCAAATGGTACCCATTTCTATTTAAACAAGAAATAGAAATGAGGTTCTTTATCAACCAAGGAACATAAAAGCAATTGTCCAGTTCTAAGACAAGTCCTAGGAGTTTCAACAAATACGATCCGATGGCGGAACCTTTGCTCCATTCCCAACACATAAATTTGACTTTCCCTTGACGAGTCTTCTTCTATTCCTTAGCCCATGTATGTCATTACATATATGTGAGCCACACCCAGTATCCAATACCCAAGTGTCTAAGGAAATAGAATGACAATCAATAAAGAAGATTTCTGAAGAAGATGGGGCATCCGATGCCTTATCCTTCTTCATGGACTCAAGATAAATCTTGCACTTTCTTCGCAAATGGCTCTCCTTGCCATAATGATGGCAAGTGCCCTTTTGAGCTGGTTCTTCCTTTTAGCCTTTTTCTTCTTCCCCTTCTGTTGTTCCTTTGACTCCCTCTTAGAACCTTTCTTCGAGGAATCAACTAACAACACTGTCCCCTACTCATGCTTCTCAGAAGGCTCCACAGTCTTCAAAGATGTTGAGCAAGACTAGATGAACCTCCTTGCATCTCAGAGGTGAAGAGGAGCTTGGAGACTTCGAACCTTTCGAATCTCACTTGCTCATCAACCAACTCACAGAGATGAAGGACTACGAAATGAGCATCCATATGCTCATGCTGCTTTCGTAGCTTGGGTTCCATCGCGGCTAGCATGATGCAACTCATTTGTTCAGAATCACTCACATGTTTCTGATAGACCAACAATTGGTCCAGAGTTGCATCGTCACTAGGACGGGCGGGAAGAGGCGCTTCGAGGACATTTGCAAGCTTTTCAACATTGAGAACAATTCTCAAGCTTCTAAGCCAGTCCATGAAGCTCGGCCCAGTCAATTTATTTGAATCCAAAATGGAACGCAAATTCAAACACATCATGATCAATATATTAACTTAGAAATACAAAACGAGCATATATGAGAAAGATGATTTTAAAATGCATCAATATACATTTATAAATCCCATTCATTTTTCGAATTTCAAAACCCTTAAAATCACTTCGGGAGATCGTAGGTCCATCTCCGAATGGGCTGATATCCATCATAGATAAGAACAACCTTGGAGTGAGTCCAACAAGCCATTCTTAGCTATGATGGTGGGTATCAAGTATACCGATTACATATCATGTATATGTAACTATCACAATGTGCTATCAACTAATTGAATGTTTACACATACATTGGGTTGTTAACACATTAACAAGTATGCATCATATGCATAGCACCCAACTTCACCTCTCTTCACATCGACCTTGGAGTGAGTCCAACAAATCGATGCTCCAAGTTAAAGCCGACCCATTAATCGTGAAATAGTTTTAATATGGTTAGAGCGCATTCAACCAATTAGCCAGGCTTGGAGTGAGTCCAACAACCCAAACTAACGATTGACCTCTGACTCTTACCATATTAGAGTTAAACTATTCCAATGATTTGAACATGTTCAGTTCGAGCCGGGCTTGAGTGAGTCCAACAACCCAAACAAGAAATGTAACTCTGGTTCTAACCATATTAATGGAAGGTGTAGGCTTTAATATTGAGTTAGGGTTTTTATGTCTCATCCTCTTTGCATGCAAATAACTATTATCTACATGGCATGGCATACATGGCATACATCTACATGTCACGACACGCATGGCATAATGTTATGCATCTAATGCAATTACACGGCATACAATTATGTCATGTATATATTTCCTTATATGTCATAACTATTTATGGAAATAAAATATGTTTAAGATTTGATTCTCCAAATCAAATCATAATTAAATTAGGAAACAAATTTCCAAATCTAATCACATATTTTATTCATGGAATTATTTGATTAAGGAAAATCTATTTAGGAAACTAATTTCCTAAATCATTAAAACTACTTATGGAAATAAAATATTTTAAGATTTGATTTCCCAAATCAAATCATGATTAAATTAGGAAACAAATTTCCAGAATCTAATCAAATATTTTATTTATGGAATATATCAATTTCCATAAATACTTCCAACTTTCCAAAAGTGGAAGATTTCCATAAATACTTCTAGACTTTCCAAAATTGAAAAATTTCCATAAATACTTCTAAATTTCCAAAATTAGAAAATTTCCAGAAATACATTATGACTATCGAAACCATTTTACGATTATGTCAAACACAACCTGGGCTCGATACCATCTTGGGTTTCCGCACAGGCAGGTGTGTGTTCGATCATGTTTCGTAAACATGAGCACAGCGGAAGCAATAAGAAATAATAAATACTCCTATTTATTACAACACACACAACACACGCATGCTATTACAACAAGTGTAGACATAACCGTAAATTAAAATTGCAATAAAAGGAAATTAAACTACGTTATACCTTTCGTATGACGTGTAGCGGGAACGGCATCAACCGGAACGATCCTCGTAAGAATCGTCTCTATCCGTATCCACGCCGAGATCCTCGGGATGACTTCGCTAAGTCACGAGCTTCGTCTTCGTACGGGTTACTAGCCTCGTGTTGAAGACGACGTGATCGAGAGATGATCACGATCCGAATCCAAATTCGGATCCTAAAACGAGTTCTCAAAACTCGCTTCTCCGGAGAGGTGTTCGTCAACCGTTTGACGAATCCTTCGTCCTCCACCTCAGAGGATTACCGGAGATCAAATCCCCGGTAAGTTAGCCACTGTCGTAGCACTAACCGTCGTCCAAACGACGCTCCGACGAGAGGAGGAGAAGCTGTCCAGAAAACTGGACAGCTTGGTGGAGGAGTAGGCGCCGGCCAAAACAAGGAGAGAAAAGGCTCACCTTGATGCCGAACCTATAGGAGATCACCGGAGGGTCGCCGGAGGTTCACCGGCTGGAGCTTGGACGCCGGCAAGGGTCTTGGACGGCGGCACAAAGGATGGGCGGCGGCCACTTAGGGTTGGGCGCCGAATTCACCAACAAGGGTGGGCGGCAACTCTATGTTGGGCGGCAACTCTTCATTGGGTGTTAGGGTTAGGGTTTAAGCCCTATTTTATAGAGAACTAATTCTCTTAATGGTTAATGGATCATATCCATAAAGCCCGTTAACCCGCTCCATTAAGATAAGTTAAAATAAACCAAACCATGATGGTTTATTTTAAGTTAAAACGAACCGAACCAACCTTTGGTTCATTCGTTTAATATAAACCAAACCATTTGGTTTATTCTCATCCATTGGATTAGAACCAAACCATTTTGGTCCATCCATTATGTCTTCATAAGACACTGCCCATCCACGCTTCCATTGCGACTGAAACAATTTCATGCTCGCTTTATGTTTGGTCCAACCAAACATAGTTTCTCTCGGTCTGAGAATCCCATTCTCAAGCTCGTTTTAAATCCTTTGGATTACACTCGTTGTGCGTGTGACCAAATAGGTTCTCGGTTTATGTTGGCCGTCTATAATTAACCATTAATTATAGAACGATCATGAGTGGCACTTAGTAGTACATCATGATCCCCAATTAACCTAAAAGATCAACGGTTGATCCAGAACTATTTCTGAAACCCTTCAGCAGCTCGAATGAATCGTGCCCCATTCCCTTCACTCATCTTATACCCACTTGGTTCAGGACATGGTCTATTGTGTCAGTCCCCACTAGGCTGACTACGTCACACCTAGCCCAAGTATCATTTCCTCGTCCTACGGATTCTAGTTACTCCACATGTATCGAAGAATACCTTACTCTAAACATGTAATGCTTTGGCCAAAGACTTTAGTAACAATCCGACGAGAGGCCATGGGTATACATCTCCTCGCAAGGAGTGGTGAATCCTTTATAGGCTATTCAAACACCTTCGATCACTTCGACTTATACCCAATCATCCCGGGTCCACATCTCCTTAGAGATGTTTGTTTAAGATGCCAAAGCATAAGTCTTTATGATCAAGATGACTTGAATACCGCAAGTCAAAGGAACATCGCACTTAAGCCACGGTAAGAACTTCATTGACATATCTATATATGCAGAGAACCATATGAAGTCTTACGGCTGGTCACTCCAATGAACTAGTTACCATAACTAGCATCCATGATCAACTCCGGACATCACTATGTCTCCAGCCAGTGAGAATCAGCTGCTTGGATACACCAAGGAGTATACCTCGTGCTAGTCTCGACAGAATTGATGGTGTCCAAATCCATCAATTCATCGACTAGGGATAATTCCGATACATCACAATTACACATGTAGAGATACTCACTAGTTGTGATCCAATCACAAATTCTCTCATACTGTGAATCGTATCGTGGACATTCAGTAAATGAGTTTAAGATCCAATCAAATACATTAAACATGTATACTCAAATAGTGAATCTTCATTTATCATATAAATGGTTCATACATAAGGCGATTGCCTTAGGACATCTCTCATATATTACTAACAGTATCATCAGTCGACTGATGTGTGATCCGTTAAAACTTGACCAACGTGGATCTGGCCGTTATGAGACAATGGCTACAGGACCGGTCGACTGATGGTCACGATCAGTCGACTGATGGGCACGAAATCATCTTGATGCAGGTTATAAATGGAGCTCAAGAGGAAGGATTTCGCCAAGAATTTTGTAAAGCTATTGGAGGGGAATTGCTACTGCATTCCAGACCTTCAAAAGCCATCTAAAGCAAGCAACAAGCAAAGGGTTCAAAGCAAGCGTTGTAAAGTGTTTCTTTACGTGTATTTCGTATTTGTCATTGTATTGCTTGTATTTCATATTACTTAGTGTAATTGCTTTTGAGAGGTTTCTCCACCTCCGACGTGTTGTCGAGAAGGAGTGTTATAGTTAGTGTCATGCGCATAACTAGAGCTTGGTGAGCTCGCCTGTGGAGTAGGAACCATTCGGTTCCGAACTACGTATATCTTGTGTATGCTTGTATGTGTTGTTAGTATTTTCATTATCATTGTTATTCCACTGTGCTAACAATAATCATAGATGAGCGACACAAGAAGAACGATCGTATTCCACCATACGACGATTGAGGGCTATTCACCCCCTCTAGCCGACCACCATCGACCCTACATGTATCAATCTCACTATTTTGTGGGTAAAATAATTTTTAAATATTTTTCACCCATAATATTTGTGATAAGTAATGTACATACAAAATTTCATGATTTTTAAATGCATGTATATTTACTTATGAATTTCAGAACTTAGGTTCTAAAACACGATTTACGATTTGTAGTTATCGATCATCGCCATGGATGGCGATCGATCGATGAAATAGATTGGATGATTTACATGAGTCAACTGTCAGGCTAATTTCGAGTTAACCATGGTTGTTAGGCCTATGTTCAGCTATATTTTGGTCCCCTAACCACTCCTAATCCTAGGACATGCTTTGAAGAGCATTAGAAAGGGTGGAAATCCATTGGATATGGATTAGGAGAAGTGTTTAGGGTGAGTATCAATTTTAAGGTGTGTGTGAGTTCATTGTTGAACTTTGCCTTAATTTTGATTATTTAAATGTTCCTATTGGCTTAGGGACTCTCCAAGGACATTGTTGGTGCAATAGTCAAGGGGGAACAAGTCTTTAGGGGGAGGTATCCATCATAGGAAGATGAATGTGTATTTTTCCTCATGGGAGGAAAATTTGGGATTGCCTCTCTTAAGGGATATGAGACTTATCACTAGAAAGATTGTAGACATGTGTTTTCTTCCAAGGGAGAGATTGTAAGATCTCATTGGGATATGAGACATTCATACCCTTGGGGAGGACCTTTTTCATGTATGTCAAAAAGGGGGAGAAGTTACCAATTAGGATAGTTGGAATTCTCATTGGGATGTGAGAATTGCCAATTGGGATAATTGGTAGACTTGAGTTTGAGGTTTTGTCAAACATCAAAAAGGGGGAGATTGTTGGTGCAATCGGCCCAGGACTCGAGTTTGACTCGAACTGTATTTTGATGTTAGATAAAATGCATGACATGCGATTGTCATGGGAAGTCTGACATAGGGTTGGCCACGTAAATCCAAGTGTGTAGCCTTGGTGGTGTTGGGAAAATCCAAGCACAGGGCTTGGTGTTGGAAAGCCCAAGTGTGTAGCCTTGGCGGTGAAAGTCCAAGCATGGGGCTTAGCATGGAAAATACAAGCATGAAGCTTGGTGTGGGAAGTCTTGAGGACTCAGTAAGTTCACTAGGCTCGGGGTCCTTGAGTCGGTGAAGGATGACATTGCAAAGTCATGCGCTTGGTGCACCCGAGGGACCGCCGGACGGGGAGCGAATGGAGTGAGGCCCAAGGGAAGCATACTTCGAAGGCAAGATGCACGAACGATGGCATTGCGAAGCCATGCGCTTGGTGCATCTGAGGGACGTAGGCCGAGGGAAGAGAGCTTCGGTGGGGAATTCCATGAGAGGATGAAGTGGACTTGGCCAAGTGGCTAAGACTGAGTGTCGGAGGCTCAAACAACTTGGTGTTTGAGGTTTTACTCGACATCAGTCGACTGCTCTAGGTCGAGTGGACTCGACTGGTGTTCGAATGACCAGGTTTTGGGCGAACAATCGACTGCCAAGGAGGGCAGTCGACTGCCGACGCCATCAGTGGACTGATGATGGAGATCAGTCGACTGATCAGGGCGAATTCGGGCACAGAATGTGTTCTAGTCGAGTGATCACGCCGAGCACTCGACTGATGGGTAGGATCAGTCGACTGATGGTTATCCGTTGGGTTTTTGCCAACGTGGATTTGACCATTGTGAGACAACGGCTACAACAACAGTTGATTGGAGGTCACAAGCAGTCGACTGATCGGCACGAAATCAGCCCGAGTCAAGCATAAAAGGAGGAGTTTGGGGGAGGATTTTAACAAGACTTTTGGGGAGATTTTGGAGGGGAATTGCTGCTGCATTCTAGACCTTCAAGAGCCAAACCAAAGCAAGCAACAAGCAAAAGTGATCAAATCCATTTGTGTAAAGATTTCATTTGTGTTCTTTGTATTTGCTTGTATTTTTATATTACCGCAATAATTTCTTGTACGAGGTTTCTCCACCTCCGACGTGTTGTTGAGAAGGAGTGTTGTTAGTGCCATGCGCATAACACAAGCTCGTTGAGCTCACCCGTGGAGTAGGAACCCTAAGGTTCCGAACCACGTATATCTTCTGTCGTGTGCTTGTATTCTTATTGTGTATTTGTTTTATTATCATTCTGCTGCACATTAACAAGAATTGTAGACGAGCACGCGAAGATCGATCAAATTCCACCGTACACGAAAGAGGGCTATTCACCCCCCTCTAGCCGGCCACCGACGTTCCAACAATGATCATGCTTAGGGTTAGTTTTTATGTCATGTGTTACTTAGATTGTATTCGTATGCCATGACATCATGATTATTGGCACATGTTTATTTATGTTATCATTAGATGCCATAATCATCTTTCATTCATTTAGGGATAATTAAAATTGATTTAAGGACTATGGCATAATTTGAAGTCCCATGTATAAGGGAATCAAATAGAGTTGCCTAGGAAAATACATGAAACCCTAATAACACCAAAACCCACATCTCACAAGAATATTTGACTTGTGTGTGTTTTGATACACCCTAAACATATGCGAGATGATAGGAAATGAGTTAAGTTCAAGGTGCATAGATATTGCATCTAGATGAACTCAAACTTCTCATATACCATGGATAAATCATGAGGAAAGCTTATGTACAAGTCATGTGCATTAAGTTCATAGATCATGGTCTAATATAAGGTTTTAAAAGATTTCAAAATCATTTTAAAAAAACTTGATGTAGTCTATCTTTTGATAGAAGTCACCATTGAAGAAATTGATATAAAATAGGTCAAAAGCATTGAAGTTATCAATGGTTTTGAGTTTTGTATCAATCTCACTATTTTTTAGATATTTTATTTTTCAAATATTTTTCACCCATAATGATTGATATAAGTATTATACATATGAATTTTCATGATTTTTCAAAGTATGTATAATTACTTATGATTTTTCGAATTTCAATTCTGAAAATTAGATTTTTGCACTTGCAGAAATCAGTCGACTGCTATGGATGGTAGTCGACTGATGTCAAGGGCTATTGACTGTTGACTGAAAGCGATTGCCAGGCCTGATTTCGGGTAAACAAGGTTTGTTTGGCCTAATTTTAACTATGTTAGGCTACCCTAACTACTCCTAACTCTAGGATATATTTTGGAAAGCATTATAAAGGGTGAAAATCTATTGGATATGGATTAGGAGAGTTGATTAGGGTGTGTATCAATTTTAAGGTGCGTGAAAGTTCAAGTCTGAACTTTTACCCTTAATTTTGATGGTTTAGTGTTCCTATAGGCTTAGGGACTCTCCAAGGACATTATTGGTGCATGGTCAAGGGGGAGCAAGCCTTTAGAGGAGGTTATCTATCATGGGATGATGGATGTATTCTTTCTCATAAGGAGGAGAATTTAGAGATTGGAACAGTTTGAAAGATTACCTCTCTTTAGTGATATGAGACTTATCACTAGGAAGAGTGAAGGCATTCTAGATGTTTTTGGACCAAGGGGGAGATTATAAGATCTCATTGGGATATAAGACATTGATACCCTTGGGGAGAGAACCTTTTTGATGTATGTCAAAAAGGGGGAGAATTTGAATGAGAATTTGGAATTCTAAATTTGGATAATTGAGAGGATTGGATTGAGTTAGTGTTCTAACTCAAAAGTGTTTGGTTTTTGTCAAACATCAAAAAGAGGGAGATTGTTGGTGCAATCATCCCAGGTCACGATCGACCTGACTTGAGTTTACCTCTAGTAGTGTTTTGATGTCTGACGATGAGTTGACCATTGTTTGACAATGGATTGAATATATGGTTGACATGGGGTTGACCATATGATGGAGAAGTCCAAGTGGGACACTTGGCATGGGAAATTCTAAGTCATGAGTACTTGGCATGGAATGTCCAAGCATAGGTCATGGAAATGGTAAAGTCCAAGTTTTGTGTACTTGGCATGGAAAGTCCAAGCATGGGTCTTGGCCAGGGAAAGTCCAAGCTTGAGTCTTGGCAATTGGAAAGTCCAACATGGAGTTGGCATGGAAATTCCAAGGGTGTAGTCTTGGCCACGTAAGTCCAAGTGTGTAGTCTTGACGATGAAAGTCTAAGTCATGGGTACTTGGCAATTGGGAAGTCCAAGGGTTGATATTGGCGGTGTAAAGTCCAAGGGTGGAGTCCAAGGGTTGATATTGGCGGTATAGACTAGCTTAGCTTGATAATAGCCGATGGAAGCACCTGAAGGCTAGCATATGGATGAACAAGTCAAGGATGACTTGGAGGGATCCGATAGGCGTGAGGCTGATGGAGGTGGCTAGAAGGCTTAGGTCTAGGCTAAGGGTGGTCTAGCAAGTATGAGGTCATCATACTTGGGTTAAACCTCATGGTTAAGGTGTATCAATTGATTAGGGTTATGGAGCAGTTGACTGGTCAAGTATTTTGACACTTGGCAACCGAGTCGACACTGAGCAATCGACTGGGATTATGACCAGTCGACTACCATGAGTCGACTGACGTTTGACTGCGGCAAGTGGCCTTGGCAATTGACTGCCAGCATTAGGCAGTCGATTGGACATGAGCAGTCGACTGCCATGGAGGACAGTCAACTACTGGTTTTGGTCACGAGCATAGAAAGCTCGGTAGCTAATTGAGAAGTTGGCTACTGGCTTGACAGTCGACTAACAGTGTATTCGTTGGCTTGAATGCCAACGTGGATTAAGTCCATTGTGAGACAATGACACTGTTGGCAGTCGACTGGGCCTTATGGTAGTTGACTGCCAGGCATGTAATCAACCCGATGTAGGGATAAAAGGGGCATCTCATGGAGGATTTCATCCATGGTTTCTTGGTAGGTTGTTGAGGCAATTTGAAGGCGAAGTGCAAGAGCATTTCAGGGTCCTTCAAGCTTATCCAAGCAACCAACAAGCAAAGCATTCAAAGCCCTAGTTTGTAAAGTTCTCTTTACATTTCGGTTGTATTTATTTGTATTTGCTTGTATATCTTGTTTATTGTTGTAAACACTTGTATGAGTTTTCTCCACCTCCGGTGTGTCACCGAGAAGAAGATTTATTAGTGGTGTGCACATCACTAGAGCTCGTTGAGCTCGCCCCGTGGAGTAGGAACCCTAAGGTTCTGAACCACGTATATTCTTGCATTTTGATTGTTCTTGTGGGTTTGTATTCATATTCGTATTGTATTTTCTATTCCGCTGCGTACTAATGATTGTGTAGATATGAACACGAAAGAATTCCATAATCGACGCTATTCACCCCTCTCTAGCGACGTACAATCCCCAACAAAGGCTTGCTCCCCCTTTACCATTGCACCAACAATGGCCTTGAAGAGTTCCTAAGCCGATATGAAATCTAACCAACCGAAAATAAGGATAAAAGTTTAAACTTAAACTTTAGCCTCCCTTAATATTCTATACTCCACTCTAACTAATGCTCCTAATCATTTTCAATGATAATTTCACCCTTCCAATGCTTGTCCAAGCATACTAGAGGGTCAGGAGCAGTTAGGGTACTTAGGGTTGTTGATAAATGGCTAAGAAAATCTTGTTTAGCCAATATCAAACACGACAGTCGACTGGTCCAAGTAGTAGTCGACTAGTTTTTGCAATTTGCAGAAAATAGTTTTCAGATCGAGATTTGAAAATTCATAAGTAATTATACGTTCTTCTAAAAATCTTGAAATTTCATGTATAATACTTATGTCAAACATTATGGGTGAAAATAGTTTTAAATTAAAATACTCATTATTTTGAAAGATTGATACAAAGTTCAAAAGCATTGAAACTTTCAATGTTTTATCTAACTTTGTGTCAATATCATCAATGGTGATTGCTATCAAAAGATAAACTTCACCAAGATTTTCTAAAATAATTTTAAAATATTTTCAAAATCTTATATTGAATCATGGTCAATGGGCTCAATGTACATGACTTGTACATTAGCTTTTCTCATAATTTATCATTATAGTTCAATGAGTTCTAAGTTCATATCGATACAATATATGAGAATCTCGAACCTAACTCATTTTCCTAACATCTCACATGTGTCTAGGGTGTATCAATACACACACATGTCATCCTTAAGATCTTTGTGAGATATGAGTTTTGTTCTTCCCTAAATCTAAGGGCTCATGCATTATATCTAGGCAAATCCATTTAATTCCTTTATCTAGGACATCAAATAATAACATTGTCCTTAAATTCAATTTTAATAATCCCAATGCATGAGTTATGATCATGCCATAAATGATTTTCATAATTAAAAGTATTTGCCAATGATGCGTGATGTCATAGCATGATATAATTAAACTAAGCATTATCATGACATTTTAAATAATCATATTAAGCATGATGTCATGACATAGTAAAGATAATCGAAGCATAAGCATGACATACATGCTGCACAACAAAAACATGTTATGAACAATAGAGCACACAATTCTACAATCAAATAGTGGAAAGTTTAATATTTTATTTATCAGAGCCATTTATGATTTAATCATTGTAAGTAAGGAAACTATCCCATCCGATTTAGTTTTTTCTTGTCGGAAAATTTTAACTGGAGCAATACGTGTAAACATGAATACAATCCTAGCTACTAGCCACCAGCGTTGTTGATTGGAGGTGGTGGAGGAGGTGGAGGCTACTGACTCAGAGTTCAACTCCGCATCATCTCGTACATCTCGAACTGACGCTTCTCGATCTGAGTCAACTGGTGAGCCATAGAGGAATGCTCGAGGTTGAGCTCCTTGAGGCATGTGTCCATGGTCTCATGGAGTTCCTCCAACCTAGAGTCTAGGCGTGCAAGTCCACCAGAGTGAGTCTGAGGGAGAATATCCTCCCCCTCTGAATCCTGCTCTGCCTCCATGGTTTCTTGATGCTGCCCTATCCACTCCATCTGTCCGTAGCCTATAACCATCCCCGCCAGTGGGAAGTGCCTCAGGGTAATGCGATTTATGGTGTAGGATCGAAGTTATCCGAGAGAGGGGGGTGAATATTGGAATTTGAAATTTTCTTTTAAAAACCTATTTTATCTTTTTAAACAATTAAGAGTTATTGTAGCGGAAATTAAATGAACAAGAACACAAGTCTTTTACTTGGTTCACAACCCGAGTCGGGTTGTTACTCCAAGGCCTGTAGCTCTCTCAGAGCTATCTCGTGGGCAATGCACTAAAGTGCCCTCTGATTCGAAACTCTCGAACTCGGAGGGTGTTGCTTTTATAAGAATGAGGGTAAGGTAACAAACTACCTTCCCTCTACAATTTAAGTACAATAAGAAACAATTAAGTACACCAACATAAATATATCGACACTTCTTTTGAATGTGGAAATATGGCTCGTAGTGTGAAGTGTTGGCGTGTAGATGCTTGTGTTGGGATTTTATATGAAAAATAGCATATGCGCAACGGAAAAATAGGATCCCTTCCAAGTGATCCTTGCGAAAGAAAACCTCGTACAAAACAAATTTCTCTAAACCTATCTTATAGGAGAATATTACCTTTGTTGCGTGCCCTTTGTAATCCCGCTTCTCCTTGGATGTGTTGGATCTTTTAGCACGTTCAAGTGTCCGTGCCTCTATATGTATCCACACGAGCAAGCTCTTGTCTCACAAAAGAAACTAGAAGAGCTCTCCTTTACTTCTTGCTAGAGAAGTCCCTAAAGGAGAGGAAAGTAGGGAAAGAGAGAAAGGAAGAAGAAGACCACTCTTCTTGCTAGCCTACACTCACAAAAACCACACAACCAAAGCCTCTCCCACCAAGCTCTCACCAAGCCTCAAGCTTCCACACTTCAACCCCTTTGGCCGGCCACCCCATGGGGTGTTTTATAGGATTGGAAAAACCTTTCATCTCCTATCACATTCAATGCAATCAATGGCATTGAAAGATAATCTCCTTGTTTGGCCGGCCACATGTGGGGGAAATCCAAAGGTCAAAACCCTTTGTCTCCTTCCACCTCATCAAGCTTAGGTGGCATGCTTTTGTGGCATGCTTAGGTGGCATGCTTATGTGGCATTCATGGATGTTGAATTAATCTTATTAATTCAATAAGCTTATGTTATCATATTGAATTAATCTCATTAAATCAATAAGGTAACATATTGAGTTAATCTTATTAAATCAATTAAGCTTAGCATATTGAATTAATCTCATTAAATCAATAAGCTAAAATTCTCATTAAGCTTAAAGTCCAAAAACCATTTTGTACTTAAGCTTATTCCCAAATTATTCTAGTCAAACTAGAATGCACTAATTCTTCTAATCATCATGCTCTTTGTGTGTGACCCTATAGGCTCTCATAACGTTGGCAGTGGATCTAAACTCTTTTAGATACACAAGCAATGAGCGGCATCTAGCAATACATCATTGCTACCCAAGTTACAAGATAAGTCAAGATCCGACTAACCTTTCCGTGACTACTATAATGTATGACCGTGTCCTTCTATCCTTGATATTAGATTGACCAATGAGGCATAGACCATGTCATCCTCGATCAATCTATGTGTTTCTTGATCCCTGAGTAAACTAACTCAAACAAATGAGCTCAATATCTCATATTGACTCATTCGAGCATGGCCATGCATTTTAGTAGTTCTACTCAATCAAGGGGCCCACAGATATCACTCCCGTCATATGGGAGGGATAGATCGCATCTACATCACTCACATCCCTCCGTATAATTTGTTATATACCCAATAATCGCCTTTATGGTCCACCCTGTTACGGGTGACGTTTGACGATACCAAAGTACATAACTCCTTATGTAGGAAACCGTAGTGACTTCAGGTTTAAGGACTATTCATACCAATAGTCACATGAGAAAGTTTATGACACTCATATGACGATCCATGAAACTTTCTCATGGCGGGTCAGTTCAGTCTATATTCTCTAATATATACCCATGTGTCAACTTGATATCATATATCCATGACTTGTGAGATCAAGTCATCAATTGACCTACATGCTAGTCTTTATGTATTAATGTTGCCCTTGCATATTAATACTTGACTAGGAACATTTAGGAAAGTGTTCTCTACAGCCTCTCATAATCAATTCTGCCAATTGATGTGCTGTAGATAAGAACCTACTTTTCTAGGGCATTATTATATTTAATTTAACTGGCACAAGCAAGATGTAAATATAATAACCAATCCTTTGCCTTTATAGAATATGATACAAAATGTTCCCTATTCAACCATCGCATGATTAGTTCTAGGGCTATAACTACAATCTCCCACTAGCACTAGTACCAATCACTATAATATCTGATACCTAGTGACCTAGTGTGACCATCATGCTTCCTCTGTGCCAAAGCCTTGGTCAGTGGATCTGCGATGTTAGCTTTTGTTGGTACTCTGCATATCCTCACATCTCCTCTATCAATGATCTCTCGAATGAGATGGAAGCGCCGCAGTATGTGTTTGGTCCGCTGATGTGATCGAGGTTCCTTAGCCTGTGCAATAGCCCCATTGTTGTCACAATAGAGGTCTATTGGATCTACAATGCTAGGAACTACCCCAAGTTCACTGATGAACTTGCGGAGCCAAACAACCTCCTTTCTTTGCATCGACGCAATATATACCTATTGTAGAATCGACAATCGTGTCACCTTCAAACTTTTCCAGCTCACAGCTCCACCATTCAGGCAAAACACGTACCCCGATTACGATCTATAGTCATCCTTATTTGTTTGGAAGCTTGCATCACTGTAACCCTTTACAGTTAGCTCCTCATTGCCTCCAAATATCAGGAAATATTCTTTCGTTCTTCGTAAGTATTTAAGAATATTTTTTACTGCTATCCAGTGACTTTCACCTGGATCCGACTGGTATCTACTCGTCATGCTCAAAGCATACGAGACGCGTCGAGCAGTACAAAGCATGGCGTACATGATAGACCCTATAGCAGATGCATAAGGGATCTTATCCATGTGATCTCTCTCCTCCTTAGAAGAGGGACATTGAGTCTTCGAAAGACTCACACCATGTGATAAAGGCAGAAATCCTTTCTTGGAATTTTGCATAGCAAAATGATCTAGCACTTTATCAATGTATGTACTCTGACTTAGGCCAAGTAATCTTTTAGATCTATCTCTATAGATCTTGATGCCTAGAATATAGGCAGCTTCACCTAAGTCTTTCATCGAGAAATAATTCCCTAACCACATCTTCACAAACTGGAGTGAGGGAATATCATTTCCGATGAGAAGTATGTCATCTACATACAAGACAAGAAATACAACTGTGCTCCCACTATTTCTCTTGTAGACACAAGGTTCATCTTCATTCTTGATGAAACCAAACTCCTTGATTGCATCATCGAATCGAAGATTCCAGCTTCGAGAGGCTTGCTTTAGTCCATAAATGGACCTTTGCAGTTTGCATACCTTTCCAGGATGCTTTGGATCTTTAAAACCCTCAGGCTGTGTCATGTACACATCCTCGAGTAGCTTTCCATTCAGAAAAGCGGTTTTGACATCCATCTGCCAGATCTCATAATCGTGGTAGGCTGCAATAGCAAGTATGATTTGAATGGATTTAAGCATCGCAACTGGTGAAAAGGTTTCATCATAGTCAATACCATGAATTTGTTTGAATCCTTTAGCCACCAATCTACCTTTATAGGTATGCTTATTACCATCCATGTCAGTCTTTACTTTAAAGACCCACTTACACCCAATGGGTTTTACCCCTTCAGGTGGATCAACCAAAGTCCATACTTGGTTAGTGTACATGGATTCCATTTCGGATCTCATGGCCTCTAGCCATTTCTCAGAATCTGGACTCATCATAGCTTCTTGATAGGATGTAGGCTCGTCAAGATCGACAAGAAATACTTCACCGTTGTCAGTCAAGAGAAAAGAATATCTCTCGGGTTGATGACGGATCCTATCAGATCTACGAAGAGGTTGGTCTACTTGAACAGGTGTTTGCTCCACAACTCTTTGGGCAACAATTTCTGTTGGTGCAATCGGCCCAGGTCACGATTGACCAGGACTCGAGTTTGACTCGAGTGATGTTTTGATGTTTCGACAAAAACATATGACAATGTAATTGTCATGGGAAAGTCCAAGTCTTGAGTACTTGGCATGAAAAGTCCAAGTGGGACACTTGGCACATGAAAAGTCCAAGCATGGGTCTTGGCAATGTAAAAGTCCAACATGGGTTGGCAAGGAAAGTCCAAGTGGAACACTTGGCATTTGGTAAAGTCCAAGTCTTGAGTACTTGGCATGAAAAGTCCAAGTGGGACACTTGGCACATGAAAAGTCCAAGCATGGGTCTTGGCAATGTAAAAGTCCAACATGGGTTGGCAAGGAAAGTCCAAGTGGAACACTTGGCATTTGGGAAAGTCCAAGTCTTGAGTACTTGGCATGAGAAGTCCAAGCATGGGTCTTGGCAAATGAGAAGTCCAAGCATGGATCTTGGCAAATGGAAAGTCCAAGCATGGGTCTTGGCATGAAAAGTCCAACATGGGTTGGCAAGGAAAGTCCAAGCATGGTCTTGGCATGGAAAGTCCAACATGGGTTGGCAAGGGAAAGTCCAAGCTTGAGTCTTGGCATTTGAGAAGTACAAGGGTTTGATATTGGCAACGTAAAGTCCAAGCGGGAGTCTTGGCAGCATAAGACCAATGGTTGGCGGCGTAAAGTCCAAGCGGAGTCTTGGCAGCGTAAGTCCAATGTGCCTTGGCGGTGTAGACACCGTTAGCATGACATAGCCGAGGGAAGCACCTGGAGGCTAGCACGATGGATGAACAAGTCATGGATGACTTGGAGGGATCCGAGAGGCGTGAGGCTGATGGAGGTGGCTAGAAGGCTTAGGTCTAGGCTAAGGGTGGTCTAGCAAGTATGGGGGCACCATACTTGGGTTAAAACCTTATTCTTGAGGTTGGCGATCGTATTATGGGTTCACCGCCGTGAGTCGACGAGTTGAGTTCGATCACGAGTGTCGAGCACGAGCGCTCAGAGCCGATGGCGCGACGATTACGGGCGTTAGCGATCGCCAATGTTGGCAGTCGACTGCCAAGAGATCCGTTGGAGTTTTTCCAGTGTGGATCGAGCCGTTGTCTCACGACAACAGTGACATCAGTCGACTGGTGACTTATGGCAGTCGACTGATGGGCGGAAATCTAGATCGCGCGGAAGGATAAAAGGAGCTCGACGGGAGGATTTTTGGTAATGGTTTCTTGAGCATCTTTGGGGCGATTTGTTGCTGCAAATCAGAGTCTCCAAGACCACTCTTCAAGCAACCAAAAGCAAGCAATCCAAAGCATTTGTAAAGTGTTTTTTTACTTGTATTGCATTATTCTTCATTGTATTTGCTTGTTGCTTTTAGATTATTGTTGTAATCTATTGTAAGAGGTTTCTCCACCTCCGACTTGTGTCGAGAAGGAGTATTTGTGATTAGTGATTGCATTGGCATCGCTAGAGCTCGTTAGAGCTCAATCCGTGGAGTAGGAACCGTTTCGGTTCCGAACCACGTTATATCTCGTGTTGTGTTTGTGTTCGTGATTGTTTGTGTTTCGTTATTGCTTTCATTTCTATATTCCGCTGCGCTAACGAAATTGTAGACACGATCACGATCGAATTCCATCTTCATACGGTCACATCGCTATTCACCCCCCCTCTAGCGGCGTCAAATCTCCAACAAGTGGTATCAGAGCCAGGTTGCTCTTCAACGGATTAACAACCGGGAGCAAGACGCTAGAGGGTAAAAGATGGAAGTCCAAGATCAATTAGGTTGGGACATCAACACACCGGTGCCCTACACTCTATACGGACGGGAAGGATTCAATTCTTGGAAGGGAAGAATTGAGGATTTTATTATGATGAGAGACTTTGAGGAATGGTCCATTTTGATGGATGGATTTGAATATCCAAGAGGACCAAGAGGTGGATTCCTCAAGAAGAAAAGATGGACCGAAGAGCAAGTTCAAGCATCCGAGAAAAATGATAAGGTGATAAAATTTTTAATTGATTTAATGCCTAACAATATCTTGTGTATGTTAGGTAATTATGTAGATGCTAAAGAGTTATAGAGCCAAGTGGCAAAGCTCCATGAAAACTCATCATCGGTCCAAGAAGAAGAAGAAGAAGAAGAGGAGGAGTGCTCACCCTCTCAAGCTCAAGAAAGTTCACCATCAATTCAAGAAGATAAGGAGGGTGAAGATGAGAGATCATCCTCACAAGGAAGTGAGGATTCGAAGGTTGATAGGGAATCAACATCCGGATCAGAAGAGGTGGAGGAAGTGGAAGAAACATCCACCTCAAGGATTGAGGGGGAGGAGAGAACCTCAACACCGGAGCAACAAGAAGAACCATCTACATCCGGTAGAGAGGAAGAGCAAGCTCAAGAATCCACTCCAACCACCACAACCACCCTAGGTAACTCAAGCATGTCAATTAATAATAAAATGAATATTATATGCTTTGAGTGTAGGGAGAAAGGACACTACAAGAGTAAGTGTCCTAAACGGGTTAAGAAGACTCCACCCGTGCCAAAAGTCAAGGAGACCGGTCCCTCAATGCAAAAGAGCAAGGAGCAAGTGATTTGCTTCAAATGCCGGCTACCGGGACATTACCGGAGTCAATGCCCAAGAGGGAAGAAGAAGGGGCAACACAAGTAGGGGGAGCCTCTAGGGCAAACCCTAAGGTATTTTTAAATAAAGCTTTTTATTTAAATAATGCACCTTCTAAATTTAAAAATCAAAAGCATGCTAGAAATTTTAATTCTCTTGCAATTCATAAAGAGCATGCTAGAAGTAAGGAATTTTGCTTAGGTGCTAAAAATGTTTACCTTAGGAGTAAGGAGAAATTTGGGACTAATGTCCCTAAAAATATTTTACCTAAGGGCAAACCTAGGTCAAATAACTCAAGATCAATTTTACCTAGGGAGACAATTAGAAAGGTGCAAGAGCACCTAGGTCTAAACCCTAAATGGACTAGGCATATGCCTAGGAAGTCCAATGCCCAAGATTTAAATCAAAATTCTAAAATTGGGCAATTAGAATTAGAGAACCAAGCCTTGAGGTCAAGGCTTGAAAAACTTGAAAAGACCCTTAATGTGATACAAAATCAATTTAAAGGGTCTAGTGGTCAAAATCAAGGGTCCAAAAGTCAAAGTCAACACCTAGGACCTAAGAGTCAAAAGTCAACAAAGGGCAAGCAAGGTTTGGGTCACAAACCTAAGCCCAAGGTGACTTACCATAGTGTTCCATTAGATTATGGGACACTAGCTAGGTCTAGGAAGACCAAGGTCAATAGGGAAGTCATCCCTAGAGTTGACCATGGTGTGTGCCTAGTGGCTAAGGTTTCAAGGAAACCTAGGGTGGCCACTAAGAAGGTTGCAAGGGGAGTTACCCCTAGAGTCAACCTAGGTAAGACCCAAATGACCAAGGCTAACAAGCCTAGGAGGGTCATTAGGAAGGTATCTAGGAAGGTTATCCCTAAGGAATACCTAATTAACCCTAGGAGCTCAAATCGGTTTTGGGTTCCTAAGAGCGTGATTGATTCACGCTAGATGGGTTTAGGGTGTGCCAACCTTAAATGGATGGGTAGTTAACTCAACCATGGCAAAGGTGACACTTTAGGTTATTTTCAAGGTTATGGATACCTTGGAAATAGATTTGAATTTTAATCCTAAAAGGATTTTAGGATGTGCCAATATTAATTATGAAGTTTGATAAAATGATCAAAATTGACACAATTTAGGTTTAGAGGTTAGTGTGTCATTTTGGGTTTTTGGCACACTTGGGAGAAAAATAGAAATATGGCAAAATATAATTAATTATATGAAATGACAATTAATATTAAAATTTAGGTATTACTATACCTACATATTTTATATGTCATGCTTTGTTTGCCATATAACATGTCATGACATCATGCTTATTTTTAATCATTCCATATGTCATGTACATGTTTAGGATTAAGGATTAAATGTCATGTGTTTTTAGATTTCATATTATGCCATGACATCATGATTATGAGCATGTGTTTATCTATATCATCTCTAATGCCATAATCATTCATGCATTTAAGATATTTTGATTGAAATTGATTTAAGGACTATGACATGACTTGAAGTCCCATTTATAAGGGAATCAAGTAGGGTTGCCTTAGAGAATGCATGAAACCCTAGATTAGGATGAACAAAACCCACATCTCACATCCAATTGACATGTATGTATATTTATACACCATAGATACATGTGAGATGCTAGGATATGAGTTAAGTTCAAGGTGCATAGTTTTTGCATCTAGATGAACTAAAACTCATCTAATTCTATTAGTGGATCATTGGGAGAGCATGTGTACAAGTCTTGTACATAGAGCCCAAGGAATATGATCCAAAATAAGGTTTTGAAAACATTTTAAAATCATTTTGAAAAACCTTGGTGAAGTCTATCTTTTGATAGCAATCACCATTGATGAAGTTGATACAAAATAGGGCCAAAACATTGAAAATTTCAATGGTTTTGAGTTTTGTATCAAACTCACTATTTTATGGGTAAAATAATTTTCAAATATTTTTCACCCATTGTGTGTGTCATAAGTATTATACGTATGAATTTTCATGATTTTTCGAATTACGTATAATTATTTATGAATTTCCAAAATTCATTTCTGATAGCTGAAAATCGAGATTTTTTGATTATCGATCGGCCTCTAATGTGGCGATCGGTGATGATAATAATGTGATCGTGATTCTTGTCAGTCATTGCCAGTCATTCGGGTTAACAAGATTTGTTTAGCCCATATTCAGCTATGGAAAAGGTTCCTAATCACTCCTAACCCTAGGATATGCTTTAGAAAGTATTATAAAGGGTGAAAATCCATTGGATATGGATTAGAAGATGTGTTAGGTCAAAGTATCAAATTTAGGGTGAGTGAAAGTTCTATGTTGAACTTAGAACCTTAATTTTGATGGTTTAGAGTTCATATTGGCTTAGGAGCTTCCCAAGGACATTGTTGGTGCAATGGTCAAGGGGGAGCAAGCCTTTAGGGGGAGTTATCCATCTTGGGATGATGGATGTGTTTTTCTCCTTGGAGAGGAGAAGTTATTGGGAGAGTATCATCAATTGGGAAAATTGATGGGTTTTTGATACCCAATTTGGAAATTGGGAGAGTGAATAGGATTGTCTCTCTTGAGTGATATGGGACTTATCACTAGGACGATGGTAGACATCCTAGATATTTTTAGGTCGAAAAAGGGGGAGATTGTAAGATCTCATTGGGACATGAGACATTGACCTCTTTGGAGAGATAACCTTTTTGATGTTAGTCAAAAAGGGGGAGAATGTTTGGGGGAGAACATTTAAATGAGAA
The DNA here is from genome assembly GCA_025175895.1 of Wurfbainia villosa. Classification (NCBI taxonomy): domain Eukaryota; kingdom Viridiplantae; phylum Streptophyta; class Magnoliopsida; order Zingiberales; family Zingiberaceae; genus Wurfbainia; species Wurfbainia villosa. The sequence goes on along the minus strand of CM045991.1, from coordinate 81,560,717 downwards.
GTCCAATGTTTGGGGGAGAACATTTGGAGAGTGTTTATCAATTTGGGATAATTGGTAAGGGATTTGAGTTAGTGGTCTAACTCAAATGATTTGTTTGGTTTTTGTCAAACATCAAAAAGGGGGAGATTGTTGGTGCAATCGGCCCAGGTCACGATTGACCAGGACTCGAGCTTGACTCGAGTGATGTTTTGATGTTTCGACAAAAACATATGACAATGTAATTGTCATGGGAAAGTCCAAGTGGAACACTTGGCATTTGGTAAAGTCCAAGTCTTGAGTACTTGGCATGAAAAGTCCAAGTGGGACACTTGGCACATGAAAAGTCCAAGCATGGGTCTTGGCAATGTAAAAGTCCAACATGGGTTGGCAAGGAAAGTCCAAGTGGAACACTTGACATTTGGTAAAGTCCAAGTCTTGAGTACTTGGCATGAAAAGTCCAAGTGGGACACTTGGCACATGAAAAGTCCAAGCATGGGTCTTGGCAATGTAAAAGTCCAACATGGGTTGGCAAGGAAAGTCCAAGTGGAACACTTGGCATTTGGGAAAGCCCAAGTCTTGAGTACTTGGCATGAGAAGTCCAAGCATGGGTCTTGGCAAATGAGAAGTCCAAGCATGGATCTTGGCAAATGGAAAGTCCAAGCATGGGTCTTGGCATGAAAAGTCCAACATGGGTTGGCAAGGAAAGTCCAAGCATGGTCTTGGCATGGAAAGTCCAACATGGGTTGGCAAGGGAAAGTCCAAGCTTGAGTCTTGGCATTTGAGAAGTCCAAGGGTTTGATATTGGCGGCGTAAAGTCCAAGCGAGTCTTGGCGACATAAGACCAATGGTTGGCGTAAAGTCCAAGCGGAGTCTTGGCGGCGTAAGTCCAATGTGCCTTGGCGGTGTAGACACCGTTAGCATGACATAGCCGAGGGAAGCACCTGGAGGCTAGCGCGATGGATGAACAAGTCATGGATGACTTGGAGGGATCCGAGAGGCGTGAGGCTGATGGAGGTGGCTAGAAGGCTTAGGTCTAGGCTAAGGGTGGTCTAGCAAGTATGGGGGCACCATACTTGGGTTAAAACCTTATTCTTGAGGTTGGCAGTCGACTGGCATTATGGCCGGTTCGACTGCCGTGAGTCGACTTGAGTTCGATTTGCCCGATCGTGTCGAAGCCGCGAGCGCTCGTGGCCGTAGGCGTCGACTACGAGCGTTGTGAGACTCCAATGTTGGCAGTCGACTGCCAAGAGATCCATTGGAGTTTTTCCAGCGTGGATCTAGCCGTTGTCTCACGACAACAGTGGCATCAGTCGAATGGTGACTTATGGCAGTCGACTGATGGGCGGAAATCCAGATCGCGCGGAAGGATAAAAGGAGCTCGACGGGAGGATTTTTGGTAATGGTTTCTTGAGCATCTTTGGGGCGATTTGTTGCTGCAAATCAGAGTCTCCAAGACCACTCTTCAAGCAACCAAAAGCAAGCAATCCAAAGCATTTGTAAAGTGTTTTTTTTACTTGTATTGCATTATTCTTCATTGTATTTGCTTGTTGCTTTTAGATTATTGTTGTAATCTATTGTAAGAGGTTTCTCCACCTCCGACTTGTGTCGAGAAGGAGTATTTGTGATTAGTGATTGCATTGGCATCGCTAGAGCTCGTTAGAGCTCAATCCGTGGAGTAGGAACCGTTTCGGTTCTGAACCACGTTATATCTTGTGTTGTGTTTGTGTTCGTGATTGTTTGTGTTTCGTTATTGCTTTCATTTCTATATTCCACTGCGCTAACGAAATTGTAGACACGATCACGATCGAATTCCATCTTCATACGGTAACATCGCTATTCACCCCCCCTCTAGCGGCGTCAAATCTCCAACAATTTCCTCATCCACAACACTTTGTGGTGCCTGTTCATTTTCCATCGAAGCCTTAGTGTTATCTTCATCCAGAATTTCTTCAAGATGAATTTTACTCCCACTAGTTTTTCTAGAAATAAATTCTCTTTCTAGAAAGATAGCATTTCTAGCAACAAACACCTTGCCAAGTGTGGGATTGTAAATGTAATATCCCTTAGTTTCCTTGGGATATCCTACAAAATAACACTTATCTAATTTGGGTCCTAGTTTATCTGAGACTTGACGTCTAACATAAGCTTCACAACCCCAAATCTTTATAAAAGACATTTTGAGACTCTTCCCAGTCCATAACGTGTATGGTGTCTTTTCTACGGCTTTTGATGGGACACGATTAAGTGTGAAAGCAGCTGTCTCTAGAGCTAAACCCCAAAAGGAAGTAGGTAGATCAGTCTGGCTCATCATTGATCGTACCATATCTAATAGAGTACGATTTCTCCTCTCAGATACACCATTCCATTGTGGTGTTCCAGGTGGAGTGAGTTGGGATATTATCCCACACTCAGCCAGGTGATCACGAAACTCTTGACTAAGGTATTCACCACCTCGATCTGATCAAAGTAGCTTAATACGCTTACCAAGTTGGTTTTGTACTTCATTCTTGAATTCTTTGAACTTTTCAAAGGATTCTGACTTATGTCTCATCAAATATAAGTAGCCAAATCTACTCATATCATCAGTGAAAGTAATAAAGTACTTATAGCCTCCTCTGGCTTCGACATTGAAAGGGCCACATACATCAGTATGTATGAGTCCTAACAAGTCCGTCGCTCTCTCGCCATGTCCACTAAATGGAGTTTTAGTCATCTTTCCTAAAAGACAAGATTCACATACCTCATATGATTCAAAATCAAATGAGTCCAATAATCCATCTTTATGGAGTTGGGATATGCGTTTTTCATTTATGTGACCTAGGCGACAGTGCCAGAGATATGTTTGGTTCAAATTATTCGATTTGAACCGTTTGGTATTTACGTTATAAATTGGGTTTTCTAAATCTAGAACATAGAGACCATTCATAAGTGGTGCATTACAATAGAACATTTCATTCAAATAAATGGAACAACATTTGTCCTTTATTATAAAAGAAAAGTTTTTCTTGTCTAAACAAGATACAGAGATTATGTTCTTTGTTAATGCAGGTACATAAAAGCACTCCTCTAGTTCTAAGATAAGCCCAGTGGGCAAAGACAAAGAATATGTTCCTACAACTACAGCAGCAACTTTTGCGCCATTGCCTACTCGTAGGTCAACTTCGCCATTGCCATTAGTCTACTATTTCTCAGTCCCTGCACATTAGTACAAATGTGAGATGCACATCCGGTATCTAATACCCATGTAGAAGAAATAGATAGATTAACTTCTATAACGTGTATACCTGAGGCAGAAGTCCCACTTCTTTTCTTCTTTACTTCCTCAAGGTAGACTTTGCAGTTCCGCTTCCAGTGTCGATCTCACCGCAATGGACAGTCCCCTTCCTTAGGTACTTTACCTTTACCCTTTGAAGTGGATGAATTGGCCTTGCCTTTGGCTTGGGTCTTACCCTTGCCTTTGCGCTTACCTTTGCCCTTCTTGACCATTAGTACATTACTAACTTTCTTTTTGAGATTCAGTTCAGCAGTTCTTAACATGCTGAGAATCTCAGGCAAAGGTTTATCAATTTCATTCATGTTATAATTCATGACGAATTGATTATATGCTTCACAGCGATTGCGAGGATAACATCGGTTGCCAATTCTTGGCTCGATGGAAAACCTAGTCTTTGAGGTTCTCAGCGTACCCAATCATTTTAAATGCGTGAGTTCCTCTACAGTGTTCCTTCTTGCATCTTGCATGCAAAAAGAGCCTTAGACACTTCAAAACGCTCGTGCCTAGCTTGTCCTTGATATAGTTGTTTCAAATGCTCAACCATATCATAGGCATCCATGTTCTCATGTTGCTTCTGAAGCTCAGAGTTCATGGTGGCAAGCATAAGACATGACACATCTAATGCGTCATCTTGATGCTTCTTATAAGCATCCTTTTCAAATCAGTGGCCGTAGGCGGTATTTGAGGATAGACTGCTCTAGGACATACAGTTTACGTTCTTGCTTGAGGATAATCCTCAAGTTCCTATACCAGTCTAGAAAGTTAGCTCCATTGAGCTTGTCTTTCTCAAGGACAGATCGCAAGTTGAGGGGGTGTGTCGTGTTAGATGACATGGTGATCTACAACATTAATATGCAAAATTAAGTATCATATCTAAGTCATTTAATTAGGCCTTTAATTAAATGAGGCTCCCACTAAATTCTCATAGCTTTGATATGAGCTAATTATTGATGTAGGCAAACACATTTTGCTTACATCATTAGCTTCTATTTAGATATAAATTTAAATGGGATAAAGATCCACATCATACTTCGTCTTGAGTTAGCTTTGGCTAATCGCCCAAGACGTAGTATGATTAGGTAGGAAATCTTTTGCCAATTACATCTGATGTAACTCTTTAATAGCTTTGGTTAAGTTTAGATTAGTTTAGTGCTTATTCCTAAACCAGCTTCCAGGTCGTGGCGAGGCACAGAGGCCTTCTTTGATATCGGAGCAACGACCACTTCTAAGACAAAGCTGATGTTCGAAAATCACACAAAACTAATTTTTAAAACTTATGTTCAAAGCTAATATATGCCTTTACTTTCTTAATTAAGTCTTAACCAAGTTTGATAGCGGGACATCACGATTGTCCACTCGCACTCTTCCAAGATAAAATGCATTGCTTTGCTTTGGCAAACCCAACAACAAATGATCGAGGAAGTAGTGAGTACCAAACTTTGGTAGGCATATCGTTTTTGACTTATTAAGATATAAACTTAAACATGCATCACATACATATTAGCATACATCACATATAAGCTAAATTAAAATGCATCACATACAAGCTAAACTAACATGCATCACATACATATTAAACTAAGCGTGTCATGGTTATGGCGCTTATTCTACAATCTTCTCAAGCCAATGAAAAGATTGATTGGTCAACCTAGGGATAGCATCTTCTCCCAAGTGCTTCCTTTTGGTTGTCTTGTGTTGTTGACTTCCTCCTTGTAACATCATCTTCCAATGGACCCTCCATCTTTGTTGCGTGTTACAAAAGGAGAAATACTCGAGTTACATTCGAGTCTAAAGCTAATTTTACAACAAGAATGTTAGGAGAAAGGCACGACACGCAGGTCGTATTAAGAATTACAACACACACCTTCACAAACCTTTTGGGACTAGGCCATAACCATGCACCATGTCATTTTAACTTTTAAAAGACATCGGATATTTTTATTATGTTTGAAAAATTGCTAATGCAATTATCAACTCATAATAAAATTTATCCTACTTCTATATCATATATAAAATAGAGAACACATATTTTAATACGATCTTTCGCAAGTGGCTCTGATACCACTGTTGGGATCTTATATGCAAAATAGCATATGCGCAATGGAAAAATAGGATCCCTTCCAAGTGATCCTTGCGAAAGAAAACCTCGTACAAAACAAATTTCTCTAAACCTATCTTATAGAAGAATATTACCTTTGTTGCGTGCCCTTTGTAATCCCGCTTCTCCTTGGATGTGTTGGATCTTTTAGCACGTTCAAGTGTCCGTGCCTCTATATGTATCCACACGAGCAAGCTCTTGTCTCACAAAAGAAACTAGAAGAGCTCTCCTTTACTTCTTTCTAGAGAAGTCCCTAAAGGAGAGGAAAGTAGGGAAAGAGAGAAAGGAAGAAGAAGACCACTCTTCTTGCTAGCCTACACTCACAAAAACCACACAACCAAAGCCTCTCCAACCAAGCTCTCACCAAGCCTCAAGCTTCCACACTTCAACCCCTTTGGCTGGCCACCCCATGGGGTGTTTTATAGGATTGGAAAAACTTTTCATCTCCTATCACATTCAATGCAATCAATGGCATTGAAAGATAATCAAACAAGTATACTCCTTGTTTGGCCGGCCACATGTGGGGGAAATCCAAAAGTCAAAACCCTTTGTCTCCTTCCACCTCATCAAGCTTAGGTGGCATGCTTATGTGGCATGCTTAGGTGGCATGCTTATGTGGCATTCATGGATGTTGAATTAATCTTATTAATTCAATAAGCTTATGTTAACATATTGAGTTAATCTTATTAAATCAATTAAGCTTAGCATATTGAATTAATCTCATTAAATCAATAAGCTAAAATTCTCATTAAGCTTAAAGTCCAAAAACCATTTTGTACTTAAGCTTATTCCCAAATTATTCTAGTCAAACTAGAATGCACTAATTCTTCTAATCATCATGCTCTTTGTGTGTGACCCTATAGGCTCTCATAACGTTGGCAGTGGATCTAAACTCTTTTAGATACACAAGCAATGAGCGGCATCTAGCAATACATCATTGCTACCCAAGTTACAAGATAAGTCAAGATCCGACTAACCTTTCCGTGACTACTATAATGTATGACCGTGTCCTTCTATCCTTGATATCAGATTGACCAATGAGGCATAGACCGTGTCATCCTCGATCAATCTATGTGTTTCTTGATCCCTGAGTAAACTAACTCAAACAAATGAGCTCAATATCTCATATTGACTCATTCGAGCATGGCCATGCGTTTTAGTAGTTCTACTCAATCAAGGGGCCCACAGATATCACTCCCGTCATATGGGAGGGATAGATCCCATCTACATCACTCACATCCCTCCGCATAATTTGTTATATACCCAATAATCGCCTTTATGGTCCACCCTATTACGGGTGACGTTTGACGATAACAAAGTACATAACTCCTTATGTAGGGAACCGTAGTGACTTCAGGTTTGAGGACTATTTATACCAATAGTCACATGAGAAAGTTTATGACACTCATATGACGATCCATGAAACTTTCTCATGGCGGGTCAGTTTAGTATATATTCTCTAATATATACCCATGTGTCAACTTGATATCATATATCCATGACTTGTGAGATCAAGTCATCAATTGACTTACATGCTAGTCTTTATGTATTAATGTTGCCCTTGCATATTAATACTTGACTAGGAACATTTAGGAAAGTGTTCTCTACAGCCTCTCATAATCAATTCTGCCAATTGATGTGCTGTAGATAAGAACCTACTTTTCTAGGGCATTATTATATTTAATTTAGCTGGCACAAGCAAGATGTAAATATAATAACCAATCCTTTGCCTTTATAGAATATGATACAAAATGTTCCCTATTCAACCATCACATGATTGGTTCTAGGGCTATAACTAACAACTTGTACGGATGAGGAACTCTTGCAACATCACTTGGACATCGTAGATTGATTATCCTCGAAGCTTGTCGAGTACTTCTTTTATAAGCTCTCTCCAGTCGACTGGAATGGCCTCCAGTCGACTCCACATTAGCCCGTCGATATGGTACTTCGGCCTTCCCAGTCGACTGGACCTGTTCCAGTCGACTCCAGGTCACTTGGCTCCGCATCGATAAGTTTGCCTTTCAAGTCGACTGGACCTCCCTAGTCAACTGGAACTCTTTCTGTCTTGGCTGATAGATCTTCGATCGATCACCAACTAATCTTGCCAACTAGGTATCCAGTCGACTGTACAATACTTAGTCGATTTGAATCCTTTCAGTCGACTAGTTCCCTACAAAATGAGATTAGAAAAGACATATAGTATAAAATACAATAGCAGTATTAATACTTCTCGATCTCGACTTCTCATTCCCACATGGACTATCCGTCGGATCGACGCCTAGCTTTGTCCCCCTACAGAGGACTCGGCCTCACCTCTTCACTTGAGGCTTACCTGTCAGACTTACCATACTTGACATTCGATCTAACCCACCAGGGCTTCTGCCAACTGTCCGATCTCCCTAACCCAGCTGGACTTCATGCCGGTTGTCCGGTCTCCTGATCCAACTGATCTTCATGCCAGATGTCTGGTCTCCTCCATCTAGTCTTCCTGTCTGATGTCCAGTCCTCCTGATCTGTCAAGTCCTCTGCCTAGTATCTGGTCAACACGACCTACTAGGACTTTCCATGCTTTGCCTAGTATCATGTCTGCCTGACCTACTAGGACTTTCTGTTAAGCCTGGACACTTAACACATATATCAGATCACAAGTAATTCTTAACTTTAATTATGGTTCATACATCAAAACTAAGGAGTGATGCTCTCTATACTAACATTCTCCTCCTTTTTGATGTATGACAATACATCAGTTAAAGTTAGGAGAATAGATTTGTAATATTAAAGTTCAACATATATTAGCAAAACACCAAACTAAAAATGTATAACATGAAATGCCCATATGCATGAAATGCTTTCTTTCTTTAAATTTCTCTAACTTTAAACTTTCTCTCTCTCCCCCACTTTGACATACATCAAAAACATTAATAACCACCAAATGCCACAGTTTAAAGATGAGTTTAAAGTTTTTCAAACACAAGGGCTAAAGTATCAAAGTTACAAAATATATTTGCTTGACAAACTTCATAAGTATTTCAAAAAATGCCTAAACTTCATAAATTTCAAAGTACTTATGCTTTAAAAAACTAAGTTTATCTAACACACTTGGGTTTTTCAAGATCAGCTAAGATTATTAACTTGAGCTTTTGAAGATTTGCTTTTTATAAGTGTGTCAAAATTGTAAAGTATAAGAAGAATTCTAAAGTTTTGAAAACAACTTATAGAACATTTTCTCCTCTTAATTCAATGTTTTCTCAAAACTCTATTTTCAAAAATTTTTGAAAACTCTTTATCAACACCCCCCCTAAATTAATGCAATAAAATTTTCTTTGAAAATTCAACCTCCCCCTTTATCTATGGGTTTCAAAATGACTCTTATAAAGTTTTTCAAAAGTACTTAAAGTTTACAAAAGATTTAAATTAACTTTTAAATCAGAATTCTAAAATTTTCAAATTTTAAAAGATTTTATGAAAATACCAAAAAGTTAAAGTGTAAAATTTTCAAGATTCTCACTATTTCAATATTCAAAATTCTCATTAAAAGCTATAATATTTTAAAACTCCCCCTCAATAAAAGCAATAAAATTAAAAAAAAAAACTACCCCTCAATAATAAAATTAAAAATTTTCAAAATTCAATCTCAAATTTAGTTAAGATAATGTAAATGCGATAATAAATGTCCAAGCATGAATTCGTATGCATAATTTTTATACTGAAAATATACATCTAAAAATTATCCTTAAAGAAAATTTTCAACTCTTTAGTAGCTCAAGTGATATAGAATTATCATCAAGCTTTGAATTAGAGTTAGTTGTTAGGAATTAGATGTCGCTAGAGGGGGGGGGGGTGAATGGCGCGTTCTCGATTCGCTTGATGTAATTCGATCGTGCTTGTCTCTATAAAATGATAAGTGCATAACAGAAAATAAAAGCATAAACTAAAACAAAGACAAACAACACGATCACAAGAAATAACATCAAGATATAACGCGGTTTGGAACCTTAGGGTTCCTACTCCACGGGTTGGGCTCGAATGAGCCCTAGCGATGCAAACAAGACCACTAAACCAATAAACTCCTTCTCGACAACAAGTCGGAGGCGGAGAAACCTCGTACAATGATTACAAAAGTAATACAAGCAATTACAAGTGAAATACACAAAAACACATAAAGAAAACTTTACAAATGTGCTTTGGATGCTTGCTTGTTTGACTGCTTGAACCGCACTTGAAGACCCTGATTTCCACCAGCAAATCACTCTAAATCGCCTAAGAAATCGCTGATAAAATCCTCCCCTTTGAGCTCCCTTTAAAGCTTCAACTCGGGCTGATTTCCACCTAGCAGTCGACTACCATAAGACCCCAGTCAACTGCTCCTGTAGTCGTTGTCTCACAACAACTTAATCCACATTGGCAAAACTCCAACGGATACACTGGCAGTCGACTGTCGTTATCCATTAGTCAACTGCCAAGCCCATAGCCAACTGACCAGTCAGCTACCGAGTGTTCTGCTCTCATGATCAACCCATCAGTCGACTGCACCTTCATGTCATTCGACTGATCAAGAAGTCGAGGCATCGGTCGAGGTTCCTTGCATCTGTGGCCGCCACAGCTGAGGCTAGTCGAGGCGCCGCCTCGACTGGGACACTAGTCAAGGCGCCTTGTGTTTGTAATGGCAGCTCAACTGAAGTCGATCGCCAATGGACTCACGACAGTCGACTAGTCAAAATCCCAATCGACTGCTACAAGTCGACTCGGTTGCTAAGTGTCAAAACACTTGACCAGTCAACTGGTCTATGACCCTAGTCGACTGCTACACCTCAACCATGAGGTTTACTCCAAGTATGATGACGTTATACTTGCTAGACCACCCTTAGCCTAGACCTAAACCTTCTAGCCACCTTCGTCAGCCTTACGCATATAGGATCCCTCTAAGTCATCCATTACTTGTTCATCCGTACGCTAGCTTCAGGTGCTTCCATCGGCTATTGTCATGCTAAGTTGGTCTGCACCGCCAAGTCACATTGGGCTTACCCTGCCCAGACACACACTTGGAATTTACGCCGTCAACCATTGGACTTATGCCGCCAATACCAACCCTTGGACTTTATGCCACCAATACCAACCCTTGGACTTCCCTTGCCAAACCATGTTGGACTTTCCATTTGCCAAGACTCAAGCTTGGATTTTGCTTTGCCAAGACCCATTCTTGGACTTTCCACGCCTACTCATGTTGGACTTTCCAATTACCAAGACTCAAGTTTGGACTTTCCCTTGCCAAGACCCATGCTTGGACTTTCCATGCCAAGTACCCAAGACTTGGACTTTCCATGCCAAGTAAACAAGACTTGGACTTTCCATTGCCATGTGTCCCACATGGACTTCTCCATCATATGGTCAACCCCATGTCAACCATCTACTCAACCCATTGTCAAACAACGGTCAACTCCTTTGTCAAACATCAATGTCAAACATCAAAAAACTAACATCAAACCATTACTCGAGTCAAACTCGAGTCTGGTCAATTGTGACCTGGGCCGATTGCACCAACAATCTTCCCCTTTTTGATGTTTGACAAAAACCAGCATATTTGAGTTAGAACACTAACTCAAACCAATTCTACCAATTATCCAAATTGGGAATTCCCAAATTCTCTTAATTCTCCCCTTTTTGACATACATCAAAAAGGCCCTCCCCAAGGGTGTCAATGTCTCATATCCCATTGAGATATTACAATCTCTCCCTTGGTCCAAAATATCTAGGATGTCTTCACTCTTCCTAGTGATAGGTCCCATATCACTAAAGAGAGGCAATCCTCACTTCTCCAAATTCTCCCCCTCATGAGGATGAACACATCCATCATCCCATGATGGATAACCTCCCCCTAAAGGCTTCCTCCCCCTTGACCATTGCACCAACAATGTCCTTGGAGAGTCCCTAAGCCTATAGGAACACTAAACCATCAAACTTAAGGGCAAAAGTTTAAACTTGAACTTTCACACACCTTAAACCTGATACACACCCAAACAACTCTCCTAATCCATATCCAATGGATTTTCACCCTTTCCAATGCTTTCCAAAGCATATCCTAGGGTTAGGAGCAGTTAGGGTAGCCTAACACAGCTGAAATCAGGCTAAACAATCTTTGTTTACCCAAAATCAAGCCTGACAGTTGACTCTTTCAGCTATCAGTCGACTGCCCTTAAGGTTAGTCGAGTGATAGCAGCTGCAGTCGAGGCACCGCCTCGACTGCTCTTGAATCCTTTTCAGTCGACTGATTTCTGCAGTTTACAGAAAACAACTTAAGAAATCAAATTTTGAAAAATCATAAGTAATTATATATAATACAAAAAGTCACAAAAATACATATGTATAATACTTAAGTCAATTGTTATGGGTGAAAAATATTGGAAATATAAAATATTCATAAAATAATGAGATTGACACAAAGTTTAAAACCATTGAAAAGTTAAATGTTTTGACCCTACTTTATATCAACTCTATCAATGATGATTTATATCACAAGATAGACTTCACCAAGGTTTTTCAAAATGATTTTAAAATGTTTTTAAAACCTAATATTGAACCATGGTCTATGGGCTTAATGCACATGACTTGTACATAAGCTTTCCTCATGATTCATCCATAGTATAAGATGAGTTGAGTTTATCTAGATGCAAGAACTATGCACCTTGAACTTAACTCATTTCCTAACATCTCGCATGTTTCTAGGGTGTATGAATACACACACATGTCAATGTGATGTGAGATGTGGGTTTTGTTCATCCTAATCTAAGACCTCATGCATTTTCTAAGACAACACTACTTGATTCCCTTATACATGGGACTTCAAGTCATGCCAATTGTCCTTAAATCAATTTTTCTTAATGCATGGAATGATCATGACATAAATGATAAAATAAATAAGTATTGCCAAAAATCATGATGTCATGACATATGATTAAATCTAAATACACATGACATAAAAGATAAGCCCTAAGCATAATCATGACATTTATATGATAAAGAATAAGAATGATGTCATAACATGTTATATGACAATCAAGGCATGACAAATAAAATATAAAGGTATAATAATACCAAAATTTTAATATTAGTTTCCATTTGTTTGGATTAAGTTAATTTTTCGATAATAACACTTATCTCCCAAGTGTGCCAAAAACCCAAAACGACACACTATGACCTCTAAGACCTAATTGTGCCAATTTGATCAATTTCTCATAATTTTCAAAATATATTGGCACATCCTAAAAACCTTTAGTATTAAATTCAAACCACATTTTCAAAGTGTCACAATACCTTGGGAATGACCTAAAGTGTCAACTTTTCTATGGTTAGGTTAACTACCCATCCAACAAGGTTGACACATCCTAACCCATTTAGCGTGAATCGATCATGATCCTAGGAACCCAATACCTATTGGAGCTCCTTGGGTTTACTAGGTATTTCTTAGGGATAACTTCCCTATATACCCTCCTAATGACCCTCCTAGGCTTAGCATTATTGGTCATTTAGGTTAATTCTAGGGGTGACTCCCCTTGTAACCTTCTTAGTGGCTTCCTTAGGTTTCTTCGAAACCTTAGCCACTAGGCACTTACCATGGTCAACTCTAGGGTTGACTTTTCTTGTGACCTTGGTTTTCCTAGACCTAGATTGAGTTCCATAATCAAATGGAACATTGTGATAAGTAGTCATTACCTTCTTGGACATAGGCTTCTGACCCAAACCTTGCCTTTTAGATGGTTCTTGTCTCTTACCCATTAGGTTTTGACTCCTAGCTCCTAGAGTTTGACCATTTGACCCTTGCATTTGATTTTTCATTTTCCTAATGGTCTTTTCAAGTTTCTCAAGTTTTGACCTCAAAACTTGATTTTTTAGCTCTAATTTCTCAAATTTTGTGGGCCCATTATTTCTTTGAGTATTTTTCCCTTTCCTAGGCATATGTCTATGGTTCTTGGGATTAATGCCTAGATGGTATTCAACTTTCCTAATAGTTTCCCTAGGTAGGATTGTTTTAGGGATATGAGTCCCAAATTTCTCCTTATTTCTAAGATTGACATGTTTAGCCCCTAAGGAATAAAATCTATTATTTCTAGTATGTTCCTTATGATTATGCACAATTGCAAGAGTATTGAAAGCATACTTTTTAACATAAAAATATGAAGGTGCATTATTGAATTTTACCTTAGGGTTTGATTGTAAAGCTCCCCCTACTTGTGATGCTTCTTCTTGACCCTTCTTCCTCCCCTAAGGGCATTGACTCCTATAATGCCCCGATTGTTAGCACTTGAAGCACACCACGTGCTCCTTGCTCTTTCTAATTGGGGCACCGACATCCTTGACTTTTGGTGTCGATTGAGCCTTCTTGACCTTCTTAGGACACTTGCTCTTATAGTGCCCATATTCCCTACACTCAAAACACATAATATGATTTTTGTTATTTATTAATGTGCTTGAGTTACCTAGGTCGGTGGTGGAAGACTCTTGATCTTGTTCATCTTCTCGACCGGAGGTAGATGGTTCATCTTGAGTTGGCTCCGGTGGGGAAGTTCTCTCCTCCCCCTCAATTCAAGAGGTGGAGGCTTCCTCCAATTATTCTACCTCTTCCGATCCGGATGTTGATTCCCTATCAACCTTCGAATCCTCAAGCTCTTGGGATGAAGATGATGTGCTTTCTTCTTCTTGAGCTTGGGAGGATGAGCACTCCTCTTCTTCCTCATCTTCTTGGACCGGTTACGGGTTCTCATGAAATCTTGCCAACTTGCTCCATAGCTCCTAGGCATCCATGTAGTCCCCTAGCTTGCACAAAATTTCATTGGGAATCAAATTTTCTAAAAGTTTTGTTTCCTTAATTTCGATCTTGAATTTTAGGTGTTTCTCTTGGGTCGACTTCTTTAATTTGAGGACATCTCCCTTCTTATCCCTAGGGGGTTTGAAACCTTCCATGATGATGAACCAATCTTCTATGTCATCATCAAGAATGTCTCCATTCTCACCCTCCATGCTGGAAAGTCTTCCTGGTCGTATGGTGGAGGAACGTCGATGGCGTACCCCAATCCGTCCTTAGGTAGCTCCATCTCCTCTAACCCTTTTGTTCCCGGTTGTTAATCCGTAGAAGAGCCTCGGGCCCTGATACCACTTGTTAGGAATTGGACGTCGCTAGAGGAAGGATGGCGCGTTCTCGATTTGCTTGATGTAATTCGATTGTGCTTGTCTCTTTAAAATGATTAGTGCATAGCAGAAAATAAAAGCACAAACTAAAACAAAGACAAACAACACAATCACATGCAATAACACCAAGATATAACGTGGTTCGGAACCTTAGGGTTCCTACTCCATGGGTTGGGCTCGAATGAGCCCTAGCGATGCAAACACCACCACTAAACCAATAAACTACTTCTCGACAACAAGTCGGAGGCGAAGAAACCTCGTACAAGGATTACAAAAGTAATACAAAAGAAATACAATCAATTACAAGTGAAATAGACAAAAACACGTAAAGAAAACATTACAAATGCGCTTTGGATGCTTGCTTGTTTGATTCCTTGAACCACACTTGAAGACCCTGATTTGCACTAGCAAATCGATGCTAAAATCCTCCCCTTTGAGCTTCTTTTAAAGCTACAACTCAGGCTAATTTCGGCGTAGCAGTCAACTGCCATAAGGCCCCAGTCGACTGCTCCTGTAGCCGTTGTCTCACAACGACTTAATCCACGTTGGAAAAATTCAACGGATACACTGGCAGTCGACTGCCTTTACCCATCAGTTGACTACCAAGCCCGTAGCCAACTGAAAAGTCAGCTACCGAGCATTCTACTCTCGTGACCAACCCATCAGTCGACTGCACCTTCATGGTTGTCGACTGATCAAGCAGTCGAGGCGCCAGTCGAGGTGCCTTGGATCTATGGTAGCCGCAGCCGAGGCCAGTTGAGGCGCCTTGCGTCTGTGATGGCAACTCAACCGTAGTCGATCGCCAGTCGACTCACGACAGTCGACTGGTCATAATCCCAGTCAATTGCTACAAGTTGACTCGGTTGCCAAGTGTCAAAACACTTGACCAGTCGACAGGTTTATGACCCCAGTCGACTGCTACACCTCAACCATGAGGTTTACCCCAAGTATGATGCCCTCGTACTTGCAAGACCACCCTTAGCCTAGACCTAAGCCTTCTAGCCACCTCCGTCAGTCTTACACCTTTCAGATCCCTCCAAGTCATCCATGACTTGTTCATCCATACGTTAACCTTCAGGTGCTTCCATCGGCTATTGTCATGCTAAGCTGGTCTACACCGCTAAGGCACATTGGGCTTACGCTGCCAAGACACACGCTTGGACTTTACGCCGCCAACCATTGGACTTATTCTGCCAAGACTTCCGCTAGGACTTTATGCTGCAAATACCAACCCTTGTACTTCCCTTTCCAGCCCATGTTGGACTTTTCATTTGCCAAAACTCAAGCTTGGACTTTCCCTTGCCAAGACCCATGGTTGGACTTTCCATGCCAACCCATTTTTGACTTTCCAATTGCCAAGACTCAAGCTTTGACTTTCCCTTGCCAAGACTCATGCTTGGACTTTCCATGCCAAGTGCCCAAGACTTGGACTTTCCATGCTAAAAACCCAAGACTTGGACTTTCCATCACCAAGTGTCCCACTTGGACTTCTCCATCATATGGTCAATCCCATGTCAACCATCTAGTCAACCCATTATCAAACAACGATCAACTCCTTTGTCAAAAATCAATGTCAAACACCAAAACACTAACATCAAACCACTACTCGAGTCAAACTCGAGTCTGGTTAATTGTGACCTGGGCTGATTGCACCAACAATTTCCCCCTATTTGATGTTTGACAAAAACCAACATCTTTGAGTTTGAAGACTAACTCAAACAAATTCTCCCAATTATCCAAATTGGGAATTCCCATATTCTATTAATTCTCTCCCTTTTTGACATACATCAAAAAGGCTCTCCCTAAGGGTGTCAATGTCTCATATCCCAATGAGATCTTACAATCTCCCCCTTGGTCCAAAACATCTAGGATGCCTTCACTCTTCCAAGTGATAGGCCCCATATCACTAAAGAGAGGCAATCCTCACTTCTCCAAATTCTCCCCCTCATGAGAAAGAACACATCCATCATCCCATGATGGATAACCTCCCCCTAAAGGCTTCCTACCCCTTGAACATTGCACCAACAATGTCCTTGGAGAGTCCCTAAGCCTATAGGAACACTAAACCATCAAAATTAAGGGCAAAAGTTCAAACTTGAACTTTCACATGCCTTAAACTTGATACACACCCAAATAACTCTCCTAATCTATATCCAATGGATTTTCACCCTTGCCAATGCTTTCCAAAGCATATCCAAGGGTTAGGAGTAGTTAGGATGATACCCATCTGTCGATTGTTCATGCCCCCACTCGACTGTCAAACCCTAACAGTTGACTTGGAGACATTTTGTGCCCGTGTCCTCGACCATCTATCGACTGACCTCCATGTCAGTCGACTGATCAAACAATCGATCGCCCAATCGCCGGGATCAACCTCAAACCACATGACCATCGAATGTCGAATTGAGTGAGTCCCGGTCGAATGATCATAATTCCAGTTGACTGCTCAGAGTCAACTCGGCTGCCAAGTGTCAAAACACTTGACCAATCGACTGGTCCATAACCCCAGTCGAATGCTAGACCTCAACCATGAGGTTTACCCCAAGTATGATGCCCTCATACTTGCTAGACCACCCTTATCCTAGACCTAAGCCTTCTTGCCACCTCCATCAGCCTCATGCCTATCGGATCCCTTCAAGTCATCTATGACTTGTTCATCCATACGTTAACCTTTAGGTGCGTCTATCGGCTATTATCATGCTAACGTGGTCTATACCGCCAAGGCACATTTGGGCTTATGCTGCCAAGACACACACTTGGACTTTACGCCACCAAACCATTGGACTTATGCTGCCAAGACTCTGTTGGGACCGTGATGTCCTCTAGAGGGGGGGGGGGTAAATAGAGATTCGACATTGCGTGATGGAATTTGATTACGTGCTTGCCTATGATTGTTAGTACGCAGCGGAATATAGAAATGATACAACAAATATACAACACAAGCACAAGTACATGAGATATAATGTGTTATGGAACCTCAAGGTTCCTACTCCACGGATTGAGCTCAAATGAGCTCTAGCGATGCAATCAACACCACTAATCAATAATACTCCTTCTCAACAACAAGTCGGAGGCAGAGAAACCTTGTACAAATGATTACACTAAGTAATACAATGGATACAAGCAACTACAAATATGAAATGCAATACAAGCAAAGAAAAACACTTTACAAGGAGATTTTGATTGCTTGATCTTTGATTGCCTTGGACTATCCTTGAAGGACTGGCAAGCACCAACTATTCCCCTTCAAATCGCCCAAGAGAACCATTGCAAAATTCTTCTCCATGAGCTGCTTTTATAACCTGCATTCGGGTTGGATTTCGCCTAACAGTCGACTGATCGAGACTATCAGTCGACTGCTCCTATAGCCGTTGTCTCACAATGACCCGAGCCACATTGGATAAGTTCCAACAGATAGACCATCAGTCAACTGATCATGCCCATCAGTCGACTGATCGAGCCATCACTCGACTATCAAACCCTAACAGTCGACTAAAAAATTTTTGTTCCTGAAAACTCGACCAACAGTCGATGGATCACCTGATCAGTTGATTGATCAGGACATCACGATCGCCCCAATGCCGGGCAATGATCGCTAGGCTATTTCCTACAATAACATCAGATTTACTTACATCACCGATCGCCTATAATATCACAATCGATAACCTCATCCCTGAGGTTTTAACACCAAGTATGATGCCCTCATACTTGCTAGACCACCCTTAGCCTAGATCTAAGCCTTCTAGCCACCTTCGTCAGTCTCACGCCTATCGAATCCCTCCAAGTAATCCATGACTTGTTCATCCATACGCTAGGCTTCAGGTGCTTCCATCAGCTATTGTCATGTTAATGTGGTCTACACCACCAAGGCACATTGGGCTTATGTTGGCAAGACTCCCGCTTGGACTTTACGCCGCCAACCATTGGACTTATGCTGCCAAGACTCCACCCTTGGACTTTACGCCGCCAATATTACCCCTTGGACTTCCCTTGCCAACCCATGTTGGACTTTCCATTTGCCAAGACTCAAGCTTGGACTTTCCCTTGCAAAGACCCATGCTTGGACTTTCCATGCCAAGTACACATGATTTGAAGTTCTCCATCATATGGTCAACCCCATGTCAACTATATAGTCAAACAATGGTCAAACCATCGTCAAATATCAAAATACCCCTCGAGTCAAACTCGAGTCTGGTCAATCATGATCCGGGTCGATTACACCAATAATCTCCCCAAACCATTGTCAAACATCAAAAGACTACTCGAGTCCAACTCGAGTCTGGTCAATCATGACCTGGGCCGATTGTACCAATAATCTCTCCCTTTTTGATATTTGACAAAAACCACAAACAAAACATTGAGTTAGGCCACCTAACTCAAATCTCCTTACCAATTCTCCCAAATTGGTAATCCCAAATTCTACCATAACTTCTCCTATAAATTCTCTCCCTTTTTGACATACATAAAAAAGTTTCTCCCCAAGGAGGTCAATGTCTCATATCCCAATGAGATCTTACAATCTCCCTCTTGGTCAAAGAACATCTAGGATGCCTTCACTCTTCCTAGTGATAAAGTCCCATATCACTTAAGAGAGGCTTCCTATAAACTCTCTCAAATTTCTAATTGGGCATCTCACATTTCCATTTCTCCCCCTCATGAGGAAGAACACATCCATCATCCCATGATGGATACCTCCCCCTAAAGTCTTGCTCCCCCTTGACCATTGCACCAACAATGTCCTTGGATAGTCCCTAAGCCTATAGGAACACTAAACCATCAAGATTAAGGGTAAAAGTTCAATCTTGAACTTTCACACACCTTAAAATTGATACGCACCCTAAACAACTCTCCTAATCCATATCCAATGGATTTTCACCCTTTTCAATGCTTTCCAAAGCATATCCTAGGATTAGGAGCAGTTAGGGTAGCCTAATATAGCTTAAACATGGGATAAACATCCTTGTTTACCCGAAATCAACATTGGTAGTCGACTCTGACAGTAATCAGTTGACTACCCTATGCATTAGTCGATTGCCATCAAGAAGCAGTCGACTGATATCTGTAAAATGCAGAAATCAAAAACAGAAAATGAATTTCAAAAATTCATAAGTAAATATAAGTATTTTGAAAAATTTTGAAACTTCGTACGTATAATACTCATGTCAAATACAATGGGTGAAAAATATTTGAAAAATAATTTACCCACAAAATAGTGAAAATTGATACAAAGTTCAAAAATGAGAAAAACTTCATTGTTTTGAGCTCACTTTGTATCAACATCATCAATGGTGACTTTTATCAAAAGATAGACTACACCAAGGTTTTTCAAAATGATTTTGAAATAGTTTTGAAATCTTATATTGAACCATGGTCTATGGGCTTAATGCACATCACTTGTACATAAGCTTTCCTCATGATTCATTCATGGTATAAGATGAGTTTGAGTTCATCTAGATGCAAAAACTATACACCTTGAATTTAACTCATTTCCTAGCATCTCACATGTGTCTAGGGTGTTTGAAAACACACACATGTCAATTTGATGTGAGATGTGGGTTTTGTTCATCTTAAACTAAGGTTTCATGTATTTTTCTAGGAAACTCTATTTGATTCCCTTATATATGGGACTTCAAATCATGCCA
The DNA here is from genome assembly GCA_025175895.1 of Wurfbainia villosa. Lineage (NCBI taxonomy): Eukaryota > Viridiplantae > Streptophyta > Magnoliopsida > Zingiberales > Zingiberaceae > Wurfbainia > Wurfbainia villosa. The sequence goes on along the minus strand of CM045991.1, from coordinate 81,540,538 downwards.
TAGTCCTTGGATCAATTTTAATTAATGCATGAATTATTATAGCATAAATGATGACATAAATAAGTATGGCCAATGATCATGATGTCATGACATATGATATAACCTAAGCATACATGACATAAAAAGTTCTAAGCATAATCATGACATTTTATATGATTAAAAGAAGCATGATGTCATGACATGGCAAGGCAAACAAAGCATGGAAATTGAAAAATGCTAATGTATTAAATACCTAAGTGTTAAACCCAAATTGCCATTTCTAGAATTAAATACAATTTTGCCTTAATGTCACTTATCCTCAAAGTGTGCCAAAAACTCAAAATGACACACCATGACCTCTAAACCTAGTTTGTGTCAATTTGATTGATTTTTTATAATTTTCAAGATAATATTGGCACATCCTAAAATCCTTTAGAATATTAATTCAAACCAATTTCCAAGGTATCCATAACCTTGAAAATGACCTAAGGTGCCACCTTTACCATGGTTAGGTTAACTACCCATCCAATTAAAGTTGACACTGTTGGGATGTATACTGAAAAGTCTATCTTTTGTATGAACATCTTTATTTTTTAAATAAGAATCACATGATCATTGTTTGCATATTTATGGTTATACATATTGTCTAATACATTACATTGTAGATAACATGGTGTGTGGTGTCACACGGGAGATCATGTTATCAACACCTTGTAAAGTATAAGTAAAGGCTCACAACCGAGATGGCTTTGGACAAACCATTGGTATGGTTGTAGTGTTATTTGGTATTGGTTTGTCTTGACCATAGAATCACACTAGTGCACTTTGTGTGTATTGGGCAGGACCGACTTAGAGGTGATTCGATTTATTGCTGACTACATAATCGAATCGGACCTCAAATATTATATTGTACATGCTCTTAATCCCGATATAATAACGGGCACATATACTTAATATTCATTTCTTTGATTTACCAATGGGCGAGATTTATAGATTAAATCGATTGGCTCGGTAAGTTGGAAAATGATATTATTTATATGGTGTGCGTTGATTATAGGAGGAAACTGTGTCCTATATATTAGGATGATGATGTCCCCTTGAGGAGCTCATAAGGTTCATCATGTAAACCCTACAGGTGGACTTGGTCCGACATGATGATAATGTTGAGTGGTACTACTCATAGAGTTAGATGTTGATTAATTAATTGACGGACATTCGAGATCTTAAACATGGGAAGATATATGTACAAATAATATATGGAGCCCATATTAACTTATGGGAGTTGGTGAGGTAGATCAATGATAATCCTCTAGTGGAATGGATAATCATAAATGGATCGGACTTTATGTGGGCTTGATCCATTGGGTGGCCAAGATCCAACTCCTCCTCATGGTACCTATTGTAGCATATTAAAACCTTATAAAGCCTAGATCCAATGGTTGAAAACAAAACTCTAGATCCAATAGTAGAGATTAAATCTCTAGATCCGACGGTTGAGATTAAATCTCTAGATCTGACGGTTGAGATTAAATCCCTAGAACCAATGGTGGAGATTAAAACAAGGCTTATCCCTAACCCTATAAATAAGCCTTAAGGGGGTGTGCGGCAAGATGATGGCTTAGTGGATTAGGGTTTCCTTCCCTTTTTAACTTGGGCGGCAAGGAATCCTAGTTAGGGTAGGATTTATGTTGGGCGGCTAGGGTTTGAGAGGGGGCTTGGGCGGCAACAATGGAGAGTTTTCTTTCTTCTTCCTAAGGTGATTGCCGGTGCCCATAATTCTCCCCTCTACATTGGCCGGAGCTCAACCTATTCCTCTTCTTCTCCTTTGCCGGTGGAAACAAGAGCTAGGGATTCTTTTTTTGAAGCTTTTGGCCGGTGCCTACACTTCTAATCTTCATCTCTTTGGGCCGGCGGTAAGCATCAAGCTTGGAGCTTGATGGTTGGTCCTAGATAAGAGAAGAGTTTTATTTTATGATCTTCCTTTGTTTGTAGTGAACAAGGAAAGGAAGATTGGTGATCTAGGTGGCTTCGACTTTTGGAAGATCGTCGCCCACACGACGTCCAAAAGGAGAAAGGACATACAATAGAAGATCAAGAGGTATAATCTTGTTTATTTTGATTAGTGTTCTTTTGTATTATGTCTATAATTGTTTTTCAATTATATGCATGTTGTATGTGGTTGTTTACTTTATGTATGTGGCTAAATTTATTTGGACCCCGAATACAAACACAAAAACCGGCGATCTGTACATCGTCTATTCCACGGCTATTCGTAGAATAGAGGTTAGTTGCTTGAACAACAAGTTTGTTCAAGTGACTACTCTAATCGAATAGCACGACGATGAAACAGTTGCTTGGGTGATCCCTTTTGTCTAGGATTAATTTTTTTTTTAATCCGGGGACGTCGATGGGATCGCCATGAACAAATGACCGAGTTAAAGTGGGAAGCGAAGTTTTCTACCTTCAAGTGGTATCAGAGCTTCAGTTCCGGGAAAAACCCTTCAATTGGTATCAGAGCCATGATTTCCGATTTTGTGTGTTTAGGATTCGGTTACTTTTATGCACTTTGTTAGGGCAATCTCTTGCCATGATAAGGTTTTGATGTGTGTGGCAAAGGGTTTAAGTTAGTGTGTTATGTTGATTTGATATGTGCGTTGAAGTCGTGTAGGACTTAGTAATTCGCACATGGAGCCGTGGCGAGTTTCACATCTCATGACTCATGCCTTGAGTCGGTGAAGGATAGCTTTGCAGAAGCCATGCGCTTTTAGCATCCGAGGGACCGCTGGACGAGGAGCTTGGAGTGAAGCCGGAGGAAGTAGACTTCAAGGCAAGAGATGTGAAGGAGCATTGCAGAGCCGTGCGCCTGATGCTGCCGAGGGACGTGGCCGCGAACGAAGAGAACTTCGAAGGCGAGGGACTCCGAGGGATGAGAGTGAGCGATTGTAACGCGGGAAGGGTAGCTCTTAGGTGAAACTTGGCCATTTGGCCAAGTGTCGGATGGGTTTTCCCGACACCAGTCGACTGCCATGTCATGGCAGTCGACTGCTCTAAGTCGATGGTTCGATCGACTGGTATAAGACCAGTTTAGTGCTTGGCAGTCGACTGCCATGGACTGGAAGTCGACTGATGTCGACACGATCGTGCCGAGGGAATAGTTGATCGATGGCGCACGCGCGGGCACAGAATGGAGTCGACTCCATTGAGCACTCGACTGATCGAGCATCAGTCGACTGATGGTAGGATCAGTCGACTGATGCCAATACCGTTGGATGGAATCCAACGTGGAAAGCGGCCATTATTGGGCAACGGCTACGGGATCAGTCGACTGATCGAGGGCATCAGTCGACTGATCCTGTGTCAACAGGAAGAAACCCTCTTCCTCTATAAAAAGGAAGGGGGTGGGGCTTTGGAAAAAAAAATGCTTATGCTCTAATACTCTCCCTAAGTTCCCTAAAGCTTTCCATCCTCTTACTCAAGCTTATTTCCATTATATTTGTAAGAGGAGTGTTTTTGTGTAAAGAGGTTACCTCCACCTAGCTTTGTGCAAAGGAGAGATCTAGTGGATAGATTGCGGAGTGATTCACCGTGGACGAATCGGACCGTGGATTAGCGGCGTAGCCGTGAACCACGTTACACCATCGTGTTTGTATTGCTTGTCTATCTTTTGTGTTGTCTTTATTTGTATTTGCATATTCCGCTTGCGCTAACATTTTGTAGACGAGCAAAATACGACATCCAACGAACGAGGGCTATTCGCCCCCCTCTAGCCGGCCAATCGATCTCCAACAAGTGGTATAAGAGCAAGGTTGCTTGTCACTGGACTAACCGCCGCAACAAGCTCTACATCAAAAATGGCCGGCTCCAACATCCACCCACCGACGTTCGACGGCGAATTCTCTTGGTGGAAAAAGAGAATGGAGATATTCTTCGAAACCGATTTTGAAATATTGTTAATTATGGAAAACAGTTTCGAGTTGCCTAGGAACGAAGATGGGGAGCCATTAGAGAAATCGAGATGGAGCAAAAGACAAAGAGAGGAGTATTTGGCAAATTCAAAGGCCAAGCACCACCTCTATAATGTACTCCCCCAATAAGAAGTCAATAGGATAGGGGAATGTTCTAGTGCTAAGGAGATGTGGGAGAAGCTAGTAGAGCTTCATGAAGGTACCTCGGAGGCTAAGCTAGCAAGAAGAGACCTCCTCTGCTCCCAACTATCAAACATCAAATTAGAAAAGGGAGAAAAGGTAACTTCATTGCATTCTAGGTTGAAAGAGATTTTGATTGGGCTAACAAGTGTAGGTGAAAGGCTCTCCAACCGAAATATGGTAATGAAGGCCATAGATGCCTTTCCCTGGTCCTCAAGATGGAGTTCCATGGTGGACTCATTTTACATCTCCAAGAACCTTGAAGTGAGCACCTTGGAGGAATTCTTCTCAACCATGGAGCTCCACGAAACGAGGCTTGAAGGAATACAAGAAGAGACTAGAATCCAACCTTCAAGGGGAGTAGCATTGATGGCAAATAAGGGGAAGAAGAAGATGGAAGTCCCTTCCTCCTCCGATGACGAAGCTGAAGGGAGTCGCTTCGGAGGCTCATTGGCTCCCATGTCCCCGGATTAAAATTTTCACTAATGAAAGGATTTATCCGGATGGGATGAGCTTCCTTAGCAACACCATTTCGTCGTCGTGCTAACAACTTGAGTGGTCGCTTGAACAAACTAGTTGTTCAAGAAACACAACTCTTCTAGTTGGTTAGCCGCGGAAGAGACGACGGACGGATCGCCGTTTTTTGTGTTTGTCTTCGGGGTCCATGATTATACAATATATTTACTAATTCACACATGCATAATCAAAACATAAAAGAACAAGCTCAGATATGTAAATAAAGTTAAAATAACTTTATACCTCACGATCTTCTACCGTATGTCCTATCCTTCTCGTGGACGACGTGTGGACGAAGATCCTCCACGAGTAGAAGCCTTCTAGATCGCTTTCTTCTCTACCTTGTCCACTGCGAACAAAGAGAAGAAACAACAAATACCTTCCTATCTAGAACCGACCACCAAATTAGGAAATTTGGTGCAACCGCCGGCCAAGGAACAATTGGATGATGCGCCGACCAACTTCAAGAAGTGTTGTCGTCGGCCACTCTAGGAGGAAGGGAGGAAGATGAATGCCGGCCACCTATGGAAGGAGAACCGTCGGCCAAGGAAGAAGGGAGAGGGCTCTAGGATGGGCACCGGCCAAGTGTTGATGGAAGGAAGATGGGCGCCGGCCAACTTCAACTAGAAGGAAGAGTTGCCGCCCACTTCTTTTGCTCCAAAACCCTAGCCGCCCACCTTTGCTCCAAACCCTAATCCCAATTCGAAATCACTTTTTTTTTGCCGCCCAACACTAAGCTTTCCTTTTATAGAGTTAGGCTTAGGACTCCTTTAATCTCCACCGTCGGATCTAGGGATTTAACCTCCACCGTCGGATCTAGGGTTTTATCCCAACCGTTGGATCTAGGGTTTCATCTCAACCGTCGGATCTAGGATTTCATCCCAACCGTCGGATCTAGGATTTCATCCCAACCGTCGGATCTAGGGTTTTATCCCAACCGTCGGCTCTAGGGATTTAATCCTAACCGTCGATTCTAGGGTTTCATCCTAACCATCGGATCTTAGGGATTTAATCCCAACCGTTGGTTCTAGGGTTTCATCCTAACCATCGGATCTAGGGATTTAATCCCAACCGTTGGTTCTAGGTTTTGTTTTACATTCTTGGATTTAGACTTCACAAGGATTATATTAGGCTACGATAGGGACCATAAGGAGGAGTTGGGTCTTGGCCACCCGATGGATCGGAACCACACTAACTTGATCCATCAATGATGTTCCATTCCACTAGAGGATCATCATTGAACTACCTCACCAACCCCCATAAATCAATATGGGCTCCATATATTATTTGTACATTAATCTCCCCGTGTTTAAGATATCGAATGTCCGTCAATTAATTGATTTACTGACCATCAATTAATTAACATCTAATTCCTCGAGTAGTACCACTCAACCTTATCATCATGTTGACTAAGCCAACCAGCTGGGTTTACATGATGAACCTTATGAGCTCCTCAAGGGGACATCATCAACCTAATATATAGGACACGGTTTCCTCCTATAATCAACGACACACCATGTAAATAATATTATTTCCCAACTTACCGGGCATATTGATTTAATCCATCTAAATCTCACCCTCTGGTAAATCAAAGAAATAAATACTAAGTACATGTCCCCGTTATTATATCGGGATTAAGAACATGCACAACATAATATCCGAGGTTCGATTCAATTATGTAGTCAGTACTAAATTGAATCACCTCTATGTCGGTCTTGCTCAATACACCTAAGTGTACTAGTGTAACTCTATGTTCAAGACAAAACAATACCAAACTACACTACAACCATGCCAATGGTTTGTCCAAAACCATCTTGGTTGTGAGCCTCTACTTATATTTTACAAGGGACTGATAACATGATCTTACGTATACACCAAGCACCATGTTATCTACAATGTAAAATATTAGACAATATGCACACATATAATAAATATATAAAGTGCAAACAATGATCATGTGATTCTTATTTCAAAATAAAATGTTCATACAAAAAGAGCTAGGCTTTCAGTATACATTCCAACAATCTCCCACTTATACTAAAAGACTATGCCGCCATCACTCTGCCATACATCTGATCCCCATGTCCTCCACATGCCTATCAAACGCTTTCGCTGGAAGGGCCTTAGTGAATGGATCCGCCAGGTTATCCTCTGATGCAATCTTGGCGACAGCAACTTCTCCTCGCTTTACGATCTCTCGTATGAGGTGGTACTTGCGCTCTATGTGTTTACTCGCCTTATGGGCTCGTGGTTCCTTCGAGTTTGCAACTGCACCACTGTTATCACAATAAATTGTGATAGTTCTGGGCAAACCAGGAATCACATCCAAGTCCATCAAGAAGTTCCTGAGCCATACAGCTTCCTTGGCTGCCTCGAGAGGTCCACATACTCAGCCTTCCATGGTAGAGTCTCGCCATGCATTTACTGACACTCTTCCATACTATGGCTCCACCTCCAAAAGTAAACACAAACCCCGAGGTAGACTTACTCTTGTCCCTATCGATTGGAAATCCAACTCCGTAACCCAGGACTAATTGATTTGCGAAACCAAAGATATAATCCCTAGTCATTCTCAGGTACTTCAATATATGCTTTACCACAGTCCAATGTCCCTATCCAAGATTACTCTGATATCTGTTAACCATGCCCACGGCAAAGCAGATATCCGGTCTCATACATAGCATAGCATACATAAGGCTTCCTCAGCCAAGCATAAGGAACCGCCATTCTATCTCCTTTGATGTTTTGGGACACATCTCTTTAGATAAAGGAACTCCATGCCTAAAAGGTAGAAAACCTTTCTTGGAGTTCTGCATGCTAAAACGAGCAAGGATAGTGTCAATGTATGAAGCTTGAGACAAGAACAACATCCTTTTCTTGCGATCCCTTATAACTTTGATCCCAAGGATGTGTCCCACTTCTCCCAAGTCCTTCATATCAAACTGTTTGGACAACCATACCCTTACATCTAATAACACTTTGATATTGTTGCCAACTAACAAAATGTCATCTACGTATAGTACAAGAAACACCACTACGTTTCCGTCACATCTCTTGTATACACAAGGCTCATCCGGACTTTGAATAAATCCATATGACTGGATTACCTCATCAAAGCGGATGTTCCAAGATCTAGAAGCTTGCTTCAATCCATAAATGGACCGATTAAGCATACATACAAGATGCTCTTTGCCTTTAGCAATGAATCCCTTTGGTTGCCGCATATAGATGTTCTCCTCAAGACTATCGTTAAGGAAAGCTGTCTTGACATCCATCTGCCAAATCTCATAATCCATATGAGCAGCTATAGATAAGAGAATCCGAATAGACTTAAGCATAGCTACCGGCGAAAAGGACTCCTCATAATCGATACCCTCTTTCTGAGTATACCCTTTCGCAACAAGCCTAGCTTTGAAGGTCTCAACCTTCCCGTCTACTCCTCTCTTTCTCTTGTAGATCCACTTGCATCCAATGGTTTTTACACCATCGGGTGGTTCTACTAGCTCCCAGACCTGATTAGAATCCATAGATTCTATCTCTGAATTCATCGCTCTTTGCCAACATACCGCATCTCTATCTTGGATTGCCTCATCATATGTCCAGGGATCAGGTTCATGTTCACCAGGGACTAAGTCCGAAGACTCTCCCAAAAACATGAATCTCTCGGGTTGTCTAACAACCCTCCCACTACGACGAGGTGCCTCCTATGTATGCTCTGTGATACGCGGTGCAGTGACTTGTGGTGTCTCCTCTCGTACCGGTGGTACTGAAGTCGGGACTTCCCCTGTCAACTCCTCAAGAACAATCCTACTTGTGGGCTTGTGGTTCATCACATAGTCCTCCTCTAGAAATCTGGCATTCGTACTCACGATCACCTTCTGATCTCTAGGACTATAGAATAAACCACCCTTCGTTCCCTTAGGGTAGCCAACAAACAAGCGTACTTCTGTACGAGATTCCAACTTACCAGCATCTCCCTTCAGCACATGTGCTGGACTACCCCAAATCCAAATATGTCTTAGACTAGGCTTTCGCCCAATCCACAACTCTGTGAGAGTAGAGGGTACTGACTTAGATGGAACCAAGTTCAGAATGTGTGCTGCTGTTTCCAGAGCAAACCCCCAGAACAAATCAGGTAACTCAGAATAACTCATCATCGATCTGACCATCTCCATAAGAGTCCTATTCCTTCGCTCTGCCACACCATTCTGTTGGGGTGTGCCAGGTGGGGACAATTGGGATTGAATCCCAGCCTCTGATAAGTAACTCCTAAACTCTCCCAAGAGGTACTCGCCACCACGATCAGATCGTAATGTCTTGATACTTTTACCTTGACGGTTCTCCACATCAGCCTTGAATTCTTTGAACTTGTCAAAGCATTCAGACTTGCGGCGCATCAAGTAAATGTATCCATACCTTGAATAATCGTCTATAAAAGAGACGAAGTATTCAAAGCCACCTCTTGCCTGGATAGACATAGGACCACACAAATCAGAATGAACCAATTCTAACACATCTTTGGCTCTATACCCGTTGGCCTTAAAAGGCCTCTTGGTCATTTTACCTTCCAAGCAAGATTTGTAGGTTGGGAGATCCTCCACCACTAATGAACCCAAAGGTCCATCAGCTATCAACCTTTGAATTCTGCTTAGGTTAATATGACCAAGCCTTAGATGCCAAAGATATGTTTGGTTCATTTGCGAAGGTTCTTTTCTCTTATTAGACTTAGAAGATGAGTTATTGATTTCTATATGCATCGTGGGAGTTTTTGGTTCAGAGTATATAAATTGCCAACCAATGTACTGTAACAGATAATCTCCCTATTCCTTTTATAACCACTTTGTCATTAAAAGCAGAATATCCATCCATAAACAATTTAGAAACTGAAATTAAATTCTTTCTAAAAGTAGGTACATAAAGACAATTTCTTAAAACCAAAACTTTATTCCTATCAAAAGATAAATAAACGTCTCCCATTGCAATAGCCGCCACCTTTGAAGCATTGCCCATGAAGATGGTAATCTCTCCCTCAGCTAGTCGTCAGGTTTCTTGGAACCCCTGCAAAGTATTGCAGACATGATCAGTGGCTCCTGTATCTACACACCAGGCACTGGTAGATAACACCGCTAAACATGTTTCAAGAACTAAACAAGAAGATATACCTTTGTTCTTTCGGCGAGGACAGTCCGCCTTCCAATGTCCAGTCTGCTTGCAAGTGAAGCACTTGCCTTTCGGCTTCTTCACTCCTGCGAGGTCCCTCGCCACTTTCTTCGCTCCACCTTGTTTCTTCTTCTTACCTTTCGGTTTAGAGGAAGAAACCTTCTGAGCGACCATGGCTTGAGCACTCGAAAAGCCCTCTCGCTGGAGTTCTGTCAAAAGCTCCGCCAATGAATACAACCTTTTGTTCATGTTGTAGTTGAGGCGGAACTGCTCAAAACTCCTAGGCAGAGACTGGAGAATGATATCGACCTAGGTTTCCCCATCGATCTCAGCTCCTAGGACTTCCATCTCATTAAGATGAGCCATCATCTTGAGAAAATGATCCCTAACGGGTGTTCGCTCGATCATGGTGGTCGTCATCAAGTTTCTCATTGCCTCCTGCCTAGCCGCCCTACTCTGATGTCCAAAAAGTTCCTTGAGATTGAACATCATGTCATAAGCTGTGGCTATGGCATGATGCTGATGTTGCAGCACATTTGACATAGATGTCAAAATGTAACACCGCGCCATCTCATCTGCCTTAACCCATTTCTTATAACGTTCTATCTCCTTTTCATCAGAGTCATTGGAGGGCTTAGGAGGACAGACCTCGAAGAGTACAAATTTGTACTCTTCCGCAGTTAAGACAATATCCAGGTTTCTTTTCCAATCAATGTAGTTTGGACCAGTAAGTTTATTTTCTTTTAAAATCACAGCAAGTGGGTTGAAAGCCATTTGAAAATCCTAAAAATCACAATGATCAAAATATTAGATTTCAAATATGATTGATTCCTCAAAAACAATAAAATTCCGAAATCAACCAACACCTCAAAACACCGAGAATATCGCATGCCACGATAGTGTGGACGTATACGAATTCTGCATTTGTAAGAGGAGGTTTTACCCATTAATTTTATTATCTTGTCAACCTTACTTTTTGACAAATAAAATTAATAGTTGGTTCCTCTTTGGCCCTACAAATAAAAGCAGTGACTCCGATGGGGAGGATACTTTTAATTTGCATCTAAGTGTGCACCATTACACGATACTAAGGGAATTATTTCGGATTATGTGCCTTACCGATGGGGAAGTACACACGCTCCTTAATAATTTACTATAACCATTATTTGACCTAGTGATCCGCAAACAAACCCATCCGATGGGGAGGAAGGCACTCAGAGCCAACGCGCAAGTTTGTTGCATCACACGTCAAATTGTAATGGAGGCCGCGGGAATTAATTAAAATGTCCCTCTCCCACTTAGTAAATTAAAATTGAGGAATTTTAAAACATACACAACATGCATATAAAACAAATAAGCAATAAATATGGAAAAAACAGAATTTTTCCAACTATTATGGCATTGTCCTCAAATATGCATCCCGTCGTGTCACCACCTCGTCCGCTCCATCTTTTCCCGTGCGCAAGTCACCAAAGAGTTCCGAGCCGAGATAAAACATTTTAATTTACATCCATCGATCCTAGACTCCACGAAGGAGTGTACAAATCATCTAGATCGAAAGTAAACTAAAATGAGTGGCTAAACAATGCCGTATTTAATTACAAAAATTAAATACTAATCTAGCCTCGTCAACCCCGAGGATTCAAATAATAAATTTTTACACACATCCATTCACATACACACACATGGCCATAATAGTCGGATCTTATGCCTGCAACCAAAGAGTTAAACTACGCATATCCTACTATTATCCGGCACATCTAATATATGAAATATGCATAAAAATTAACCGAATCCAAAACACACAAAACCGGAAACCGTGGCTCTGATACCAATTGAAGGGAGTCGCTTCGGAGGCTCATTGGCTCCCATGTCCCCGGATTAAAATTTTCACTAATGAAAGGATTAATCCGGATGGGATGAGCTTCCTTAGCAACACCATTTCGTCGTCGTGCTAACAACTTGAGTGGTCGCTTGAACAAACTAGTTGTTCAAGCAACACAACTCTTCTAGTTGGTTAGCCGCGGAAGAGACGACGGACGGATCGCCGATTTTTGTGTTTGTCTTCGGGGTCCATGATTATACAATATATTTACTGTTAGTAATATATGAGAGATGTCCTAAGGCAATCGCCTTATGTATGAACCATTTATTTGATAAATGAAGATTCACTATTTGAGTATACATGTTTTATGTATTTGATTGGATCTTAAACTCATTTACCGAATGTCCACGATACGATTCACAGCATGAGAGAATTTGTGATTGGATCACAACTAGTGAGTATCTCTACATGTGTAATTGTGATGTATCGGAATTATCCCTAGTCGATGAATTGATGGGTTTGGACACCATCAATTCTGTCGAGGCTAGCACGAGGTATACTCCTTGGTGTATCCAAGCAGCTGATTCTCACTGGCTAGAGACATAGTGATGTCCGGAGTTAATCGTGGATGCTAGTTATGGTAACTAGTTCATTGGAGTGACCAGCCGTAAGACTTCATATGGTTCTCTGCATATATAGATATGTCAATGAAGTTCTTACTGTGGCTTAAGTGCGATGTTCCTTTGACTTGCGGTATTCAAGTCATCTTGATCATGGAGACTTATGCTTTGACATCTTAAGCAAACATCTCAGGAGATGTGGACCGAGATGATTGGGTATAAGTCGAAGTGATCGAAGGTGTTTGAATAGCCTATAAAGGATTCACCACTCCTTGCGAGGAGATGTATACCCATGGCCTCTCGTCGGATTGTTACTAAAGTCTTTGGCCAAAGCATTACATGTTTAGAGTAAGGTACTCTTGATACATGTGGAGTAACTAGAATCAGTAGGGGCGAGGAAATGATACTTGGGCTAGGTGTGGCGTAGTCGACCTAGTGGAGCCCGACACAATAGACCATGTCACAGAACCAAGTGGGTATAAGATGAGTGAAGGGAATGGGGCACGATTCATTCGAGCTCTTGAAGGGTTTGAAATAGTTACGGATCAACCGTTGATCTTTTAGGTTAATTGGGGATCATGATGTACTACTAGGTGCCACTCATGATCGTTCTATAATTAATGGTTAATTATAGGCGGCCAACATAAACCGAGAACCTATTTGGTCACACGCTTGAGTGTAATCCAAAGGATTTAAAGCGAGCTTGAGAATGGCATTCTCGGACCGAGAGAAACTATGTTTGGTTGGACCAAACATAAAGCGAGCATGAAATTGTTTGATCGCAATGGAAGCGTGGATGAGGCGTGTCTTATGAAGACGTAATGGATGGACCAAAATGGTTTGGTTCTAATCCAATGGATAAGAATAAACCAAAGGGTTTGGTTTATTTTAAACGAATGAACCAAAAGTTGGTTCGGTTCGTTTTAACTTAAAATAAACCATCATGGTTTGGTTTATTTTAACTTATCTTAATGGAGCGAGTTAACGGGCTTTATGGATATGATCCATTAACCATTAAGATAATTAGTTCTCTATAAAAGTGGGCTTAAGGGATTGTTAAACCCTAATCCAAAATCCAAAACCCTAGCCTCTTAGAGTTGCCGCCCACCCCAATTGTTGGAGTTTTCGGCGCCAACCCTAAAGCTGCCGCCAGCTTGACTTTGTGCGCCGTCCAAGACCCTTGCGGCGTCAAGCTCCAGCCGGTGAACCTCCGGCGACCCTCCGGTGATCTCCTATAGGTTTGGCATCAAGGTGAGGCTTTTCTCTCCTTGTTTTGGCCGGCGCCTACTCCTCCACCAAGCTGTCCAGTTTTCTGGACAGCTTCTCCTCCTCGTCGGGCGTCGTTTGGGCGGCGGTTAGTGCTCGACAGCGGCTAACTGCGGGATTTGATCTCCGGTAATCCTCTGAGGTGGAGGACGAAGGATTCGTCAAACGGTTGACGAATACCTCTCCGGAGAAGCGAGTTTTGAGAACTCGTTTTAGGATCCGAATTTGGATTCGGATCGTGATCATCTCTCGATCACGTCGTCTTCAACACGAGGCTAGTAACCCGTCAAGAGAAGCTCGTGACTTAGTGAAGTCATCCCGAGGAGCTCGGCGTGGATACGGATAGAGACGATTCTTACGAGGATCGTTCCGGTTGATGCCGTTCCCGCTACACGTCATACGGAAGGTATAACGTAGTTTAATTTCATTTATTGCAATTTTAATTTACGGTTATGTCTACACTTGTTGTAATAGCATGCGTGTGTTGTGTGTGTTGTAATAAATAGGAGTATTTATTATTTTTATTGCTTCCGATTTGCTCATGTTTACGAAACATGATCGAACACACACACGCCGCGGTGCCGGAAACCCAACAGTGGTATCAGAGCCCAGGTTGTGTTTCGACATAATCGTAAAATGGTTTTGCGATAGTCATAATATATTTCTGGAAATTTTCTAATTTTGGAAATTTAGAAGTATTTATGGAAATTTTTCAATTTTGGAAAGTCTAGAAGTATTTATGGAAATCTTCCACTTTTGGAAAGTTGGAAGTATTTATGGAAATTGATATTTTCCATAAATAAAATATTTGATTAGATTCTGGAAATTTGTTTCCTAATTTAATCATGATTTGATTTGAAATCAAATCTTAAAATATTTTATTTCCATAAGTAGTTTTAATGATTTAGGAAATTGGTTTCCTAAATAGATTTTCCTTAATCAAATAATTCCATGAATAAAATATGTGATTAGATTTGGAAATTTGTTTCCTAATTTAATTATGATTTGATTTGGAGAATCAAATCTTAAACATATTTTATTTCCATAAATAGTTATGACATATAAGGAAATATATACATGACATAATTGTATGCCATGTAATTGCATTAGATGCATAACATTATGCCATGCGTGTCGTGACATGTAGATGTATGCCATGTAGATAATAGTTATTTGCATGCAAAGAGGATGAGACATAAAACCCTAACTCAATATTAAAGCCTACACCTTCCATTAATATGGTTAGAACCAGAGTTCTGTTTCTTGTTTGGGTTGTTGGACTCTCTCAAGCCGGCTCGAACTGAATATGTTCAAACCATGGAATAGTTTAATACTAATATGGTAAGAGTCAGAGGTCAATCGTTAGCTTTGGTTGTTGGACTCTCTCCAAGCTGGGCTAATTGGTTGAATGCGCTCTAACCATATTAAAACTATGTCACGATTAATGGGTTGGCTTTAACTTGGAGCATCGATTTGTTGGACTCTCTCAAGTCGATGTGAAGAGAGGTGAAGTTGGGTGCTATGCATATGATGCATACTTGTTAATGTGTTAACAACCCCAATGTATGTGTGAACATTCAATTAGTTGATAGCACATTGTGATAGTTACATATACATGATATGTAATCGGTATACTTGATACCCACCATCATAGCTATAGAATGGCTTGTTGGACTCTCTCCAAGGTTGTTCTTATCTATGATGGATATCAACCCATTCGGAGATGGACCTACAATCTCGAAGTGATTTTGGGGTTTTGAAATTGAAAAATGAATGGGATTTATAAATGTATATTGATGCATTTTAAAATCATCTTTCTCATATATGCTCGTTTTGTATTTCTAAGTTAATATATTGATCATGATGTGTTTGAATTTGCGTTCCATTTTGGATTCAAATAAATTGGTGGGCGAACTTCTTGGGTGGCTTAGAAAGCTTGAGAATTGTTCTCAAGGTTGAAAAGCTTGCAAATGTCCTCAGCGCCTCTTCAGCCCGTCTAGTGTGATGCAACTCTGGACCAATTGTTGGCCTATCGAAACATGTGAGTGATTACAGAACAAATGAGTTGCATCATGCTAGCCGCGATGGAACCCAAGCTCTGAAAGCGGCATGAGCATATGGATGCTCATATCGTGAGTCCTTCATCTTTGTGAGTTGGTTGATGAGCAAGTGAGATTGAAGGTTGAAGTCTCAGCTCCTCTTCACCTCGAGATGCTAGGAGGTTCATCGTGATGCTTGCTCAATATCTTTGAAGGCTGTGGAGTCTTACGAGAAGCATGAAGCGAGGGGCCGGTCTTGTTAGTTGATTCCTCGAAGAAAGGTTCTAAGAGGAAGTCAAAGGAACAAGAAGGAAGGGAAAGAAGAGCTAAGAAGGTAGAACTAGCACAAAGGAAACTTGCCATCATTATGGCAAGGAGAGCCATTCTTGAAGAAAGTGCAAGATTTATCTTGAGTCAGTGAAGAAGGATAAGGCATCGGATGCCCCATCTTCTTGAAATCTTCTTTATTGATTGTCATTCTATTTCCTCGGACACTTGGGTATTTGATCTGGGTGTGGCTCACATATATGTAATGACATACATGGGCTAAGGAATAGAAGACTCGAGTCAAATTTACGTGTTGGGAATGGAGCAGCGGTTCTTTGCACTCGCCATCGGAGCGTATTTGTTGGAACTCCTGTAGGACTTGTCTTGAATCGACAATTGCTTTTATGTTCCTTCGCTGATAAAGAACATCATTTCTATTTCTTGTTTAAATAGAAATGGGTACCATTTGACTTTAGTAACAATTGTTGTTACATAACTTTGAATGGAGTTCTTATGGACGGAACTTTAAGCAATGGTGTTTATACGCTGGACGATTCCAAAGGACATTTTCAATATCGAAGCGAGCAACACGCGTGCTCAAAGGATAATCAAATAGACTTCTATATGTGGCATTGTCGTCTTGGCCATATAAGCAAGAAACGCATGTCCGAATTACACCGATGTGGAATTCTGGAATCGTTTGAATTGGATTCATACGATACATGCGAATCATGCTTAAAAGGCAAGATGACTAAGTTACCTTTTACCGAAAAGGTGAACGAGTGGGAGAGTTACTAGGTCTAATACATACCGATGTATGTGGACCTATGTCAACTCAAGCATTAGGAGGCTATAGCTACTTCATTACCTTCACCGATGATCACTACGGCTTGGGTATGTGTTCTTGATGAAACACAAGTCCAAGCCTTTGAAAGGTTCAAAGAATTCAGAAATGAAGTAGAGAAACAACATGACAAGAGTATTAAAATACTGATCGGATCGAGGTGGTGAATACTTAAGTCAAGAGTTTCTGATTATCTAAGAGACAATGGCATATTGTCTCAATGGACTTCACCTATACACCACAAAGATAATGGTGTATCCGAGAGGCGAATCGACCTTGTTGGACATGGTCGTCAATGATGAATCATGCAACTCTTCCCAAGTCCTTTGGGGTTATGCACTTTGCATACCAAGCATTTGTTAAATGTAATGCCTACTAAGGTAGTCTCAACTACTCCATATGAGATATGGAATAGTAAGAAACCTCATGTATCTTACTTGAAGATATGGGGTTGTCCTCGCTTATGTGAAGCTGATCAGACGTATAAATTGATGCTAAGTCCGATAAAATGTCTATTTATCGGATCCTAAGGAAACAAGGGGTTACTAATTCTATCATCCCGTGGAACAAAAGGTGTTTGTTTCAAGGCATGCCAGTGTTTCTAGAGAAAGAGTTTCTCTTGCAAGAAAACAGTGGGAGTGTCGTCGAGCTTGAGGAGGCTCGAGAGACTCAAATAGACATTGATGAGATACCTGGTGAAGCACAACAGCCGACAACTCATAGTGATGAGCAATCGGCTAGACCTATAGTAACACCACATCTTCATAGATCCGTAGAACACGCAATATTCCCGAGAGATATGGATTTCGTAAGTGAATCGAACGACGTGTTACTCATTGATGATGAGGAGCCTACCAGCTTATGAAGAAGTGCCGACAAGTTCAGAAGGGATAAGTGGCTCGTGCCATGAAGTCGAAATGGATTCCATGTACGAAACCAAGTTTGAACTTGGTCGACCCACCAAGGCATAAAGCCTATAGGGTGCAAGTGGGTTTTCAAGAAGAAAACATGGATGGTAATGTGATTACCTATAAGGCTTAGATTGGTGGCGAAAGGATATCGCCAAAAACAAGGTGTTGATTATGACGTAAACCTATTCAGTAGCTATGCTTAAATCCATTCGGATGCTCCCGCCATAGCGGCTCATTATGATTATGAGATATGGCGATGGATGTGAAAACAATTTCCTTAATGGAAACTCGCCGAGGACGTGTATATGATACAACCGAGGGTTTCACATCGCTGATAAAACCAAGGTATGCAAATTGCGACGACGATCCATTTATGGATCAAGCAAGCATCCAGAGTCGAATATCCGCTTTGATGAGACGATCAAAAGTTTGATTTCACAAAATCCGCGATTTACCTTGTGTACAAGAAGGTTAGTGGGAGTGCAATGTGTTCCTAGTATTGTATGTCGATGACATATTACTTATAGGAAATGATGTTCAATCTTACAATGCTAAGGTTTGGTTATCCAAGACATTCTCCATGAAAGACGGGAGAAGCAACCTACATCCTGGGATTAAGATCTATAGAGATAGATCAAACGGTTGCAGCCTTCGCAGCTACTATATATAGACCGAAAAGCAAAGAGGTTTAGCATGTCGGAATCCAAGAAAGGTTTCTACCCATCGTGCATGGGGTACACCTTTCAAGTCTATGTGTCCGCGCACGTAAGACGAGAGGATTTGCATGATGAGTAAGATTCCCTATGCATCCGCAATAGGATCTATCATGTATGCTATGTTATGTACGAGACCCGATGTATCGTATGCTCGAGTGTCACGAGCAGATACCATCCGATCCAGAATGGATCATTGGGTGGTCATAAGACGATCCTTAAGTACTTGAGAAGAACTAAGGATGTGTTCCTAATATACGGAGAAGGGTACATGGTGATACGCGGTATACGGATGCCATCCGCATGCATAAGGATGATTCCATGTCTCACCGGTATGTATTCACCTAGAATGGAGGCGCAATAAGTTGGAAAGGTTCCAAGCTTGACACTATAGCGGATTCTCGCCACTAAGGCGTAATACATTGCAGCCTTTGGAAGCAAAGAAGGAAGCGGTTTTGGATCAAGAAGTTCATCTATGAACTTGATGTGGTCTCATCAATGATCCAAACATGTGCTTCACCGCTATCATCTTATCGAGAGATCATCGTGAGGAACGAAATACAAATCGAGAAAATTCCCACAAAGGAACTTAGCGGATCCTTTGACTAAAGCATTACCTCAAAGTAAGCTCGAGGGTCATGTTCGAGCTTATGGTATCGATACCGAGCGATTGCATTAGGCCAAGTGGCGGAGTCCGTTAGTAATATATGAGAGATGTCCTAAGGCAATCGCTTTATGTATGAACCATTTATATGATAAATGAAGATTCACTATTCGAGTATACATGTTTTATGTATTTGATTGATCTTAAACTCATTTATCAATGTCCACGATACGATTCACAAAGATGAGAGAATTTGTGATTGGATCACAACTAGTGAGTATCTCTACATGTGTAATTGTGATGTATCTAATTATCCCTAGTCGATGAATTGATGGATTTGACACCATCAATTCGTCGAGACTAGCACGAGGTATACTCCTTGGTGTATCCAAGCAAATTGATTCTCACCGGCCGAGACATAGTGATGTCCGAGTTAATCGTGGATGCTAGTTATGGTAACTAGTTCATCGAGTGACCACCGTAAGACTTCATATGGTTCTCTCGCATATATAGATATGTCAATGAAGTTCTTACTGCGGGCTTAAGTGCGATGTTCCTTCGACTTGTATTCAAGTCATCTTGATCATGGAGACTTATGCTTTGACATCTTAAGCAAACATCTCTAAGGAGATGTGGACCCGGATGATTGGGTATAAGTCAAGTGATCAAGGTGTTTGAATAGCCTATAAAGGATTCACCACTCCTTGCGAGGAGATGTATACCCATGGCCTCTCGCCGGATTGTTACTAAAGTCTGCCAAAGCATTACATGTTTAGAGTAAGGTACTCTTCGATACATGGAGTAACTAGAATCAGAGGACGAGGAAATGATACTTGGGCTAGGTGTGACGAGTCACTTAGTGGGATCGGCACACAATAGACCATGTCCCAACCAAGTGGGTATAAGATGAGTGAAGGGAATGGGGCACGATTCATTCGAGCCAAAGGGTTTCGTAAATAGTTCGATCAACCGCTGATCTTTTCGTTAATTGGGGATCATGATGTACTACTAGGTGCCACTCATGATCGTTCTATAATTAATGGTTAATTATAGACGGCCAACATAAACCGAGAACCTATTTGGTCACACGCACAACGAGTGTAATCCAAAGGATTTAAAACGAGCTTGAGAATGGCATTCTCAGACCGAGAGAAACTATGTTTGGTTGGACCAAACATAAAGCGAGCATGAAATTGTTTCAGTCACAATGGAAGCGTGGATGAGCTGCGTCTTATGAAGACGTAATAGATGGACCAAAATGGTTTGGTTCTAATCCAATGGATAAGAATAAACCAAAGGGTTTGGTTTATTTTAAACGAATGAACCAAAAGTTGGTTCGGTTCGTTTTAACTTAAAATAAACCATCATGGTTTGGTTTATTTTAACTTATCTTAATGGAGCGAGTTAACGGGCTTTATGGATATGATCCATTAACCATTAAGATAATTAGTTCTCTATAAAAGTGGGCTTAAGGGATTGTTAAACCCTAATCCAAAATCCAAAACCCTAGCCTCTTAGAGTTGCCGCCCACCCCAATTGTTGGAGTTTTCGGCGCCAACCCTAAAGCTGCCGCCGCCCAGCTTTGTGCTGCCGTCCAAGACCCTTGCCGGCGTCCAAGCTCCAGCCGGTGAACCTCCGGCGACCCTCCGGTGATCTCCTATAGGTTTGGCATCAAGGTGAGGCTTTTCTCTCCTTGTTTTGGCCGGCGCCTACTCCTCCACCAAGCTGTCCAGTTTTCTGGACAGCTTCTCCTCCTCTCGTCGGAGCGTCGTTTGGACGACGGTTAGTGCTCCGACAGCGGCTAACTTACCGGGGATTTGATCTCCGGTAATCCTCTGAGGTGGAGGACGAAGGATTCATCAAACGGTTGACGAATACCTCTCTGGAGAAGCGAGTTTTGAGAACTCGTTTTAGGATCCGAATTTGGATTCGGATCATGATCATCTCTCGATCACGTCGTCTTCAACACGAGGCTAGTAACCCGTACGAAGACGAAGCTCGTGACTTAGTGAAGTCATCCCGAGGAGCTCGGCGTGGATACGGATAGAGACGATTCTTACGAGGATCGTTCCGGTTGATGCCGTTCCCGCTACACGTCATACGGAAGGTATAACGTAGTTTAATTTCCTTTTATTGCAAATTTTAATTTACGGTTATGTCTACACTTGTTGTAATAGCATGCGTGTGTTGTGTGTGTTGTAATAAATAGGAGTATTTATTATTTTTATTGCTTCCGCTGTGCTCATGTTTACGAAACATGATCGAACACACACACGCCGCGGTGCCGGAAACCCAACATTTACTAATTCACACATGCATAATCAAAACATAAAAGAACAAGCTTAGATCTGTAAATAAAGTTAAAATAACTTTATACCTCATGATCTTCTACCGTATGTCCTATCCTTCTCGTGGACGATGTGTGGACGAAGATCCTCCACGAGTAGAAGCCTTCTAGATCGCTTTCTTCTCTACCTTGTTCGCTGCGAACAAAGAGAAGAAACAACAAATACCTTTCTATCTAGAACTGGCCACCAAATTAGGGAATTTGGTGCAACCGCCGGCCAAGGAACAATTGGATGATGCGCCGGCCAACTTCAAGAAGTGTTACCGCCGGCCACTCTAGGATGAAGGGAGGAAGATGAATGTCGGCCACCTATGGAAGGAGAACCGCCAGCCAAGGAAGAAGGGAGAGGGCTCTAGGATGGGTGCCGGCCAAGTGTTGATGGAAGGAAGATGGGCGTCGACCAACTTCAACTAGAAGGAAGAGTTGCCGCCCACTTCTTTTGCTCCAAAACCCTAGCCGCCCACCTTTGCTCCAAACCCTAATCCCAATTCGAAATCACTTTTTTTTTGCTGCCCAACCCTAAGCTTTCCTTTTATAGAGTTAGGCTTAGGACTCCTTTAATCTCCACCGTCGGATCTAGGGATTTAACCTCCACTGTCGGATCTAGGGTTTTATCCCAACCGTCGGATCTAGGGTTTCATCTCAACCATCGGATCTAGGATTTCATCCCAACCGTCGGATCTAGGGTTTTATCCCAACCGTCGGCTCTAGGGATTTAATCCTAACCATCGATTCTAGGGTTTCATCCTAACCATCGGATCTTAGGGATTTAATCCCAACCGTTGGTTCTAGGGTTTCATCCTAACCATCGGATCTAGGGATTTAATCCCAACCATTGGTTCTAGGTTTTGTTTTACATTCTTGGATCTAGACTTCACAAGGATTATATTAGGCTACGATAGGGACCATAAGGAGGAGTTGGGTCTTGGCCACCCGATGGATCGGAACCACACTAACTTGATCCATCAATGATGTTTCATTCCACTAGAGGATCATCATTGAACTACCTCACCAACCCCCATAAATCAATATGGGCTCCATATATTATTTGTACATTAATCTCCCCGTGTTTAAGATATCGAATGTCCGTCAATTAATTGATTTACTGACCATCAATTAATTAACATCTAATTCCTCGAGTAGTACCACTCAACCTTATCATCATGTTGACTAAGTCAACTGGGTTTACATGATGAACCTTATGAGCTCCTCAAGGGGACATCATCAACCTAATATATAGGACACGGTTTCCTCCTATAATCAACGACACACCATGTAAATAATATTATTTCCCAACTTACCGGGCATATTGATTTAATCCATCTAAATCTCACCCTCTGGTAAATCAAAGAAATAAATACTAAGTACATATGCCCGTTATTATATCGGGATTAAGAGCATGCACAACATAATATCCGAGGTCCGATTCAATTATGTAGTCAGTACTAAATTGAATCACCTCTATGTCGATCCTGCTCAATACACCTAAGTGTACTAGTGTAACTCTATGTTCAAGACAAAACAATACCAAGCTACACTACAACCATGCCAATGGTTTGTCCAAAACCATCTTGGTTGTGAGCCTCTACTTATATTTTACAAGGGACTGATAACATGATCTTCTGTGCCACACCAAGCACCATGTTATCTACAATGTAAAATATTAGACAATATGCACACATATAATAAATATATAAAGTGCAAACAATGATCATGTGATTCTTATTTCAAAATAAAATGTTCATACATAAAGAGCTAGGCTTTCAGTATACATTCCAACAGAAGCATCCTCATCCTCCTCCATGGATAGCACGGAAGAAGCGTATATGGTAAGGAGGGTAAGACGTGCTTTAAAAGGTTTTCATTTTAATAAATCTAATGATAGGAGGAAAAGACCAAGAGGAAAGGTGATTTGTTACAATTGCCAAGGAGAGGGACATATAAGGGATAATTGTCCCCTCCTAAACAAGAGCAAGGAAGAAAGGAAGAAGAAAGAAGAAAAGAAGAAGAAAAAGGGGAGTAGAAAGAAGGAAGAGGAGAAGAAGGCAAAGGAAAAGGGAAAGGACATGGCGTTCAAAGCAAAGACATGGGATGACCTTGCTTCTTCCTCCTCATCCGAAGAAGAGGAACAAGTCTATTCCAACCTTGCATTGATGGCCTTTGATGACTTGGATTGCTCCTCCACCGAAAATGAAGAATCAAGCTCAAGTGAAGGGAGAGCCTCTACATCATCCTCATCCGAAGAAGAGGACTTGGTAAGTGAGGTAACGAATCTACCCCCTAAGCAAATTATGTCTATGATTTCTAGCCTCACTAAGGACTTATTTAGAGCTAAGAAGAAGAACAAAAGCATGCTAGATCAAATTAAGGCATTAGAAAATAAGCTAGAAAATGCATGCTTAAATGAAAATGATAATATTTCTTCTAGGTTAAATGATGCATGCTCACACGATAATTATGTGCCATTAGATGTTAGTGATGCATGCATAGAAGAAAATAGGGCATTAAGGGAAAAGGTAGATTATTTAACAAAAGCCCTAGAAAAATTCACAATTGGCTCAAACACCTTGAACATGATAATTGGGAGCCAAAGAGCTAGTTTTAATAAGAAGGGCCTAGGATATAAAGAAAAAAAAAATGAAAAGGCCTATAAATGTCTAATTGCTAGGGGACAAGATAAGAAAAAGGTAATAGCTAGAAAATGGATCCCCAAGGAGTATTTAGTGAACTCCATATGAAAGAACCTATTTTGGGTTCCAAAATCCATTCTTAAGGGTTAGACAAACCCTAGGGTAGTCAACCATATGCAATTGACCTATATCATATTTTGGTTGACTTAGGATGGCGGGACAACATTTTTAAATAGTGTTGGGTGATGATAACGTGCCCATAAATAGATAATAATGCATAAATCATGATGATTAATGTAATTGTTACACATGTTTGCAATCATGATTTATGATATTGATATTTGGCACATCATCATGAGAAATAGGTTAAATCATGCCTTAGGTGATATCTTGCTTATAATCATATGCATGATTATAATTTGATGAATATATGTATTTCATGATCATAATGTAGAATTCATTCATATATGCCCTTATGATCATGAGGATTATTAGGTTGATACTTAACCTTGATAGAATTGCATGAATATAATGGTTAAGTATATATATATAAATACCCTCTAGGATACATCTCACACTCACAAATAGGCTAACTTGATTGAAAACTTAGCATGGGTAAGATGTTAGGATGATACAAATGTTCACTAATGCCTATGGCATTTAGATGGTCATTTAAAGTATCAAAATAGCAATAATAGACCAATCATGTGGAAGGCTTATGTTTAATTCATAGACATATTGCCCAAAGATCATGGTTGGATATTTCATATGTTTTCAAAACAATTTCTTAATCTAAAATCTATGTATTCATGTTTTGAATCAATTGGAACCAAAACTAGGTGTTAAACTTGATACTAGAATGGTCAAAAACCTAGTGGTTTTTAAACCTTTTGGATTTTTGGCAAAAACATGAAAATATGATAATTTTTCATGAAAAATTATTTTTCACTGATAAAGAACCTTACAAGAAATATGTTCCCAAAATTTCATGATTTTTTGAATTTTCTGGAATTTTTAACGCATTTCTGAAATTCGGTTCGAAAATCAGAATTTTCTGAAAACTACGTGCCAGTCGACTGGTAGTCTGAACTAGTCGACTGGTGGCGTGTAAATCAGAACATTAATGGCCGAATTCAGTTTTTAAACTAATTTTTGCTATTTTTCTTCTATTAGACTTGATGCCATGAGTTTATAACTTAGTGTTAATCTTTTTGCTGGTGTCAAAGGGGGAGAATTGATTATGTTTAAGTAAAGTATGATAGGGGGAGAAAATTGAGAATTTGTAGAGAGAGTTTCATGGATTAAGGGGGAGTTACATGTTGCTATATCATGTTTATGTTTACATGCTTTCTTTCCTTTAAAATTTATATCAAATGTTTTTACCTAACTTAAACGAATTGTCACACATCAAAAAGGGGGAGATTGTTACGGCAATCTCTTGCCATGATAAGGTTTTGATGTGTGTGGCAAAGGGTTTAAGTTAGTGTGTTATGTTGATTTGATATGTGCGTTGAAGTCATGCAGGACTTAGTAATTCGCACATGGAGCCGTGGCGAGTTTCACATCTCATGACTCGTGCCTTGAGTCGGTGAAGGATAGCTTTGCGGAAGCCGTGCGCTTGGAGCATCCGAGGGACCGCCGGACGAGGAGCTTGGAGTGAAGCCGGAGGAAGTAGACTTCAAGGCAAGAGACGCGAAGGAGCATTGCAGAGCCGTGCGCCTGATGCTGCCGAGGGACGTGGCCGCGAACGAAGAGAACTTCGAAGGCGAGGGACTCCGAGGGATGAGAGTGAGCGATTGTAACCTGGGAAGGGTAGCTCTTAGGTGAAACTTGGCCAAGTGTCGGATGGGTTTTCCCGACACCAGTCGACTGCCATGTCATGGCAGTCGACTGCTCTAAGTCGATGGTTCGATCGACTGGTATAAGACCAGTTTAGTGCTTGGCAGTCGACTGATGTCGACAGCAGTCGACTGCCAGGGAATGGCAGTCGACTGATGGCACTGTGCACGGGCACAGAATGGAGTCGACTCCATTGAGCACTCGACTGATCGAGCATCAGTCGACTGATGGTAGGATCAGTCGACTGATGCCAATACCGTTGGATGGAATCCAACGTGGAAAGCGGCCGTTATTGGGCAACAGCTACGGGATCAGTCGACTGATCCTGTGTCAACGGGAAGAAACCCTCTTCCTCTATAAAAAGGAAGGGGGTGGGGCTTTGGAAAAAAAATGCTTATGCTCTAATACTCTCCCAAAGTTCCCTAAAGCTTTCCATCCTCTTACTCAAGCTTATTTCCATTATATTTGTAAGAGGAGTGTTTTTGTGTAAAGAGGTTACCTCCACCTAGCTTTGTGCAAAGGAGAGATCTAGTGGATAGATTGCGGAGTGATTCACCGTGGACGAATCGGACCGTGGATTAGCGGCGTAGCCGTGAACCACGTTACACCATCGTGTTTGTATTGCTTGTCTATCTTTTGTGTTGTCTTTATTTGTATTTTCATATTTCGCTTGCGCTAACATTTTGTAGATGAGCAAAATACGACATCCAACGAACGAGGGCTATTCACCCCCCTCTAGCCGGCCAATCGATCTCCAACACACTTTTCATATATTATATGTGTCGGATAATAGTAGGATATGCGTAGGTTAACTCTTTGGTTGCAGGCATAGAATCCAACTATTATGGCCATATGTGTATATGTGATTGTATGTGTAATTGTATTTTTGTTGAATCCTCGGGGTTGACGAGGCTAGTATTTAATTTTTTGTAATTAGATACGACATTGTTTAGCCACTCTTTTTATTTTAGTTTACTTTCGATCTAGATTTCATGTACACTCCCTTGTGGAGTATAGGATCGATGGATGTAAATTAAAATAGTTTTTAGTCTCGGCTCGGATCTCCGGATGGCTTGTACATGGCGTAGGGAGGAGCGGACAAGATGGCGATATGACGGGAGACATATTGAAGACAAAAGCCATAATAGTTGGAAAATATTTATTTTTCATATTTATTGCTTATTGTTTGATATGCATGTCGTAGGCTAGAAAATTCCTCAATTTCAAATTACTAAGTGGGAGAGGGATATTTTTATAAATTCCCACGGCCTCCATTATGATTTGACATGTGATGCAAACAAACTTGCACGTTGGCTCTGAGTGCCTTCCTCCCCATCGGATGAGTTTGTTTGTGGATCACAAGGTCGAATATGGTTATAGGAAATTATTAAGGAGCGTGTGTACTTCCTCATCGGAAGGCACATAACCCGAGATAATTACCTTGGTACCGAGTAATGGTGAACACTTAGATACAAATATTAGTATCCTCCCCATCGGAGTCACTACTTTTATTTGTAAGGCCAAAGAGGAACCACTATTAATTTTACTTGTCAAAAAGTTAGGTTGACAAGATAGTAAAATTAATGGGTAAAACCTCCTCTTACAAATGTAGAATTCATATACGTCCACACTATCGTGACATACGATATTCTCGGTGTTTTGAGGTGTTGGTTGATTTTAAAATTTTATTGTTTGAGGAATCAATAATTTTTGAAATCTAATGTTTTGATCTATGTGATTCTTAGATTTTCTTTGAAAATGACTTTCAACCCGCTTGCTGTGATACTGAAAGAAAATAAACTTACTGGACCCAACTATGTTGATTGGAAAAAGGAATCTAGATATTGTCTTAACTGCTAAGAAGTACAAGTATGTACTCTTCGAAGAGTGTCCTCCTAAGCCTGTGAATGAGCTGGAAGTCCTTGGAGATGAGATCAATGGGAAAACCCAAGTCGATATCATTCTCCAGGTGACAGAAGGGCTTGCTCAAGCTCAGGCCATGGTTGCTCAAAAGGTTTTTACTTCTAAGCCGAAAGGCAAGAAGAAGAAGAAACAAGCTGGGGCATAGGTGATGGGAGGATCTCAGGGACGAGTGAAGAAGATGAAAGGCAAGTGCTTCACTTGCAAGCAGGATGGACATTAGAAGAAGGACTGTCCCAATCCGAAGCAGAACAAAGGTATATCCTTTGGTCTAGTCGTTGAAACATGGTTAGCAGTATTATCTACCGACACCTGGTGTGTAGATACGGGAGCCACTGATCATGTCTGCAATACTTTGTAGGGGTTCCAGGAAATCTGATGACTAGCTAAAGGGGAGATTACCGTTTACTTGGGCAATGCCACAAAGGTGGCGTCTGTTGCAGTGGGATATGTTTATTTGTCTTTTGAAAAAAATAAAGTTTTGGTTCTTAAGAATTTCCTTTATGTACCTTTATTTAGAAAGAATTTAATTTCAGTTTCTAAATTGTTTATGGATGGATACTCTATTTCTTTTAATGACAGAGTTGTTATAAAAAGGAATAGGGAGATTATCTGTTCTGGTGCATTGATAGAAAATTTGTATACACTTGAACCAAAAGCTCCCACGATGCAAATAGCAGTTAATAACTCATCTTCTAATTCCAATAAGAGAAAAGAACCTTCGAAGATGAACCAAACATATCTTTGGCATCTAAGACTTGGTCATATTAACCTAAACAAAATTCAAAGGTTGACAACTGATAGACATCTGGGTTCATTAGTGGTGGAAGATTTCTCAACCTACGAATCTTGCTTGGAGGGTAAAATGACCAAGAGGCCTTTTATGGCCAAGGGGTATAGAGCCAAAGATGTGTTAGAATTGGTTCATTCTGATTTGTGTGGTCCTATGTCTATCCAGGCTAGAGGTGGCTTTGAATATTTTATCTCTTTTATAGATGATTATTCAAGGTATGGATACATTTACTTGATGCACCGCAAGTCTAAATGCTTTGACAAGTTCAAAGAATTCAAGGATGATGCGAAGAAACGTCAAGGTAAAAGTATCAAGACACTACGATCTGATCATGGTGGTGAGTACCTTTTGGGAGAGTTTAGGAATTACTTATCAGAGGCCAGGATTCAATCCTAATTGTCTGCACCTGGCACACCCCAGCAGAATGGTGTAGCAGAGCGAAGGAATAGGACTCTTATGGATATGGTTAGATCGATGATGAGTTATTCTGAGTTGCCAGATTCGTTCTGGGGATATGCTCTAGATACGGCAGTGTACATTCTGAACTTGGTTCCATCTAAATCAGTGCCTTCTACTCCCACAGAATTGTGGACTGGGTGAAAGCCTAGTCTAAGACATATTCGGATTTGGGGGAGTCCAGCACATGTGCTGAAGGCAGATGCTAGTAAGTTGGAACCCCGTATAGAAGTGTGCATGTTCGTTGGCTATCCTAGAGGAACGAAAGGTGGTTTGTTTTATAGTCCTAGAGATCAAAGGGTGATCGTTAGCACGAACGCAAGATTTCTAGAGGAAGACTATATGATGAACCACAAGCCCATGAGTAAGATTGTTCTGGAGGAATTGAAAGGGGAAGTCACTTCTTCAGTCACTGCACTGCGTGTCACAGAGGATACACAGGCGATAACTCGTCGTAGTGGGAGGGTTGTTAGACAGCCTGATAGATTCATGTTCTTGGGAGAATCTTCTGATTTGGTCCCTGGCAAACATGAACCTGACCCCTGGGCATATGACGAGGCAATCCAAGATAAAGATGCGGTATCTTGGCAAAGTGCAATGAATACTGAGATTGAATCTATGGATTCAAATCAGGTCTAGGAGCTAGTAGAACCACCCGATGGTATAAAAACCATTGGATGAAAGTGGATCTACAAAAGAAAGAGAGGAATAGATGGGAAGGTTGATACCTTTAAAGTGAGGCTTGTTGCGAAGGGGAATACTCAGAAAGAGGGTATCGATTATGAGGAAACCTTTTCTCCGGTAGCCATGCTTAAGTCTATCCGAATTTTCTTATGTATAGCTGCTCATATGGATTATGAGGTATGAAAGATGGATGTCAAGACAACTTTCCTTAATGGAAGTCTTGAGGAAAACATCTATATGAAGCATCCAGAGGGATTCATTGGAAAGGACAAAGAGCATCTTGTGTGTAAGCTTAATCGGTCCATTTATGGATTGAGGCAAGCTCCGAGGTCTTGGAACATCCACTTTGATGAGGTAATCCAGTCTTATGGATTTAATCAAAGTCCGGATGAGTCTTGTGTATACAAGAGATGTGACGGAAATGTAGTAGTATTTCTTGTACTATAAGTAGATGACATTTTGTTAATTGGCAACAATGTCAAGGTGTTATCGGACATAAGGGTATGGTTGTCCAAACAGTCTGATATGAAGGACTTGGGAGAAGTGGGACACATCCTTGGGATCAAGGTTATAAGGGATCGCAGGAAAAGGATGTTGTGCTTATCTCAAGCTTCATATATAGACACAATTAGGGATCGTTTTAGCATGCAAAACTCCAAGAAAGGTTTTTTACCTTTCAGGCATGGAGTTCCTTTATCTAAGGAGATGTGTCCTAGAACATTTGAGGAGATAGAGGAGATGAAGGCGGTTCCTTATGCTTCGATAGTAGGAAGCCTCATGTATGTGATGCTATGTATGAGACAAGATATCTCCTTTGCCGTGGGCATGGTTAGCAGATATAAGAGTAATCTAGGACAGGGACATTAGACTGCGGTAAAGCATATATTGAAATACCTGAGAAGGACTAAGGATTATATGCTAGTTTACCAGGCAGATCAATAACTCCTTGTAGGTTACACAGATTCCAACTTCCAATCAGACAAGGATAACAGTAAGTCTACCTCAGGTTTTGTGTTTACTTTGCGAGGTGGAGCCATTGTATGGAGAAGTAACAAGCAGAAATGCGTGGCGGACTCTACCATGGAAGCTGAATATGTGTCAACCTCTGAGGCAGCCACAGAAGTTATATTGCTCAGGAACTTCTTAATGGACATGGATGTGATTCCTGGTTTGTCCAGAACTATCACAATTTATTGTGATAACAGTGATGAAGTTGCAAACTCAAAGGAACCACGAGCCCATAAGGCAAGTAACACATAGAGTGCAAGTACCACCTGATACGAGAAATTGTAAAGGAGGTAGAAGTTGTTGTTGCCTAGATTGCATCAGAGGATGACCTGGTAGACCCTTTCACTAAAGGCCTTCTAGCGAGAGCTTTGATAGGCATGTGGAGGGAAGGGGAATCAGATGTATGACAGTATGAGGATAACATAGTCTTTTAGTATAAGTGGGAGATTATTGGGATGTATACTAAAAAGTCTATCTTTTGTATGAACATCTTTATTTTCGAAATAAGAATCACATGATCATTGTTTTCATATTTATGGTTATTCATATTGTCTAATACATTACATTGTAGATAACATGGTGTGTGGTGTCACACGGGAGATCATGTTATCGGCACCTTGTAAAGTATAAGTAAAGGCTCACAACCGAGATGACTTTAGACAAACCAATGGTATGGTTGTAGTGTGATTTGGTATTGGTTTGTCTTGACCATAGAATCACACTAGTGCACTTTGTGTGTATTGGGCAGGACCGACTTAGAGGTGATTTGATTTATTGATGCCTACATAATCGAATCGGACCTTCAAATATTATATTGTACATGCTCTTAATCCCAATATAATAACGGGCACATATACTTAGTATTCATTTCTTTGATTTACCAATGGGCGAGATTTATAGATTAAATCGATAGGCTCGGTAAGTTGGGAAATGATATTATTTATATGGTGTGTCGTTGATTATAGGAGGAAACCATGTCCTATATATTAGGATGATGATGTCCCCTTGAGGAGCTCATAAGGTTCATCATGTAAACCCTGCAGGTGGACTTGGTCCGGCATGATGATAAGGTTGAGTGGTACTACTCATGAAGTTAGATGTTGATTAATTAATTGTCAGTAAATTAATTAATTGACGAACATTCGAGATCTTAAACATGGGAAGATATATGTACAAATAATATATGAAGCTCATATTAACTTATGGGGGTTGGTGAGGTAGATCAATGATAATCCTCTAGTGGAATGGATAATCATAAATGGATCGGACTTTATGTGGGCTTGATCCTTTGGCTGGCCAAGATCCAACTCCTCTTCATGGTCCCTATTGTAGCCTATTAAAACCTTATGAAGCCTTGATCCAATGGTTGAAAACAAAACTCTAGATCCAACGGTAGAGATTAAATCTCTAGATTCGACGGTTGAGATTAAATCTCTAGATCCGACGGTTAAGATTAAATCCCAAGAACCAATGGTGGAGATTAAAACAAGGCTTATCCCTAACCCTATAAATAAGACTTAAGGGGGTGTGCGGCAAGATGATGGCTTAGGAGATTAGGGTTTGCTTCCCTTTTTAACTTGGGCGGCAAGGAATCGTAGTTAGGGTAGGATTTAGGTTGGGCGGCTAGGGTTTGAGAGGGGGCTTGGGCGGCAACAATAGAGAGTTTTCTATCTTCTTCCTAAGGTGATTGCCGGCGCCCATAATTCTCCCCTCTACATTGGCCGGAGCTCAACCTATTCCTCTTCTTCTCCTTTGCCGGTGGAAACAAGAGCTAGGGATTCTTTCCTTGAAGTTTTTGGCCGGCGCCTACACTTCTAATCTTCATCTCTTTAGGCTGGCGGCAAGCATCAAGCTTGGAGCTTGATGGTTGGTCCTAGACAAGAGAAGAGTTTCGTTTTATGATCTTCCTTTGTTCGTAGTGAACAAGGAAAGGAAGATTGGTGATCTAGGAGGCTTCGACTTTTGGAAGATCATCGCCCACACGATGTCCAAAAGGAGGAAGGACATACAATAGAAGATCAAGAGGTATAATCTTGTTTATTTTAATTAGTATTCTTTTGTATTATGTCTATAATTATTTATCAATTATATGCATGTTGTATGTGCTTGTTTACTTTATGTATGTGGCTAAATTTATTTGGACCCCGAATACAAACACAAAAACTGGCGATCCATACATCGTCTATTCCACGGCTATTCATAGAATTGAGGTTAGTTGCTTGAACAATAAGTTTGTTCAAGTGACTACTCTAATCGAATAGCACGACGATGAAATGGTTGCTTGGGTGATCCCTTTTATCTAGGATTAAATGTTTTTTTTAATCCGGAGATGTCGATGGGATTGCCATGAACAAGCGATCGAGTTGAAGTGGGAAGCGAAGTTTCCTACCTTCAAGTGGTATCAGAGATTCGGTTCCGGGAAAAACCCTTCAGGCACACCCTAACCCATTTAGTGTGAATCGATCACGCTCCTAGGAACCCAAAACCAATTTGAGCTCCTTGGGTTTACTAGGTATTCCTTAGGGATGACCTCCCTAGATACCCTCCTAATGACCCTTCTAGGCTTGGTAGCCTTGTTCATTTGGGTCTTGCCTAGGTTAACTCTAGGGGGGACTCCCCTTGTAACCTTCTTAGTGGCTTCCCTAGGTTTCTTCGAAATCCTAGCCACTAGACATACTCCATGGTTAGCCTTAGGGATGACCTCCCTAGTAACCATAGCCTTCCTAGACCTAGGTTTAGTTCCATAATCGAATGGAACATTATGATAAGTCTTCTTGGGCTTAGGTTTGTGACCCAAACCTTTCTTGCCCCTTGAGGGTTTTTGTTTCCTAGGCCTTTGATTTTGACCATTTCACCCTTTAATTGAATTTTGTATCCTTGCAAGGGTCTTTATCATTTTCTCAAGCCTTGACCTCAAGACTTGATTTTCTAGCTCTAATTGCCCAATTTTTGAATTTTGATTTAGTCTTTGGACGTTGTTCAATTTTTTAGGCATATGCCTACCTCTCTTAG
The DNA here is from genome assembly GCA_025175895.1 of Wurfbainia villosa. Classification (NCBI taxonomy): domain Eukaryota; kingdom Viridiplantae; phylum Streptophyta; class Magnoliopsida; order Zingiberales; family Zingiberaceae; genus Wurfbainia; species Wurfbainia villosa. Next base: position 81,506,960 of record CM045991.1, on the reverse strand, counting down.
AGTTAATGCCTAAATGGCTTTCTACCATTTTAATGGACTCTCTAGATAAAATGGGTCTAGAGTTATTGTTCCTAGATTTGTCCTTAGATACATTAATATGCTTAGCACCTAAACAATAAAATCTATTATTTCTACTAGCATGCTTTTCATGAGAAATGGCAAGAGTACTAAAAGCATGCTTTTTAACCCTAGAACTAGAAGATGCATTAAAATATACCTTAGGGTTTGCCTTAGTGGCTCCCCCTACTTGTGTAGCTCCTTTTTGGACCTTCTTCTTCCCCCTAGGGCATTGGCTCCTATAATGCCCTTTTTGATGGCACTTGAAGCACACTACGTGCTCCTTGCTCTTTCTCATGAGGGCATTGACATCCTTGACTTTTTCGTTGACTTTTGGTGTCAGAGGAGCCTTCTTGACTCTTTTCGGGCACTTACTCTTGTAATGCTCTGCTTCCCTACACTCAAAGCATATGATATAAATTTTATTTTTAAACGAAATGCTTGAGTTACCTAGGGTGGTGGTGAGGTCCTCTTGAGCTTGTTTATCACTTCTCCAAGAAGTAGATGGCTCTCCATTCTCTTGCCCTTGCTCACAAGTAGATCTAACTTCCTCCCCCTCATTCCTAGAGGTGGAGGCTTCTTCCACTTCTTCCACCTCCTCTTCTTCCTTGGATGTCGAACACTCCTTGACCTCCGAATCCTCACTTTCTTGTGAGGAAGAGCTTTCTTCTTCTTGTGTGGGTTTGGATTTTTCATGAAGCATTGCCAATTTTCTCCATAGATCCTTGGCATCTTGAAATTCACCTATTTTGGATAATAACTCGTTAGGTATTAAATCAACTACCATATTAATTACCTTGTATTTGTTTTGGATTTTTGTAGTTGATCTTGAGTCCATCTCTTCTTCTTGAGATATCCTCCTATCAGTCCTCTTAGCAACTCAAAGCCTTCCATCAAGGCAGACCATAGCTTAATGTCCATCATCATCATGAAGCCCTCCATTCGTGTCCTCCATTGCTCAAACCCTTCTTGTCCATAGAAGGTGTATGGAATTGGGGTGTTGATGTTCCATCCAACCTTTTCTTCAAATTCCATCTTTTTCCTCTAGCGGTGCTCCCTTAGTTGTTAAACCTTGAAGAGCTGCCTCGCTCTAATACCACTTGTTGGGACCATGATGTCCGCTAGATGGGGGGGTGAATAGCGATTTGATGTTGTGTGATGGAATTTGTTTGCGTACTTGCCTATGATTGTTAGTACGTAGTGGAATATAGAAATGATACAACAAATATACAACACAAGCACAAGTACACGAGATATAACGTGGTTCGGAACCTCAAGGTTCCTACTCCATGGATTGAAGTCAAATAAGCTCTAGTGATGCAATCAACACTACTAATCAATAATACTCCTTCTCGACAACAAGTCGGAGGCGGAGAAACCTCGCACAAATGATTACACTAAGTAATATAATGGATACAAGCAACTACAAATATGAAATGCAATACAAGTAAAGAAAAACACTTTACAAGGAGCTTTTGATTGCTTGATCTTTGATTTCCTTTGACTAGCCTTGAAGGACTGAAAAACACCAACTATTCCCCTTCAAATCGCCCAAGAGAATCATTGCCAAATCCTTCTCCATGAGCTGCTTTTATAACCTACATTTGGGCTGGATTTCGCCTAGCAGTCGACTAATCGAGACCATCAGTCGACTGCTCATGTAGCCGTTGTCTCACAATGGCCCGAGCCAAGTTGGATAAGTTCCAATGGATAGACCATTAGTCGACTGATCGATCCATCACTCGACTGTCAAACCCTAACAGTCGACTCGAAAAATTTATGTTCCTGAAAACTCGACCAGTGATCGATCACCTAATCGGTTCGATCGGGACATCGATCATTGCCCTCTATCTAGTGATCATGATCGCTAGGCCATTTCTGTGATCGAACACCGACGCCCATAATATCAGTCGACTGATAACCTCATCCATGAGATTTTAACACCAAGTATGATGCCCTCATACTTGCTAGACCACCCTTAGCCTAGACCTAAGCCTTCTAGTCAACTCCATCAACCTCACGCCTATCGGATCCCTCCAAGTCATCCATGACTTGTTCATCCATATGCTAGCCTTCAGGTTCTTGCATCAGCTTGTAACGCCCGCCCTTTTCCAGACCCTGAATGTCCGGAGGGGCAGCGCGTGACGCGACCGTACATACTTACATTACATACAGCGGGAGACTTTATGCATACTTCTTAATTCTTACAGCGGAAGACTTTAGACATTTTTTTTTTTAAAACATAAACATGCATTGACATATATATATATATATATATATATATATACTTCTTCTTCTTCACATAGAGCATGCATCATAGCATATATAGATACTTCTTCTTACTTCTTCTTTACTTCTTCTTATTAACATAGAACATGCATCATAACATAGATAGGTACTTAGTGCTTAGTTCAAGTTCTTAAACGACACCATCATAAGCAGGCATAATAAGGACATCCATAGACATCATCATCATAGGTAAACACATACATATGTAGACCTAACGGATCTTCTCCACCATGCCACTACCACACACACTTCGCCCCTCCAGCTGCTCCCATTAGTTTATCCATCCCTTACCCTTATCTGCAATACGAGGGAAAGATAAACTATAAGCACATAGGCTTAGTAAGATCCTGTCCTACTCACAAAAACCATACATTGACATTAATCATGGCATGTAGCATTCATAACATATAAGCAATATAATATGTAACATACATGGCATCATCAACTTAACATGTAGCATAAGTAACATAAGTAAATATAACATGTATTATCCATAACTTAGCGGCATAACATGAATATATGCTTACCCAACATAACATGCATCGTATGTAACTTAGTAACACAAACATCATAGCATATCCTCAAACATAACAGGTATTGTATATAACATAAGCATGTAAACATTCCTAACATATCATCAAACATAACATGTAAACATATATAACATAAGCATGTAAACATAGACAATCAGCAGGTAAACATATGCAGGATGTTTTGAAAACATATATTTTAGGTACGTAAACATAAATCTCAACATATTTGGGCCCGGCATTGTACCACTTCTTCATTATCATAGCGCGCATCCCTAAATAGGCCCGAGGTAGCAAGTCTCGAACCTAATAGGTTTCTAGGCCCGAATCTTATTCCATCGACCTAGGGGCAATCGTCATAGCGTAGAAGCCCATCCTAGGCCCGAGTCTTACTCCATCGACCTAAGGCATCTTGGAGCCCATCCCGTACTAGGCCCGAATCTTATTCCATCGACCTAGGGGCAATCATACATAGAAGCCCATCCTAGGCCCAAGTCTTATTCCATCGACCTAGGGCATCTTAGGAGCCCATCCCTTCTTGGACCTTGTTAAGGTCTTGGTACAAGCCATGCAGAAGGTAAAATACTTATATGCTTATTTGTACAACATAGCTTATTTCATTAACATAGCATGGCATACTTCATTTCATAACACATCATGCTTCATTTCATTAACATAGCATAGCATACTTCACTTCATAACACATCATGCTTCATTTCATTAACATAGCATAGCATACTTCAATTCATAACACATCATGCTTCATTTCATTAACATAGCATGACATACTTCATTTCATAACACATCATGCTTCATTGCATTAACATAGCATAGTATACTTCATTTCATAACACATCATGCTTCATTGCATTAACATAGCATAGTATACTTCATTTCATAACACCTCATGCTTCATTGCATTAACATAGCATAGCATACTTCATTTCATAACATATTTCAAATATCGCATACACATAGACATGGCATAAGGTATGGCATCAAAGGAAGTAACACTAACCTAAGGCATGTTATCTTCATCTAGCATTATTCAATATCACAAGTCAGCATGAATTCACCCAACTTAAAACACATGTTAACCTATTCATTTAACTTAACAACAACTTCATATGCACATAAAACTTGGATTAGACTTCATTTAATCCAAGGTTCATGGTAATGAATGGTCCATAGGGTTTTCTAGGGTTATCTTTTAACCTAATTCATTTAGCATAACAACAACTTCATTTGCATAAAGAACATGGATTAAAACTTCATTTAGTCACCCAAAAGCCTAGGTTGGCCGAATGGTCCATAGGGTTTTCTAGGGTTATCTTTTAACCTAATTCATTTCAACTCCTAACATCATCATATAGTTACCAAAACATAGCATGAAACTTCATTGAAACCCTAAAAGCATGTCTTGGCCGAATGGGTCTTGGTGGCCATTAGGGTTAGCTTTTGTCCTAATTCATTTTAACTCCTAACATCATCATATAGTTACCAAAACATAGCATGAAACTTCATTGAAACCCTAAAAGCATGGCTTGGCCGAATGGGTCTTGGTGGCCATTAGGGTTAGCTTTTGTCCTAATTCATTTTAACTCCTAACATCATCATATAGTTACCAAAACATAGCATGAAACTTCATTGAAACCCTAAAAGCATGGCTTGGCCGAATGGGTCTTGGTGGCTATTAGGGTTAGCTTTTGACCTAAACCCTTTTTCCATCCTACATCATCATCTAGTTACTAAAACATAGCATATAACTTCATGGAAACCTAAAATCATAGCTTGGCCGAATATAACATATAGATTTCTTTTATAAAACATCAAATCAAGCTTACTCAGATGCGTGAGGGATACTTACATCCTTGCGCTTTGGGTGGGGAAGATGACCTAAGGAGATCAAAACCTAGCCTTCTCTTGCTTGGATAGGGTTCGGCCAAGGGGTGGAGAAGGAGCTTGATTTCGGTGAGAAGAAGAAGAAGAAGAAGAGAGGAAGTGGCAAATTAGAACCTTCCCTCTTCTTTATAAAGGGAGGAAGAGAAGTTTCTCTTCTCTTCTTCCATGCCTCTTCATTTGCCTTTATCACACTTATCTATAATCCCCCCCCCCTTCCTCTAATGATGATATCCTATTGGGCTTCTGGTTAGTGGGTGCATCTATAGGGTTTGGCTATCTCTAGAGGTTTGGAGTTCAATTCCTAGGTCTTGCATCCATTTTTGGCTTATTTTCTTTTGTTTTGGAAAAAGGCCCACCCAAGGCCCATGATCATCAAGCCAAAAATTCCTGTAAAATTGCTAGGAATTTTACGGGCGTTACAATCCTTCATACCTTTAAAAAGTTTCTTCCTCGAAACTTAGAACAATTAATGGGTACTTACCTTCATGTCCTCCTCGCGTTCCCGGGTAGCTTCCTCGTGCTGATTGATTACGCCACGGGACCTTTACTAAGGGCACCTCTTTGTTCCTTAGCCTCTTGATTTCTCGGTCTAGTATTTGGATAGGTGACTTTCAATACTCAGTCCTCTTGAACTTGTATGTTTGTGGCTCGATCACTTGGTCCGTCTTGGAAATGTATTTCTTGAGCAGAGACATGGAACACGTTGTGAATAGCCGACATCTCTTGAGGCAGCTCTAGCTAGTAAGATACCTTGCCAATCCTCTGCAATATCGGATACGGTCCCACGTAGCATGGACTCAGTTTACCCTTCCTTCCGAATCTCATCACTCCCTTCATAGGAGCCACTTTGAGGAATACTAGGTCCCCAATTTCGAATTCTAACGGTCTACGTCGCATATCCGCATAGCTCTTTTGTCGGTTCTGAGCAGTTTCAATTCTCTAGCGGATGTTCCGTATAGCTCGGGTGGTGTCGTCGATGAAATCCGTCTGGAGTCCCATCCTCTTCTTTTCACCACCCTCGTACCAGCATATGGGAGATCTACATTTCCTCCCGTATAGAGCCTCGTAGGGTGCCATCCCAATAGTAGCTTGATAGCTATTGTTGTAGGCGAATTCTGCCAAACATAAGTATCGGCACCAGCTACCTTTGAAATCCAGGGCGCAGGCTCGTAACATATCCTCCACAGTACTGAACAATAGCTTCGTGCCTAGGGCTTTCTGAACACATTCCCAGAAATGGGAAATAAAGCGACCATCTCTGTCAGAAATGATGGTCTTAGGAATTCCATGTAGTCTAATAATTTCCTTAGCATATAACTGAGCCAATTGCTCCGTCGAATAGGTCATCTTGATTGCTAAGAAATGGGCGGACTTCGTCAATCTGTCCACAATTACCCATATAGCATCATAACCGTTTGTCGTCTTGGGCAATCCTGAGATGAAATCCATAGAAATGTCCTCCCATTTCCATTCTGGAATCTGGATCGGCTGCAGTGTCCCTCCAGGTCTCTGGTGTTCTGCCTTAACCCTCTGGCAGGTCAGGCAGGTACTGACATACTGAGCCACATCTCTTTTCATTCCAGACCACCAGAACTTTCGTTTCAGGTCTTGGTACATCTTGGTGGTTCCAGGATGCATCGTATAAGGAGTTCTGTGAGCTTCCTCAAGTATCTTCTTCCGTAATTCTGGATCGTCGGGAATGCATAGGCGATCCCTGAGGTAGAGTACTCCACTATCAGAGATCCGAAACCCGTCGTCCTTTCCTTCTAAGACCTCTTGCTTGATCCTCTGAAGGCTTGGGTCACGGGCTTGCTTTTCCGGTATATCATCGAACAGCGTCGGTGTTATCGTCATGGTCGAGAGCTGTCCGGAGATGATTTCAACCCCGTAACGCATAATCTCTTTTTCTAAGGGCCGAGATAACCCTGATAGAGACATCAAGGTGGCGCAGGACTTCTGCAGTGCATCGACCACCTTGTTAGCTTTCCCGGGTGGTAGAGAATCTCATGATCATAATCCTTGTGAGCTCGAGCCATCTGCTGTCTCATGTTGAGGTCATACGTGTGAAGAAATATTTGACTGGTGGTCTGTATAGATCCTACACTGAGCTCCATAGAGATAATGCCTCCATGTTTTGAGAGCAAAGACCACGGCCGCTAGCTCTAAATCGTGGGTGGGATAATTCCTTTCGTGTTCCTTGAGTTGCCTAGAGGCGTAGGCAATGACCTTGCCATTCTGCATAAGTACAACTCCGAGTCCCAACTTGGAAGCGTCACTGTACATGTCGAAGCCTTCATTACTGTCCAGAAGAGTAAGGATTGGAGCGCTGGTCAGTCTCCTTTTTAATTCTGTGAAACTCCTCTCGCAGGCGTCCGTCCACTCATATTTCTTGTTCTTCTGGTGAGGATCATAGAGCGGCAATCCTGAGAAGTTCTCTACAAACTTAGGTAGTAGCTTGCTAGCCCAAGAAAGCTTCTGATTTCGCTGGCATTCTTTGGTCGGTTCCAGTTACTCACGGCTTCAATCTTTATTGGGTCTACCATCACTCCGTGCTTGGATATCACGTGACCCAAAAATGATACTTGTTCAAGCCAGAACTCACATTTGGAGAACTTTGCAAATATTGTTTTCTCCAAGAATCTGCAATACCACATTCAAGTGTTCTGCGTGCTCCTCGGGGTTCTCGAATATATTAGTATGTCGATGAAGGCGATCACAAACTTGTCGAGGAATGCGAGAATACCCGATTCATCAAATCCATGAGCAGGCGGTGCATTCGTCACTCCGAAGGGCATAACTACGAACTCGTAATGTCCATACCTTGTACGGAAGGCCGTCTTTGGGATATCATCTGGTTTTACTTTTACTTGATGATAGCCGGACCTCAGGTCAATCTTAGAGAAGACGCGCGGCACCTTTTAGTTGGTCGAACAGGTCATCAATCCGTGGTAAAGGATATCGGTTCTTGATCGTCACATTGTTCAGCGCTCGGTAGTCTATGCACATTCGCATAGACCCATCTTTCTTCTTCACCAACAGCACTGGAGCTCCCCATGGAGAGCGACTTGGGCGAATAAGTCCCTTGTCGAGTAACTCCTGTAGCTGTCCCTGAAGTTCCTTTAATTCAGCCGGCGCCATACGGTAAGGTGCTTTAGAGATCGGTTTAGTACCAGGAATCAACTCGATCTCAAATTCAACTTCTCTATCTGGGGCTAACCCTGGTAGTTCATCTGGGAATACCTCTGGGTAGTTGCATACAACTCTGACATTCTCTAGCTTCTGATCCTCATCTTGACTTGTATCAACTATGTGTGCCAGAAACCCAGTGCATCCTGCATCTAACATCTTACGTGCATGATAAAATCTTATTGACTCTTCTCCTTGGTTCTCCAATAAATTCGAACCTAGGCTCCGCCTCCGGCTGGAATACCACTTTCCTTTTTCGGCACTCGATCGAAGCACCGTACTTGCTTAAGAAATCCATGCCCAATATAATGTCATAATCCTGCATGTCGAGCACTATCAGATCGCAGTAGAGTTCTCTGTCTGCAATTCTGATGGGTGCGGCTCGCAGCATATGAGTGGAGGGCATTACTTCTCCCGAGGGCAGAGTTGTTAAGAACTTGTGGTCTAGAGCTTGTGGTGGTATGTCTATCTTTCCAGTGAAGTGTGTAGAAACAAACGAATGTGTTGCCCCAGTATCAAATAATGCAGTAGCATGCTGACAGAAAATAAATATCTGACCTGTGACAACTGTAGAGGCGTTTGCCACATCTTCTTGGGTGAGAGAGAATACCCTAGCATCTGTCATAGTTCGTGGGGCTTCTAGTCTCCCTTGGTGGATTAGGGTTCCTTCGAGTGCGGCTCCTCCCGATGTAAGCGTGGAGGAGCACTCTGGGCTGGGCATACGGTGAGAGGTGCACGAACTGGATAGGGCGATCCTTGATTCTATGCCTGTCCGTCCACAGTTGTAACATCGATTTGTGCCTTGGTAGCATACTCCAGGATGTATCTTCCCGCAGGTAGCACACAGAGGGATCCTGGGCTGCTTGCTCGCTGGACCTCCTCTAGGATTCTCCCATTGTCTTCTCTTGCCAGTGGGGTTCCCTTTCCAAGCACCCTGGTTCCTCTGACCTCCACCGGGCTGACCCTGCCTTCACTCGGCTCTTTTTTGATTAATGTTGTTCAGGTAATGCTCGGTAATTAAGGCACTACTGAACAGCTCCTCTGCGGTCTGCGGTCTATGAACTCCGCCGGCCACATTCAGAGCTATTTCCGGTCGGAGCATCTTCAGCATGAGTCTGACCCTTTCTCTTTCCGTGCTGACCAACTCTGGGCACAGACGTGCGAGTCGGTTGAATCTCTTCACGGCTTCGCTGACCGATAGGTCACCTTGTCGGAACCCAGTGAACTCGTCATAATGCTTGTTGGTCACCCTCATGTGGAAGAATTCTTCGAAGAACTCGTACTCGAAATCTGTCCATCTCATCTGATTTACTTGTCTCTTTGCTTTAACCCGTTCCCACCACATCCGAGCATCTCCCGAAAGGCAAAATGATGCACACTTAATCTTCTCGCATTCTAGCCAGTCCAGTAGCTCCACGATGCTTTCCACCATCTTGAACCAGGCCTGGGCATCCCATGGCTCACCAGTACCAGAGAAATTTTTCGGCTTTAGTCTCTGCCACTGGATCAGGTAAGCTTCCTGTCGAACCATCGGGCCGGGGCCCGTTGGTGGGGCAGTAGGGTTTCCTCGCTGATTCATTAGGGTATTTATCACTTGTTGTTGTTCTGTGACTTGTCGTTGGAGTTCTGTGACTACGTGTGTAAGGTCATGCGGGGGTGCTAGCTCATCAGTTCTACTACTACGTCTTCCAGACATGTTTATCTTCACATATTAAGGTAAGGCTAGTATAAGTTTTCGTTCGTTGACCTACGCATAATTAGACTAAAGCTAGCATAAAGTCATTTACATAGTTTCATGCATATTTAGCTAGACACATTCTTTATCATACACTTATCTTCATATATTATAATAAGGCTAGCATAAGTTTATCCTACATGAATTCATGCATATTTAATCTTAAGGCATTTAACATCATATACGAACAAAATAAGCTAAAGGCATTTTATGTCATACATGAACAAAATAAGCTAAAGACATTTCATATCATACATGAACAAAATAAGCTAAAGGCATTTCATATCATACATGAATAAAATAAGCTAAAGGCATTTCATATCATACATGAATAAACTTAACCAAGTTAGAGTAGACATAGAATTCTTACTTGGAGCGGCAGGATTTTGGAGCTTGATGTGTGTGTAGTGGTAAGGCAGATCCGCTCTAATACCACCTATAACGCCCGCCCTTTTCTAGACCCTGAATGTCCGGAGGGGCGGCGCGTGACGCGACCGTACATACTTACATTACAAATAGCGGGAGACTTTATGCATACTTCTTAATTCTTACAGCGGAAGACTTTAGACATTTTTTTTTTCTTTTTAAAACATAAACATGCATTGACATATATATATATATATATATACTTCTTCTTCTTCACATAGAGCATGCATCATAGCATATATAGATACTTCTTCTTATTAACATAGAACATGCATCATAACATATATAGGTACTTAGTGCTTAGTTCAAGTTCTTAAACGACACCATCATAAGCAGGCATAATAAGGACATCCATAGACATCATCATCATAGGTAAACACATACATATGTAGACCTAACGGATCTTCTCCATCATGCCACTACCACACACACTTCGCCCCTCCTGCTGCTCCCATTAGTTTATCCATCCCTTACCCTTATCTGCAGTACGAGGGAAAGATAAACTATAAGCACATAGGCTTAGTAAGATCCTGTCCTACTCACAAAAACCATACATCGACATTAATCATGGCATGTTGCATTCATAACATATAAGCAATATAATATGTAACATACATGGCATCATCAACTTAACATGTAGCATAAGTAACATAAGTAAATATAACATGTATCATCCATAACTTAGCGGCATAACATGAATATATGCTTAACCAACATAACATGCATCGTATGTAACTTAGTAACACAAACATCATAGCATATCCTCAAACATAACAGGTATCGTATATAACATAAGCATGTAAACATTCCTAACATATCATCAAACATAACATGTAAACATATATAACATAAGCATGTAAACAAAGACAATCAGCAGGTAAACATATGCAGGATGTTTTGAAAACATATATTTTAGGTACGTAAACATAAATCTCAACATATTTGGGCCCGGCATTGTACCACTTCTTCATTATCATAGCGCGCATCCCTAAATAGGCCCGAGGTAGCAAGTCTCGAACCTAATAGGTGTTGGATCGAGAAGCGTCGCTAGAGGGGGGGGTGAATAGCGATCGTAAATCTTTTCTTTTTCGTTCGTTCAATACGCAAAGTAAGCACAGCGGAAAATAAATGAACACGTTTATTTTACTTGGTTCACAACCCAGCGGTTGCTACTCCAAGGCCCTATCGGTCCTAGACCGCGTACGGAGGGCAAAACACTAAAACGTCTCCTCCTCGTTGGAGGTAGGAGACAACGATTACAAAAATCGAATACACGAGGATGAGGCAACAAGCCTACCTCACCTCGTTATGAAGATAAAAAAACACAGAATATAATATCAAAAATATTACTTGAATCTGCTGCCGACGAAGAAGATCTGAGGTTGTCGCTGTACGTTATGACGTGTTGAAGCGTTAGGAGCACTTGATGAATAATTGATGATATTTGGAGATGAATCCTCCTCCTTTTATAGACTTTAGCCTCTGAATTTGTCTCCTATTTCTTTGGAACGGATCATGAATTTTTCCAAATTTTTATCGCTGGCGCGCCAAACGTTATCCGCTTTGACCTAGCGCAAAGCCGATCGCCGCCATCACGATCGATGCCTCATCACCGATCGATGATACGATCGATGCATCTCATCACCCACCGATAATACGATCGCCTAATGTCCAAAGAATGATCGCCACCGCCACTTCCTCGCAAAGAAGAGATTAGCTCGGAAAATGATAAATACGACGGTTTCTAACCGTCGGATCTCGACCTAGACCTTCCACAGGAAGTCTTAGTCGAATCGTCGCCTACGGTCGTCCCCGTAAAGAGGACACGACCTTACAATCTCTCACTCACACGAGCTTACCTCGATAGTAGCTCTCGCCGCCTTCCACTGATTCCTTCGGCTCCTCCGACCACTCAAGTGTCGCCCGACCACCACGGCTTCCTCCGGGTGTCGCTAGCCTTCAGCTCCAGCTTTAGTACTTTTCTGCACACTTGATTTAGCTCGTGAGATAACAATATAAACTTAACTTTGTGTCTTTGCCATAATCAAAACACAGGTTCGATTATCTAGTGCCCCTGCACCAACAATAGGTTTCTAGGCCCGAGTCTTATTCCATCGACCTAGGGGCAATCGTCATAGCGTAGAAGCCCATCCTAGGCCCGAGTCTTACTCCATCGACCTAAGGCATCTTGGAGCCCATGCCGTACTAGGCCCGAATCTTATTCCATCGACCTAGGGGCAATCATACATAGAAGCCCATCCTAGGCCCGAGTCTTATTCCATCGACCTAGGGCATCTTAGGAGCCCATCCCTTCTTGGACCTTGTTAAGGTTTTGGTACAAGCCATGCAGAAGGTAAAATACTTATATGCTTATTTGTACAACATAGCTTATTTCATTAACATAGCATGACATACTTCATTTCATAACACATCATGCTTCATTTCATTAACATAGCATAGCATACTTCACTTCATAACACATCATGCTTCATTTCATTAACATAGCATAACATACTTCATTTCATAACACATCATGCTTCATTTCATTAACATAGCATGGCATACTTCATTTCATAACACATCATGCTTCATTGCATTAACATAGCATAGTATACTTCATTTCATAACACATCATGCTTCATTGCATTAACATAGCATAGTATACTTCATTTCATAACACCTCATGCTTCATTGCATTAACATAGCATAGCATACTTCATTTCATAACATATTTCAAATATCGCATACACATAGACATGACATAAGGCATGGCATCAAAGGAAGTAACACTAACCTAAGGCATGTTATCTTCATCTAGCATTATTCAATATCACAAGTCAGCATGAATTCACCCAACTTAAAACACATGTTAACCTATTCATTTAACTTAACAACAACTTCATATGCACATAAAACTTGGATTAGACTTCATTTAATCCAAGGTTCATGGTGGCCGAATGGTCCATAGGGTTTTCTAGGGTTATCTTTTAACCTAATTCATTTAGCATAACAACAACTTCATTTGCATAAAGAACATGGATTAAAACTTCATTTAGTCACCCAAAAGCCTAGGTTGGCCGAATGGTCCATAGGGTTTTCTAGGGTTATCTTTTAACCTAATTCATTTCAACTCCTAACATCATCATATAGTTACCAAAACATAGCATGAAACTTCATTGAAACCCTAAAAGCATGGCTTGGCCGAATGGGTCTTGGTGGCCATTAGGGTTAGCTTTGTCCTAATTCATTTTAACTCCTAACATCATCATATAGTTACCAAAACATAGCATGAAACTTCATTGAAACCCTAAAAGCATGGCTTGGCCGAATGGGTCTTGGTGGCCATTAGGGTTAGCTTTTGTCCTAATTCATTTTAACTCCTAACATCATCATATAGTTACCAAAACATAGCATGAAACTTCATTGAAACCCTAAAAGCATGGCTTGGCCGAATGGGTCTTGGTGGCCATTAGAGTTAGCTTTTGTCCTAATTCATTTTAACTCCTAACATCATCATATAGTTACCAAAACATAGCATGAAACTTCATTGAAACCCTAAAAGCATGGCTTGGCCGAATGGGTCTTGGTGGCCATTAGGGTTAGCTTTTGACCTAAACCCTTTTTCCATCCTACATCATCATCTAGTTACTAAAACATAGCATATAACTTCATGGAAACCTAAAATCATAGCTTGGCCGAATATACATATAGATTTCTTTTATAAAACATCAAACGAAGCTACTCGTATGCAGGTGAGGGATACTTACATCCTTCGCTTTGCTTTGGGTGGGGAAGATGACCTAAGGAGATCAAAACCTAGCCTTCTCTTGCTTGGATAGGGTTCGGCCAAGGGGTGGAGAAGGAGCTTGATTTCGGTGAGAAGAAGAAGAAGAGAGGAAGTGGCAAATTAGAATCTTCCCTCTTCTTTATAAAGGGAGGAAGAGAAGTTTCTCTTCTCTTCTTCCATGCCTCTTCATTTGCCTTTATCACACTTATCTATAATCCCCCCCCTTCCTCTAATGATGATATCCTATTGGGCTTCTGGTTAGTGGGTGCACCTATAGGGTTTGGCTATCTCTAGAGGTTTGAAGTTCAATTCCTAGGTCTTGCATCCATTTTTTGGCTTATTTTCTTTTGTTTTGGAAAAAGGCCCACCCATGGCCCATGATCATCAAGCCAAAAATTCCTGTAAAATTGCTAGGAATTTTACGGGCGTTACACAGCTATTGTCATGCTAATGTGGTCTATATCGCCAAGGCACATTAGACTTACACTTCCAAGACACCCACTTGGACTTTACGTCACCAACCATTGGATTTATGCTGTCAAGACATCACCCTTGGACTTTATGCCGCCAATATTACCCCTTTGACTTCCCTTGCCAACCCATGTTGGACTTTCTATTTGCCAAGACTCAAGCTTGGGCTTTCGCTTGCCAAGACCCATGCTTGGACTTTCCATGCCAAGTACCCATGACTTGGACTTCTCCATCATATGGTCAACCCTATATCAACCATTTAGTCAAACAATGGTCAAACCATCGTCAAACATCAAAATACCCCTCGAGTCAAACTCGAGTCCGGTCAATCATAACTCGGGTCGATTGCACCAACAATCTCCTCAAACCATTATCAAACATTAAAATACTACTTGAGTCCAACTCGAGTCTAGTCAATCATGACCTGGGTCAATTGCACCAACATACTCCACCCTTGGACTTTACACCGCCAATATTAACCCTTGGACTTCCCAAGTGCCAAGTACCTATGACTTGGACTTTCACAATTGTCAAGACTCAAGCTTGGACTTTCCCTTGCCAACCCATGTTGGACTTTCCAATTGCCAAGACTCAAGCTTGGAATTTCCATGCCAACCCATGTTGGACTTTCCAATTGCTAAGACTCAAGCTTGGACTTTTCCTTGCCAAGTATCCCACTTGGACTTCTCTATCATATGGTCAATTCCAAGTCAACCATATAGTCAACTCATTGTCAAACAATGATAAACTCATTGTCAAACAATAGTCAACTCATTGTCAAACATCATGACACTACTCGAGTCAAACTCGAGTCTGGTCAATTGTGAACTGGGCCGATTGCACTAACAATCTCCCTCTTTTTGATGTTTGACAAAAACCAACACCTTTGAGTTAGAACACTAACTCAATTCAATCCTCCCAATTTTCCAAATTGGGAATTCCATTTTCCCTTAATTCTCCCCCTTTTTGACATACATAAAAAAGGCTCTCCCCAAGGGTGTCAATGTCTCATATCCCAATGAGATCTTACAAACTCCCCCTTGGTCCAAAAACATCTAGGATGCCTTGACTCTTCTTAGTGATAAGTCCCATATCACTAAAGAGAGGCAATGCTCACTTTTTAAAATTCTCCAAATCTTCCCCCTCATGAGGAAGAACACATTCATCATCCCATGATAGATAACCTCCCCCTAAAGGCTTGCTCCCCCTTGACCATTGCACCAACAATATCCTTGGAGAGTCCCTAAGCCTATAGGAACACTAAACCATCAAAATTAAGGTTAAAATTTCAACCTTGAACTTTCACACACCTTAAACTTGATACACACCCAAACAATTCTCCTAATCCATATCCAATGGATTTTCACCCTTTATAATGCTTTCCAAAGTATATTCTAGGGTTAGGAGCAGTTAAGGTAGCCTAATATAGCTGAAACATGGGCTAAACATCCTTGTTTGCCCAAAATCAGCATTCTCAATTGACTCTGACAGTCAGCAGTCGACTGGCGTTGACGCCAGTCGAATGCCTAAGTGATAGTCGACTAATTTCTGCAAATGCAGAAATTCAATTTTACAAATGATTTTTGAAAAATCATAACTAATTATACATAATACGAAAAATTATGAAATTTCATATGTATAATACTTATGTCAAATATTATGGGTGAAAAATATTTAGAAAATTAAATACTCATAAAATAATGAGATTGATACAAAATTCAAAACCATTGATAACTTCAATGTTTTTGAGCTATTTTGTATCAACTTCTACAATGGTGATTGCTATCAAAAGATACACTTTACCAAGGTTTTTCAAAATAATTTTAAAATATTTTTAAAACCTTATATTGAACCATGGTCTATGAGCTTAATACACATCACTTGTACATAAGCTTTCCTCATGATTCATCCATGGTATAAGATAAGTTTGAGTTCATCTAGATGCAAAAACTATGCACCTTGAACTTAACTCATTTACTAGCATCTCACATGTGTCTAGAGTGTATCAAGAACACACACATGTCAATTTGTTGTGAGATGAGGGTTTTGCTCATCCTAATCTAAGGCCTCATGCATTTCCTAAGGCAACTCTATTTGATTCCTTTATACATGGGACTTTAAATCATGCCATTTGTCCTTAAATCAATTTTCATTAATCCTAAATGCATGAATGATGATTATGACATAAATGATAACATAATTAAGAACATGTGCCAATAATCATGATGTCATGGCATAAAATTTAATCTAAACATACATGATATTAAAAGATAACCCTAAGCATGATCATGACATTTTATATGATAAAGATGAAATATGATGTCATGATATGGTATATGGCGATCAAAGCATGACAAATAAAATATAAGGCATAAGAATACCTAAATTTTAATATTAGTTGCCATTTCATTTTTCTATGAAATCACCTATCTCCCAAGTGTGCCAAAACCCAAAATGGCACACCATGACTCCTAACACCTAGTTGTGACAATTTAATCAAATTTTCATTTATCTCAAAATATATTGGCACATCCTAAAATCCTTTTGAATATAAAATTCAACTCACATTTCCAAAGTATTCTATTACCTTGGAAATGACTTAAAGTGCCAACTTTGCTATGGTTGGGTTAACTACCCATCTAATCAAGGTTGCCACATCCTAACCCATTTAGCATGAATCGATCACGCTCTTAGGAACCCAATACCTATTGCAGCTTCTTGGGTTTACTAGGTATTCCTTAGGGATAACTTCCCTAGATTCTCTCCTAATAACCCTTCTAGGCTTAGAAGCCTTGGTCATTTGGGTCTTGCCTAGGTTAACTTTAGAGGTGACTCCCCATGTAACCTTCTTAGTGACCTCCCTAGGTTTCATGAAAACCTTGGCCACTAGGCACCTGCCTTGGTTACCCTTAGGGATAACTTCCCTAGTAACCTTGGTCTTTGTAGACCTAGGTTGAGTTCCATAATCAAATAGAACATTGTGATAAGTAGGCTTTACCTTCTTAGACATAGGCTTGTGACCCAAACCTTGCCTCCTAGATGGTTCTTGCCTCTTACACCCTTGACTTTGACTCCTAGATCCTTGAATTTGATTTTGCATATTTCTAAGGGTCTTTTCAAGTTTCTCAAGCCTTGACCTCAAGGCTTGGTTCTCCAACTCTAACCTTTCCAATTTTGATTTTTCATTTATCCTTTGGGAAGGATTCCTTCTAGGCATATGTCTGCCCTTCTTAGGGTTAATGCCTAGATGATCTTCTATCTTCCTAATGGACTCTCTAGGTAGAATAGATCTAGAGTTGTTTCTAGGTTTGTCCTTAGGTAAAGTAGGTCTAGTATGATCCTTAGACTTAAAATTACAACTCTTAGCACCTAAAGAATAGAGTTTGTTGTTTATAGCATGCCTTTCATGAACAATAGCAAGATTATTAACATTATTCCTAGCATGCTTTTTGACATTGAAACTAGAAGGTGCATTACTAAAATATACCTTAGGGTTTGCCTTAGAGGCTCCCCCTACATGTGATGCTCCTTCTTGAGTCTTCTTCCTCCCCCTAGGGCATTGACTCCGATAATGCCCCCTTTGATTGTACTTGAAGCACACCACGTGCTCCTTGCTCTTATGTGTTGGGGCACCGACATCTTTGACCTTTGGCATCGGTTGAGGCTTCTTGTCTCTTTTTGAGCATTTACTCTTGTAATGCCCGGCTTCCCTAAACTCAAAGAAAATTAAATGATTTTTTTAAATAAATTGCTTGAGTTACCTAGGTCAATGGTGGCCGGAATTGGTTCTTCATCTCTCCTGGAGGTTGAAACTACTTCTTGATTTTGCTTTGGCTTCGGTGATCTACTATCCTCCCCCTCAATCCTAGAGGAGAGGGCTTCCTCCAATTCTTTCTCTTCCACTGATCCAAATGTTGACTCCTTCTCAACTTCCGAATTCTCACTTTCTTGTGAGGATGAGCTTGCTTCTTCAACCTCTTCCTCCAATTGAGCCGATGATGGTTCTTGTTCTTTGGGCTCCTCTTTTTCTTGAGCCATTGAGGGTTCTTCACGGATCTTAGCTAGCTTGCTCCAAAGTTCCTTGGCATCCTTACAATCTCCTAATCTACACAAAACATCATTAGGGATTACACTATGTAATATACCCATTACCTTGTTATTTATGCTGTAGTATCGGAGTTGTTCTTTGCTCCACTTCTTCTTCTTAAGCCTTTTTCCTTCTTCCTCGTTTGGAGTGTCGAGCCCTACCATTACACTAATCCAATTATCAAAGTCGCATATTAGAAAATATTTCATTCTTACCGCCCATAGATTAAAATCCTTGGCTCCATAGAGTTCGTATGGTGGCGACACATTGAAGTCATCCCCCAATCTTTCTTCAATCACCATCTTCTTCCTCTAGTATGCTCCCTCGGATGTGAAGCCGGTGAAGAGCTCTTAGCTCTAATACCAATTGTAAGATCTTCGGTGAGCACTAGAGGGGGGGGTGAATGGCACATTCTCATCATTTGATGAAATTCGATCGTGTTTGCTACAAACATTAGTGTACGCAGCGAAAATAATGATAACAAAAACAAATACACACAACGAGCAATACACGAGAATATACGTGGTTCGGAACCTTAGGGTTTCTACTCCACGGGGTGAGCTCAACGAGCTCTAGTTATGGACACACAACTAAATAATAACACTCCTTCTCGGTGATACACCGGAGGTGGAGAAACCTCGTACAAGTGATTATAAATAGTAATACATTGAATACAAGAAAATACAAAGATGAAATGCAATAGAAGTAAAGAAAATCACTTTACAAGAGAACTTTGAATGCTTACTTTTGGTTGCTTGCGAAGAGCCTTGAAGGTCTGAATTGCAGAAGCAAATCCCCTCCAAATCGGTTCAAAGAACCATGCCAAAATCCCTCTCCTCGAGCTCTTTTTAAAGCTGCAACTCGGGCTGGATTCCACCTAGAAGTCGACTGTTCACAACCATCAGTCGACTGCTTCTGTAGCCGTTGTGAGACAATGACTCGATCCACGCTGGACAAGTTCCAATGGATAGACCATCAGTCGACTGTTCATGCCCTCCACTCGACTGCCAAACCCTAGCAGTAGACTCGGAGACATTCTATGCCCATGTCCTCGACCATCAGTCAATTGACC
Source organism: Wurfbainia villosa (assembly GCA_025175895.1). Lineage (NCBI taxonomy): Eukaryota > Viridiplantae > Streptophyta > Magnoliopsida > Zingiberales > Zingiberaceae > Wurfbainia > Wurfbainia villosa. The sequence goes on along the minus strand of CM045991.1, from coordinate 81,487,418 downwards.
TCCACGTTGACTGATCAAGCCATCAATCGACTACCCAATGTGGAAGTTGATTGCCAAGGCCATGCAGTCGCAGTCGAATGCCAGTCGACTCCTAGCCAGTCGACTAGTTAGTTAAATCGCCATCCAAGTGTCAAAACACTTGACAAGTCGACGGATCCATAACTCCAGTCTACTGCTACACCTCAACCATGAGGTTTACCTCAAGTATGATTCCCTCATACTTACTAGACCACCCTTAGCCTAGACCTAAGCCTTCTAGCCACCTCCATTAGCCTCACGCATATCAGATCCCTCCAAGTCATCCATGACTTGTTCATCCATACGTTAGTGTTGGGTTTCCGGCACCGCGGCGTGTGTGTGTTCGATCACGTTTCGTAAACATGAACACAGCGGAAGCAATAAAAATAATAAATTTACATTTATTACAACACACACAATGCACGCATGCATATTACAACAAGTGTAGACATAACCGTAAATTTAAATTTGCAATAAAAGGAAATTTATCTACGTTATACCTTTCGTATGACGTGTAGCGGGAACGGCATCAACCGGAACGATCCTCGCTAGAATCGTCTCTATCCGTATCCACGCTGAGTTCCTCGGGATGACTTCGCTAAGCCACGAGCTTCGTCTTCGTACGGGTTACTAGCCTCGTGTTGAAGACGACGTGATCGAGAGATGATCACGATCCGAATCCAAATTCGGATCCAAAACGAGTCCTCAAAACTCGCTTCTCCGGAGAGGTATTCGTCAACCGATTGACGAATCCTTCGTCCTCCACCTCAGAGGATTACCGGAGATCGAATCCCCGGTGAGTTATCCGCTGTCGGAGCTCTAACCGTCGTCCAAACGACGCTCCGACGAGAGGAGAAGAAGCTGTCCAGAAAACTGGACAGCTTGGTGGAGGAGTAGGCGCCGGCCAAAAACAAGGAAGCCAAGTGCTCACCTTTTCACCGAGGCCTAGGAAGATCACCGGAGGGTCGCCGGAGGATCACCGGCTGAAGCTTGGTCGCCGGCAAGGAGCTGGACGCCGGCACAAGGGGGTTGGGCGGCCAAGGAGCTTGGGCGGCAACTAGGTTTTGGGGCTCTTCCAATTAGGACTTAATTATCCATTAAGCCCTCTTTTATAGAGAACTAATTCTCTTAATGGTTATTGGATCATAACCATTAGGCCCGTTAACCCGCTCCATTAAGATAAGTTAAAATAAACCAAACCATGATGGTTTATTTTAAGTTAAAACGAACCGAACCAACTTTTGGTTCATTCGTTTAAAATAAACCAAACCCTTTGGTTTATTCTCATCCATTGGATTAGAACCAAACCATTTTGGTTCATCCATTACGTCTTCATAAGACTCGGCCCATCCACGCTTCCATTGCGACTGAAACGATTTCATGCTCGCTTTATGTTTGGTCCAACCAAACCTAGTTTCTCTCGGTCTGAGAATCCCATTCTCAAGCTCGTTTTAAATCCTTTGGATTACGCTCGTTGTGCGTGTGACCAAATAGGTTCTCGGTTTATGTTGGCCGTCTATAATTAACCATTAATTATAGAACGATCATGAGTGGCACCTAGTAGTACATCATGATCCCCAATTAACTGAAAAGATCAACGGTTGATCCAGAACTATTTCTGAAACCCTTCAGCACTCGAATGATTCGTGCCCCATTCCCTTCACTCATCTTATACCCACTTGGTTCAGGACATGGTCTATTGTGTCACCTCAATAGGTCACCCACACCTAGCCCAAGTATCATTTCCTCGTCCTGCGGATTCTAGTTACTCCACATGTATCGAAGAGTACCTTACTCTAAACATGTAATGCTTTGGCCAAAGACTTTAGTAACAATCCGACAAGAGGCCATGGGTATACATCTCCTCGCAAGGAGTGGTGAATCCTTTATAGGCTATTCAAACACCTTCGATCACTTCGACTTATACCCAATCATCCCGGGTCCACATCTCCTTAGAGATGTTTGCTTAAGATGTCAAAGCATAAGTCTCCATGATCAAGATGACTTGAATACCGCAAGTCAAAGGAACATCGCACTTAAGCCACAGTAAGAACTTCATTGACATATCTATATATATGCAGAGAACCATATGAAGTCTTACGGTTGGTCACTCCAATGAACTAGTTACCATAACTAGCATCCACGATTAACTCCGGACATCACAATGTCTCCAGCCAGTGAGAATCAGCTGCTTGGATACACCAAGGAGTATACCTCGTGCTAGTCTTGACAGAATTGATGGTGTCCAAATCCATCAATTCATCGACTAGGGATAATTCTGATACATCACAATTACACATGTAGAGATACTCACTAGTTGTGATCCAATCACAAATTCTCTCATGCTGTGAATCACATCGTGGACATTCAGTAAATGAGTTTAAGATCCAATCAAATACATGAAACATGTATACTCAAATAGTGAATCTTCATTTATCATATAAATGGTTCATATATAAGGCGATTGCCTTAGGACATCTCTCATATATTACTAACAGTTAGCCTTCAGGTGCTTCCATTGGCTATTGTCATGCTAACGTGGTCTATACCGTCAAGGCACATTTGGGCTTACGCTGCCAAGACACACACTTGGACTTTATGCTGCCAAACCATTGGACTTATACTTCCAAGACTCCACCCTTGGATTTTACGCCGCCAATATCAACCCTTGGACTTCCCAAGTGCCAAGTATCCATGACTTGGACTTTCACAATTGCCAACACTCAAGCTTGGACATTCCATAGCCAACCCATGTTGGACTTTGCCAACCTATGTTGGACTTTCTAATTGCCAAGACTCAAGCTTGGACTTTCCCTTTCCAACCCATGTTGAACTTTCCAATTTCCAAGACTCAAGTTTGGACTTTCCATGCCAACCCATGTTGGACTATCCAATTAATAAGACTCAAGCTTGGACTTTCCATGCCAAGTGTCCCACTTGGACTTCTCCATCATATGGTCAACCCCATGTCAACCATATAGTCAACTCATTGTCAAATATCAAAACACAAACATCAATACACTACTCGAGTTAAACTCGAGTCTAATCAATCGTGACTTGGGCTGATTGCACCAACATATATAGTTGAAATGGGGATGACCATATGATGGAGAAGTCCAAGTGGGACACATGACATGAAAAGTCTAAGCATGGGTCTTGGCAATGGTAAAGTCCAAGTCATGAGTACTTGGCATGGAAAGTCCAAGCATGGGTCTTGGCAAGGGAAATTCCAAGCATGAGTCTTAGCAATTGGAAAGCCCAACATGGGTTGGCATGGAAAGTCTAAGGGTGTATTCTTGGCCACGTAAGTCCAAGTGGGTAGTCTTGGCAGTGAAAGTCCAAGTCATGGGTACTTGGCAATTGGGAAGTCCAAGGATTGATCATGGCGGCGTAAAGTCCAAGGGTGGAGTCTTGGCAGAATAAGTCCAATGGTTGTCGGCATAAAGTCCAAGCGTGTGTCTTGGCAACATAAGCCCAATGTACCTTAGCGGTGTAGACTAGCTTAGTATGACAATAGCTGATGGAAGCACTTGAAGACTAGCATATGGATGAACAAGTCATGGATGACTTAGAGGGATCCAATAGGCATGAGGATGATGGAGGTGGCTAGAAGGCTTATGTCTAATCTAAGGGTGGTCTAGCAAGTATGAGAGCATCATACTTTAGGTAAACCTCATGGTTGAGGTGTAGTAGTCGACTGGGGTTATGGACTAGTCGATTGGTCAAGTATTTTGACACTTGGCAGCTGAGTTGACACTGAGCAGTCGACTAGGATTATGACCAGTCGACTTTCGTGAGTGTACTGGTGTTCAACTGTGGCAAATAGACTTGGTAGTCGACTGCCATGTATGGGCAGTCGACTGCCATGGAGGGCAGTCGACTGTTGGTGGTTTTTGTCACCAAGGTAGAACGCTCGGTAGCAGACTGAGTAGTTAGCTACGGGCTTGAGCAATCGACTATTGGGAATGGCAGTCGACTGCTAGTGTATCCGTTGGGTAGAATGCCGACGTGGATTAAGTTGTTGTGAGACAACGACATTATTGTAGGGGATTGTTGGAACGCTAGAGGGGGGGTGAATAGCGTCGTGCTATACATCGATAGAATTCGTTCGCGTTCGCTTGCCTATGATTGTTAGTACGCAGTGGAATATAGAAACAATACAACAATCATAATAAACAAACATGCAAACACGACTATGTAATGTGGTTCAGAAAATGGATCCCCAAGGAGTATTTAGTGAACCCTATAGGCAAGAATTTGTATTGGGTTCCAAAATCCAACCTTAAGGGTTAGAAAACCCTAGGGTAGTCAACCATATGCAATTGACCTATATCTTATTTTTGGTTGACTTAGGATAGCGGGACAACATTTTTGAAATAGTGTTAGGTGATGATAAAGTGCCTATAAATAGATAATAATGCTTAAATCATGATAATTAATGAAATTGCTATGAATATTTGCAATCATGATTTATGATTTTGAAATTTGGCACATCATCATGAGAAATAGGGTTTAAATCATGCCTTAGGTGATATTTTGCTTATTATCATGATATAATACCTAATGCATGATTACAATTTGATGAATACATATATTTCATGATCATAATGTAGAATTAATTGATATATGCCTTAATGATCATGAGGATTGTTAGGTTGATACTTAACCTTGATAGAATTGTATGAATATAATGGTTAAGTATATACAAATACCCCCTAGGATGCATCTCACACTCACCATAGGCTACTTTGATTGAAAACTTAGCATGGGTGAGATGTTAGGATGATACAAATGTTCACTAATGCCTATGGCATTTAGATGGTCATTTAAAGTATCAAAATAGCAATAATAGACCAATCATGGGGAAGGCTTATGTTTAATTCATAGACATATTGCCCAAAGATCATGGTTGGATATTTCATAGGTTTTCAAAACAATTTCTTAATCTAAAATCTATGTATTCATGTTTTGAAACAATTGGAACCAAAACTAGGTGTTAAACTTGATACTCACATGATCAAAACCCTAGTGGTTTTTAAACCTTTTGGATTTTTGGCAAATACGTGAAAATATAATGATTTTTCATGAAGACCTATTTTTCACTGATAAATAATCTTACAAGAATATGTTCCCCAAATTTCATGATTTTTTGAATTTTCTAGAATTTTTAATGCATTTCTGAAATTCGGTCCGAAAATCAGAAAGTTCTGAAATTCGCGTGCTAGTCGACTGGTAGCTGAACTACGATCGATGGTCTAATCGAGCAAGAAAGGACGAATTCTGGTTTTAGACTAATTTTTGGTATTTTCCTTCTATTATACTTGATGCCATGAGCTTATAACTTAGTGTTAATCTTTTTGATGGTGTCAAAGGGGGAGAAATGATTATGTTTAAGTAAATTATGATAGGGGGAGAGAGAGTTTCACGGATTAAGGGGGAGTTGCATGTTGCTATATCATGTTTATGTTTACATGCTTTCTTACCTTAGAAATTTTTATCAAATATTTTTACCTAACTTAAACGGATTGCCACACATCAAAAAGGGGGAGATTGTTAGGGCAATCTCTTGCCATGATAAGGTTTTGATGTGTGTGGAAAAGGGTTTAAGTTAGTTTGTTATGTTGATTTGATATGTTCGTTGAAGTCGTGCAAGACTTAGTAATTCGCACATGGAGCTGTGGCGAGTTTCACATCTCATGACTCGGGCCTTGAGTCGGTGAAGGATAGCTTTGCGAAAGTCGTGCGCTTGGAGCATCCGAGGGACCGCCGGACGAGGAGCTTGGAGTGAAGCCGGAGGAAGTAGACTTCGAGGCAAGAGACGCGAAGGAGCATTGCAGATCCATGCACCTGATGCTGCCGAGGGACGTGGCCACGAACGAAGAGAACTTCGAAGGCGAGGGACTCCGAGGGATGAGAGTGAGTGAATGTAACCCGGGAAACTTGGCCATTTGGCTAAGTGTCGGATGGGATTTCCCGACACCAGTCGACTGCCATGGAACGACAGTCGACTGATCTGAGTCGATGGTTTAATCGACTAGTTTAAGTCAGCTGAATCAAGTTGATCAGTCGACTGCCGGCATGGGCAGTCGACTGATGGCTTGATCAGTCGACTGATGACACTGTGCACGGGCACAGAATGGAGTCGATCTCGCGGAGCACTCGACTGATTGACATCAGTCGACTGATGGGTGCCATCAGTCGACTGATGCCAATACCGTTGGATAGAATCCAACGTGGAAAGCGGCCGTTATTGGGCAACGGCTACAGGACCAGTCGATTGATCGAGGGCATCAGTCGACTGCTCCTGTGTCAACGGGAAGAAACCCTCTTCCTCTATAAAAAGGAAGGGGATGGAGCTTTGGGAGCCTAATACTTATGCTCTAATACTCTCCCAAAGTTCCCTAAAGCTTTCCATCCTCTTACTTGAGCTTATTTCCATTATATTTGTAAGAGGAGTGTTTTTGTGTAAAGAGGTTACCTCCACCTAGCTTTGTGCAAAGGAGAGATCTAGTGGATAAATTACGGAGTGATTCACCGTGGACGAATCGGACCGTGGATTAGCGGCGTAACCGTGAACCACGTTACATCTCGGTGTTTGTATTGTTTGTTTATCTTTTACTTTGTGTTTATTTATATTTGCATATTCTGCTTGCGCTAACGTTTTGTAGATGAGCAAAATACGACATACATCGAACGAGGGCTATTCACCCCCCCCTCTAGCCGGCCGTTTCGATCCCCAACAAAAACTTCAAAGTTTTAGCTCACTTTGTATCAATCTCATCAATGGTGATTGCTATCAAAAGACTTCACCAAGTTTTTTCAAAAAGATTTTAAAATGTTTTCAAATCCTTATTTTGGATCATATTCCTTGGGCTCAATGTACAAGACTTGTACACAAGCTTTCGCAATGATCCACCACTCATATAAGATGAGTTTTGGTTCATCTAGAAGCAAAAACTATGCACCTTGAACTTAACTCATATCCTAGCATCTCACATGTATCTAGGGTGTATAAATACACATACATGTCAATTTAGATATGAGATGTGGGTTTTGTTCTCCCTAATCTAGGGTTTCATGTATTTTTCTAAGGCAACTCTACTTGATTCCCTTATAAATGGGACTCCAAGTCATGCCAAATGAAGGTATGAAACTTCGCTTCCCACTTCAACTCGGTTGCTTGTTCATGGCGATCCCATCTTCGTTCCCGGATTAAAAAAAATTAATCCATGACAATTAGGGATTACCCAAGCTACCATTTCATCATCGTGCTATTCGATTAGAGTAGTCACTTGAACAAACTTGTTGTTCAAGCAACCTACCTCTATTCTTAGAATAGCCGCGGAATAGATGATGTACGGATCGCTGGTTTTTGTGTTTGTATTTGGGGTCCAAGTAAATTATCCACATATAATTGAAAACAATTACAGACAAAATACAAAAGAACATAAACAAGCATTATACCTCTCGATCTTCTATTGTATGTCCTTCCTTCTTTTGGACGTCGTGTGGGCGACGATCTTCCAAAAGTCGAAGCCTCCTAGATCACGTTCTTCCTTTCTTTGCTCGCTCCAAAAAAAAGGAAGAATAAAATGAAACTCTTCTCCTATCTAGAACCGAACACCAAGCCACCTTGCTTGGTGATTGCCGCTGGCCAAGGAGAGAACAAGGAGTATGGGTGCCGGCCAAAAGCTCCAAGGGAAGAGACCCTAGCCCTTGCCGCCGGCCAAGGATGAGAGGAAGAAGATTTGACGCTTGCCAAGGAGACAAATAGAGAAGATGGGCGCCGGCCAAAATCCTAGGAAGAAGGAAAAACTTCCCCTTGTGTTGCCACCCAATGCCTCCTCCAAAACCCTAGCCGCCCAATCCAAAACGCTAGCCTCCATTGTGTTGTCGCCCACGCCCTTAAGCCTTATTTATAGAGTTAGGTTCCTTCAATATCCATCGTCGGATCTAGAGATTTAATCTCAACCGTTGGATATAGAGATTTAATCTCAACCGTCGGACTTAGAGATTTAATCTCCACCGTCGGATCTAAAGATTTAATCTCCACCGTCGAATCTAGAGATTTAATCTCCACCGTCGGATCTAGATATCTAATCTTTATCGTCGGATCTAGAGTTTCATTTTTCATCATCGGATCTAGGCTCCATGAGGTTTTAATAGGCTACAATAGAGACCATGAGGAGGAGTTAGATCTTGGCCACCCAATGGATCAAGCCCACATAAAGTCCGATCTATTAATGATAATCCATTCCACTAGAGGATTATCATTGATCTACCTCACCAACCCCCATAAGTTAATATGGGCTCCATATATTATTTGTACATTTATCTCCCCGTGTTTAAGATCTCGAATGTCCATCAATTAATTAATTTACTGACAATTAATTTATTAACATCTAACTCCTTGAGTAGTACCACTCAACCTTATCATCATGCCGGACCAAGTCCACCTGCAGAGTTTACATGATGAACCTTATGAGCTCCTCAAGGGGACATCATCATCCTAATATATAGGACACAGTTTCCTCCTATAATCAACGACACACTATATAAATAATATCATTTCCCAACTTACCGAGCCTATCAATTTACTCTATAAATCTCGCCCATTGGTAAATCAAAGAAATGAATACTAAGTATATGTGCCTGTTATTATATCGGGATTAAGAGCATGTATAACATAATATCTGAAGTACGATTCGATTATATAGTTAGCAATAAATCAAATTACCTCTAAGTCGGTCCTGCTCAATACACACAAAGTGTACTAGTGTAATTCTATGGTCAAGACAAATTAATACCAAATTACACTACAACCATACCAATGGTTTGTCCATAACCATCTCAGTTGTGAGCCTTTACTTATATTTTACAAGGAACTGATAACATGATCTCCCGTGTGACACTACACACTATGTTATCTACAATGTAATGTATTAGACAAAATGCATAACCATAAATATGCAAACAATTATCATGTGATTCTTATTTCAAAATAAAGATGTTCATACAAAAGATAGACTTTTCAGTATACATCCCAACAATCTCCCACTTATACTAAAAGACTATGCTGTCCTCAAACTGCCATACATCTGATTCCCATCCCTCCACATGCCTATCAAAAGCTCTCGCTGGAAGGGCCTTAGTGAAAGGATTTGCCAGGTTATCCTCCGATGCAATCTTGGCCACAACAACTTCTCCTCTCTTTATGATTTCTCGTATCAGGTGGTACTTGCGCTCTATGTGTTTACTTGCCTTATTGGCTCGTGGTTCCATCGAGTTTGCAACTGCACCACTATTATCACAATAAATTGTGATAGTTCTGGGCAAACCAAGAATCACATCCAAGTCCATCAAGAAGTTCCTGAGCCATATAACTTTTTTGGCTGCCTCAGAGGCTACCACATACTCAGCTTCAATGGTGGAGTCCGTCACGCATTTCTATTTGATACTCCTCCATACAATGGCTCCACCTCCCAAAGTAAACACAAAACCTGAGGTAGACTTACTGTAATCCCTATATGATTGGAAGTCGAAATCTGTGTAACCCACAGGGAGTAATTGGTCTGCCTGGTAAACTAGCATATAATCCCTAGTCCTTCTCAGGTACTTCAATATATGCTTTACCGCAGTCCAATGTCCCTGTCCTGGATTACTCTGATATTTGCTAACCATGCCCACAGCAAAGAAGATATCCGATCTCATACATAACATTGCATACATGAGGCTTCCTACTACCGAAGCATAAGGAACTGCCTTCATCTCCTCTATCTCCTTAGATGTTCTAGGACGCATCTCCTTAGATAAAGGAACTCCATGCCTGAAAGGTAGAAAACCTTTCTTGGAGTTCTGCATGCTAAAACAATCCATAATGGTGTCTATGTATGAAGCTTGAGATAAGTACAACATCCTTTTCCTGTGATCCCTTATAACCTTGATCCAAAGGATGTGTCCCACTTCTCCCAAGTCCTTCATATCAAACTGTTTGGACAACCATATCCTTACGTCCGATAACACCTTGACATTGTTGCCAATTAACAAAATGTCATCTACGTATAATACAAGAAATACCACTACGTTTCCGTTACATCTCTTGTATACACAAGACTCATCGGGACTTTGAACAAATCCATAAGACTGGATTACCTCATCAAAGCGGATGTTCCAAGATCTCGAAGCTTGCTTCAATCCATAAATGGATCGATTATGCTTGCACACATGAGCTCTTTGGCCTTTGCAACGAATCCCTCTGGTTGCTTCATATATAGATGTTTTCCTCAAGACTTCCATTAAGTAAAGCTATCTTGACATCCATCTGTCATACCTCATAATCCATATGAGCAGCAATACATAAGAGAATTCGGATAGACTTAAGCATGATTACCGGCGAAAAGGTCTCCTCATAATCGATACCCTCTTTCTGAGTATACCCCTTCGCAACAAGCCTTGCTTTGAAGGTCTCAACCTTCCCATCTATTCCTCTCTTTCTTTTGTAGATCCACTTGCATCTAATGGCTTTTACACCATTGGGTGGTTCTACTAGCTCCCAAACCTGATTTGAATCCATAAATTCAATCTTAGCATTCATTGCACTTTGCCAAGATACCACATCTTTATCTTGGATTGCCTCGTCATATGTCCAGGGATAAGGTTCATGTTCGCCAGGGACCAAATCAGAAGATTCTCCCAAGAACATGAATCTATCAGGTTGTCTCACAACTGTTGGATCGAGCGGATCGCTAGAGGGGGGGGGTGAATAGCGATAGAAATTTTTCGTTCAAAATCGTTCGTTAAAATGCAAGTAGACACAGCGGAAGATAAAAACAAAAGAAGCGAGACAATAGACACAAGGGTTTTACTTGGTTCATAGCTGAAGGCTACTACTCCAAGGCCCTAGTGGTCCTTGACCAAGTACGGAGGGCAAACTACTAAAGAACTCCTCCTCGTTGGAGGTAGGAGTTAGACGGATACACAAAATGACAAAAGCTCGAGGTAGAGGGACACTCCCCCTCTCCTCGTTATAATGAAAGCTTTACTAAAAAATAAACTGAAATACAATTTAAACTTTCGTTACCGACGACTTCAAAGGTTGGAGGTTGAAGCTCTAGTCGTCATCTCGGCAGCGCTTCGTCGTAGGGATGTCGGAGAGTCGGAGCGTATCGAAAGCACTTAGAAGCCTTTTTAATTGATGAAAAACCCTAAGACAAGCCCTCCTTTTATAGCCTTTGAGCCCCTCATCGAATGGGTCTTCAACCAATCACAAATGGACACAAAACCTCCTTGAAATGGGGTGATAAGCCTTGACTCCTCGAAGCTGATCATTGACCATCAGTCGACTGATGGCCATCATCAGTCGACTGATGGTAGCATCAGTCAAGTGCTGACAGATGAGCGATCGGTGATGAAGGCGTCAAGTCCTCCAAGATGGCAGTCGACTGATGCTAGCTGCAAGGCAAAGTTAGCTCAAAGAAAACATTATTTCAACGACCTTCGACCGTCCGATCTCGACCTAGACCATCGATGGGATGTCTTTGGTCGGATCTACGCTTAAGACCATCCCCGTAAGGAGGATACGACCTCACTTATGCTCGCACACACGAGCTTACCTCGATACTTACCATGTCGCTTTTGCTTCCGGCCTTCCACTCGATTCCTTCGGCTCCCTCCGAAGTCACTCGAGTGTCGCCCGACCACCGCGACTTCCTCCGGGTGTCGCTAGCCTTCAGCTCCAGCTTTAGCACTTTTCTGCACACTCGATTCAGCTCGTGAGATAACGATATATCCTTGACTTTGCGTCTTTTGCCATAATCAAAATATAGGTTCGACTTAGGTGCGCCTGCACCAACAATCTCCCCCTTTTTGATCCTATGGCAAATTTACGCAAAGTTAAGGAAAATATAAAGCATAAAATGAGTAAGATAAATGTTACGCTCATTTGTAGTGAACTCCTTCGGTGAGTTTTAAAACAAAAGTTTAATTTTCAAAAATTTAAATTTTGTTCTCCCCCTTAACTTATGCTCTTAAATTTTGTTCTCCCCCTTAACTTATGCTCTTCTCCCCCTTTTGCCATGAATCAAAAAAGGTATGGGGTTTTATATAAAAAGTAGGGGTTTTTTAATAGAAAAGGTAGCATGCATAAAGATTATCTAACATGAGTTCAAGCATGTGTCTTGATTTAATTTGGTTCGAGGTATAGCCCTCTGCACCAACAATGTAGATTTTTGGAAACTAAGTTTGATTTTCAAAATACTTATAAAATTAGCTTTGAGTTCCACAATACTTATACGTTATTATGTTTTGACAATATATATAACCCTTAGGGTTAGTTTGCTCTCCCCCTTAATATAAGGTATAGAAGAGTTACGGGGCGCTAAACATTGACCTAGAAGGTTGTATATTTAGAATTTTGTCCGAGTATAAGTACACATTTAAGCTCAATAGTTTGAAAAATAGATAGCATTTTTGAAAAGATTATGCAAATTGAAATTGTTCCTTAGTCATCTCACCCATTCTAAGTGTCTTAGAATTGGTCACCTTATATGTTGTGTGAGATGATTCCAATTTTATCTTGATTAAGTTTTAATGATTTGAAACTAGTCAATCTTGTGGTAGATTCGGATTTGATCCTAAGCTCATCAAGTCACCTTTTCAAGATCTTGGCTTCCAGGTCGTGGCGAGGCACAGGGGCCTTCTTTGATCGGAAAAATGACCACTTCCTTAGACAAAGCCAATTTTGAGAAAATAGTAACTTGACTCACCTAAGACCACTTCCTGGTCTAACTAGTCTAGGATACGGCGAGGTAGCTTCAGCTAGTTCCACTCGGTCAAGTGCACCGAACTAGATACGCCTTATCTAGCCCGAATACACAAGACTCCGCTTTCCTAGCGTACTATCATCTCGCCGCGTCCTGGTACTATGTTATCAAGCATTGACGAGTTATAGTCCTATCTAACCATTCTAAAATAAATAAGAGTTTTAGGTTACCGGATATACTATTTTGGTATTAGCTCCCCCTGGATCATTGAACCGATATGGTCTGGTCAAGTAATGAACTTGATCCTTGGGAATCCAAAACCTATTGGTCCTTATATGTGAGTTTAATAAAGTTCTCGGGACCCACGCTTGGACTCGATGATGACTACGGTTTACGATAGACATGTAAGATATATTCGTAGTCTTTGAGCTATATCACGTGTCAGCTCTGTACACGACTCTCTGAGTTCCAAGAAGTCGGTTAAGATTCTTGGACCCCGTCGAGAACTTGTTCAATCGAGCTTCAAGCTCTTGGACTTGCCCTTTCAAGAGAGAGTTCTCTTCTTCGAGTTTTTCAACTCGAGTTGAGTCCTCCTCTTGAACTCGACTAATCGAAGAGTTTAGGGGTGTCTCTTGTTTGAGGGTTTCAACCTCCTCGACCAAGGACTCGACCCTAGACTCGGATTTAGCTAATTTTCTAGTTAGCAATTTAATCGTATTGTAAAGCGTATGAATTAGTGAGCGGCTAACCTTAATTTTATCTTTCGGTCCGGCTTTGAGTTGCTTCTCGAAGTAGTCCTCGAGTTCGGAGTCGGTGTTGTAGTTTGATTCAGATTCGGACTTGGACTCTTCGGGTCTTGCCATGCATGCTATGCCGATGCCTTCTTCGTTGTCCCATGTTGCATGAAACGCCTTCTTTTGATTTGATTTGAATTGTGCCCTCTTTTTGTTTTTTAGTAGCCTCATTTCCCTCTGAACGATCTTTCGCACTACGTTCACTATTGCTTCCACCTTTTCGGATTCGGACTCTGATTCGTCTTCGGGTTCGAGTCCATCTTCTTGCTTGGTGGGTGCCTTGCTTCTTTGTCCTGCAAGTAGAGCAATACCTCTCTCGGCCCGGACCATGTTAGTTTGCTCGTGAAGTTCAAACTCGGAAAATAACTCGTCTAACCTAAGCTTTGAAAGGTCCTTAGAAACCTTGTAGGCATCAACCATGGATGCCCACAAGGCAGTCCTAGGAAATGAATTAAGAACGTACCTTAGGAGGTCACAGTTTTCGACCTTGTGTCCGATGGTGTGCAATCCATTGACAATGTCCTGGATGCGAGCATGTAGTTGCGTTGCCATCTCACATTCCTGCATTTTTAGGTTATACAATTTATTAAGTAGTAAGTCACGCTTACTTACCTTCGCGTCGTTAGTCCCTTCGTGTAGTTCTATGAGTTTTGTCCATAGATCTTTTGCGCTGATGAAGGGTCCGATGTGGTTGAGCTCTTCCTTAGACAATCCGCATTGCAATATTTGGGTTGCCCTTGCATCGGCTTCGATTTGCCTCTTGGTTGCATTATTCCACTTGTCGAAGTCCAAAGGCTCGCCTTGATCATTAGTGGGTAGAGCAAAGCCGGTTTGGATGATTATCCAAGTCTCGACTTGTGTTTTTAGAAAACACTCCATCCGACCTTTCCAATAATGGAAATCATCTCCGTTAAAGAATGGAGGCCGGATGGTGCTGTACCCCTCAATGTGGGCCATAAAGAAAAACTTGCACACACAAAAAAAAACAACAAAACTTGCCAAGACTTGGTCTTGGATTAGTAGTGCAGGAAATAAAAAGAAACAAACGAAAAATAGAAAGTTAAGCAAAGAAATAAGAAACTAAATGAAAAGTAAGTACTGACAACCTTTGATGTCCCCGAAAGGCTACTAAACGTCGATTTTTGAGGATGAAAACAGCTTGTTACTGGTGTAAACCCCCAGTAAGAAGTGTAGATCTCTGCGAAAGCTTCGATTTGGTGGGTAGATCGTTTCGTGAGTCCACTTGTAGCAAAAGTTATGCTCGTTTGATCGTGAGGTACTCCGAAGGCGATCAATACTTGCAAAATCACAACCAAAAACTATGTACCAAGACTTGGTCTTGGATTAGTAGTGTGGGAGAAATCTTAAAACGATAAATACGAAAATAAAAAATGCTCGACCGGTGGTTGCACCGAATCTGAGCACCCCCGGCTCTGATACCAATTGTTGGATCGAGCGGATCGCTAGAGGGGGGGGGTGAATAGCGATAGAAATTTTTCGTTCAAAATCGTTCGTTAAAATGTGAGTAGACATAGCGGAAGATAAAAACAAAACAAGCGAGACAATAGACACAAGGGTTTTACTTGGTTCGTAGCCGAAGGCTACTACTCCAAGGCCCTAGTGGTCCTTGACCACGTACGGAGGGAAAACTACTAAAGAACTCCTCCTCGTTAGAGGTAGGAGTTAGACGGATACACAAAATGACAAAAGCTCGAGGTAGAGGGACACTCCCCCTCTCCTCATTATAATGAAAGCTTTACTAAAAAATAAACTGAAATACAATTTAAACTTTCGTTCTGACTTCTTGAAAGGTTGGAGGTTGAAGCTCTAGTCGTCGTCTCGGCAGCACTTCGTCGTAGGGATGTCGGAGAGTCGGAGCGTATCGGAAGCACTTGGAAGCCTTTTTAATTGATGAAAAACCCTAAGACAAGCCCTCCTTTTATATCCTTTGAGCCCCTCATCGAATGGGTCTTCAACCAATCACAAATAGACACAAAACCTCCTTGAAATGGGGTGATAAGCCTTGACTCCTCGAAGCTGATCATTGACCATCAGTCGACTGATGGCCATCATCGATCGATGGTGATGGCATCGATCGCCGATAGTAAACGATCGGCGATGAAGGCAATCGAGTCCTCCAAGTGCGGCGATTGATGCTAGCTGCAAGGCAAAGTTAGCTCAAAGAAAACATTATTTCAACGACCTTTGACCGTCCGATCTCGACCTAGACCATCGATGGGACGTCTTTGGTCGGATCTACGCTTAAGACCATCCCCGTAAGGAGGATACGACCTCACTTACGCTCGCACACACGAGCTTACCTCGATACTCACCATGTCGCTTTTGCTTCCGGCCTTCCACTCGATTCCTTCGGCTCCCTCCGAAGTCACTCGAGTGTCACCCGACCACCGCAACTTCCTCCGGGTGTCGCTAGCCTTCAGCTCCAGCTTTAGCACTTTTCTGCACACTCGATTCAGCTTGTGAGATAACGATATATCCTTGACTTTGCGTCTTTTGCCATAATCAAAATATAGGTTCGACTTAGGTGCGCCTACACCATCAATAACCCTCCCACTACGAGGAGGTATCATGTGTGTATCCTCTGTGACACGTGGTGCAGTGACTTGTGGTATATCCTCTTGTATCGGTGGTACTGAAGTAGTGACTTCCCCTTTCAATACCTCCAGAATAATCTTACTCATGGGCTTGTGGTTCATCACATAGTCTTCCTCTAGAAATCTAGCGTTCGTGCTAACGATCACCCTCTGATCTCTAGGACTATAAAACAAACCTCCTTTCATTCCTCTAGGATAGCCAACGAACATGAGTACTTCTGTATAAGGTTCCAACTTACGAGCATATGCCTTCATCACATGTGCTGGACTCCCCAAAATTCGAATATATCGTAGACTAGGCTTTCGCCCAGTCCACAATTCTGTGGGAGTAGAAGGCACTGATTTAGATGGTACCAAGTTCAGAATATACACTACCGTATCTAGAGAATATCCTCAGAACAAATCTGGCAACTCAGAATAACTCATCATCGATCTAACCATCTCCATAAGAGTCCTATTCCTTCGCTCTGCTACACCATTCTACTGGGGTGTGCCAGGTGAAGACAATTGGGATTGAATCCCAGCCTTTGATATGTAATTCCTAAACTCTCCCAAGAGGTACTCACCACCATGATCAGATCGTAGTGTCTTGATACTTTTACCTTGATGTTTCTCCACATCAGCCTTGAATTCTTTGAACTTGTCAAAACATTCAGACTTGCGGTGCATCAAGTAAATATATTCATTTCTTGAATAATCGTCTATGAAAGAGACGAAATATTCAAAACCACCTCTTGCCTAGATAGACATAGGACCACACAAATTACAATGAACCAATTCTAACACATCTTTGGCTCTATACCCCTTGGCCTTAAAAGACCTCTTGGTCATTTTACCCTCCAAGCAAGATTCGCAGGTTGGGAAATCTTCCACTACTAATGATCCCAGAGGTCCATCAGCTATCAACCTTTGAATTCTGCTTAGGTTAATATGACCTATCCTTAGATGCCAAAGATATGTTTGGTTCATCTTCAAAGTTTCTTTTCTCTTATTGGAAATAAAGATGAGTTATTTACTTCTATTTGCATCGTGGGAGCTTTTGGTTCAAGTGTATATAAATTTCCTATCAATGCACCAGAACAGATAATCTTTCTATTCCTTTTTATAACAACTCTGTTATTAAAAGAAATAGAATATCCATCCATAAACAATTTAGAAACCAAAATCAAATTCTTTCTAAATAAAGGTACATAAAGGCAATTTTTAAGAACCAAAACTTTATTCCTCTCAAAAGACAAATAAACATCTCCCACTGCTAAAGCCGCCACCTTCGTGGCATCGCCCAAGTAAATGGTAATCTCCCCCTCAGCCAGTCGTCTGGTTTCTTGGAACTCCTATAAAGTATTGCAGACATGATCAGTGACTCCCGTATCTACACACCAGGTGCGGTAGATAACACCACTAAACATGTTTCAAGACTAGACCAAAGGATATACCTTTGTTCTATTTTTGATTGGGACAGTCCTTCTTCCCATGTTCAGTCTGCTTTGCAAGTGAAGCAATTGCCTTTCGGCTTCTTCACTCATCCCTAAGATCCTCCCACCACCTTTGCTCCACCTTGTTTCTTCTTTTTCTTGCCTTTCGGCTTAGAAGTAGAAACCTTCTGAGCAACCATGGCCTGAGCCTGAGCATGCCCTTCTGTCGCCTGGAGTTCTGTCAGAAGCTCCGCCAACGAATACAATCTCTTATTCGTGTTATAAATCAGGCGAAACTGCTCAAAACTCCTAGGTAGAGACTAGAGAATGATATTGACCTAGGTTTCCCCATCAATCTCAGCTCCAAGGACTTCCAGCTCATTCGTAGGCTTAGGAGGACACTCTTCGAAGAGTACATATTTGTATTCCTCAGCAGTTAAGATAATGTCAAGATTCCTCTTCCAATCAACATAATTAGGTCTAGTAAGTTTATTTTCTTTCAGTATTACAACAAGCGGGTTGAAAGTCATTTTGAAAAAAAACTAAGAATCACATAGATCAAAACATTAGATTTCAAAAAATTATTGATTCTTCAAACAATAAAATTTTAAAATCAACCAACACCTCAAAACACCGAGAATATCGTATGCCACGTTAGTGTGGACGTATACAAATTCTACATTTGTAAGAGGAGGTTTTACCCATTAATTTTACTATCTTGTCAACCTAACTTTTTGACAAATAAAATTAATAGTTGGTTCCTCTTCGGCCCTACAAATAAAAGCAGTGACTCCGATGGGGAGGATACTTCTATTTGTATCTAAGTGTTCACCATTACTCGGTACCAAGGTAATTATCTCGGGTTATGTGCCTTCCGATGGGGAAGTACACATGCTCCTTAATAATTTCCTATAACCATATTCGACCTTGCGATCCGCAAATAAACTCATCCGATGTGGAGGAAGGCACTCAGAGCCGACGCGCAAGTTTGTTTGCATCACATGTCAAATCGTAAGAAAGGCCATGGGAATTTATAAAAATATCCCTCTCACACTTAGTAATTTAAAATTGAGGAATTTTCTAGCCTACGACATGCATATCAAACAATAAGCAATAAATATGAAAAAAATATTTTCCAACTATTATGGCTTTTGTCTCCAATATGCCTCCTGTCGTATCGCCATCTCGTCTGCTCCTCCCTACACCATGTACAAGCCATCCGGAGATCCGAGCGGAGAATAACTATTTTAATTTACATCCATCGATCCTATACTCCTCGAAGGAGTGTACATGAAATCTAGATCGAAAGTAAACTAAAATCAATGATTGGATAAACAATGCCGTACTTAATTAAAAAATTAAATACTAGCCTCATCAACCCCGAGGATTCAAAAAATACACAATTACACACATACAATCACATACACACATATGACAATAATAGTTGAATCCTATGCCTGCAACCAAAAAGTTAACCTATGCACATCCTACTATTATCCGGCACATATAATATATGAAAAGTGCATAAAAGTAACCGAATCCTTAACACACAAAACCGGAAACCGTGGCTCTGATACCACTTGAAGGTAGGAAACTTCGCTTCCCACTTCAACTCGGTTACTTGTTCATAGCGATCCCGTCTTCGTCCCTGGATTAAAAAAAATTAATCCATGACAATTAGGGATTACCCAAGCTACCGTTTCATCATCGTGCTATTCGATTAGAGTAGTCACTTGAACAAACTTGTTTTTCAAGCAACCTACCTCTATTCTTCAAATAGCCATGGAATAGATGATGTACGGATCGCCGATTTTTGTGTTTGTATTCGGGGTCCAAGTAAATTAGCCACATATAATTGAAAACAATTACAGACATAATACAAAAGAACATAAACAAGCATTATACCTCTCAATCTTCTATTGTATGTCCTTCCTCTTTTTGGACGTCGTGTGGGCAACGATCTTCCAAAAGTCGAAGCCTCCTAGATCACGTTCTTCCTTTCTTTGCTCGCTCCAAAAAAAAGGAAGAATAAAATGAAACTCTTCTCCTATCTAGAACCAACCACCAAGCCACCTTGCTTGGTGATTGCCGCCGGCCAAGGAGAGAAGAAGGAGTATGGATGCCGACCAAAAGCTCCAAGGGAAGAGACCCTAGCCCTTGCCGCCGGCCAAGGATGAGAGGAAGAAGATTGGACACCGGCCAAGGAGAGGAATAGAGAAGATGGGCGCCGGCCAAAACCCTAGGAAGAAGAAAAAACTTACCCTTGTGTTTCCGCCCAATGCCTCCTCCAAAACCCTAGCCTCCCAATCCAAAACCCTAGCCTCTCTTGTGTTGCTGCCCACCCCCTTAAGCCTTATTTATAGAGTTAGGCTTAAGCCTCCTTCAATCTCCACCGTCGGATCTAGGGATTTAATCTCAACCGTTGGATCTAGAGATTTAATCTCAACCGTCGGACCTAGAGATTTAATCTCCACCGTCAGATCTAAAGATTTAATCTCCACCGTCGGATATAGAAATTTAATCTCCACCGTCGGATCTATAGATCTAATCTCCATCATCGGATCTAGAGTTTCATTTTTCATCATCGGATCTAGGCTCCATGAGGTTTTAATAGGCTACAATAGGGACCATGAGGAGGAGTTGGATCTTGGTCAACCAATGGATCAAGCTCACATAAAGTCCGATCCATTAATGATAATTCATTCCACTAGAGGATTATCATTGATCTACCTCACCAACCCCCATAAGTTAATATGGGCTCCATATATTATTTGTACATTTATCTCCCCGTATTTAAGATCTCGAATGTCCATCAATTAATTAATTTACTGACAATTAATTAATCAATATCTAACTCCATGAGTAGTACCAATCAACCTTATCATCATGCCGGATAAAGTCCACCTGCAGGGTTTACATGATGAACCTTATGAGCTCCTCAAGGGGACATCATCATCCTAATATATAGGGCACGGTTTCCTCCTATAATCAATGGCACACCATATAAATAATATCATTTCCCAACTTACCGAGCCTATCGATTTACTCTATAAATCTCGCCCATTGGTAAATCAAAGAAATGAATACTAAGTATATGTGCCCATTATTATATTGGGATTAAGAGCATGTACAACATAATATCTAAGGTCCGATTCGATTATATAGTCAGCAATAAATCGAATCACCTCTAAGTCGGTCCTGCTCAATACACACAAAGTGTACTAGTGTAATTATATGGTCAAGACAAACCAATACCAAATTACACTACAACCATACCAATGATTTGTCCATAACCATCTTGGTTGTGAGCCTTTACTTATACTTTACAAGGAACTGATAACATGATCCCCCGTGTGACACTACACACTATGTTATCTACAATGTAATGTATTAGACAAAATGCATAACCATAAATATGCAAACAATGATCATGTGATTCTTATTTCAAAATAAAGATGTTCATACAAAAGATAGACTTTTCAGTATACATACCAACACCAAAGTCCTTAAATCAATTTTCATTAATATAAATGCATGAAGTATGATCATGACAAAAATGATATCATAAGTAAACATGACCAATGATCATGATGTCATGACATATGATTAAATCTAAAATATATGACATTTAGTCCTTAATCCTAAATATGATCGTGACATATAAATGATAAAAATAAACATGATGTCATTGCATGTTATATGGCAAACAAAGCATGACATATAAAATGTATTGGTATAATAATACCTAAATTTTAATATTAGTTGCCATTTGTAATAATTAGATTTATTTTGTCATATTACTACTAATCTCCCAAGTGTGCCAAAAACCCAAAATTACACACTATGTCCTCTAATCCTAAATTGTGCCAATTTAATTGATTTTTCATAATTCTAAAAATGTATTGGCACATCCTAAATTCTTTTAGGATCATAAGTTCAAATATATTTTCAAGGTACCCATAACCTTGAAAATTACTTAAAGTGACACCTTTATCATGGTTGAGTTAACTACCCATCCAATCAAGGTTGGCACACCCTAAACCCATCTAGCGTGAATCAATCACGCTCTTAGGAACCCAAAACCTATTTGAGCTCCTAGGGTTAACTAGGTATTCCTTAGGGATAACCTCCCTAGATACCTTCCTAATGACTCTTCTAGGCTTGTTAGCCTTGGTCATTTTGGTCTTATCTAGGTTGACTCTAGGGGTAACTCCCCTTGCAACCTTCTTAGTGGCCACCCTTGGTTTCCTTGAAGCCCTAGCCACTAGGCACACACCAGGGTCAACTCTAGGGATGACTTCCCTATTGACCTTGGTCTTCCTAGACCTAGTTTGTTCTCCATAATCAAATGGAACACTATGATAAGCCACCTTATGCTTAGGTTTGTGACCCAAACCCTTCTTTCCCTTGTTTGACTTTTCTCTCTTGGGCCCTAGGTGTTGACTTTGACTTTTGGACCTAGACTTTTGATCATTTGACCCTTTAAATTGATTTTGTATATTTCTAAGGGTCTTTTCTAGTTTCTCAAGCCTTGACCTCAAGGCTTGATTTTCTAATTCTAATTGCTCAATTTTAGAATTTTGATTTGGTCTTTGGGAAATGTTCTTCTTAGGCATATGCCTAGTCCATTTGGGATTAAAACCTAGGTGCTCTTGCACCTTTCTAATTGTCTCCCTAGGTAGAATTAGTCTTGAGTTATTTGACCTAGGTTTGTCCTTAGATAAATTGTTTTTAGGGATATTAGTCCCAAATTTCTCCTTATTTTCAAAATGAAAATTCTTAGCTCCTAAACAAAAGTACTTGTTCCTATTAGCATGCTTTTCATAAATTACAAGAGAATTAAAATTCCTAGCATGCTTTTGTCTATTAACTAAAGAAGTGTTGGTGCAATCGGCCCAGGTCACGATTGACCAGGACTCGAGTTTGACTCAAGTGATGTTTTGATGTTTCGACAAAAACATATGACAATGTAATTGTCATTTGGTAAAGTCCAAGTCTTGAGTACTTGGCATGGGAAGTCCAAGTGGGACACTTGGCACATGAAAAGTCCAAGCATGGGTCTTGGCATGAAAAGTCCAACATGGGTTGGCAAGGGAAAGTCCAAGCTTGAGTCTTGGCATTTGAGAAGTCCAAGGGTTTGATATTGGCGGCATAAAGTCCAAGCGGGAGTCTTGGCAGCATAAGACCAATGGTTGGCGGCGTAAAGTCCAAGCGGAGTCTTGGCAGCGTAAGTCCAATGTGCCTTGGCGGTGTAGACACCGTTAGCATGACATAGCCGAGGGAAGCACCTGAAGGCTAGCGCGATGGATGAACAAGTCATGGATGACTTGGAGGGATCCGAGAGGCATGAGGCTGATGGAGGTGGCTAGAAGGCTTAGGTCTAGGCTAAGGGTGGTCTAGCAAGTATGGGGGAACCATACTTGGGTTAAAACCTCATGTTTGAGGTGTGCCAGTCGACTGGTGTCATGTGGCAGTCGACTGGACCGAGTCAACTAGGGTTTGACTATGGGTTATGGCCTAGCAGTCGACTGCCAGAGGTGGGCAGTCGACTGATGGCTCAAGCAGTCGACTGATCGTGTGATCAGTCGACTGGTGCTCGAGAAATCGGCCACAGAATGGAGTCGAGACTCGACTGGTCGAGTGAGGACTCCATCAGTCGACTGATGGTCACAATCAGTCGACTGATGATGGATCCATTGGACTTATCCAACGTGGATCTAGCCGTTGTCTCACGGCAACAGTGGCATCAGTCGACTGATGGTCCCGATCAGTCGACTAATCGATTTTTTCCAGCATAGGTTGAAGCTATATATGGAGCTCGTGATGGAGGAAAAACCAAGGTTTCTTTGAGGCAATTTTGGGCAAGTTGCTGCTGCAATTCAGGGTCTCCAAGTGCTACTCGATCAACCTAGCGATCAAGCATTCAAGAGCATTTGTAAAGTATTTTTCTTTACTAGTTTTGCTTTGTATTTCATTGTATTTGCTTGTAGCTTTTGATTATTGTTGTAATCATCCTGTACGAGGTTTCTCCACCTCTGTATTGTTCCGAGAAGGAGTGTTTATTAGTGTTTGCATGTGCATCACTAGAGCTCGTAGAGCTCGATCCGTGGAGTAGGAACCTTGAGGTTCCGAACCACGTTATATCATCGTGTTCGTGTGTGATTGTATATTTTGTTATTGCTTTCATTATCTATATTTCGCTGCGCTAACGAAATTGTAGACACGATCACGATTAAATTCCATCTACGAACGAACACCCGCTATTCACCCCCCTCTAGCGGCGTCAAATCTCTAACAAGTGGTATCAGAGCCCGGGGCTCTTCTACGGACTAACCTCCCGGAGCTAAGACAAGAGGCTAGAGGGTGAAGATGGAATTCCAAGACAAGCTTGGATGGGATATCAATACTCCAACTCCATATGATGCAGAAGATTTTCCGGCGTGGAGAACAAGAATGGAAACATTTTTGATGATGAACATAGAGGATTGGTTCATCCTCATTGAAAGCCTTGAACCCCCTAGGGATAAGAAGGGGAATGTACTAAAATTGAAAAAGTGGACCCAAAAGCAACGCCAAAAGCTCAAGACCGAAGTTAAGGTAACGAAACTTTTGGAAGATTTAATCCCTAATGATGTTTTGTGCAAGCTAGGGGATTACATGTATGCCAAGGAGCTATGGAGAAAATTGGCAAGATTCCATGAGGAGAGTTCATCCTCAAGTGAAAGTGAGGAATCGGAAGTTGAGATGGAGTCAACTTCCGGATCGGAGAAAGAAGAAGTAGAAGAGATGGAAGAAGCATCTACTTCTAGGATTGAGGAGGAGAGACCATCCTCTACACCGGAGCAACCTCAAGAAGAGCCTTCAACATCCGATCAAGATGAGGAAGCTCAAAATTCAACTCCGGCACCTACCACCACCCTGTTGGGGCAATCGGCCCAGGTCACGATTGACCAGGACTCGAGTTTGACTCGAGTGATGTTTTGATGTTTCGACAAAAACATATGACAATGTAATTGTCATGGGAAAGTCCAAGTGGAACACTTGGCATTTGGTAAAGTCCAAAGTCTTGAGTACTTGGCATGAAAAGTCCAAGTGGGACACTTGGCACATGAAAAGTCCAAGCATGGGTCTTGGCAATGTAAAAGTCCAACATGGGTTGGCAAGGAAAGTCCAAGTGGAACACTTGGCATTTGGGAAAGTCCAAGTCTTGAGTACTTGGCATGAGAAGTCCTAGCATGGGTCTTGGCAAATGAGAAGTCCAAGCATGGGTCTTGGAAAATGAGAAGTCCAAGCATGGGTCTTAGCAAATGGAAAGTCCAAGCATGGGTCTTGGCATGAAAAGTCCAACATGGGTTGGCAAGGAAAGTCCAAGCATGGTCTTGGCATGGAAAGTCCAACATGGGTTGGCAAGGGAAAGTTCAAGCTTGAGTCTTGGCATTTGAGAAGTCCAAGGGTTTGATATTGGCAGCGTAAAGTCCAAGCGGGAGTCTTGGCAGCATAAGACCAATGGTTGGCGGCGTAAAGTCCAAGCCGAGTCTTGGCGGCGTAAGTCCAATGTGCCTTGGCGGTGTAGACACCGTTAGCATGACATAGCCGAGGGAAGCACCTGGAGGCAAGAGCGATGGATGAACAAGTCATGGATGACTTGGAGGGATCCGAGAGGCGTGAGGCTGATGGAGGTGGCTAGAAGGCTTAGGTCTAGGCTATGGGTGGTCTAGCAAGTATGGGGGCACCATACTTGGGTTAAAACCTCATTCTTGAGGTTGTCAGTCGACTGACATTATGGCCGGTTCGACTGCCGTGAGTCGACTTGAGTTCGATTTGCCCGACGAGGTCTGAAAATGCTCTGGCGCATGACCGTCGAGGGATGGCGCGACCGCTATCGAGTGTCGAGCACGTAACGCTCCGTGGCCGAATGGGCCCGACTACGCGCGATAGTCGACTGCCAATGTTGGCAGTCGACTGCCAAGAGATCCGTTGGAGTTTTTCCAGCGTGGATCGATCCGTTGTCTCACGACAACAGTGGCATCAGTCGACTGGTGACTTATGGCGGCCGATCGACAGGCGTAAATCCAACCGACGAGGTTATAAAAGGCGGCTCGGAAGGAGGGTTTTGCGATTTTCTTGGGCGTTTTGAGGCGATTTGTCGCAAATCAGGGTCTTCAACCACGATTCAAGCGATCAACAAGCAAGCGATCTAAAGAGTCTTTGTAAAGTGTTCTTTACTTCTCTTGTTGTATTTCCTATTATATTTGCTTGTTGTATTTAGATTATTGTTGTAATCTTATTGTAAGAGGTTTCTCCACCTCCGACTTGTGTCGAGAAGGAGTTATTTGATAGTGGTGTGTGTTTGGCATCGCTAGGGTTCGTTTGAGCCCGATTCGTGGAGTAGGAACCGTTACGGTTCCGAACCACGTTATATCATCGTGTTCGTGTGTGATTGTATTTCGTGTATTGCTCTTATTATTATTATTCCGCTGCACTAACACGAATTGTAGACAAGCACGCGAACGATTTCCATCTACGTACGGGTCACACGCTATTCACCCCCCCTCTAGCGGGCGTCAAATTACCAACACACCCTAGGTAACTCAAACACTTTATCTTCAAATAAAAATCATATTATGTGTTTTGAGTGTAGGGAATTTGGGCACTATAAGAGCAAGTGTCCAAAGAAGATTAGGAAAGCTCCACCGGCACCAAAAGTCAAGGATGTCGGTTCCCCAACACCTAAAGGCAAGGAGCACATCATATGCTTCAAGTGCAACTCAAAGGGACATTATTGGAGTCAATGTCCAAGGGGAAAGAAGAAAAGGCAAGAAGGAGCAACACAAGTAGGGGGAGCCTCCAAGGCAAACCCTAAGGTAAAATTTATTAATGCACCTTCAATTTCTAGGGATAAGAAGCATGCTAGGAATAATTTTAATAGTCTTGCTATTGTGCATGAAAAGCATGCTAGAAATAATAGATATATTTGCCTAGGAGCTAAGAGTGTTCACTTAGGAAATAAGAAGAAATTTGGGACTAATGTCCCTAAAAATATATTACCTAAGGAAAGCATTAAGAAAATAGGAGAGCATCTAGGCTTTAATGCTAAGAAATCTAGACATATGCCTAGAAATAAAAATATCTCAAGAGAAAATGAAAAATCAAAAATTGAGATATTAGAAAAGGAAAATCAAGCCTTGAGATCAAGGCTTGAAAAACTTGAAAAGACCCTTAAGGTTATGCAAAATCAAATGCAAGGGTCAATTAGTCAAACTTCTAGGTCCAAAAGTCAAAGTCAACACCTAGGACCTAAGAGTCAAAAGTTAACCAAGGGCAAGCAAGGTTTGGGTCACAAACCTAAGCCTAAGGTGGCTTACCATAGTGTTCCATTTGATTATGGAACACAAACTAGGTCTAGGAAGACTAAGGTCAATAGGGAAGTCATCCCTAGAGTTGACCAAGGGTTGTGCCTAGTGGCTAAGGTTTCTAGGAAACCTAGGGTGGCCACTAAGAAGGTTGCAAGGGGAGTTACCCCTAGAGTCAACCTAGGTAAGATGCAAATGACCAAGGCTAATAAGCCTAGGAGGGTCATTAGGAAGGTATCTAGGAAGGTTATCCCTAAGGAATACCTAATTAACCCTAGGAGCTCAAATCGGTTTTGGGTTCCTAAGAGCGTGATTGATTCATGCTAGATGGGTTAGGGTGTGTCAACCTTAAATGGATGGGTAGTTAACTCAACCATGGCAAAGGTGACACTTTAGGTTATTTTCAAGGTTATGGATACCTTGGAAATAGATTTGAATTATCATCCTAAAAGATTTTAGGGTGTGCCAATATTATTTGAGAAGCTTGATAAAATGGTCAAATTGGCACAATTTAGGTTTAGAGGTCGTAGTGTGCCATTTTGGATTTTTGGCACACTTGGGAAAATTTAGGTTAATATGGCAAAATATACTTAATTATATCAAATGGCAATTAATATTAAAATTTAGGTATTACCATACCTATATATTTTATTTGCCATGCCTTGATTGCCATATGCCATGACATCATATTTTTTTTAATCATTTTTATATGTCATGATTATGCTTAGGTTTAAGGTTTTAAATGTCATGTGTTTTTAAATTTTATCATATGCCATGACATCATGATCATTGGCCATGTTTTAATAATGCTATTATTTCTGTCATGATCATACATTCATGCATTAACTTGATTAAAATTGATTTAAGGACTATGGCATGACTTGAAGTCCCATTTATAAGGGAATCAAGTAGAGTTGCTTTAGAGGATGCATGAAACTCTAGTCTATGGAGAACAAAACCCACATCTCACATCTAATTGACATGTATGTGTATTTATACACCATAGATACATGTGAGATGCTAGGATATGAGTTAAGTTCAAGGTGCATAGTTTTTGCATCTAGATGAACTAAAACTCATCTAATTCTATTTGTGGATCATTGGGAAAGCTTGTGTACAAGCCATGTGCATAGAGCTCAAGGAATATGATCCAAAATAAGGTTTTGAAAACATTTTAAAATCATTTTGAAAAACCTTGGTGAAGTCTATCTTTTGATAGCAATCACCATTGATGAAGTTGATACAAAATAGGGCCAAAACATTGAAAATTTCAATGGTTTTGAGTTTTGTATCAAATTCACTATTTTATGGGTAAAATAATTTTAAAATATTTTTCACCCATTGTATGTGTCATAAGTATTATACGTATGAACTTTCAGGATTTGTCGATAAACGTATAATTATTTATGAATTTCTAAAACTCGATTCTAATAACTGAAATTCAGAAATTTGATTATCGATCAGCCTAGTGTGGCGATCGGTGATGAATGTGATCATTGGTAGTGAGTGATCATTGCCAAGGCTGATTTCGGGAAAACTAGGTTTGGTTAGCCCGTGTTCAGCCATGGTAAAGGTCCCTAATCACTCCTAACCCTAGGATATGCTTTGGGAAGCATTATAAAGGGTGAAAATCCATTGGATATGGATTAGGAGAGTTGTTTAGGGTTTGTATCAATGTTAAGGTGTTGGAAAGTTTAATGTTGAATTTCTAACCTTAATTTTGATGGTTTAGAGTTCCTATTGGCTTAGGGACTGCCCAAGGACATTGTTGGTGCAATGGTCAAGGGGGAGCAAGCCTTTAGGGGGAGATATCCATCTTGGGATGATGGATGTGTTTTTCTCCTTGAAGAGGAGAAGTTATTGGGAGAATATGACATCAATTGGGAAATTGATGGGACTTTTGAGAGACCCAATTTGGAAATTGGGAGAGTAAATGGGATTGTCTCTCTTGAGTGATATTGGACTTATCACTAGGAAGATGGTAGACATCCTAAGTATTTTTGGACCAAGGGGGAGATTATAAGATCTCATTGGGACATGAGACATTGACCCTCTTGGAGAGGAAACCTTTTTGATGTTAGTCAAAAAGGGGGAGAATGTTTGGGGGAGAACATTTTGAGAGTATTTACCAATTTGGGATAATTGGTAAGGGATTTGAGTTAGTGTTCTAACTCAATAATTTGTTTGGTTTTTGTCAAACATCAAAAAGGGGGAGATTGTTGGTGCAATCGACCCAGGTCACGATTGACCAGGACTCGAGTTTGACTCGAGTGATGTTTTGATGTTTCGACAAAAACATATGACAATGTAATTGTCATTTGGTAAAGTCCAAGTCTTGAGTACTTGGCATGGGAAGTCCAAGTGGGACACTTGGCACATGAAAAGTCCAAGCATGGGTCTTGGCATGAAAAGTCCAACATGGGTTGGCAAGGGAAAGTCCAAGGTTGAGTCTTGGCATTTGAGAAGTCCAAGGGTTTGATATTGGCGGCGTAAAGTCCAAGCAGGAGTCTTGGCAGCATAAGACTAATGGTTGGCGGCGTAAAGTCCAAGCGGAGTCTTGGCGGTGTAAGTTCAATGTGCCTTGGCGGTGTAGACACCGTTAGCATGACATAGCCGACGGAAGCACCTGAAGGCTAGCGCAATGGATGAAAAAGTCATGGATGACTTGGAGGGATCGGAGAGGCGTGAGGATGATGGAGGTGGCTAGAAGGCTTAGGTCTAGGCTAAGAGTGGTCTAGCAAGTATGGGGGAACCATACTTGGGTTAAAACCTCATGTTTGAGGTGTGCCAGTCGACTGGTGCCATGTGGCAGTCGACTGGACCGAGTCAACTAGGGTTTCACTGCAGGTTATGACCTAGCAGTCGACTGCCAGAGGTGGGCCGATCGTGATGCTCAGCAGCCCGATCGATCATGTGATCGATCGGGTGCTCGAGAAATCGGCCACAGAATGGAGTCGAGACTCGACTGGTTGAGTGAGGACTCCATCAGTCGACTGATGATGGATCCGTTGGACTTATCCAATGTGGATCTAGACGTTGTCTCACGGCAACAGTGGCATCAGTCGACTGATGGTCCCGATCAGTCGACTGATCGATTTTTTCCAGCACAAGTTGAAGCTATATATGGAGCTCGTGATGGAGGAAAAACCAAGGTTTCTTTGAGGCGATTTGGGGCGAGTTGCTGCTGCAATTCAGGGTCTCCAAGTGCTACTCGATCAACCTAGCGATCAAGCATTCAAGAGCATTTGTAAAGTGTTTTTCTTTACTAGTTTTGCTTTGTATTTCATTGTATTCGCTTGTAGCTTTTGATTATTGTTGTAATCATCTTGTACGAGGTTTCTCCGCCTCCGGATTGTTCCGAGAAGGAGTGTTTATTAGTGTTTGCGTGTGCATCACTAGAGCTCGTAGAGCTCGATCCGTGGAGTAGGAACCTTGAGGTTCCGAACCACGTTATATCATCGTGTTCGTGTATGATTGTATATTTCGTTATTACTTTCATTTTCTATATTCCGTTGTGCTAACGAAATTGTAGACACGATCACGATCAAATTCCATCTACGAACGAACACCCGCTATTCACCCCCCTCTAGCGGCGTCAAATTTCTAACAAGAAGGAGCATTACAATATACCTTAGGGTTTGCCTTAGAGGCTCCCCCTACTTGTGAAGCTCCCCTTTGAGTCTTCTTCTCCCCCTTTGGGCATTGATTCTGGTAGTGTCCCGGTTGCCGACATTTGAAGCAAATCACTTGCTCCTTGATTTTGGTTGTTGGGGGACCAACATCCTTGACTTTTGGTGCCGGAGGAGTCTTCTTGACTTTATTTGGGCATTTGCTCTTGTAATGCCCGCTTTCCCTACACTCAAAGCAAATTATATGATTTTTATTCAAATCTAAATTTCTTGAGTTACCTAGGGTATTTGTGGTGGTGATCGGAGTGGGTTCCTCATCCCTCCCGGAGGTTGAGGTTTCTCCTTGATCTTGCTCCGGCTCCGGTGTGGATGATCTCTCCTCCCCCTCAATCCTTGAAGTGGAGGCTTCTTCCACTTCTTCCATCGATCCGGAAATTGATTCCCTATCAACTTCCGAATCCTCAAGCTCTTTAGATGACGATGTACTTGCTTGAGCTTGAGAGGGTGTGCACTCCTCTTCTTCTTCTTCTTCTTGGATTGATGATGAGTTTTCATAAAGCTTGGCCACTTGACTCCATAGCTCCTTAGCATCTACATAATTACCTAACATACACAAGATATTGTTAGGTATTAAATCAATTAAAAACTTCATTACCTTATCATTTTTCTCGAAGCTTTTGAGTTTATCCTCACTCCATCTTTTCTTTTTGAGGAATCTACCTTTTGGTCCTCCTGGATACTCAAATCCTTCCAGTAATAAGGACCACTCCTCAAAATACTTCATCATCAAAAAATCTTCAATCATTCTCTTCCAAGAATTGAAGCCTTCTCGTCCATAGAAAGCATATGGGACCGGCGTGTTGATATCCCATCCTAGTTATTCTTAGACTTCCATCTTCATCCTCTAGCATGCTCCCTTAGTTGTTAAACCTTGAAGAGCGGCCTCGCTCTGATACCACTTGTAGGGGATCGTTGGAACACTAGAGGGGGGGTGAATAGCGTCGTGCTATACGTCGATGGAATTCATTTGCGTTCGCTTGCCTATGATTGTTAGTATGCAGCGGAATATAGAAACAATACAACAATCACAATAAACAAACATGCAAACACGACTATGTAACGTGGTTCGGAACCGAACGGTTCCTACTCCATGGATCGAGCTCTAATGAGCTCTAGTGATGCACACACACTCACTAATCACAAATAACTCCTCGAAAGAATCCGGAGGTGGAGAAACCTCTTACAAATGATCTTACAATAGCAAAAATGAAATACAAGAAATATACAATAATAAAATACAATGCAAGTAAAGAAAACTACTTTACAATTGCTCTTGATTGCTTAAATGCTTGGTTTCTTGACTTGCACTTGGAGACCCTGATTTGTAGCAGAAAATCACCCCAAAAGCCCTCAAGAAACCATAGTTTTTTTCTCCTTCATGAGCTCCATTTAAAGCTTCAAACTGTGCTGGAAAACACCGATCAATCGACTTCTCGGGACCATCAGTCGGCTGATACTATTGTTATCGTGAGACAGCGACTAGATCCACGTTGGAAAAATCCAACGGATCCATCATCAGTCGATTGATTATGACCATCAGTCGACTGATCAAGCCATCACTCAACTACTGACCACAGCGGTCGAATGAGACTCTATTCTGTGGCCCAAAACCCGAGCACCAGTCGACTGATCACAAGATCAGTCGACTGCTTGGTCAATCAGTCGACTGCCCACCTCTGGTAGTCGACTGCTAGGCCAATTCCCACAGTCAAACCCTAGTTGACTCACTCCAATCGACTTCCACATGGCACCAGTCGACTGACACACCTCAAAAATGAGGTTTTAACCATAACCATGAGGTTTAACCCAAGTATGGTGCCCCCGTACTTGCTAGACCACCCTTAGCCTAGACCTAAGCCTTCTAGCCACCTCCATCAGCCTCATGCCTCTCGGATCCCTCCAAGTCATCCATGACCTGTTCATCCATCGCGCTAGCCTTCAGGTGCTTCCATCGGCTATGTCATGCTAACGGTATCTACACCGCCAAGGCACATTGGACTTATACCGCCAAGACTCTGCTTGGACTTTACGCCACAAACCATTGGACTTATGCTGCTAAGACTCCCTCTTGGAATTATGCCGCCAATATCAAACCCCTTGGATTTCTCAAATACCAAGACTCAAGCTTGGACTTTCCCTTGTCAACCCATGTTGGACTTTCCATTGCCAAGACCCATGCTTGGACTTTCCTTGCCAAGACCCAAGCTTGGACTTTACATGCCAAGTACTCAAGACTTGGACTTTCCCAATTGCCTGGTGTCCCACTTGGACTTTTCATGCCAAGTTCCCAAGACTTGGACTTTCCCATGACAATCACATTGTCATATGTTTTTGTCGAAACATCAAAACATCTCTCGAGTCAAGCTCGAGTTCTGGTTAATCGTGATCTTGGCCGATTGCACCAACAATTGTTGGCAGTCGACTACCAGGCATGGAATCTGCCCGATGCAGGGATAAAAGGAGTAGCTCGTGGAGGATTTCAGCTATGGTTTCTTGGAAGGTTGTTGAGGCGATTTGAAGGCTAAGTGTAGGCGCATTTCAGGGTCCTCGAGCTCATCCAAGCAACCAACAAGAAAATCATTCAAAGCTCTAGTTTATAAAGTGTTCTTTATATTTCGGTTGTATTTCATTTGTATTTGCTTGTATTCTTTTGTTTATTGTTGTAAACACTTGTACAAGGTTTCTCCACCTCCGACGTGTTGTCGAGAAGGAGATTTATTAGTGGTGTGCATCACTAGATCTCGTTGAGCTCGCCCCGTGGTGTAGGAACCCTAAGGTTCCGAACCACATATATTGTTGTGTTTTTGTGCTTGTGTATTCTGTTTATACTTTATTATTATTTTCGCTGTGCATATTAACGAATATTGTAGACAAGCATGCAAGCACGATCGAATTCTGTCAAGCAACGAAAAAGCGCCATTCACCCCCCCCCCCTCCCTCGAGTGCTCACTGAAGTTCCAACAAGTGGTATCAGAGTTAGGAGCTCTTCTACGGATTAACAACAGGGAGCAAAAGCGCTAGAGGAGATGGAGCTACCTAAGGAAGGATTGGGGTACGCCATCGACATTCCTCCACCATACTGTTAGTAATATATGAGAGATGTCCTAAGGCAATCGCCTTATGTATGAACCATTTATATGATAAATGAAGATTCACTATTTGAGTATACATGTTTCATGTATTTGATTGGATCTTAAACTCATTTCTTGAATGTCACGATCGATTCACGGCATGAGAGAATTTGTGATTGGATCACAACTAGTGAGTATCTCTACATGTGTAATTGTGATGTATCGGAATTATCCTAGTCGATGAATTGATGGATTTGGACACCATCATTACATCGAGACTAACACAGGTATACTCCTTGGTGTATCAAGCGGTGATTCTCCTTTGGAGACATAGTGATGTCGGAGTTAATCGTGGATGCTAGTTATGGTAACTAGTTCATTGGAGTGACCGGTAGTAAGACTTCATATGGTTCTCTGCATATATAGATATGTCGATGAAGTTCTTCTTTGTGGCTTAAGTGCGATGTTCCTTTGACTTGCGGTATTCAAGTCATCTTGATCATGGAGACTTATGCTTTGACATCTTAAGCAAACATCTCTAAGGAGATGTGGACCGAGATGATTGGGTATAAGTCGAAGTGATCGAAGGTGTTTGAATAGCCTATAAAGTTCACCACTCCTTGCGAGGAGATGTATACCCATGGCCTCTCGTCGGATTGTTACTAAAGTCTTTGGCCAAAGCATTACATGTTTAGAGTAAGGTACTCTTGATACATGTGGAGTAACTAGAATCCGTAGGGCGAGGAAATGATACTTGGGCTAGGTGTGGCGTAGTCGACCTAGTGAGGGGTGACACAATAGACCATGTCACAGACCAAGTGGGTATAAGATGAGTGAAGGAATGGGGCACGATTCATTCGAGCTCTTGAAGGGTTTGAGAAATAGTTACGGATCAACCGTTGATCTTTTGGTTAATTGGGGATCATGATGTACTACTAGGTGCCACTCATGATCGTTCTATAATTAATGGTTAATTATAGGCGGCCAGCATAAACCGAGAACCTATTTGGTCACCGCGCGCGAGTGTAATCCAAAGGATTTAAAGCGAGCTTGAGAATGGGATTCTCGGAGGAGAAACTATGTTTGGTTGGACCAAACATAAGCGAGCATGAAATTGTTTGATCGCAATGGGCGTGGATAGGCGTGTCTTATGAAGACATAATGGATGGACCAAAATGGTTTGGTTCTAATCAATGGATGAGAATAAACCAAAGGGTTTGGTTTATATTAAGCGAATAGAACCAAAGGTTGGTTGAGGTTCGTTTTAACTTAAAATAAACCATCATGGTTTGGTTTATTTTAACTTATCTTAATGGAAGCGGGTTAGCGGGCTTTAGGATATGATCCATTAACCATTAAGAGAATTAGTTCTCTATAAAAGAGGGCTTAAGGGATTGTTAAACCCTAATCATCCAGCCGCCCAACTCCTTGTTGCCGCCACCCTTTGTGCCGCCGCCCAAGACCCTTGCTCGCGCCCAAGCTCCAGCCGGTGAACTCCTCGACTCCTCCGTGATCTCCTATAGGTTCGCATCAAGGTGAGCTTTTTCTCCTTGTTTTGGCCGGCGCCTACTCTTCACCAAGCTGTCCAGTTTTCTGGACAGCTTCTTCTCCTCTGTCGGAGCGTCATTTGACGACGGTTAGTGATCCGACAGCGCTAACATACCGGGATTTGATCTCCGGTAATCCTCTGAGGTGGAGTAGGAAGGATTCATCAATCGGTTGACGAATACCTCTCCGGAGAAGCGAAGTCTTGAGGACTTGTTTTAGGTCCGAATTTGGATTCGGATCGCGATCATCTCTCGATCACGCCGCCTTCAACACGAGGCTAGTAACCCGCATGACGAAGACGGCTCGTGGCTTAGGCGGTCATCCCGAGGAGCTCGGCGTGATACGGATAGAGACGATTCTTACGAGGATCGTTCCGGTTGATGCCGTTCCCGCTACACGTCATACGGAAGGTATAACGTAGTTTAATTTCTTTTATTGCAAATTTTAATTTACGGTTATGTCTACACTTGTTGTAATAGCATGCGTGTGTTGTGTGTGTTGTAATAAATATAGATTTATTATTTTTAATTGCTTCCGCTGTGCTCATGTTTATTAAACATGATCGAACACACACACGCCGCGGTGCCGGAAACCCAACAGTGGTATCAGAGCAAGGTTGTGTTTCGACATAATCGTAAAAATGGTTTTGCGATAGTCATAATGTATTTCTGGAAGTTTTCTAAATTTTGGAAATTCAGAAGTATTTATGGAAATTTTTCAATTTTGGAAAGTCTAGAAGTATTTATGGAAATCTTCCACTTTTGGAAAGTTGGAAGTATTTATGGAAATTTATATTTTCCATAAATAAAATATTTGATTAGATTCTGGAAATTTGTTTCCTAATTTAATCATGATTTGATTTGGGAAATCAAATCTTAAAATATTTAATTTCCATAAGTAGTTTTAAAGATTTAGGAAATTGGTTTCCTAAATAGATTTTCCTTAATCAAATAATTCCATGAATAAAATATGTGATTAGATTTGGAAATTTGTTTCCTAATTTAATTATGATTTGATTTGGAGAATCAAATCTTAAACATATTTTATTTCCATAAATAGTTATGACATATAAGGAAATTATATACATGACATAATTGTATGCCATGTAATTGCATTAGATGCATAACATTATGCCATGTGTCGTGACATGTAGATGTATGCCATGTATGCCATGCCATGTAGATAATAGTTATTTGCATGCAAAGAGGATGAGACATAAAACCCTTAATCAATATTAAAGCCTACACCTTCCATTAATATGGTTAGAACCAGAGTTCCGCTTCTTGTTTGGGTTGTTGACTCTCTCCAAGCCCTACTAACCTCAACATGTTCAAACCATGGAATAGTTTAATACTAATATGGTAAGAGTCGAGGTCAATCGTTAGCTTTGGTTGTTGGACTCTCTCCAAGCTGGGCTAATTGGTTGAATGCGCCTAACCATATTAAAACTATTTCTCGATTAATGGGTTGGCTTTAACCTGGAGCATCGGCTTGTTGGACTCTCTCCAAGGTCGATGTAAAGGGAGGTGAAGTTGGGTGCTATGCATATGATGCATACGTGTTAATGTGTTAACAACCCGATGTATGTGTGAACATTCAATTAGTTGATAGCACATTGTGATAGTTGCATATACGGGATATGCAATCGGTCTAGATGATACCTACCGTCGTAGTTATGAATGACTTGTTGGACTCTCTCCTAGGTTGTTAATAACTTTGATGGATATCAGCGCATTAGGAGTTTGTCCTACAATCTCCAGTAGTGTTTTTGGGGTTTTTGAAATTAGAAAAATGAATGGGTTTTATAAATGTATATTGATGTATTTTAAAATCATTTTCATATATGCTCGCTTTGTATTTCTAGGTCAATAAATTGATCATGACGCTTTGAATTTGCGCACTATTTTGGATTCGAACAAACCGACGGGCCTAACTTCGGATCGCTTAGAAACTCGAGAATTGTTCTCAAGGCGGAAAAGCTTGCATATGTCCTTGAAGAGCCTCTTCACCGCCCTAAGGACGATGCAACCTGCACTAAATGTTGGTCTATCGTAAACATGTGGCGATTCTCGATGGGCGAAGTTGCATCATGCTAGCGGCGATGGTACCGAGCCGCAGATGAGCATATGGATGCTAACACTATGGTCTTCCATCTTCATGAGTTGTTCGATGAGCAAGCGAGATCCGAAAGGTTCGAGGTCTCTAGGCTCCTCTTCACCACGAAGATGCAAGAAGGTTCGCTCAGAGTACGCTTTGTGCTAAAGATGAACGGGTACATCGAGCGGCTAGCTACCCTCGGTTTTGTGATGGATCATGAGTTAAGTATTGACTTAATTCTGCATTGTTTGCCCAAGAGTTTCTCGCAATTTGTGATGAACTATCGAATGAACAAATTGGAATCCACCATTCCCGAGCTCCTCAATATGCTGAAGACTGTGGAGCCTTCTGTGAAGCATGAGGAGAAGGCGGTTCTGTTAGTTGATTCCTCAAAGAAAGGTTCTAAGAGGAAGGCAAAAGAACAGAAGAAAGGAAAGAAAAGGGCAAAGAAGGCGGAACCAGCGCAAAAGGGCACTTGCCATCACTGTGACAAGGAGAGCCATTTGCGAAGAAAGTGCAAGATTTATCTTGAGTCCATGAAGAAGGATAAGGCATCGGATGCCCCATCTTCTTCAGAAATCTTCTTTATTGATTGTCATTCTATTTCCTCAGACACTTGGGTATTTGATACTGGGTGTGGCTCACATATATGTAATGACATACATGAGCTAAGGAATAGAAGAAGACTTGTCGAGGGGAGTCAAATTTATGAGTTGGCAATGGAGCAAAGGTCACGCTCGCCATCGAACTTATTTGTCAAGCTCCTAGTGACTAGTCTTGGAACTGACAATTGCTATTATGTTCCTTCTCTAATAAAGAACATTGTTTCTATTTCCGCTTAAATAGAAATGGTTTCCATTTAACGCTTAGTAACAATTGTTGTTATATAACTTTGAATGGCGAGTTCTTTATGGACCGAACTTTGAGTAATGGTGTTTATACGCTGACGATCCAAAGTGACATTTTCAATATCGGCGAGCAACAAGAGTGCTCAAAGGATAATCAAATAGACTCTACATGTGGCATTGTCGCCTTGGCCATATAAGCAAGAAACGCATGTCCGAATTACACCGATGTGGAATTCGAATCGCTTGAATTGGATTCATACGATACATGTAATCATGCTTAAAAGGCAAGATGACTAAGTTACCTTTACGAAAAGGTGAACGAGTGGGAGAGTTACTAGGTCTAATACATACGATGTATGTGGACCTATGTCAACTCAAGCTTTAGGAGGCTATAGCTACTTCATTACCTTCACCGATGATCACTCACGGTTTGGGTATGTGTTCTTGATGAAACACAAGTCCAAGCCTTTGAAAGGTTCAAAGAATTCAGAAATGAAGTAGAGAAACAACATGACAAAAGTATTAAAATACTGATCGGATCGAGGTGGTGAATACTTAAGTCAAGAGTTTCTTGATTATCTAAGAGACAATGGCATATTGTCTCAATGGACTCCGCCATATACACCACAAAGATAATGGTGTATCCGAGAGGCGAATCGACCTTGTTGACATGGTCGTCAATGATGAATCATGCAACTCTTCCCAAGTCCTTTTGGGGTTATGCACTTCGCATATGCACATTTGTTAAATGTAATGCCTACCAAGGTAGTCTCAACTACTCCATATGAGATATGGAATAGTAAGAAACCTCATGTATCTTACTTGAAGATATGGGGTTGTCTCGCTTATGTGAAGCGATCAGACGCATAAATTGGATGCTAAGTCCGATAAATGTCTATTTATTGATACCCTAAGGAAACAAGGGGTTACTAATTCTATCATCCTGTGGAACAAAAGGTGTTTGTTTCAAGGCATGTCGGTTTCTAGAGAAAGAGTTTCTCTTGCAAGAAAACAAGTGGAGTGTCGCCGAGCTTGAGGAGGCTCGAGAGACTCAAATAGACATTGATGAGATACCGGTGAGTACAACAAATGATAACTCATAGTGATGAGCAATCGGCCGACCTATTATTGTAACACCACATCTTCGTAGATCCGGCGTAACACGCAATATTCCCGAGAGATATGGATTTCTCGTAAGCGAATCGAACGACATGTTACTCATTGATGATGAGGAGCCTACCAGTTATAAAGAAGTGCTGACAAGTTCAGAAAGGGATAAGTTGCTTGGTGCCATGAAGTCGGAAATGGATTCCATGTATGAAAATCAAGTTTGGAACTTGGTTGACCCACCTGAAGGGATAAAGCCTATAGGGTGCAAGTGGGTTTTCAAGAAGAAAACCGACATGGATGGTAATGTGATTACCTATAAGGTTAGATTGGTAAGGATATCGCAAAAACAAGGTGTTGATTACGAAAACCTATTCGCTGTAGCTATGCTTAAATCCATTCGATGCTTCCCGGCCATAGCGGCTCATTATGATTATGAGATATGGATGGATGTGAAAACAGCTTTCCTTAATGGAAACTTGCTCGAGGACGTATATGATACACCCGAGGGTTTCACATCTGCTGATAAAACCAAGGTATGCAAATTCATGCGACGATCCATTTATGGATTGAAGCAAGCATCCAGAGTCGAATATCCGCTTTGATGAGACAATCAAAAAGTTTGATTTCTCACAAAATCCGCATTTAACCTTGTGTGTACAAGAAGGTTAGTGGGAGTGCAATGTGTTCCTAGTATTGTATGTCGATGACATATTACTTATAGGAAACGATGTTTCAATCTTACAATGAAGGTTTGGTTATCCAAGACATTCTCCATGAAAGACTGGGAGAAGCAACCTACATCCTCGGGATTAAGATCTATAGAGATAGATCAAACGGTTGCTTGGTCTTTCGTAGCTACATATATAGACCGAAAGCTAAAGAGGTTTAGCATGTCGGAATCCAAGAAAGGTTTCCTACCCATCAGGCATGGGGTACACCTTTCGAAGTCTATGTGTCCGCGCACAGAAGACGAGAGGATTTGCATGAGTAAGATTCCCTATGCATCCGCAATAGGATCTATCATGTATGCTATGTTATGTACGAGGCCCGATGTATCGTATACTCTGAGTGTCACGAGCAGATACTCACCGATCCAGAATGGATCATTGGGTGCAGTAAAGACGATCCTAAGTGCTTGAGAAGAACTAAGGATGCGTTCCTAATATATGGAGAAGGGTACATGGTGATACGTGGTATACGGATGCCACCTGCATGCATAAGGATGATTCCATGTCTCACCGGGTATGTATTCACCTAGAATGGAGGCGCAATAAGTTGGAAAGGTTCCAAGCTTGACACTATAGCGGATTCTGCCACTAAGGCAGAATACGTTGCAGCTTTGGAAGCAGCAAAGGAAGCGGTTTGGATCAATAAGTTCATCTATGAACTTGATGTGGTCTCATCAATGATCCAAACATGTGCTTCGCCGCTATCATCTTATCAGAGAGATCATAAGTAGGAACGAAATACAAATCGAGAAAATTCCTAAAAGGAACTTAGCGAATCCTTTGACTAAAGCATTACCTCAAAGTAAGTTTGAGGGTCATGTTAGAGCTTATGGTATTGGATACCGTAGCGATTGGCATTAGGCCAAGTGGGAGTCTGTTAGTAATATATGAGAGATGTCCTAAGGCAATCGCTTTATGTATGAACCATTTATATGATAAATGAAGATTCACTATTTGAGTATACATGTTTTATGTATTTGATTGATCTTAAACTCATTTATCAATGTCCACGATACGATTCACAAAGATGAGAGAATTTGTGATTGGATCACAACTAGTGAGTATCTCTACATGTGTAATTGTGATGTATAATTATCCCTAGTCGATGAATCGATGGATCGACACCATCAATTCGCCGAGACTAGCACGAGGTATACCCTTGGTGTATCCAAGCAAATGATTCTCACCGGGCCGGAGACATAGTGATGTCCGAGTTAATCGTGGATGCTAGTTATGGTAACTAGTTCATTCGAGTGACCACCGTAAGACTTCATATGGTTCTCGCATATATAGATATGTCAATGAAGTTCTTACCGTGGCTTAAGTGCGATGTTCCTTCGACTTGCGGTATTCAAGTCATCTTGATCATGGAGACTTATGCTTTGACATCTTAAGCAAACATCTCTAAGGAGATGTGGACCCGGATGATTGGGTATAAGTCAAGTGATCAAGGTGTTTGAATAGCCTATAAAGGATTCACCACTCCTTGCGAGGAGATGTATACCCATGGCCTCTCGTCGGATTGTTACTAAAGTCTTTGCCAAAGCATTACATGTTTAGAGTAAGGTACTCTTCGATACATGTGGAGTAACTAGAACTGTAGGACGAGGAAATGATACTTGGGCTAGGTGTGACGTGAGTACTTAGTGGGATCGGACACAATAGACCATGTCCTCAACCAAGTGGGTATAAGATGAGTGAAGGGAATGGGGCACGATTCTATTCGAGCCATCAAGGGTTTCGTAAATAGTTCGATCAACCGCTGATCTTTTCGTTAATTGGGGATCATGATGTACTACTAGGTGCCACTCATGATCGCTCTATAATTAATGGTTAATTATAGACGGCCAACATAAACCGAGAACCTATTTGGTCACACGCGACAACGAGTGTAATCCAAAGGATTTAAAACGAGCTTGAGAATGGGATTCTCGCATCGAGAAACTATGTTTGGTTGACCAAACATAAAGCGAGCATGAAATTGTTTCACCGCAATGGAAGCGTGGATGGGCGTGTCTTATGAAGACATAATGGATGGACCAAAATGGTTTGGTTCTAATCCAATGGATGAGAATAAACCAAAGGGTTTGGTTTATATTAAACGAATGAACCAAAGGTTGGTTCGTTCGCTTTAACTTAAAATAAACCATCATGGTTTGGTTTATTTTAACTTATCTAATGGAGCGGGTTAACGGGCTTTATGGATATGATCCATTAACCATTAAGAGAATTAGTTCTCTATAAAAGAGGGCTTAAGGGATTGTTAAACCCTAATCATCCAAAACCCTAGCTCAAGTTGCCGCCACCCTTGAGGAATTTTGGCGCCAACTACAAGCCGCCGCCGCCAGCTTTGTGCCGCCGTCAAGACCCTTTGCCGGCATCCAAGCTCCAGCCGTGAACCTCCGCGACCCTCCGTGATCTCCTAGGTTCGCATCAAGGTGAGCCTTTTCTCTCCTTGTTTTGGCCGGGCGCTACTCCTCCACCAAGCTGTCCAGTTTTCTGACAGCTTCTTCTCCTTCGCCGGAGCGTCGCTTGACGACGGTTAGTGATCCGACAGCGGCTAACATATCGGGATTTGATCTCCGGTAATCCTCTGAGGTGGAGGACGGCGATTCGCCAATCGGTTGACGAATACCTCTCCGGAGAAGCGAAGTCTTGAGGACTTGTTTTTAGGATCCGAATTTGGATTCGGATCGTGATCATCTCTGATCACGCCGCTTCAACACGAGGCTAGTAACCCGTACGAAGACGAATCTCGTGGCTTGGCGAATTCATCCCGAGGAGCTCGGCGTGGATACGGATAGAGACGATTCTTACGAGGATCGTTCCGGTTGATGCCGTTCCCGCTACACGTCATATGAAAGGTATAACGTAGTTTAATTTCCTTTTATTGCTAATTTTAATTTACGGTTATGTCTACACTTGTTGTAATATGCATGCGTGTGTTGTGTGTGTTGTAATAAATATAGATTTATTATTTTTAATTGCTTCCGCTGTGCTCATGTTTACTAAACATGATCGAACACACACACGCCGCGGTGCCGGAAATCCAACACATACAACCAAGGAGACTTTCTGGCATGGAGAGTGAGAATGGAGACTTTCTTGATGATGGACATAGAGAATTGATTTATCATCATAGAAGGTTTCGAACCCCCCAGGGATAAGAAGGGAGATGTCCTCAAATTGAAGAAATAGACCCAAGAGCAATGCCAAAAATTCAAGATTGAGGTTAAGGTAACAAAATTTTTGGAAGATTTAATCCCTAATGATATTTTGTGTAGTTTAGGTGAATACAAGGATGCCAAGGAGCTTTGGAGAAAATTGGCAAAGTATCATGAAAATCCATCACCGGCTCATGAAGAAGAGGAGTCCGAAGAGGAGTGTTCATCCTCTCAAGCTCAAGAAGAAACGAGTACTTCATCCTCACAAGAGCTTGAGGATTTGGAGGTTGATAGAAAATCAACATCCGGATTAGCAGAAGAGGTGGAAGAAGTAGGAGAAGCCTCCACCTCTAGGATTGAGGGGGAGGAGAGACGATCCACTCCGGAGCAAGATCAAGAAGTAGCCTCCACACCTTCGGAAAAAGTGATGAAGAAGCTCAAAATTCCACCACCGACCTAGGTAACTCAAGAACCTTAATTAAAAATAGAAATCATATTATATTCTTTGAGTGTAGGGAACAAGGACACTACAAGAGCAAGTGTCTAAAAAGAGTTAAGAAGGCTCCGCCAACACCAAAAGTTAACAAAAATTCACAAGATGCCGGAGTCCCCAATAGTAAGTGCAAGGAGCATGTGGTGTGCTTCAAGTGCAATCAAAGGGAACATTATAGAAGCCAATTCCCTAGGGGGAGGAAGCCTAGCAAGGGTGAAGAAGGAGCATCAAATGTAGGGGGAGCTTCTAAAGCAAACCGTAAGGTAAATTTAAATAATGCTCATTCTTTAAGTAATAGGCAAAATCATGCTAGAAATAATTTTAATACCCTTGCAATTGTGCATAATCATAAGGAGCATGATAGAAATAA
Organism: Wurfbainia villosa; assembly: GCA_025175895.1. Classification (NCBI taxonomy): domain Eukaryota; kingdom Viridiplantae; phylum Streptophyta; class Magnoliopsida; order Zingiberales; family Zingiberaceae; genus Wurfbainia; species Wurfbainia villosa. The sequence continues at coordinate 81,443,344 of CM045991.1, read as the reverse complement.
TAAATTCTATTGTTTAGGTGAGGAGAGTTGTAATTTTAGAACTAAGGATAAATTTGGGACTAATAACCCAAGAAAAATCCTACATAGAGAAACTATTAGGAAGGTAGGTGAGCATTTAGGCATTAACCCTAAAAAGGGTAGGCATATGCCTAAAATGAAGAATCTGATGTGAGCAAAATAAATAGGGTTTTAAGAGTAGTTTTTGCTCAAATCTCATTTCATTTTGTGTTATTTTCATGCATATGTTACTCTATTTTGTGCGCATTTCCTATTTTCTGGTTCGAAGGTTTGCTCGTTGGACTTTTGTGTGCAGGTTAGCATTTCAGGTTAAAAAGATGCGCTTTCGGAGCAAAAGAGGGATATTTCGTAGCTAGACGCAAAGTGGGACACGGCAAGGGTGTGTGGATTCACACGGTCATGTCCAATGGGCGAGATCAGCACCCCAGGGACGCACACGGCTTGGCCATGTGGAAACACACAGCCGTGAGGCGACCTGATAGATTTGCGTGACTAGGGATTTTTTTGAATTTTACAGTGGTCCGAGGTGATGTCTATATAAGGATGGCTTTGCCCAGACCCTAGCGGGGAGGCACGACGGCTAGGACGGTACGGTGAAGCCCTAAAAAGCTTTGGTAACTCGCAACAAGGAGGAGGAATGCCGCCAGAGGTCCATGCCTTGCACTTCAACGCCAGAGAGAAGACCACGAAAGCATTGTAAATCTTTGTTCCTGCATTTTATTCCTTATGTATTCGAACATAAACATGCTTTGTGATTCTTCCTCCATATACATGGAATAGTACTTTCAATTCTAGGATTAGGGAGTAGCTTGTGTACACATACAATGTTGGTTCGTGTTAAATTCTGCCTATGAGTTTGACTTGATAATTGGTAGTTGTTTTTACTATAATATATGCATGTTTGGCTTTCTATCTACTGTGCTTAGGCGATACGAGGGGTGATAGCCCTCGTATCTAAGATTTAGGGGATTTTATATAAGGAACCTAGGGGTAAACCTGATCTCCTGTAACTATGGGTAGAAGGGTGCGGTGGAACCAGAAACGGTTCACCTTAGGGATTGATTTGGCATCCTCGTACCGTCTATCCCATCCTTTTAGGCGGAGATAGCTATCGGTAGATGTGGTGGCTCTACAAGAGAGTGTATGATGTCCCTCCCACAAAACCATAGCTAAATGTCTAGACAATGCCAATAGACAAGGCCAATTGACAACATTGTTTTGTGATGCACAAGTGAAACCGAAGTCCTAGAATCACCTTTGAAGACCTCAACACAATTCTTTCCTCCTCTGTGTGACACCGTATAGAGTTATGTCCACCGACAACCCTCACCAATCGAAACCTCTTAGAGTTACGTCCGAACAATTACAACCACTGAGTATATTGCGAATCCCAGTCCCTGTGGGATCAATAATCTTTATTACTTGACGACATCTGTGCACTTGCAGGCGTTGAGCGCGAGCGTGGGCTTTGAGTCCTCGACGGTCTCCATCGCAAGATTTGAGGTCGTGTTCATGCGCATCAAGTTTTTGGCGCCGTTGCCGAGGACTGATCGATTCGATATCAAATCGAACAGTGGTAAATTGGATCAGACTTAGGATTAGATTTATTTACTTGATTTATTTTCTTTCTAGTTTACTTTATCTACTTTAGTTCTATATTTTCCATATTTAGATTTAGTTTTATTTACTTTTAGCAGTAGGTTCTTGTTTCCTTATTGCATCTTTGATTTTGTTGGCTAGATTTGCTTATTTCCTTTTTCGTGGTATTAGGTAAATATTCCTAACTTTTCTCCTTAACTAAACCTTTTGTTTTACCCTCCAAGTCATCTATTGCATATGCTCTATTAAGAATCTCTCATCGAAGGGCGTTGAAATGTTAATACAGCCCACTCGACCCTTGAAAGATTACATAGCGCCTATACGAAAAGCCTGGAACTCCTGCATTGTTATTCCCCGAATTCAGGCAGCAAGCTGGGAAATAAACCCTGCATTAATTGCTCTCATTCAAGGAAAGCAGTTTAGAGGGACTCAGATTGAGGAACCCTATCTACACCTTAAAGAATTCCTTGCATACTGCGGCACGGTGCAATATGAAGGAGTCCCAGCAGATGCCATTAAACTCATTATGTTCCCATTCTCACTGAAAGGAGGGGCTAAGCAATGGATACACGCGCTACCCGAAGGAAGTATAACGACATGGGAACAAATGGAAGACACTTTCCTAAGTAAATTCCCCCCCCCCCCTCACAAAACAGGCTACCTTAGGGATATAATCATTTCATTTGAGCAAGGGCAAGAAGAGACTCTGGTCGATGCACGGAAGATGCTACAGGGGCTGGTGATTCACTGCCCGCACCATGGATTACAAGATTAGTTACTCCTCCATGTTTTTTATTCTGGGATAACTAACACGTCGAAAGAACTCTTGGACACAGCTGCGGGGGGCGTGTTGATGAAAAAGAGCACAAACGATGCATATAGCACTATAGAGACAGTGGTGGGGACTCTTGCAATATGGGCTAACAGCGAGCAACACTTTCAGGAGGCTTTTCCGATCAAGGGGATAGATAGCACTGAAGTAGTCTACCAGGTACAGGAAGAGGATAAGGAGGGAGAGTACTTGACGGAAGAAGACTCCTTATCCTCCGGATCAGAAGAAGAGGAAGAATCGAGGCAGGTGGCAGAAGAAAAACACACTGGGCTTGAGATGAAGCCACTTCCCCCCAGTCTAAAGTACAAATTTTTAGGCCCACTGCAACTAATCTGGTGATTATAAACGCCAATTTGAGTAAAGAAGAGATAAAGAAATTGCTGTAGGTGCTCAGGACATATAAAAAAGTGCTGGGTTATACCATCGATGACATAAAAGGGGTAAGCCCGTCTTTGTGCAAGCATAGGATAATACTTGAGGATGGGTGTAAGTCAACCGTGGAGCGCCAAAGGTGACTTAACCCTCATTTGCAGAAGGTAGTGAAAAAGGAAGTGCTTAAACTCTTGGATGCCGAAATAATATATCCAATTTCAGATAGTGAGTGGGTGAGTCCAGTACACATAGTCCCAAAGAAAGGCGGTACTATGGCAGTCAAAAATGAGGAGAATAAGTTGATCCCTGTTCGAATGGTAACGGGGTGGAGAATGTGCATAGATTACCGTAAATTAAACAAAGCAACAAAAAAGGATCATTTTCCACTTCCGTTTATCGACCAGATGCTGGAACGCTTGACTAAACATTCTTATTTTTGCTACCTTGACGGGTACTCAAGATTTTTCCAAATCCCAATCCACCCTAAAGACCAAGAGAAGACCACCTTCACGAGCCTGTACGAAACCTTCGCATACAGACGAATGCCCTTTGGCCTATGTAATGCCCCGGCCACCTTCCAACATTGTATGACAGCTATCTTTTCGGATATGATCGAACAAATTATGGAGGTATTCATGGATGATTTTTCAGTCTATGCAACAAGTTTTGATGCATGTCTAAAGAATTTAGAAAGGGTTTTGCAAAGGTGTGAGGAGAATAGCTTGGTTCTGAATTGGGAAAAATGCCACTTCATGGTGACTGAAGGGATAGTTCTAGGGCATAAGATATCAGGGAATGGTATCGAAGAGGACAAGGCGAAGGTCGAAGTAATAGAGAAATTGCCGCCACCCAGGGATGTAAAGGGGGTTTGAAGCTTTCTTGGGCATGCGAGTTTCTATTGAAGGTTTATAAAGATTTTTTTCCCAGATAACTAGACCACTGACAAATCTACTAGTTAAAGACATAGACTTTATTTTTGATTAGAAATGTTTAGTGGCATTTGAGGAAATAAAGAGAGCCTTAGTGACATCCTCGATAATTCAGCCGCCTGACTGGAACCTACCATTCGAGGTCATGTGTGATGCAGTGGGGGCAGTCTTAGGGCAACGAAAGGAGAAAAAATTACATGCCATTCACTACGCCAGTAAGACACTGAACGGGGAACAAATTAATTATGCCACGACTGAGAAGGAATTACTCGCAGTTGTGTTTGCATTCGACAAATTCAGACAATTCTTGGTAGGTTCAAAGGGTGTGGTATACACTGACCATACTGCAGTTCGTTACTTGCAAAGCAAGAAGGATGCAAAACCCCGCCTTATTCGCTGGATTTTATTACTTCAAGAATTTGATATAGAAATCAGGGATAAAAAGGGGATGAACAATGTCATCGTAGACCACTTATCACGCATGCCCATAGATCGTAGGATAGTGGAAGAAGACAATGCCCAAATAGACGATGCTCTGCGGGATGATACCCTCATGGCTATTAAGGTCACCACCCTCATGTATGCAGATTTGGTGACTTTTCTTGCGGGAAGAGTGATACCACCAGAATTCATGACTTAACAAAGGAAAAGATTCTTTATGGAGGCTCCACAACCTCCACCCATTTGGAGACGTAGTCTACAGCGACCAGGATGTATCTATTTCCGTCGGAAATGGGAAAGGGCCCAATGAAATCCACTCCCCATACGTCGAAGAGCTCTACCTCTAATATGGTGCTTGCCGGCATCTCATGTCTCTTTCCTATATTTCCTGTTCTCTGACACCGATCGCAGGAAACTAAATAGTTGCGCGTGTCTCTAAACAGACTAGGCCAGTAGAATCCTGACTGAAGCACTTTCGTGGTCATTTTTGCAATCCTGGCATGACCCCCATATGCGAAAGAATGACAGTGAAAAAGGATGCTCTCCACTTCCTCTTCTGGCACGCACCTCCGATATACACTTCCTGAAGAGAGGGGGGGGGGGGTGAATAGCGTGTTTTTGTTTCTACAAGAATGATTACCGGAAGCAAACAAAGATAATATAAGTAAAAACAAAAGAACAATGCTAACAAGGCCTTTACGTAGTTCGGAGATAACGCTCCTACTCCACGGCGATACTTAAGGTGGATCAACCCAAGCAATTCCACTAAGAAGCTTTCCTTTACAACAAACCTCCTCTTCTTTACAAAGAATGAAACTTGAGCTTAGAGAGAGGAGGAGGGGATTTAAGATCACTTAGAAAGCTTGAAAACTTGTGGAGGCTTTGGAGAAGAATCAGAGAATAAGCATTAACTCCAAAAACCTCCACCAACCCTCTTTTTATAGAGGAAGGCTGATTTTCCCGCTGAGACAATCAATGACCGATATTACAACATCACCGACCGCCGCATTAACGAACATGATTCGTGGATTCGCAGTCGCTTCTCCAACGACTATCACGACTTATCCATCCATCACCGATCGATGGAGTGATCACCGAGTGATCACAGCCGCCGAGTGTGACTCCACTGCGCCCGATTTAACTGATCACCGCCATCCGGGCGATCGATAGCAACATCAGATCGCACGATCAGCAATCGATGGTCGTGGTTTCATCCTCGACTCCGAGCACGATGAGTTGATCGATACATCGATCGGGCCGATCGATACTCATCAAGTATGAGTAATTCATACTTGATTTTACCCCTTAGACCTAGACTCAACCTTCTAGCTCTTCCCAAGCTCGCGCCTGTGATCCCTAGCAATACGTAACCGAACGAAGTTTGCACTTTGCTTCCAAGAGATTCCTTTGGTTTTGTCTTGTCTTGGGTTTCCTTTGCCAAGGCGTGCTTGGACTTTACGCCGCCAAGTCTACATGCTTGGACTTACGCTGCCCAGACTTGCCTTTGGACTTCCTTTACCAAGGTCCGTTTGGACTTAATGCTGCCAAGACAACATGAGGAGGAGTTGGATCTGGCCACTGGCGCGGATCGTAAACCACAACAAACTTGATCCAAGCAATATGTTCGAACGAAGTACAGTTCACCATTAGATCACAATTTGTTGCCTAACTTAGATGATTATCCAAACATCGAAACATATAAATGCTTAGGGCATTGTTGCACCAACAATCTCCCCCTTTTTGATGTTTGACAATTATTTAAGTTAGGTATTTTTAAAGATACACATAATCATATCACAATCATATATCCAATTCTAACTTAAACATTTCATCTCCCCCTTTGACATATATCAAAAAGAGAAGAAATCATATATTTCATAGAAGAATTGAATGCATTGTAATCTTGAACTAAGGTATAGAATTGAAATTTAGCTCCCCCTTAATCCAAGATACAGTTCATGATGAGTAAAATACATGTGGAGCAAAAATCTATCAATAATTTGAAGGTTTAAATCCTAACTTTGCACCAACAATGTAAATTTGGGAATGAAAAAGATACATCTTATGAAACTCCTCCTAAAACACCGTATTAAACAGTCCTAAAAGCTTTTATACCCAGTATTATCATGCAAGAGTTTTAGGAGATCAAAGATATACTAAATATCAGAAAATGGAGCTATTTATCAGAAAACACAGTGTATCAGTCGATTGGTTTCTGAACCAGTCATTCTTCGCTGAATTCAATTTGACCTTTTATTTAAAATTAATACCTCGAAAAATCACGAAATTTTGTGTACACATTTCTGAAATCATACTTTATCAAGGAAAAATATTTTGAAAAATATATGTTTTCTAGATTTCAAGATTGATACAAACTTGGAAACCAACAAAAGTTCTAATATTTTTGTAAATTTTGTATCACTTTTGTGTTTCACTTAAAAATTGTTTTTCAAAATATGATAAACATAGTTTAAAATATGTTTTATTTGAAATTTTAAATCATGTTCTTGGAGCTATATGCACATCAATTGTGTATAAGCCTTCCTAATGATTGGTCCAATGAAGGATTAATGTCTCTAGATGACACTTTGGTCCATAGTAATGCATCATAACAAGCATGATGAACCAAGTGCATCTTCCTAACATCTCACATGTTGTCTAAGTGACTCAATACAAAAATCATGGTTTCTTAGGTATTTTGTGAGATGCTTAAAGGTATAAATCCTAGTATTTCTATAGGATCATGCAAACCTATACCTTTACTCAACCAAGCACATTCCAAGTTCTCTCCTAAGTGATGAAAATTCTACCTCGGGGAGAGCCTTGGTAAATATGTCGGCTAGGTTGGACTTGGATTCAATGTAATTAAGCTCAATGTCCCCCTTAGCCACATGATCTCTAATGAAGTGATGTTTCACTTCAATGTGCTTGGTCCTAGAGTGATGCACCGGATTTTTGGTCAAGTTTATGGTGCTCACATTGTCACAAAATACTTTCATGTTGGAGTAGGATAGCTCATAATCTTCTAAGGTATGTTTCATCCATAGTAGTTGAGCTACACAACCACCCATAGCTACATACTCAACTTCGGTGGTGGATAGGGCAACACAAGGTTGCTTCCTACTACTCCAACTAACTAGGGAGGACCCAAGGAATTGGCACCCACCACTAGTACTCTTCCGATCCAATTTGCAACTAGCATAATCGGAATTGGTGTACCCAATCAAATCAAAAGACCTAGTCCTAGGATACCATAGTCCTACATTTAGTGTGCCTTTAACATATCTTAAGATTCTCTTAACGGCAACTAAATGAGATTCTTTAACATATGATTGATACCTAGCACACATACCAACTGCAAATAATATGTCGGGTCTACTAGTGGTTAAGTACAAGAGGCTACCAATCATGCTCCTATATAGTGTAAGATCAATTTGTTTGCCTTCTCTATCACTATCTATTTTTGTATTTGTTGCCATTGGAGTTGAAACAACTTTAGCATTTTCCAAACCAAATTTCTTAATCATTTCCTTAGCATATTTGGTTTGATAAATATAAATTCTTTCACTTATTTGTTTAACTTGTAATCCTAGGAAGAAATTTAATTCCCCAACTAGACTCATTTCAAACTCTTTTCCCATATTCTTAATAAAGTCTTGGAGAAGTTCATCATTTGTTGACCCAAAGATAATGTCATCAACATATACTTGGGCTACAAAGATATCCATTGATGTTGACTTTATAAATAGAGTTTGATCTACACTACTCATTTTTAATTCCTTAGAAATTAAGAAAGATAATAATCTTTCATACCAAGCCCGGGGAGCTTGTTTCAAACCATACAAAGCTTTCCTAAGCTTGTATACATGGTTTGGATAGTCCATATTTTCAAACCCAGGAGGTTGTTCTACATATACTTCTTCCTTAATAAACTCATTTAGGAATGCCGATTTTACATCCATTTGATGGAGTTTGAAACCCATATAGGAGGCATACCCTAATAGTATTCTAATAGACTCTAACCTAGCAACCGGGGCATATGTTTCATCATAGTCAAGTCCTTCAACTTGATTAAAACCCCTTGCAACTAATCTTGCTTTATTTCTAGTGATATTTCCTAGGTCATCTAGTTTGTTCATAAAAACCCATCTTGTAGTAATAATGGTGTTTTCATTCGGTCTAGGAACTAACTCCCATACTTGACTCCTTTCAAATTGAGCCAATTCATCTTGCATTGCTAAGATCCAATCCGGATCAAGTAATGCATCTTTGATTGTTTTGGGCTCAATTTGAGAAATTAAAGCTATATGACTAGTAGGATCCCTATGAAATGACCTAGTCCTAACACCTTGAGATAATTCTCCCACAATTTGATTTAAGGAGTGATTTTGATGAACTCTTATGGTTCTAGGAGGTGTATTAATTTTAGTTTGATCATGATTAATCTCAATCCTTTGCTCATCATCGGAATCACATCTTACTCCCCCTTGATTCAATCCTCCCCCTTGATCATTACCCCCTAAGGTTAAATTTTGAAATTGTTGAGTAATTTCTTGATTTTCATAATTAATATCATCATCAATAGGGGATTTTCTAGGGTATGTATTGGAAGTTTCATCAAATTGGACATTTGATGATTCTTCAATCTTTTGAGTCCTTTTATTGTAAACTCTATACCCTACACTAGTGGATGAGTATCCAACTAGGATTCCCTCATCCGCTTTGGACTCAAACTTACCTAGATTGTCTTTGGTATTTAAAATATAGACTTTACATCCAAAGACCTTAAAATAATGAATTGTTGGAATTGTACCATTCCACAATTCAAATGGAGTTTTTCCTAAAAACCTATGAATCAATACCCTATTTTGGATATAGCAAGCGGTATTAACCGCTTCCGCCCACAAGTAGCTAGGTAAGGAGTATGCATTAAGCATTGTCCTAGCCGCTTCTTGTAGAGCACGATTTTTTCTTTCCACAACCCCATTTTGTTGGGGTGTTCTAGGACAAGAAAACTCATGCTTGTACCCTTGTTCTAAAAAAAAAGTTGAAAAATTAGAATTCTCAAATTCTCCACCATGATCACTACGTATCCGGTTGATTTTGAGTTTTCTTTCATTTTCTACTCTTTTGCTAAATCCTATGATTATTCCTAAGGTTTCTTCTTTATTTTTCAAGAAAAATACCCAAGTAAACCTAGAGAAATCATCTACTATTACTAAGCAATATTTACTACCAATCATAGAGGGGGTACTATGACAATCAAATAAATCCATATGTAAGAGTTCTAAAGGTAAAGCGGTACTAAGTAAATTTTTACCTTTGTGTGATGTTTTTGATTGTTTTCCTTCTTGGCATGCATCACACATCTTGTCCTTGAGAAATTTGACTTTAGGCGACCCTTTGACTAATTTCATTTTTGCTATTTTGGCTATATTCTTCATGTTTATGTGTCCTAGCCTCCTATGCCAAAGTCAACTTTCTTCCTCTTTTGCAATAAGACACTTAGTAGAAGCATTAGTAGCATAGGATAAATCAACATAATATATATTTGATTTCCTAAAACCTACTAACATGCAATCATCTAGAGTTTTGTGTCTTATAAAACATTTTGAGGAATCAAATTTAACATCAAAGTTTGCATCACATAGTTGGCTTACACTAAGTAAATTAAATTTCATATTTTTAACTAATAATACTTTATGAATGGCAAGGTTTGGGGATACCTCAATTGTGCCCTTTCCTAGAATCTTAAGTTTGCCGCTATTACCAAATGATACTTTTCCTTTGCTAGTGTGGTTGATAGTGGAGAATTTTCTCTCATCACTGGTCATGTGCTTTGAGCACCCACTATCAACTGTCCACAAGCTTGGTTCTTCTACCTATATCGCATAAAAAATACAATCCTTAGGTACCCAAATCTTAGGACCACTAGCATTAATTAGAAATTTTTTAGGTACCCAAGCCTTTCTACCCTTGCTTTTAATCATGGATTTTCTACTAACAAGAGATGTAAATGTTACCTCCTTTTCCTTAGGCCTATATCCCAATTCGACCTTGTTGTAAATAGCCCTTTGATCCTTAATAATCATGTCTAGGTATTTAGAGCCATTAGTAAATTTTTCTAAACATGCTCTTAAGTTACCTATTTCTTTTCTTAATTCATCGTTTTCATCCCTAAGGGTACATTCATCACTAGATAATTTACCACAAGATGATTCTACACTCTTAAGTGATTTAATCTCTATTTTTAAATCCTTAATCCTAGTTTTCGATCTATTCAAAGCATTTTGTAGGCATGCAATAGTCTTGTAAAGTAAATCTACTTTAGGTGAGTTGTTTACCTCATCATCATCACTTGATGATGATTCGTCGCTTGAAGAAGAAGAGGACTCCTCGCTTGAGCTCCTGGCTTCTTCCTCCAATGCCATGAGGGCTAGATTCCGGGTGGCATAGCATACTTATTCATCGTCGGAAGACTTCTCCATGCTTAGAGTGTCCCATGTTTGTGCCACCATTGCCTCCTTCTTCTTCTTCTCCTTCTTTTCCTTCTTTTTCTTTTCCTTCTCCTCCTTCTTCTTTAGTTCCGGGCAATTTGGCTTTATATGCCCTTTCTTGATGCAACCAAAACAAGTCACGTTAGATGTAGAATTTAAACTATTTGAAGACTTACCTCTTGAGGATTGGAACATCCTCTTCACATCTTTCTTGGTGAGTTTCCTTGACTTCCCACCAAACTTTTTGATGTAATGTGCCACCTCGCTTGCCGATAACTCATCTTCACTACTTGATGAGTCTTCCTCGGATTCAGATAAAGAGGATACTTCTTTCTTCTCCTTCTTCTTTTTGTCCTTCCTTCCTACAAAAAGATTTATACCCTTCTCTTTAGATGAGGTGTTAGCTTGTTCATGTAATTGAAATTCACAAAACAACTCATCTAACTTAACCAATGAAAGATCCCTAGAGACCTTATAGGCATCTACCATTGAGGCCCATAAGGTTGTTCTAGGGAAAGCTTGTAGCACTTACCTTACAAGGTCTCGGTTGTCGACCTTCTCACCTATAACATGTAGTCCATTGACTACTTCTTTGAAGCGACCGTGAATTTGGCTCACGATCTCATTGGTCTTCATTGAGAAGCTTTGAAGTTAGCCAATTAGAAGATCTCTCTTGGCCCTTCTTGTTTCTTTGAATCCTTCGTTGAGCTCGATCAACTTCTCCCAAAGCTCCTTCGTCGATTCAAATGGCCCCACCTTGCTTAGTTGCTCTTTTGACAAACCACATTGAAGTGTGGTTGTTGCCTTGGCGTTGGCTTGAGCCTTCTTGGCCATGTCTCTCGTCCAATCCTTCGTCAGTATGGGTGCTCCGTGTTCATCCACCGGCTTCTCGAAACCATCTACAACACTAAACCAATTCTCAATATCATTCATTAAGTAATACTCCATCCTACCTTTCCAATAGCCGAAGTCGTTGCCGTCGAAGAACGGAGGCCTCGCCGTGCTATACCCCTCTTGAAAAGCCATCTTTGCTCCGGTTGATTGCTAGATCTTCCGATGCGATCCGGGCTCTGATACCACTTGTTGGTGATCGTTTGGAAGCTAGAGGGAGGGGGGTGTGAATAGCGCGTTTTCGTTTCTACAAGAATGATTAGCGGAAGCAAACAAAGATAATATAAGTAAAAACAAAAGAACAATGCTAACAAGGCCTTTACGTGGTTCGGAGATAACACTCCTACTCCACGGCGATCCTTAAGGTGGATCAACCCAAGCAATTCCACTAAGAAGCTTTCCTTTACAACAAACCTCCTCTTCTTTACAAAGAATGAAACTTGAGCTTAGAGAGAGGAGGAGGGGATTTAAGATCACTTAGAAAGCTTGAAAACTCGTGGAGGCTTTGGAGAAGAATCAGAGAATACGCATTAACCTGAAAAACCTTCACCAACCCTTTTTTTATAGAGAGAATGTTGATTTTCTCATTGGAGCGATCGATCGGTGATGCACAACATCGGTCGGAGCCGGCGATGTAACCGAACAGCCGCATTCACGGGATTCAGAGTCGTTTCCTCTAATGGCATTCTCATCAGTCGACTGATCCATCCATCGGATCGGTGATGGTGATCGATCAGTGATCACGCGGCCATAGTCGAGCGTGACTCCACTCGCTCTGATTTTTGCTTGATCGATCGATCGACCCACGCTGTTGGCGATCGTGATAACATCATCAAGTATGAGTAATTCATACTTGATTTTACCCCTTAGACCTAGACTCAACCTTCTAGCTCTTCCTTAAGCCTTGCGCCTCCAGGATCCCTCCGAGTCCGTGACTTGTTCATCCTTTGCGCTTTGCTTCCAAGAGCTTCCTTTGGTTTTGTCATGTCTTGGGTTTCCTTTGCTAAGGCATGCTTGGACTTTACGCTACCAAGTCTACATGCTTGGACTTACGTTGCCAAGACTTGCCTTTGGACTTCCTTTGCCAAGGTCCGTTTGGACTTAATGCCGCCAAGACAACATGCTTGGTTTTATGCCACCAAACCTTTACCTTGGACCTCTCTTGCCAAGATCATACTTGGACTTTGCCTTTACCTGTCACTTAATCATGTTCACCATTAGATCACAATTTGTTGCCTAACTTAGATGATTATCCAAACATCAAAACATATAAATGCTTGGGGCATTGTTGCACCAACAATTAGAGCTAGCAAGCTGCTTTGCCAATGGGATATGCTACAAGAAAGGAGTAGCATCGATGTAGGGTCCCACTTCATCAGACACTTAGTGAAGATGGGCAAAGCAACACGAGGAGAGATTAATGTGGGAGGCCTACTTACCCACATTTGCCATAGGATGGGGAACAATTACACAACATTAGAGAGTATAGAGGGGAGCCCTAGGATTGACCTAGGAGTGTGCATGGCCATGAAAATGATTGTGAAAGAAGGAGACTCCTTATGCTTTGTAAGGAAAAATCTGACGGCCCTTAGGCTCCCCAACCCGGATCGTACCACCATCGTTATATGCGCCAACTGGCGCTTGGACCTGATAGTGGAGTTCCCTCCACATGAGGGACCATCCACATCGGTGCCCATCTCTCCACCTTTATATCACTCTCCCTCCAGTCCACATGTGCATAGGAGCCCATCTAGTCCATGCCGACATGAGCCTGCACCTGCACCACCACCTTTTTCTACTTTTGAGTAGGATGCAGGTACATCGGCCTATGATTTCTCAGAGTTTTGATCGTGTCTCGACGACATTTACACTGAGCAGCAGACGGAGAGGCAGCGATGGGAGGAGCAGAGCGCCTACCAGTAGGCAGAGTTCCATGGATTCTGGGAGCATTTCCAATGGGCTGAGGAGTTCTACGACGAGGCCCACATATACTTTCAGGAGGAGGCTATTCGTCGCCAGGATGAGGCCACCTACCGCAGAGAGATACTACAGTACATGCATGCCCAGCAAGCGCAATGGGCTAGGGAGGAGGAGCACCGAGCAGTCACTGCATCCACCAGCTCCCAGATAGACCACATGTACATGTGGCATCAGCGGCTCAGCGACAGGTTCTCCCAGGATCCAGAGATGCCGAGGCTCCCAAACTTTCCACTTCGTCCACCATATTAGAGGTATTTTTTCATTTAAGTCTGGGGGGAGACCCCAAAGTTTATTTTTGTTTTGTTTCCTAGCAATAGTTTCTTTTTTGGTATTTTCATTCATTTATTCATGCATGGGTTGTTGAGTTTCTTTTAGTACTTAATTTTTGTTACCTATAAAGATACCTCAGTAGTATTTTTGAAAGTTGCTTGCATGAGTTGTTCCCATAGGTAGCTTAACTTCATTTATCTCGTGGTATTTTATCTCGTGGTATTTTATTCCCATAGGTACTTACACTGGTTAGCTTTATTTTTGCACTTACACATGTCAAACATTTTGAAAGGGAGAATCTAGTACATACCTAGTTATGATTCACTTCAGTAGTCTAGTACTTTGGAATCCATAGGTGACTCTAGGTTTAACATTTTAGTCACTGGAGATGCTCGTATTGTGTAAGCCCATTTGGAAAAATCAAAATTTCAGTGAGCCAAAAAAAATAAAAGAGAGAAAAGAAAAAGAGAAATAAAAGAAAAAGAGAAGAAAGGAATGGAAAAAAAAGAGAGAGAAGAGAAAAAAGATTATGAGGGATAAAAAATAGTTGTCATGGGTGGAAATGGTTAGGTGTCCCTTTGAGACCGAGTTAGGTTACTGGGGAAACACCTACCAATTTCTCTCAATACTGAGCACACCTTTGAGACTTTATGCTAGATCTAGGGAATGCCCCTCACTTTGGGCAGGTAAGTGCCTAAGAGCCGGAAACCTTAGGAAAGCTATGGGGTGACGACTTAACTCACCATGGAATGGGCATCCCCTAAGAATGGTTCGCTTAGCACGAGCACGAGGAGCTAACTTAGTGAATTTCTAGAACATATTTATTTTGCTTTGATTGCAAATACCACTTGATAAATTTAGTTAACATGCTAATTATGGAAAAATATCTTTTTTTTAAGAAAAATATCTTTTTTAAAAAAAAAAATCATTGCACTGAGGTTTGCTTGAGGACAAGCAAAGATTTAAGTCTGGGGGAAGTGATGTGAGCAAAACATATAGGGTTTTAGAAGTAGTTTTTGCTCATATCTCATTTCATTTTGTGTTAGTTTCATGCATATGTTACTCTATTTTGTGCGCATTTCCTATTTTCTAGTTCAGAGGTCTGCTCGTTGGACTTTTGTGTGCATGTTAGCATTTTAGGTTAAAAAGATGCGCTTTTCGAGCAAAAGAAGGACATTTCACAGCTAGACGGAGAGTGGGACACGGCTAGGGCGTGTGGATTCACACGTCCGTGTCCAATGGGCGAGATCAGAACACCAGGGCCGCACACAACCTGGCTATGTGGAAACACCGGTGGGTGTGGCGGACTAGGGCTTTTTATATAAGGATGGCTCCACCCAAACCCTAGGGGGGAGGCACGACGGCTAGGACGACACGCCTGTTGGGGATATTTGGAACGGCTAGAGGGGGGGTGAATAGCGTTGACCGTACGTCGATGGAATTCGTTCGCGTTGCTTGTCTACAATCTTGTTAGTACGCAGCGGAATAAACAATAACAAATACAAACACAAGATACAATCACAACACGCATGATATAACGTGGTTCGGAACCGAACGGTTTCTACTCCATGGATCGAGCTCTAAAGAGCCCTAGTGATGCACACGCACTCACTAATCACAAATCCTCCTTCTCGACACAAGTCGGAGGTGGAGAAACCTCTTACAATAAGATTACAACAATAATCTAAATACAACAAGCAAATATAAGAAGAAATACAACAAGAGAAGTAAAGAACACTTTACAAAAACTCTTTAGAAGCTTGCTTGTTGATTGCCTTGGACTAGCACTTGAAAGCCCTGATTTGCAGCAGCAAATCGCTCAAAACGCCCAAGAAAATCGGTTGTAAAACCCTCCCGTCGAGCTCCTTTTATCCTTGCGTGCGACACGGATTTGCCCATCGATCGTCATAAGTCCCATCGCGATGCCATGTCGTGAGATAACACCGATCCTGGAAAAACTAACTGATCTCTTGGCGTCGGCCGTTAACATCGCCGATCGCTACCGGCCAGCGTGATCGGCTGCCACGATCGGCTCTTGCTCGTGGTGAACTAGCGATCACCGACTTGGCGCCGTCAGATATCATGATCGGCTCTCGATGACCAGAGCAGAGCTCCTTTAAACGATCGAACTCGTCGACTCACGGCGGAATGACCGGCCATAATGTCAGTCGACTGCCAACCTCAAAGATGAGGTTTCAACCCAAAGTATGGTGCCCCCATACTTGCTATACCACCCTTAGCCTAGACCTAAGCCTTCTAGCCACCTCCATCAGCCTCACACCTCTCGGATCCCTCCAAGTCATCCATGACTTGTTCATCCATCGCGCTAGCCTCCAGGTGCTTCCCTCGGCTATGTCATGCTAACGGTGTCTACACCGCCAAGGCACATTGGACTTACGCCGCCAAGACTACAAGCTTGGACTTATGCTGCCAAGACTTTACTTTGGACTTCTTTTGCCAAGGTTCACTTGGACTTTACGCTGCCAAGACTACAAGCTTGGTCTTACGCTGCCAAGTCCATCCCTTGTACTTCTTTTGCCAAGATCATACTTGGACTTCCTTTGCCAAGATCATACTTGGACTTCCTTTGCCAAGATCATACTTGGACTTCCCTGTCACTTAAACATTTTTGCAATTAGATCACAAGATATTGCCTAACTTAGATGATTATCCAAACATCAAAACATATATAAATGCTTGGAGCATTGTTGCACCAACAATCTCCCCCTTTTTGATGTTTGACAATCATTTAAGTTAGGTCTTTAAAAGTATGCACATAATATGAATTATAACTTAAAACACTCCTTCTCCCCCTTTGACATACATCAAAAAGAGAAGGATTCAAAAATGAAAGAATTAAAGATGTTGGATCTTGGACTAAGGCATAAGATAGAAATTAAGCTCCCCCTTAATCCAAGATATGCTTTATAATGTGTAAACAATAGTTGAAGCAAAGGATATCAAAAATTCAAAAATAAAGTCCTAACTTTGCACCAACAATGGTTTTGGGGATGAAAAAGATATAATTTATGAAACCTCCCCCTAAAACACTGCATTAATTAGTCCTAAAACTTGTTTATACGCAATTTTATCATACTATAGTGTTAGGACATCAAAGATACACCAAATATCAGAAAATGGAGTTTATTATCAGAAAACACAGTGTATCATGACTGGTTTTCAACCCGATCACATCGAAACCAAATTTCATTTTTTTCAGCCCAAATTCAGAAATGCGGTAGAAATTCCAGAAATCTCGAAAAATCATGAAATTTTGCGTACACATTTCTGAAATCATAGTTTATCAAGGAAAAATAATTTGAAAAATATATGTTTTCCAGATTACAAGATACCACTTGTTGGGGATATTTGGAACGGCTAGAGGGGGGGTGAATAGCGTTGACCGTACGTCGATGAAATTCGTTCGCGTTGCTTGTCTACAATCTTGTTAGTACGCAGCGGAATAAGCAATAACAAATACAAACACAAGATACAATCACAACACGCACGATATAACGTGGTTCGGAACCGAACGGTTCCTACTCCACGGATCGAGCTCTAAAGAGCCCTAGTGATACACACACACTCACTAATCACAAATCCTCCTTCTCGACATAAGTCGGAGGTGGAGAAACCTCTTACAATAAGATTACAACAATAATCTAAATACAACAAGCAAATATAAGAAGAAATACAACAAGAGAAGTAAAGAACACTTTACAAAAACTCTTTAGAAGCTTGCTTGTTGATTGCCTTGGACTAGCACTTGAAAGCCCTGCAGCAAATCGCTTACGCCAAGAAAATCGATTGCAAAAACCCTCCCGTCGAGCTCCTTTTATCCTTGTGTGCGACCTAGATTTCCGCCCATCAGTCGACTGCCATAAGTCCCCAGTCGACTGATGCCACTGTTGTCGTGAGACAACGGCTTGATCCACGCTGGAAAAACTCCAACGGATCTTCGCCCTACGGAGCATTCTCGCTGAACTAGCGATGATTAGACATTAGTTTGATCGCTCCAATGAGCGAGCCTTAAACGATACTCAAGTCGACTCATGAAAGATGAGGTTTTAACCCAAAGTATGGTGCCCCCATACTTGCTAGACCACCCTTAGCCTAGACCTAAGCCTTCTAGCCACCTCCATCAGGCTCACGCCTCTCGGATCCCTCTAAGTCATCCATGACTTGTTCATCCATCGCGCTAGCCTCCAGGTGCTTCCCTCGGCTATGTCATGCTAACGGTGTCTACACCGCCAAGGCACATTGGACTTACGCCGCCAAGACTACAAGCTTGGACTTATGCTGCCAAGACTTTACTTTGGACTTCCTTTGCCAAGGTTCACTTGGACTTTACGCTGCCAAGACTACAAGCTTGGTCTTACGCTGCCAAGTCCATCCCTTGTACTTCCTTTGCCAAGATCATACTTGGACTTCCTTTGCCAAGATCATACTTGGACTTCCCTGTCACTTAAACATTTTTGCAATTAGATCACAAGATATTGCCTAACTTAGATGATTATCCAAACATCAAAACATATATAAATGCTTGGAGCATTGTTGCACCAACAATCTCCCCAGCCCTAAAAAGCTTCGGTAACTCGCAACGGGGAGGAGGAACACCACGAGAGGTCCACGACTTGCACTTCAACACTGGAGAGAAGACAACGAAAGCATTGTAAATCTTTGTTCCTGTGTTTTATTCCTTATGTATTCGAACGTAGACATGCTTTGTGATTCTTCCTCCATATACATGGAGTAGTACTTTCGATTCTAGGATTAGGGAGTAGCTTGTGTACACATACAATGTTGGTCCGTGTTAAATTCTGCCTATGAGTTTGACTTGACAATTGGTAGTTGTTTTTACTATAATCTATGCGTGTTTGACTTTCTATCTGCTGTGCTTAGGCGATACGAGGGGTGACAACCCTCGTATCTAAGATTTAGGAGATTTTATATAAGGAACCTAGGGGTAAACTTGATCTCCTATAATTGTGGGTAGAAGGGTGCAGTGGAATCGGGAACGATTCACCTAGGGATTGATTTGACATCCTCGTACCATCTATCCTTTCCTTTTAGGCAGAGATAGTGTTGGGTTTCCGACACCACGGCGTGTGTGTGTTCGATCACATTTCGTAAACATGAACACAGCGGAAGCAATAAAAATAATAAATCTACATTTATTACAACACACACACACACGCATGCATATTACAACAAGTGTAGACATAACCGTAAATTTAAATTTGCAATAAAAGGAAATTTATCTACGTTATACCTTTCGTATGACGTGTAGCGGGAACGGCAACAACCGGAACGATCCTCGCTAGAATCGTCTCTATCCGTATCCACGCCGAGTTCCTCGGGATGACTTCACTAAGCCACGAGCTTCGTCTTCGTACGGGTTACTAGCCTCGTGTTGAAGACGATGTGATCGAGAGATGATCACGAACCGAATCCAAATTCGGATCCTAATACGAGTTCTCAAAACTCGCTTCTCCGGAGAGGTATTCGTCAACCAATTGACGAATCCTTCGTCCTCAACCTCAGAGGATTACCGGAGATCGAATCCTCGGTAAGTTAGCCGCTATCGGAGCTCTAACTGTCGTCCAAACGACGCTCCGACGAGAGGAGAACAAGCTGTCCAGAAAACTGGACAGCTTTGGTGGAGGAGATAGGCGCCGGCCAACCAAGGGAAGAAAAGGCTCACCTTGATGCCAAACCTATAGGAGATCACCGGAGGGTCGCCGGAGGGTCGCCGGAGGATCACCGGCTGAAGCTTGGTCGCCGGCAAGGAGCTGGATGGCGGCACAACAAGCTGGGCGGCAATGGAGGTTGGGCGGCAATGAAGGTTGGGCGGCAACTCCAAGCTAGGGTTTTGGATTTTAGGATTAGGGCTTAATTATCCCTTAAGCCCTCTTTTAGAGAGAACTAATTCTCTTAATGGTTAATGGATCATATCCATAAAGCCCGTTAACCCGCTCCATTAGTATAAGTTAAAATAAACCAAACCATGATGGTTTATTTTAAGTTAAAACGAACCGAACCAACTTTTGGTTCATTCGTTTAAAATAAACCAAACCCTTTGGTTTATTCTCCTCCATTGGATTAGAACCAAACCATTTTGGTTCATCCATTACGTCTTCATAAGACTCGGCCCATCCACGCTTCCATTGCGACTGAAACGATTTCATGCTCGCTTTATGTTTGGTCCAACCAAACCTAGTTTCTCTCGGTCTGAGAATCCCATTCTCAAGCTCGTTTTAAATCCTTTGGATTACGCTCGTTGTGCGTGTGACCAAATAGGTTCTTGGTTTATGTTGGTCGTCTATAATTAACCATTAATTATAGAACGATCATGAGTGGCACCTAATAGTACATCATGATCCCCAATTAATCGAAAAGATCAACGGTTGATCCAGAACTATTTCTGAAACCTTTCAGCAGCTCGAATGATTCGTGCCCCATTCCCTTCACTCATCTTATACCCACTTGGTTCAGGACATGGTCTATTGTGTCAGTCCCCACTAGGCTGACTACGTCACACCTAGCCCAAGTATCATTTCCTCGTCCTACGGATTCTAGTTACTCCACATGTATCGAAGAGTACTTTACTCTAAACATGTAATGCTTTGGCCAAAGACTTTAGTAACAATCCGACGAGAGGCCATGGGTATACATCTCCTCGCAAGGAGTGGTGAATCCTTTATAGGCAATTCAAACACCTTCGATCACTTCGACTTATACCCAATCATCCCGGGTCCACATCTCCTTAGAGATGTTTGCTTAAGATGTCAAAGCATAAGTCTCTATGATCAAGATGACTTGAATACCGTAAGTCAAAGGAACATCATACTTAAGCCACAGTAAGAACTTCATTGACATATCTATATATGCAGAGAACCATATGAAGTCTTACGGTTGGTCACTCCAATGAACTAGTTACCATAACTAGCATCCACGATTAACTCCGGACATCACTATGTCTCCAGCCAGTGAGAATCAGCTGCTTGGATACACCAAGGAGTATACCTCGTGCTAGTCTCGACAGAATTGATGGTGTCCAAATCCATCAATTCATCGACTAGGGATAATTCCGATATATCACAATTACACATGTAGAGATACTCACTAGTTGTGATCCAATCACAAATTCTCTCATGCTGTGAATCGTATCGTGGACATTCAGTAAATGAGTTTAAGATCCATTCAAATACATAAAACATGTATACTCAAATAGTGAATCTTCATTTATCATATAAATGGTTCATACATAAGGCGATTGCCTTAGGACATCTCTCATATATTACTAACAGACTCCCACTTGGCCTAATGCCAATCGCTACGGTATCCAATACCATAAGCTCTAACATGACCCTCAAACTTACTTTGAGGTAATGCCTTAGTCAAAGGATCCGCTAAGTTCCTTTCAGTGGGAATTTTCTCGATTTGTATTTCGTTCCTACTGATGATCTCTCTGATAAGATGATAGCGGCGAAGCACATGTTTGGATCATTGATGAGACCACATCAAGTTCAGAGATGAACTTTTGATCCAAACTGCTTCCATTGCTGCTTCCAAAGCTGCAATGTATTCTGCCTTAGTGGCAGAATCCGCTATAGTGTCAAGCTTGGAACCTTTCCAACTTATTGCGCCTCCATTCTAGGTGAATACATACCCCACGAGACATGGAATCATCCTGTCTATGCTTCGGTGGCATCCGTATACCCACGTATCACCATGTACCCTTCTCCATATATTAGGAACGCATCCTTAGTTCTTCTTAAGTACTTAAGGATCATCTTAACAGTCACCCAATGATCCATTACTGGATCAGACTGGTATCTGCTCGTGACATTCAGAGCGTACGATACATCGGGCCTTGTACATAACATAGCATACATGATAGATCCTATTGCGGATGCATAGGGAATCTTACTTATGCAAATCCTCTCGTCCTCTGTGCGCAGAAACATAGACTTCGAAAGGTGTACCCCATGCCTGATGGGTAGGAAACCTTTCTTGGATTCCGACATGCTAAACCTCTTTAGCACTCGGTCTATATATGTAGACTGCGAAAGACCAAGCAACCGTTTCGATCTATCTCTATAGATCTTAATCCCGAGGATGTAGGTTGCTTCTCCCAGGTATTTCATGGAGAACGTCTTAGATAACCAAACCTTAACTGACTGTAAGATTGAAACATCGTTTCCTATAAGTAATATGTCATCGACATACAATACTAGGAATACGACTGCACTCCCACTAACCTTCTTGTACACACAAGGTTCGTCTGGATTTTGTGAGAAATCAAACTTTTTGATGGTCTCATCAAAACGGATATTCCAGCTCCTAGATGCTTGCTTCAATCCATAAATGGACCGTCGCAATTTGCATACCTTGGTTTTATCAACCGATGTGAAACCCTCGGTATATCATATACCGTCCTCGGCGAGTTTCCATTAAGGAAAGCTATTTTCACATCCATCTGCCATATCTCATAATCATAATGAGCCGCTATGGCCAGGAGCATCCGAATGGATTTAAGCATAGCTACAGGCGAATAGGTTTCGTCATAATCAACACCTTGTTTTTGACGATATCCTTTCGCCACCAATCTAGCCTTATAGGTAATCACATTACCATCCATGTCGGTTTTCTTCTTGAAAACCCACTTGCACCCTATAGGCGTTATCCCTTCAGGTGGGTCAACCAAGTTCCAAACTTGGTTTTCATACATGGAATCCATTTCCGACTTCATGGCACCAAGCCACTTATCCCTTTCTGAACTTGTCAGCACTTCTTCATAACTGGTAGGCTCCTCACCATCAATGAGTAACACGTCGTTCGATTCACTTACGAGAAATCCATATCTCTCAGGAATATTGCGTGTTCTACCAGATCTACGAAGATGTGGTGTTACAATAGGTCCAGCCGATTGCTCATCACTATGAGTTGTCGGCTGTTGTGCTTCACCAGGTATCTCATCAATGTCTATTTGAGTTTCTCGAGCCTCCTCAAGCTTGACGACACTCCCACTGTTTTCTTGCAAGAGAAACTCTTTCTCTAGAAACACAGCATGCCTTGAAACAAACACCTTTTGTTCCACATGATGATAGAATTGGTAACCCCTTGTTTCCTTAGGGTATCCAATAAATAGACATTTATCAGACTTAGCATCCAATTTGTCTGATATTGTCCGCTTCACATAAGCAGGACAACCCCATATCTTCAAGTAAGATACATGAGGTTTCTTACTATTCCATATCTCATATGGAGTAGTTAAGACTACCTTGGTAGGCATTCTGTTTAACAAGTAAACAGCTGTCTGAAGTGCATAACCCCAAAAGGACTTGGGAAGAGTCGCATGATTCATCATTGACCTGACCATGTCCAACAAGGTCCGGTTACACCTCTCAGATACACCATTATGCTGTGGTGTATAGGGCGGAGTCCATTGAGACAATATGTCATTGTCTCTTAGATAATCAAGAAACTCTTGACTTAAGTATTCTCCACCTCGATATGATCGAAGTATTTTAATACTCTTGTTATGTTGTTTCTCTACTTCATTTCTGAATTCTTTGAACCTTTCAAAGGCTTCAGACTTGTGTTTCATCAAGAACACATACCCAAACCGTGAGTGATCATCGGTGAAGGTAATGAAGTAGCTATAGCCTCCTAAAGCTTGAGTTGACATAGGTCCACATACATCACTATGTATTAGGCCTAGCAACTCTCCCACTCGTTCACCTTTTCCTGTAAAAGGTAACTTAGTCATCTTGCCTTTTAAGCATGATTCGCATGTATCGTATGAATCCAATTCAAACGATTCGATAATTCCACATCGGTGTAATTCGGACATGCGTTTCTTGCTTACATGGCCAAGACGACAATGCCACATGTAGGAGTCTATTTGATTATCCTTTCAAGCACGCTTGTTGCTCGCTTCGATATTGCAAATGTCACTGGATACGTCCAACGTATAAACACCATTGCTTAAAGTTCCAGTCCCATAAAGAACTCCATTCAAAGTTATGTAACAACAATTGTTACTAAAAGTCAAATGGTACCCATTTCTATTTAAACAAGAAATAGAAATGATGTTCTTTATCAACGAAAAAACATAAAAGCAATTGTCCAGTTCTAAGACAAGTCTTGCAGGGAGTTTCAACAAATATGTTCCGATGGCGAGTGCAACAACCTTTGCTCCATTCTCAACACGTAAATTTGACTCTCCCTTGACGAGTCTTCTTCTATTCCTTAGCCCATGTATGTTATTACATATATGTGAGCCACACCCAGTATCCAATACCCAAGTGTTTGAGGAAATAGAATGACAATCAATAATGAAGATATCTGAAGAAGATGGGGCATCCGATGCCTTATTCTTCTTCACAGACTCAAGATAAATCTTGCACTTTCTTCGCAAATGGCTCTCCTTGCCATAATGATGGCAAGTTTCCTTTTGTGCTAGTTCTACCTTCTTAGCCCTTCTCTTCTTTCCCTTCTGCTGTTCCTTTGACTTCCTCTTAGAACCTTTCTTCGAGGAATCAACTAACAGCACCGTCCCCTGCTCATGCTTCTCAGAAGACTCACAGCCTTGACTTGACGTATTGAGCGACTACGATGAACCTTCTAGCATCTCGGAGGTGAAGAGGAGCTTGAGACTTGAACCTTCGAATCTCACTTGCTCATCAACCAACTCACAAAGATGAAGGACTACGATATGAGCATCCATATGCTCATCTTTGCTTCGTAACAGGTTCCATCGCGGCTAACATGATGCAACTCATTTGTTCAGAATCACTCACATGTTTCTGATAGGCCAACAATTGGTCCAGAGTTGCATCGTCACTAGGACGGGCGGGAAGAGGCGCTTCGAGGACATTTGCAAGCTTTTCAACCTTGAGAACAATTCTCAAGCTTCTAAGCCAGTCCAGGAAGTTAGGCCCAGTCAGTTTGTTCGAATCCAAAATAGTGCGCAAATTCAAAGACGTCATGATCAATTTATTGACCTAGAAATACAAAACGAGCATATATGAGAAAATGATTTTAAAATGCATCAATATACATTTATAAATCCCATTCATTTTTCGAATTTCAAAAACCCCAAAATCACTTCGAGATCGTAGGTCCATCTCTCGAATGGGCTGATATCCATCATAGTTATGAACAACCTTGGAGAGAGTCCAACAAGCCATTCATAACTTAGTATCAACTATACCGATTGCATATCATGTATATGCAACTATCACAATGTGCTATCAACTAATTGAATGTTCACACATACATCGGGTTGTTAACACATTAACAAGTATGCATCATATGCATAGCACCCAACTTCACCTCCCTTTACATCGACCTTGGAGAGAGTCCAACAAGCCGATGCTCCAGGTTAAAGCCAACCCATTAATCGGGAAATAGTTTTAATATGGTTAGAGCGCATTCAACCAATTAGCCCAGCTTGGAGAGAGTCCAACAACCAAAGCTAACGATTGACCTTTGACTCTTACCATATTAGTATTAAACTATTCCATGGTTTGAACATGTTCGGGTTCGAGTCGGGCTTGGAGAGAGTCCAACAACTCAAACAAGAAACGGAACTCTGGTTCTAACCATATTAATGGAAGGTGTAGGCTTTAATATTGTTTAAGGGTTTTTATGTCTCATCCTCTTTTCATGCAAATAACTATTATATACATGACATGACATACATGACATACATCTACATGTCACGACACGCATGTCATAATGTTATGCATCTAATGCAATTACATGGCATACAATTATGTCATGTATATATTTCCTTATATGTCATAACTATTTATGGAAATAAAATATGTTTAAGATTTGATTCTCCAAATCAAATTATAATTAAATTAGGAAACAAATTTCCAAATCTAATCACATATTTTATTCATGGAATTATTTGATTAAGGAAAATCTATTTAGGAAACCAATTTCCTAAATCATTAAAACTACTTATGGAAATAAAATATTTTAAGATTTGATTTCCCAAATCAAATCATGATTAAATTAGGAAACAAATTTCCAGAATCTAATCAAATATTTTATTTATGGAAAATATCAATTTCCATAAATACTTCCAACTTTCCAAAAGTGGAAGATTTCCATAAATACTTCTAGACTTTCCAAAATTGAAAATTTTCCTTAAATACTTCTAAATTTCCAAAATTAGAAAATTTCCAGAAATACATTATGACTATCGCAAAACCATTTTTACGATTATGTCGAAACAAAACCTGGGCTCTGATACCCTTTGTTGGGTTTTACGGCACATGGCGTGTGTGTTCGATCACGCGTTTAAGTAAACATGAACAGTGAAGCAATAAAAATAATAAATCTACATTTATTACAACACACACAACACACGCATGTATATTACAACAAGTGTAGACATAACCGTAAATTTAAATTTGCAATAAAAGGAAATTTATCTACGTTATACCTTTCGTATGACGTGTAGCGGGAAGGACATCAACCGGAACGATCCTCGCTAGAATCGTCTCTATCTGTATCCACGCCGAGTTCCTCGGGATGACTTCGCTAAGCCACGAGCTTCGTCTTCGTACGGGTTACTAGCCTCGTGTTGAAGACGACGTGATCGAGAGATGATCACGAACCGAATCCAAATTCGGATCCTAATACGAGTTCTCAAAACTCGCTTCTCCGGAGAGGTATTCGTCAACCAATTGACGAATCCTTCGTCCTCCACCTCAGAGGATCACCGGAGATCGAATCCCCGGTAAGTTAGCCACTGTCGGAGCTCTAACCGTCGTCCAAACGACGCTCCGACGAGAGGAGAACAAGCTGTCCAGAAAACTGGACAGCTTTGGTGGAGGAGATAGGCGCCGGCCAACCAAGGGAAGAAAAGGCTCACCTTGATGCCAAACCTATAGGAGATCATCGGAGGGTCACCAGTGGATCACCGGCTGAAGCTTGGTCGCCGACAAGGAGCTGGACGGTGGCACAACAAGCTGGGCGGCAATGGAGGTTAGGCGGCAATGAAGGTTGGGCGGCAACTCCAAGCTAGGGTTTTGGATTTTAGGATTAGGGCTTAATTATCCCTTAAGCCCTCTTTTAGAGAGAACTAATTCTCTTAATGGTTAATGGATCATATCCATAAAGCCCGTTAACCCGCTCCATTAGTATAAGTTAAAATAAACCAAACCATGATGGTTTATTTTAAGTTAAAACGAACCGAACCAACTTTTGGTTCATTCGTTTAAAATAAACCAAACCCTTTGGTTTATTCTCCTCCATTGGATTAGAACCAAACCATTTTGGTTCATCCATTACGTCTTCATAAGACTCGGCCCATCCATGCTTCCATTGCGACTGAAACGATTTCATGCTCGCTTTATGTTTGGTCCAACCAAACCAAGTTTCTCTCGGTCTGAGAATCTCATTCTCAAGCTCGTTTTAAATCCTTTGGATTACGCTCGTTGTGCGTGTGACCAAATAGGTTCTCGGTTTATGTTGGCCTTCTATAATTAACCATTAATTATAGAACGATCATGAGTGGAACCTAGTAGTACATCAAGATCCCCAATTAACCGAAAAGATCAACGGTTGATCCAGAACTATTTCTGAAACCCTTCAACAGCTCGAATGATTCGTGCCCCATTCCCTTCACTCATCTTATACCCACTTGGTTCAGGACATGGTCTATTGTGTCAGTCCCCACTAGGCTGACTACGTCACACCTAGCCCAAGTATCATTTCCTCGTCCTACGGATTCTAGTTACTGCACATGTATCGAAGAGTACTTTACTCTAAACATGTAATGCTTTGCCCAAAGACTTTAGTAACAATCCGACGAGAGGCCATGGGTATACATCTCCTCACAAGGAGTGGTGAATCCTTTATAGGCTATTCAAACACCTTCGATCACTTTGACTTATACCCAATCATCCCGGGTCCACATCTCCTTAGAGATGTTTGCTTAAGATGTCAAAGCATAAGTCTCTATGATCAAGATGACTTGAATACCGCAAGTCAAAGGAACATCGCACTTAAATCCACATAAGAACTTCATTGACATATCTATATATGCAGAGAACCATATGAAGTCTTACTACGGTGGTCACTCCAATGAACTAGTTACCATAACTAGCATCCACGATTAACTCGGACATCACTATGTCTCCCAAATCGGTGCTTGGATACACCAAGGAGTATACCTCGTGCTAGTCTCGACAGAATTGATGGTGTCCAAATCCATCAATTCATCGACTAGGGATAATTCCGATACATCACAATTACACATGTAGAGATATTCACTAGTTGTGATCCAATCACAAATTCTCTCATGTTGTGAATCGTATCGTGGACATTCAGTAAATGAGTTTAAGATCCAATCAAATACATAAAACATGTATACTCAAATAGTGAATCTTCATTTATCATATAAATGGTCCATACATAAGGCGATTGCCTTAGGACATCTCTCATATATTACTAACAGATAGCTCCCGGTAGATGCGACAGCTCTATGGGAGAGTGTATGAAGTCCCTTCCACAAAACCATACCTAAACGTCTAGACAACGCCAATTGACAACATTGTTTTGTGATGCACAAGCAAAACTGAAGTCCTAGAATCACCTTTGAAGACCTCGACACAATTCTTTCCTCCTCTGTGTGACACCGTATAGAGTTAAGTCCACCGACAACCCTCACCAATCGAAACCTCTTAGAGTTATGTCCAAACAATTACAACCACTGAGTATATTGGTATTCGAATCCCAGTCCCTGTGGGATCGATAATCTTTATTACTTGATGACATCCGTGCACTTGTGGGCGTTGAGCGCGAGCGTGCGCTTTGAGTCCTCGGCGGTCTCCGTCGCGAGATTTGAGGTCGCGTTCGGGCGCATCATAATCACACCCAAAGACTAAATGAAAATTCAAAGATTGGGCAATTAGAGTTGGAAAATCAAGTCTTGAGGTCAAGACTTGAGAAATTAGAAAAGACCATTAGGAAAATGCAAAATCAAATGCAAGGGTCAAATGGTCAAGATTTAGGATCAAAGAGTCAAAACCTAGGGTCTAGGAGGCAAGGTCCACCCAAGGGCAAGAAAGGTTTGGGTCACAAACCTAAGCCCAAGGAGACCTATCATCGTGTTCCATTCGATTATGGAACCATCCATAGGTCTAGGAAAACCAAGGTTACTAGGGAGGTCATCCCTAAGGGTAACCAAGGTAGGTTCCTAGTGGCTAAGGTTTCAAGGAAACCTAGGGAAGCCACTAAGAAGGTTACAAGAGGAGTTACCCCTAGAGTTAACCTAGGCAAGACCAAAATAACCAAGGCTTTTAAGCCTAGAAGGGTCATTAGGAGGGTATCTATGGAAGTTATCCCTAAGGAATACCTAGTAAACCCAAGGAGCTCCAATATCTAGGAGCGTGATAGATTCACGCTAAATGGGTTAGGTTGTATCAAGCTTGAATGGATGGGTAGTTAACCTAACCATGGTAGAGTTGGCACTTTAGGTCATTTCCAAAGTAATGTGATACTTTGGAAATGTGGTTAAAATTTTATCCTAAAAGATTTTAGGATGCGCCAATATATTTTGAGAATTATGAAAAATTGATCAAATTGAAAAAATTAGGTTTAGTGGTCTTGGTGTGCCATTTTTGGGTTTTGGCACACTTGGAAGATAAGTTGGTATTATGGCAAAATGGGCTTAATCATAGCAAATGACAATTAATACTAAAACTTAGGTATTACTATACCTTTATATTTTATTTGCCATGATTTGGTTGCCATATGATATGTCATGACATCATATTTTATTTTTATCATAATATATCATGATAATGCCTAGGATTAATTTTTATGTCATGTATATTTAGGTTCATACTTAATGCCATGACATCATGATTTTTGGCACACTCTGTTGGTGCAGGGGCACTAGATAATCAAACCTTGGTTTTGATGATGACAAAGATTCAAAGTTAAGCTATTTTGCTATCTCATGTGATATGCTAAGTGTGCAGGAAGTGTTTAAGCTAAGCCAAAGGTCGAGCGACATCCGGAGAATCTCAAGTTGAGAAACCGTGGTGGTCGGGTGACACCAAGAGAACCTCGGGGAGTCGAGGAACCTCGATGGTGACCGAAAACTAAGCGACAGGTCAAGAGGACCAAAGGTAAGCTCCGTGTGTGGAGCGGTGGTAAGGATGCGTCCTCGGTTAGAGGACAATCCTAGGTGTCGATCCGACTAAGGCTTCCAGAGGAATGTTGAAGTCGAGATCGGATAGTCAAAGGACTGTCACACTGCATGACATTATGCATCTATTATGCTAATCTTGTATTGCAGGAATTCTCGTCGCGATCAATCGAGATGTCCGTAGTCGATCAAGGCAGATCGCTAAGAGGATCACCGATCGATGTCGGTTTAATCACCCAAAGGTACAAGGTCAAAGAGATAGAGATTGATGCCACCACCTCAGGATAAGATAAGTCGCCACCTCAGGATAAGATAAGTCGCCACCTCAGGATAATATAAGCCGCCACCTCAAGATAAGAACCACGAGTTTTGAATCTGGATCGGGACAAATTCCAAGGCGCAAATCTATAAAAGGAGGGGAGGACTCACACCCAAATTTAAGAATCTCCCAAGTGCTCGTGCTCTCTACAACGCTACTCCGACCGTGTGCCATCTTCTAATTAATTATCGGTATTATTATTATCTTTTTGTACTTAATTTGTATAAGGACCTGTAAGGTTGTTACCGGCCTTATAATCATTGTAATCGTCTTGTCTCTTACCTCCAACGAGGAAGATACTTTTAGTGATTGCCCTACGGAAGCGATCAAGGATCGCAGGGCCTTGGATTAGCAGCCGGTGGGCTATGAACCAAGTAAAAAAGCTTTGTGTCTTTCTTGTGTTTGTCTTTTAGTTTTCCACTGTGTACTTAGTTTTAATCGTCGAAAAAGAAAAGTTTTTACGAACGCTATTCACCCCCCCCTCTAGCGCTCATATCTATCCAACAATTGGTATCAGAGCGGGGGCGCTCAGATTCGGTGCAACCACCGGTCAAGCATTTTCTTTTCTTTATTTTTATTTTTATTTTTAAATATCTCCTACACTACTAATCCAAGACTAAGTCTTGGGACTTTTTGGTTTGTATTTTTTTTGCGAGTTTTAGAAAATCGTTGACCAAGCCAACCATGGAAGAGTCTCCCACAAGGCATAAAGGTAACAATGTCAATTTAAATTTTAAATTTCATATTATTTGCTTTAAGTGCAGGGATAGAGGACACTATAAAAATAAGTGTCCTACTTGTAAGACTCGAACGATGCAATCGACGGCAAAGGAGACATCATTGCCAGGAATCCAAAAGAACAAGGAGCACATCAAGTGCTTCGGGTGCGGAAGATTCGGTCACTACAAGAATCGGTGTCCGAAAAAAAAGGTTAGTAAAGTTAATAATTTTGAAAAGTTGAGTTTTAGAATAGTTGATAATTTAGATAAATTGTGTAATTGTTGTCAATTAATTAATACAATTAATAATTCAACTAATAAAAAAT
Source organism: Wurfbainia villosa (assembly GCA_025175895.1). Classification (NCBI taxonomy): domain Eukaryota; kingdom Viridiplantae; phylum Streptophyta; class Magnoliopsida; order Zingiberales; family Zingiberaceae; genus Wurfbainia; species Wurfbainia villosa. Next base: position 81,411,968 of record CM045991.1, on the reverse strand, counting down.
TAATTAATTCAGATTTAATTAGTTTAAATAATAATAATAATAATATCATGGAAGAAAATGATCAAATTAATCTAATATTTGATAAAATTAACAAAGAGATTAATCAAATATTTAGTTTAATCAACATAGATCTAGATCAAGTCAAAGATAAAACCAACCTAGGACTTAATCAGAATAATCAAACCATAGGACAGAATCATCAAATCCTAGATCTGATTAATCTAGATAATTCCGAATTAAAAAATTATGTTTTAAAAAATTCAACCATAAAAAAATCGAAATTAACTTTAAAAAATTCCAAAGATAATCTAAATAATTCTACCTTTAAAAACTCTAACAATTTTATCTTAAATAATTCTAATAATAATTCTACCTTTAAAAACTCTAAAAATCTTATCTTAAATAATTCTAATAATAATTCTACCTTTAAAAACTCTAACAATCTTATCTTAAATAATTCTAACTTTAAAAATTCTAATAATCTTATCTTGAATAATTCTAATAATTCTACCTTAAAAAATTCTAATAATTTTAATAATTCTATTTTTAAAAAGTCTAATAATCTTATCTTAAAAAATTCTAATAATTCTACTTTTAAAAAGTCTAATAATCTTATCTTGAAAAAGTCTAATAATATTATTTTGAAAAATTCTAATAATCCTATTTTAAATAATTCACAATCTAACTTAATTAAAAATTTAAAATTAGATAATCAAACCAATAAAATTAATTATAATAGAGTACCATTTGATTATACACAAATTAATAATCTAGTAATTAAACCTTCAACTTTTAAAAATTCAACTAATAAATATGTAGACTTGGGTTACAAGTCTAAGCTAACCAAAAATAAAGACACTAAAATTTGTAAACCTAATTATAATAAAGTATCTTATAACTATAGAACAAATAAAAATCTACCCAAGAAAACAACCATTTCTTTAAATTGATTGAATGTAGCTTGCTCATGCATACATATCATTATCATGCTTATTTTGTCATGTCATACATGCTAGTTTTAAATTCACTCTCATAGAATGGTTACATAGGAAATAATTAATTAATCTTGACAACATAGTATCAGGACGCGGTGATATTATAGTACGTTAAGGAAACGAAGTCAAGGGTATCCGAGTTGGATAAGGAGTATCTAGCTTGGTGCATTTAACTAAGTGGAACTAACTGAAGCAACCTCACCACACTGCATGACATTATGCATCTATTATGCTAATCTTGTATTGCAGGAATTCTCAAGTGCAGCAGTCAACTGGAGATGTCAGTAGTCGACTGAAGGCAGTCGACTGCTAAGAGGATCAGTCGACTGATGTCGACGAATCAGCCCAGTGCACAAGGTCAAAGAGATAGAGATTGATGCCACCACCTCAGGATAAGATAAGTCGCCACCTCAGGATAAGATAAGCCGCCACCTCAGGATAATATAAGCCGCCACCTCAAGATAAGAACCACGAGTTTTGAATCTGGATCGGGACAAATTCCAAGGCGCAAATCTATAAAAGGAGGGGAGGACTCACACCCAAATTTAAGAATCTCCCAAGTGCTCATGCTCTCTACAACGCTACTCCGACCGTGTGCCATCTTCTAATTAATTATCGGTATTATTATTATCTTTTTGTACTTAATTTGTATAAGGACCTGTAAGGTTGTTACCGGCCTTATAATCATTGTAATCGTCTTGTCTCTTACCTCCAACGAGGAAGAGACTTTTAGTGATTGCCCTACGGAAGCGATCAAGGATCGCAGGGCCTTGGATTAGCAGCCGGTGGGCTATGAACCAAGTAAAAAAGCTTTGTGTCTTTCTTGTGTTTGTCTTTTAGTTTTCCGCTGTGTACTTGGTTTTAATCGTTGAAAAAGAAAAGTTTTTACGAACGCTATTCACCCCCCCTCTAGCGCTCATATCGATCCAACACACTCTTATTTATGCTATCTTTATATGTCATAATCATCATTCATGCATTAATTAAAATTGATTTAAGAACTGTGACATGATTTGAAGTCTCATGTATAAGGGAATCAAGTAGTGTTGCCTTAGAAAATGCATGAGATCTTAGTTTAGGATGAACAAAACTCACATCTCACATTAAATTGACATGTGTGTGTTCTTATACACACTAGACACATGTGAGATGCTAGGAAATGAGTTAAGTTCAAGGTACATAGTTCTTGCATCTAGATGAACTCAAACTCATCTTACACCATGGATGAATCATGAGGAAAGCTTATGTACAAGTGATGTGCATTAAGCCCATAGACCATGGTTCAATATAAGGTTTTAAAACTATTTTGAAAAACCTTGGTGAAGTCTATCTTTTGATAGCAATCACCATTGATGAAGTTGATACAAAGTAGGCTCAAAACAATAAAGTTTTTCATGTTTTTGAACTTTGTATCAATCTCACTATTTTATGGGTATTTTATTTTTCAAATATTTTTACCCATAATGATTGATATAAGTATTATACATATGAATTTTCATGAATTTATAATTACTTATGATTTTCGTAATTTCAGTTTCTGAACTTGATTTCTGCATTTGCAGAAATAATTTGATAGCCATGTATGGCAGTCGACTGGTGTCAAGGGCAATCGACTATTGACTGAAAGAGTCGACTGCCCGTCCTGATTTCGGATAAAAAAGGATGTTTGGCCCAGATTTCAGCTATGTTAGGCTACCCTAACTACTCCTAACCCTAGGATATGCTTTGGAAAGCATTATAAAGGGTGAAAATCCATTGGATATGGATTAAGAGAGTTGTTTAGGGTGTGTATCAATTTTAAGGTATGTGAAAGTTCAAGGTTGAACTTTTGCCCTTAATTTTGATGGTTTAATGTTCCTATAGGCTTAGGGACTCTCCAAGGACATTGTTGGTGTAATGGTCAAGGGGGAGCAAGCCTTTAGGGGGAAGTTATCCATCAATGGGATGATGGATGTGTTCTTCCTCATAGGGGGGAGAATTTGGAGAATTTGGAGTTTGAAGGATTGTCTCTCTTTAGTGATATGAGACTTATCACTAGGAAGAGTGAAGGTATCCTAGATGTTTTTGGACTAAGGGGGAGATTATAAGATTTCATTGGGATATGAGACATTAATACCCTTGGAGAGAGCCTTTTTGATGTAAGTCAAAAAGGGGGAGAAGTGATGTGTGGTGGGAGAATGTGAGAATTCCCAATTTGGACAATTGGGAGGATTGGATTGAGTTAGTGTTCTAACTCAAAGGTATTTGGTTTTTATCAAACATCAAAAAGGGGGAGATTGTTGGTGCAATTAGCCCAGGTCACTATTTACCAGACACGAGTTTGACTCGAGTAGTGTTTTGATGTTTGACGATGAGTTGACCATTGTTTGACAATGGGTTGACTATATGGTTGACATAGGTTTGACCATATGATGGAGAAGTCCAAGTGGGACACTTGGCATGGAAAGTCCAAGAAAGGGTCTTAGCAATGGTAAAGTCCAAGTCATGAGTACTTGGCATGGAAAGTCCAAGCATGGGTCTTGGTAAGGGAAAGTCCAAGCATGAGTCTTGGCAATTGGAAAGTCCAACATGGGTTGGCATGGAAAGTCCAAGGGTGTAGTTGAAGGTAGGAAACTTCGCTTCCCACTTCAACTTGGTCGCTTGTTCATGGCGATCCCGTCTACGTCCCCGAATTAAAAAAAATTAATCCTAGACAAAGAGGGATTACCCAAGCTATCGTTTCATCATTGTGCTATTCGATTAGAGTGGTCACTTGAACAAACTAGTTGTTCAAGCAACCTACCTCTATTCTACGATTAGCCGCGGAATAGACGATGTACGGATCGTCGGTTTTTGTGTTTGTATTCGGGGTCCAAGTAAATTAGCCACATATAATTGAAAACAATTATAGACATAATACAAAAGAACACTAATCAAAGTAAACAAGCTTATACCTCTTGTTATACCTCTTGATCTTCTATTGTAAGTCCTTCCCCCTTTTGGACGTCGTGTGGGCGACGATCTTCCAAAAGTCGAAGCCTCCTAGATCACGTTCTTCCCTTCCTTGTTAACTCCGAACAAAGGGAAGTATGAAACAAAATTCTTCTTCCTATCTAGAGCCGACCACCGAGTCAATAGACTTGATGTTGCCGCCGGCCAAGGAGAAGAATAGGATCACCGGCCAACTTTGAAGAAGGGTTGCCGCCGGCCACAAGGAGAGGAGAAAAGGAAACTCCAGCCAAAGGATGAAGAAGAGATGTCCAAACCTTCACCACCTTGCTGCCGACCCCTTTTCTCTTGAACAATTGGCGCTGTCCAAAGCAAAAGGAAACCCTAACCCTAATGCCTTGCCGCCCAAGCCAAGGAAGCAAAAACCCTAATCTCCAAATTGTGTTCCACGCCCAAGCCTTGGCCTCCTTTTATAGAGCTAGGCTTAAGCCTTCTTTTAATCTCCACCGTCGGATCCAGGGATTTAATCTCAACCGTCGGATCTTGGGATTTAATCTCAACCGTTAGATCTAGAGATTTAATCTCCACTGTCGGATCTAAAGATTTAATCTCCACCATTGGATCTAGAGATTTAATCTCTACCGTCGGATCTAGAGTTTCATTTTTCATCATCAGATCTAGGCTCCATGAGGGGTTTAATAGGCTACAATAGGGACCATGAGGAGGAATTGGATCTTGGCCACCCAATGGATCAAGCCCACATAAAGTCCGACCCATTAATGATAATCCATTCCACTAGAGGATTATCATTGATCTACCTCACCAACCCCTATAAGTTAATATGGGCCCCATATATTATTTGTACATATATCTCTCTGTGTTTAAGATCTCGAATGTCCGTCGATTAATTAATTTAATGACAATTAATTAATCAACATCTAACTCCATGAGTAGTACCACTCAACCTTATCATCATGTTGTACCAAGTCCACCTGTAGGATTTACATGATGAACCTTATGAGCTCCTCAAGGGGACATCATCATCCTAATATATAGGATATGGTTTCCTCCTATAATCAACGACACACCATATAAATAATATAATTTCCCAACTTACCGAGCCTATCGATTTACTCAATAAATCTCGCCCATTGGTAAATCAAAGAAATGAATACTAAGTATATGTGCCCGTTATTATATCAGGATTAAGAGCATGTACAACATAATATCTGAGGTTCGATTCGATTATGTAGTCAGTAATAAATCGAATCACTGCTAAGTCGGTCCTGCTCAATACACACAAAGTGTACTAGTGTAATTCTATGGTCAAGACAAACCAATGTCAAATTACACTACAACCATACCAATGGTTTGTCCATAACCATCTCGGTTGTGAGGCTTTACTTATTCTTTACAAGGAACTAATAACATGATCTCCCGTGTGACGATTGAAGGGTTTTGCCCAGAACCGAAGCTCTGATACCACTTGAAGGTAGGAAACTTCGCTTCCCACTTCAACTCGGTAACTTGTTCATGGTGTTCCCTGTTAGTGCATATAAGATCCACATATCTCCACAATGGTATGATATTGTCCACTTTGGGCCCAAGCCCTCATGGTTTTGTTTTTGGGCTTTACCCAAAAGGCCTCATACCAATGGAGATATCTTTTTTTCTTATAAGCACATGATCTTTTCCATGTCTTACCAATGTGGGACTTTGATTGTATTCCCCATACTCCCAACAATCCCCCCCTCAAACGAAGGACCACATTGGGCCCCCCCTCAAGCCTATCCCTCCTCGAAGGATTTTCTCTGCTTGATGTCCGATCTTCAACCCACCAGGACTTCCTGTCAGTTGTTCGGTCCCCCCGACCCAACTAGACTTCCTTCCTGATGTCTGGTTCTCTTTGATCCGGACGTGGGAGCTCAACTTCCTTCGTTCGAGGTTCATGGCTTGACATGGACCATGGCTCTGATACCAATTGTTAGTGCATATAAGATCCACATATCTCCACAATGGTATGATATTGTCCACTTTGGGCCCAAGCCCTCATGGTTTTGTTTTTGGGCTTTACCCAAAAGGCCTCATACCAATGGAGATATCTTTTTTTCTTATAAGCACATGATCTTTTCCATGTCTTACCAATGTGGGACTTTGATTGTATTCCCCATACTCCCAACATTCCCTTCTACATCCCCAGATAAAAAAATTTACCCTTGACACGAGGGATTACCCAAGCAACTGTTTCATCGTCGTGCTATTCGATTAGAGTAGTCACTTGAACAAACTTGTTGTTCAAGCCACCAACCTCTATTCTATGAATAGCCGCAGAATAGACGATGTACGGATCACCGACTTTTGTGTTTATATTCGGGGTCCAAGTTATATTAGCCACAAAACAGAATATATAACATGCATATAATTGAAAACAATTATAGACATTATACAAAAGATAACTAATCAAAATAAACAAGATTATACCTCTTGTTATACCTCTTGATCTTCTATTGTATGTCCTTCCTCCTTTTGAACGTCGTGTGGGCGACGATCTTCCAAAAGTCGAAGCCTCCTAGATCACCAATCTTCCTTTCCTTGTTCACTCCAAACAAAGGAAGATCATAAAACAAAACTCTTCTTCCTATCTAGAACCGGCCACCAAGTCAATAGACTCGATGTTGTCGCCGGCCAAGGAAGAGAATATAGGTTATGGTAACCGGCCAAAGGAGAATCAATGAGGGTGATGGGCGCCGGCCAACACTTGGAGAAGAGAAAGGAAACCAACCTTTCACCTTGTAGCCACCCAAAACCCTAACACTAGCTCTCCTAGTTGCCGCCGGCCAAAGAAGAGGGGAAGAGGAATAGGTTGAGCACCGGCCAAAGTAGAGGGAAGAAGGATAGGTGCCGGCAACACCTTAGGAAGAAGAAGAAAGGAACTTCTCCTCTTGTTGCCGCCCTCACCACCTCCCAAACCCTAGCAACCCAACTCAATCCTAACCCAACTAGGATTCCTTGCCGCCCAAGGGAAGCAAACCCTAATCTCCTAAGCCATCAAGTTGCCGCCCATTTTAAGCCCCTTTATATAGAGTTTAGGCTTAAGACTTGTTTTAATCTCCACCGTCGGTTTTAGGGATTTAATCTCAACCGTCGGATCTAGAGATTTAATCTCAACCGTCAGATCTAGAGATTTAATCTCCACCTTCGGATCAAGAGTTTTGTTTTCATCCATTGGATCTAGGCTTCATGAGGTATTAATAGGCTATAATAGGGACCATGAGGAGGAGTTGGATCTTGGCCACCCAATGGATCAAGCCCACATAAAGTCCGATCCATTAATGATTATCCATTCCACTAGAGGATTATTATTGATGTACCTCACCAACCCCCATAAGTTAATATGGGCTTCATATATTATTTGTACATATATCACCCCGTGTTTAAGATCTCGAATGTCCGTCAATTAATTAATTTACTGACAATTAATTCATCAACATCTAACTCCATGAGTAGTACCACTTAACCTTATCATCATGCCGAACCAAGTACACCTGTAGGGTTTACATGATGAACCTTAGAGCTCCTCAAGGGGACATCATCATCCTAATATATAGGACACGGTTTCCTCCTATAATCAATGACACACCATATAAATAATATCATTTTCTAACTTACCGAGACTATCGATTTAATCTATAAATCTCGCCCATTGGTAAATCAAAGAAATGAATAATAAGTATATATGCCCATTATTATATCGGGATTAAGAGCATGTACAATATAATATCTGAGGTCCGATTCGATTATGTAGTCAGCAATAAATTGAATCACCTCTAAGTCGGTCTTGCTTAATACACACAAAGTGCACTAGTGTGATTCTATGGTCAAGACAAACCAATACCAAATCACACTAAAATCATACCAATGGTTTGTCCAAAGCCATCTCGGTTATGAGCCTTTACTTATACTTTACAAGGAGCTGATAACATGATCTCCCGTGTGACACCACACACCATGTTATCTACAGTGTAATGTATTAGACAATATGCATAACTATAAATATGCAATCAATGATCATGTGATTCTTATTTCAAAATAAAGATGTTCATACAAAAGATAGACTTTTCAGTATACATCCAACAATCTCCCACTTTTACTAAAAGACTATGTTGTCCTCAAACTGTCATACATCTGATTCCCATTCCCTCCACATGCCTATCAAAACTCTCGTCGAAAGGGCCTTAGTGAAAGGATCTGTCAGGTTATCCTCCGATGCAATCTTGGCCATATCAACTTCTCCTCTCTTTACGATTTCTCATATCAGGTGGTACTTGCACTCTATGTGTTTATTTGCCTTATGAGTTCGTGGTTCCTTCGAGTTTGCAACTACACCACTATTATCACAATAAATTGTGATAGTTTTGAGCAAACCAGGAATCACATCCAAGTCCATCAGGAAGTTTCTGAGCCACACAACTTCTTTGGTCGCCACAGAGGCCGTCACATACTCAGCTTCCATGGTAGAGTCCACCACACATTTCTGCTTGACACTCCTCCATACAATGGCTTCACCTCCAAAAGTAAACACAAAACCTGAGGTAGACTTACTGTTATCCCTATCAGATAGGAAGTCGGAATCTGTGTAACCCACAGGGAGTAATTGGTCTGCTCAATAAACCAGCATATAATCCCTAGTCCTTCTCATGTACTTCAATATACGCTTTACCGCAGTCCAATGTCCCTGTCCTGGATTACTCTGATATCTGCTGACCAAGCCCATTACAAAGCAGATATCTGGTCTCGTACATAACATCGCATACATGAGGCTTCCTACCACCGAAGCATAAGGAACCACCTTCATCTCCTCTGTCTCCTTTGATGTTCTAGGACACATCTCCTTAGATAAAGGAACTCCATGCCTGAAAGGTAGAAAACCTTTCTTGGAGTTTTGTATGCTAAAACGATCCATAATAGTGTCTATGTATGAAGCTTGGGATAAGCACAACATCCTTTTCCTGTGATCCCTTATAACCTTGATCCCAAGGATGTGTCCAACTTCTCCCAAGTCCTTCATATCAAACTGTTTGGACAACCATACCTTTACGTCCGATAACACCTTGACATTGTTGCCAATTAACAAAATGTCATCTATGTATAGTACAAGAAATACCACTACGTTTCCGTCACATCTCTTGTATACACAAGACTCATCCGGACTTTGAATAAATCCATAAGACTGGATTACCTCATCAAAGCGGATGTTCCAAGACCTCGAAGCTTGCTTCAATCCGTAAATGGACCGATTAAGCTTACACACAAGATGCTCTTTTCCCTTTTTAATGAATCCCTCTGGTTGCTTCATATAAATGTTCTCCTCAAGACTTCCATTAAGGAAAGCTATCTTGACATCCATCTGCCATAGCTCATAATCCATATGAGCAGAAATGCATAAGAGAATCCGGATAGACTTAAGCATGGCTACCGGCAAAAAGGTCTCCTCATAATCGATACCCTCTTTCTGAGGATATCCCTTTGCAATAAGCCTCACTTTGAAGGTCTCAACCTTCCCGTTTATTCCTCTCTTTCTTTTGTAGATCCATTTGAAACCAATGGTTTTTACACCTTCGGGTGGTTCTACTAGCTCCTAGACCTGATTTAAATCCATAGATTCAATCTCAGTATTCATTGCACTTTGCCATGATACTGCATCTTTATCTTGGATTGTCTTGTAATATGTCCAGGGATCAGGTTCATGTTCGCCAGGGATCAAATCAGAAGATTCTTAGAAGAACATGAACCTATTAGTGTTGGAGATTTGACGCCGCTAGAGGGGGGTGAATAGCGATGTGACCATACGAAGATGGAATTCGATCGTGATCATGTCTACAATTTCGTTAGTGCAGCGGAATATAGAAATGAAAGCAATAACGAAATACAAACAATCACGAACACAAACACAACATGAGATATAACGTGGTTCGGAATCGAAACGGTTCCTACTCCACGGATTGAGCTCTAACGAGCTCTAGCGATGCCAATGCAATCACTAATCACAAATACTCCTTCTCGACACAAGTCGGAGGTGGAGAAACCTCTTACAATAGATTACAACAATAATCTAAAGAAATACAAGCAAATACAAAGGAAATGTAAAGAACACTTTACAAACTAGGGTTTTGAGCGCTTGCTTGTTGGTTGCTTGGATGAGCTTGAAGGACCCTGAAATGCACCTGTAAATCGCCTTCAAATCGCCTCACCAAAGCTCCCAAAAATCTTATTGTTGAGCCTTCCACGAACAACTGCTTTTATCCTCCATCGGGCTGGATTTCCGTATAGCAGTCGACTGCCATAAGTCCCCAGTCGACTGCCAGCACTGTAGCTATGAGACAACGACTCAATCCACGTTGGACAAGTTCCAACGGAACTCTTAGCGATCGCCAACATTGGCGATCGATCGCTACCCGTATCGGCGCCACGATCTACGAGCATTCTGCTCGCGGATGAACTAGCGATCATTGCCCGGCCCTTGGCGATCCATCTATACATCAGATTCCGATCGCAATGAGCGGTGATCGGCCGAGCAGCCTCTTAAACGACAGTCGAACTCAAGTCGACTCACGGCAGTCGAACCGGCCATAATGTCAGTCGACTGCCAACCTCAAGAATGAGGTTTTAACCCAAGTATGGTGCCCCCATACTTGCTAGACCACCCTTAGCCTAGACCTAAGCCTTCTAGCCACCTCCATCAGCCTCACGCCTCTCGGATCCCTCCAAGTCATCCATGACTTGTTCATCCATCGCGCTAGCCTCCAGGTGCTTCCCTCGGCTATGTCATGCTAACGGTGTCTACACCGCCAAGGCACATTGGACTTACGCCGCCAAGACTCCGCTTGGACTTTACGCCGCCAACCATTTGTCTTATGATGCCAAGACTCCCGCTTGGACTTTATGCCACCAATATCAAACCCTTGGACTTCTCAAATGCCAAGACTCAAGCTTGGACTTTCCCTTGCCAACCCATGTTGGACTTTCCATGCCAAGACCATGCTTGGACTTTCCTTGCCAACCCATGTTGGACTTTTCATGCCAAGACCATGCTTGGACTTTCCTTGCCAACCCATGTTGGACTTTACATTGCCAAGACCCATGCTTGGACTTTTACATTGCCAAGACCCATGCTTGGACTTTCCTTGCCAACCCATGTTGGACTTTTCATGCCAAGACCATGCTTGGACTTTCCTTGCCAACCCATGTTGGACTTTTACATTGCCAAGACCCATGCTTGGACTTTTCATGTGCCAAGTGTCCCACTTGGACTTTTCATGCCAAGTACTCAAGACTTGGACTTTCCCAAATGTCAAGTACCCATGACTTGAACTTTCCATGCGGCAAGTGTCCCACTTGGACTTTTCATGCCAAGTACTCAAGACTTGGACTTTACCAAATGCCAAGTGTTCCACTTGGACATTCCCATGACAATTACATTGTCATATGTTTTTGTCGAAACATCAAAACATCACTCGAGTCAAACTCGAGTCCTTATCAATCGTGACCTGGGCCGATTGCACCAACAATTAGGCTGTCTTACAACCCTCCCACTATGACAAGGTATCACCTGTGTATGCTCTGTGACACGCGGTGCAGTGACTTGTGGTATGTCCTCTTGTACCGGTGGTACTGAAGAAGTGACTTCCCCTTTTAATTCCTCCAGAACAATCTTACTCATGGGCTTGTGGTTCATTACATAGTCTTCCTCTAGAAATCTGGCATTCATGCTAATGATCACCCTCTGATCTCTAGGACTATAAAACAAACCTCCTTTCGTTCCTTTAGGATAGCCAACGAACATGCGTACTTCTGTACGAGGTTCCAACTTACCAGCATCTGCCTTCAACACATGTGCTGGACTCCCCCAAATCTGAATGTCTTAGACTAGGCTTTCGCCCAGTCCATAATTCTGTGGGAGTAGAAGACACTGATTTAGATGGAACCAAGTTCAGAATGTACACTGCCATGTCTAGAGCATATCCCCAGAACGAATCTGGCAACTCAGAATAACTCATCATCGATCTAACCATCTCCATAAGAGTCCTATTCCTTCGCTCTGCTACACCATTCTGCTGGGGTGTGCCAGGTGCAGACAATTGGGATTGAATCCCAACCTCTGATAAGTAATTCCTAAACTCTCCCAAGATGTACTCACCACCACGATTAGATCATAGTGTCTTGATACTTTTACCTTGACGTTTCTCTACATCAGCCTTGAATTCTTTGAACTTGTCAAAGCATTCAGACTTGCGGCACATCAGGTAAATGTATCCATATCTCAAATAATCATCTATAAAAGAGATGAAATACTCAAAACCACCTCTAGCCTGGATAGACATAGGACCACACAAATCAGAATGAACCAATTCTAACACATCTTTGGCTCTATACCCCTTGGCCTTAAAAGGCCTCTTGGTCATTTTACCCTCCAAGCAGGATTCGTAGGTTGGGAAATCTTCCACCACTAATGAACCCAGAGGTCCATCAACTATCAACCTTTGAATTCTGCTTAGGTTAATATGTCCAAGTCTTAGATGCCAAAGATATATTTGTTTCATCTTCAAAGGTTCTTTTCTCTTATTGGAATTAGAAGATAAGTTATTAACTTCTATTTACATCGTGGGTGTTTTTGGTTCAAGTGTATAGAAATTTCCTATCAATGCACCAGAACAGATAATCTCCCTATTGTTTTTTATAACAACTCTATCATTAAAAGAAATAGAGTATCCATTCACAAACAATTTAGAAACCGAAATTAAATTCTTTCTAAATAAAGGTACATAAAGGCAATTCTTAAGAACCAAAACTTTATTTTTCTCAAAAGACAAATAAACATCTCCCACTGCAACAGCTGCCACCTTCGTGGCATTGCCCAAGTAAACGGTAATCTCCCCTTTAGCTAGTCGTCGGGTTTCTTAGAACCCCTATAAAGTATTGCAGACATGATCAGTGGCTCCCATATCTACACACCAAGTGTCGATAGATAACACCGCTAAACATTTTCAATGACTAGACCAAAGGATATACCTTTGTTCTATTTTGGATTGGGACAGTCTTTCTTCCAATGTCCAGTCTGCTTGCAAGTGAAGCACTTGCCTTTCGGCTTCTTCACTCCTCCCTGAGATCCTCCCACCAGCTTTGCTCCACCTTGTTTCTTCTTCTTCTTCTTGCCTTTCGTCTTAGAAGTAGAAACCTTCTGAGCAACCATGGCCTTAGCCTGAGCAAGCCTTTCTGTCGACTGGAGAGTGATATCGACCTGGGTTTCCCCATCATTCTCAGCTCCAAGGACTTCCAGCTCATTCGCAGGCTTAGGAGGACACTCTTCGAAGAGTACATATTTGTACTCCTCAGCAGTTAAGACAATATCAAGATTCCTTTTTCCAATCAACATAATTATGTATAGTAAGTTTATTTTCCTTTAGTATCATAGCAAGTGGACTGAAAGTCATTTTTGAAAAAAGCTAAGAATCACATAGATCAAAACTTTAGATTTCAAAAAATTATTGATTCCTCAAACAATAAAATTTTAAAATCAACCAACACCTCAAAACACCGAGAATATCGTATGCCACGATCGTGTGGACGTATACGAATTCTACATTTGTAAGTAGAGGTTTTACTCATTAATTTTACTATCTTGTCAACTTAACTTTTTGACAAATAAAATTAATAGTTGGTTTCTCTTCGTCCCTACAAATAAAAGCAGTGACTCCGATGGGGAGGATACTCCTATTTGCATCTAAGTGTTCACCATTACTCGATATCAAGGAAATTATCTCGGGTTATGTGCCTTCCGATGGGGAAGTACACACGCTCCTAAATAATTTCCTATAACCATTTTCGACCCTGTGATCCACAAACAAACTCATCCGATAGGGAGGAAGGCACTCAGAGCCGACGCGCAAGTTTGCTTGCATCACATGTCAAATCATAGTGGAGGCCGTGGAAATTTATAAAAATATCCCTCTCCCACTTAGTAAGTTAAAATTGAAGAATTTTCTAGCCTACGATATGCATATCAAACAATAAGAAATAAATATGAAAAATAAAATTTTTCCAACTATTATGGCTTTTGTCTTCAATATGTCTCCCGTCGTATCGCCATCTCATCCGCTCCTCCCTACGCCATGTACAAGCCATCTGGAGATCCAAGCCGAGACTAAAAACTATTTTAATTTACATCCATCGATCCTATACTCCACGAGAGAGTGTACATAAAATCTAGATCGAAAGTAAACTAAAATAAAAGGAGTGGCTAAACAATGCCATATCTAATTACAAAAATTAAATACTAGCCTCGTCAACCCCGAGGATTCAATAAATATACAATTACACACATACAATCACATACACACATATGACCATAATAGTTGGATCATATACCTGCAACCAAAGAGTTAACCTACGCATATCCTACTATTATCCGGCACATATAATATATGAAAAGTGCATAAAAGTAACCGAATCCTAAACACACAAAACCGAAAACCGTGGCTCTGATACCACTTGAAGGGTTTTGCCCGGAACCGAAGCTCTGATACCACTTGAAGGTAGGAAACTTTGCTTCCCTCTTCAACTCAATCACTTGTTCATGGCGATCCCTTCTATGTCCCCGGATAAAAAAAATTTATCCTTGACACGAGGGATTACCCAAGCAACCGTTTCATCGTCGTGCTATTCGATTAGAGTAGTCACTTGAACAAACTTATTGTTCAAGCCACCAACCTCTATTCTACAAATAGCCGCGGAATAGACGATGTACGGATCGCCGACTTTTGTGTTTATATTCGGGGTCCAAGTTATATTAGCCAAAAATAGAATATATAACATGCATATAATTGAAAACAATTATAGACATTATACAAAAGAAAACTAATCAAAATAAACAAGATTATACCTCTTGTTATACCTCTTGATCTTCTATTGTATGTCATTTCCCCTTTTGGATGTCGTGTGAGTGACGATCTTCCAAAAGTCGAAGCCTCCTAGATCACCAATCTTCCTTTCCTTGTTCACTCCGAACAAAGGAAGATCATAAAACAAAACTCTTCTTCCTATCTAGAACCGGCCACCAAGTCAATAGACTTGATGTTGTCGCCGACCAAGGAAGAGAATATGGGGTATGGGAACTGGCCAAAGGAGAATCAATGAGGGTGGTGGGCGCCGACCAACACTTGGAGAAGAGAAAGGAAACCAACCCTTCACCTTGTAGCCGCCCAAAACCCTAACCCTAGTTCTCCTAGTTGCCGCCGGCAAAAGAAGAGGGGAAGAGGAATAGGTTGAGCACCGGCCAAAGTAGAGGGAAGAAGGATAGGTGCTGGCAACACCTTTAGAAGAAGAAGAAAGAAACTTCTCCTCTTGTTGCCGCCTAACTCAATCCTAACCCAACTAGGATTCCTTGCTGCCCAAGGGAAGCAAACCCTAATCTCCTAAGCCATCAAGTTGCCGCCCACTTTAAGCCCCTTTATATAGAGTTTAGGCTTAAGCCTTGTTTTAATCTCCACCGTCGGTTCTAGGGATTTAATCTCAACCGTCGGATCTAGAGATTTAATCTCAACTGTCGTATCTAGAAATTTAATCTCCACATTTGGATCTAAAGTTTTGTTTTCATCCATTAGATCTTGGCTTCATGAGGTAATAATAGGCTACAATAGGTACCATGAGGAGGAGTTGGATCTTGGCCACCCAATGGATCAAGCCCACATAAAGTCCGATCCATTAATGATTATTCATTCCACTAGAGGATTATCATTGATCTACCTCACCAACCCTTATAAGTTAATATGGTCTCCATATATTATTTGTACATATATCTCCCCGTGTTTAAGATCTCGAATGTCCGTCGATTAATTAATTTACTGACAATTAATTAATTAACATCTAACTCTTTGAGTAGTACCACTCAACCTTATGATCATGCCGGACCAAGTCCACCTACAGGGTTTACATGATGAACCTTATGAGCTCCTCAAGGGGACATCATCATCCTAATATATATGACACAGTTTCCTCCTATAATTAATGACACACCATATAAATAATACCATTTCCCAACTTACCGAGCATATCGATTTAATCTATAAATCTCGCCCATTGGTAAATCAAAGAAATGAATACTAAGTATATGTGTCCGTTATTATATCGGGATTAAGAGCATGTACAATATAATATCTGAGGTCTGATTCGATTATGTAGTCAGCAATAAATCAAATCACCTCTAAGTCGGTCCTGCCGAATACACACAAAGTGCACTAGTGTGATTCTATGGTCAAGACAAACCAATACCAAATCACACTACAACCATACCAATGGTTTGTCCAAAGTCATCTCGGTTGTGAGCCTTTACTTATACTTTACAAGGAGTCGATAACATGAACTCCCGTGTGACACCACACACCATGTTATCTACAATTTAATGTATTAGACAATATGCATAACCATAAATATGCAATCAATGATCATGTGATTTTTATTTCAAAATAAAGTTGTTATTACAAAAGATAGACTTTTCAGTATACATCCCAACAATGCTACAAACCATGTTATCTACAATATAATATATTAGACGATATGCATAACCATAAATATGCAAACAATGATCATGTGATTCTTATTTCAAAAATAAAGATGTTCATACAAAAGATAGACTTTTCAGTATACATCCCAACAATCTCCCACTTATACTAAAAGACTATGCTGTCCTCATACTGCCATACATCAGATTCCCATTCCCTCCACATGCCTATCAAAAGCTATCGCTGGAAGGGCCTTAGTGAAAGGATCTGCCAGGTTATCCTCCGATGCAATCTTGGCCACAACAACTTCTCCTCGCTTTACGATTTCTCGTATCAGGTGGTACTTGCGCTCTATGTGTTTACTTGTCTTATGGGCTCGTGGTTCCTTCGAGTTTGCAACTGTACCACTATTATCACAATAAATTGTGATAGTTCTGGGCAAACCAGGAATCACATCCAAGTCCATCAAGATGTTCCTGAGCCACACAACTTCTTTGGCCACCTCAGAGGCCGCCACATACTCAGCTTCCATGGTAGAGTCCGCCACTCATTTTTCTTTCACACTCCCCCATATAATGGCTCCACCTCCCAAAGTAAACACCAAACCTGAGGGAGACTTACTATTATCCCTATCTGATTGGAAGTCGGAATCTGTGTAACCCACAGGGAGTAATTGGTCTGTCTGGTAAACTTACATATAATCCCTAGTCCTTCTAAGGTACTTCAATATATGCTTTACCACAGTCCAATGTCCATGTCCTGGATTACTTTGATATCTGCTAACCATGCCCACGACAAAGCAGATATCTGGTCTCGTACATAGGATAGCATTCATGAGGCTTCCTACTGCCGAAGCATAAGGAACTGCCTTCATCTCCTCTATCTCCTTAGATGTTCTAGGACACATCTCCATAGATAAAGGAACTCCATGCCTGAAAGGTAGAAAACCTTTCTTGGAGTTCTGCATGCTAAAACGATCCATAATGGTGTCTATGTATAAAGCTTGAGATAAGCACAATATCCTTTTCCTGCGATCCCTTATAACCTTGATCCCAAGGATGTGTCCCACTTCTCCCAAGTCCTTCATATCAAACTGTTTAGACAACCATACCCTTACGTCCGATAACACCTTGACATTTTTGCCAATTAACAAAATCTCATCTATGTATAGTACAAGAAATACCACTACGTTTCCATCACATCTCTTGTATACACAAGACTCATCCGGAATTTGAATAAATCCATAAGACTGGATTACCTCATCAAAGCGGATGTTCCAAGATCTTGAAGCTTGCTTCAATCCATAAATGGATCGATTAAGCTTGCACACAAGTTGCTCTTTGCCCTTTGTAATGAATCCCTCTGGTTGCTTCATATAGATGTTTTCCTCAAGACTTCCATTAAGGAAAGCTGTCTTGACATCCATCTTCCTGTTAGTTATAGCCCTAAGAACCAATCATGTGATGGTTGAATAGGGAACATTTTGTATCATATTCTATAAAGGCAAAGGAATGGTTATTATATTTAAGTTTTGCTTGTGCCAGCTAAATTAAATATAGTAATGCCCTAGAAAAGTAGGTTCTTATCTACAGCACATCAATTGGCAGAATTGATTATGAGAGGCTGTAGAGAACACTTTCTAAATGTTCCTAGTCAAATATTAATATGCAAGGGCAGTATTAATACATAAAGACTAGCATGTAGGTCAATTGATGACTTGATCTCACAAGTCATGGATATATGATATCGAGTTGACACATGGGTATATATTAGAGAATATATACTGAACTGACCCGCCATGAGAAAGTTTCATGGATCGTTATATGAGTGTCATAAACTTTCTCATGTGACTATTGGTATGAATAGTCCTCAGACCTGAAGTCACTACAGTTCCCTACATAAGGAGTTATGTACTTTGGTATCGTCAAACGTCACCCGTAACAGGGTGGACCATAAAGGCGATTACTGGGTATATAACAAATTATGCGGAGGGATGTGAGTGATGTAGATGGGATCTATCCCTCATATAACGAGAGTGATATCGCTGGGCCCCTTGATTGAGTAGAACTACTAAAACGCATGGCCATGCTCGAATGAGTCAATATGAGATATTGAGCTCATTTGTTTGAGTTAGTTTACTCAGGGATCAAGAAACACATAGATTGATCGAGGATGACACGGTTCTATGCCTCATTGATCAACTGATATCAAGGATAGAAGGACACGGCCATATATTATAGTAGTCACGGAAAGGTTAGTGGATCTTGACTTATCTCAGAACTTGGGTAGCAATGATGTATTGCTAGATGCCGCTCATTGCTTGTGTATCTAAAAGAGTTTAGGTCCACTGCCAACGTTATGAGAGCCTATAGGGTCACACACAAAGAGCATGATAATTAGAGGAATTAGAGTATTCTAGTGTGACTAGAATAATTTGGGAATAAGCTTAAGTACAAAATGGTTTTTGGACTTTAAGCTTAATGAGAATTTTAGCTAATTGATTTAATGAGATTAATTCAATATGTTACCTTATTGATTTAATAAGATTAATTCAATATGATAACATAAGCTTAATTGAATTAATAAGATTAATTCAATATGATTGAATTAATAAGATTAATTCAACATGATAACATAAGCTTAATTGAATTAATAAGATTAATTCAACATGCATGAATGCCACATAAGAATGCCACATAAGCATGCCACATAAGCATGCCACCTAAGCATCCACCTAAGCTAGATAAGGTGGAAGGAAACAAAATGGTTTTGTCTCCTTAAGTGGCCGAAACTTGTGTTGTCCCAATGCAATGGATTGCATTGAATGTGTGGAGGTGAAAGGGTTTTTCCAACCCTATAAAAGACCCCATGAAGTGGCCGGCCAAAGCAAGTGTTGTTGTGGTTGTGAGAGAGCTTGGTGGAAGCTTTGGTTGTGTGGGTTTGTGAGTGTAGGCTAGCAAGAAGAGGAGTCTTCTTCTTCCTTTCTCCTTTTCCCTCTCTTCCTCTCCTTTAGGGACTTCTCTAGCAAGAAGTAAAGGAGAGCTCCTCTAGTTTTCTTTTGTTAGACAAGAGCTTGCTCGTGTGGATACATATAGAGGCACGGACACTTGAACGTGCTAAAGATCCAACAAACAAAAGGAAGAAGCGGGATTAACAAGGGCACGCAACAAAGGTAATCCTCTCCTATAAGATAGGTTTGGTTTAGAGAAATTTATTTTATACGAGTTTGCTTTCGCATGGATCACTTGGAAGGGATCCTAATTTTTCTAAGCATATGCCATTTGGCATAAAGAATTCCCTACAAAGGGTATCGAGAGCCACTTGCGAAAGATTGTATAAAATAGGTTTTCTCTATTTTATATGTGATATAGAAGTAGGATAAATTTTATTATGAGTTGATAATTGCATTAGCAATTGTCAAACATAATAAAATATCCAATGTCTTTTAAAAGTTAAAATGACATGGTGCATGGTTATGGCCTAGTCCCAAAAGGTTTGTGAATGTGTGTGTTGTAATTCTTAAATACGGCCTGCGTGTCGTGCCTTCCTCCTAAAATTCTTGTTGTAAAATTAGTTTTAGACTCGAATGTAACTCGAGTATTTCTCCTTTTGTAATGTACAAAACAAAGATGGAGGGTCCATTGGAAGATGAGGTTACAAGGAGGAAGTCAACACACAAGACAACCAAAAGGAAGCACTTAGGAGAAGATGCTATCCCTAGGTTGACCAATCAATCTTTTCATTGGCTTGAGAAGATTGTAGAATAAGGGCCATAACCATGACACACTTAGTTTATTATGTATGTGATGCATGTTAGTTTAGCTTGTATGTGATGCATGATTAGTTTAGCTTATATGTGATGTATGCTAATATGTATATGATACATGTTTATTTCTTAATAAGTCAAAAACGATATGCCTACAAAAGCTTGGTACTCACTACTTCCTCGATCATTTGTTATTGGGTTTGCCAAAGCAAAGCAATGCATTTTATCTTGGAAGAGTGCGAGTGGACAATCGTGATGTCCCGCTATCAAACTTGGTTAAGACTTAATTAAGTTTTCTTAATTAGTTAAGAAAGTAGAGGCATATATTAGCTTTGAACATAAGTTTTAAAATTAGTTTTATGTGATTTCTGAACATCAGCTTTGTCTTAGAAGTGGTCGTTGCTCCGATATCCAAGAAGGCCTCAGGCTCGCCACACCGAAGTCCGGTTTAGGAATAAACACTAAACTAATCTAAAACTTAACCAAAGCTATTAAAGAGTTACATTAGATGTAATTGGAAAAAGATTGCCTACCTAATTATACTACGTCTTGGGCGATTAGCCAAAGCTAACTCAAGACGAATTATAATGTGGATCTTTATCCCATATAAATTTATAGCTAAATAGTAGCTATGAGAATTTAGTGGGAGCCTCATTTAATTAAAGGCCTAATTAAATGATTTAGGTATGATACTTAACTTTGCATTTTAATGTTGTAGATCACCATGACATCTAACACGACACACCCCTCAACTTCATGATCTGTCCTTGAGAAGGACAAGCTTAATGGAGCGAACTTTCTTGATCTGGTATAGGAACTTGAGGATTATCCTCAAACAAGAACGCAAATATGTCCTAGAGCTACCCTCAAACACCCGCCCATGCGCCACTGCGTCAAAAGGATGCTTATAAGAAGCATCAAGATGACGATTAGATGTGTCATGTCTTATGCTTGCCACCATGAACTTTGAGCTTGAAGCAACATGAGAACATGGATGCCTATGATATGGTTGAGCATTTGAAACAACTATATCAAGGACAAGCTAGGCACGAGCGCGTTTGAAGTGTCTAAGGCTCTTTTGCATGCAAGATGCAAGAAGGAACACTGTAGGAACTCACGACTAAAAATGATTGGGTACGCTGAGAACCTGAAAGACTAGGTTTTCCATCGAGCCAAGAATTGGCAACCGATGTTATCCTCGCAATCGCGTTTAAGCATATAATCAATTCGCCATGAATTATAACATGAATGAAATTGATAAACCTTTTCGAGATTCTCGATGTTAAGAATCACAACCAATCTCAAAAAGAAAGTTAGCAACGTACTAATGGTCAAGAAGGGCAAAGGTAAGCGCAAAGGCAAGGGTAAGACCAAGCCAAAGGCAAGGCCAATTCATCCACTTCAAAGGGTAAAGGTAAAGTACCTAAGGAAGGGACTGCCCATTGCGGTGAGATCGACACCGAAGCGAACCGCAAAGTCTACTCGAGGAAGTAAAGAATAAAAGAAGTGGGACTTCGCCTCGTATACATCGTATAGAAGTTAATCTATCTATTTCTTCTACATGGGTATTAGATACGGATGTGCATCTCACTTTGTAATAATGTGCAGGACCGAGAAATAGTAGACAAATGGCAAAAGGCTAAGTAGACCTACGAGTAGCAATGGCGCAAAGAGTCGTCAGAGTCAGAGGAACATATTCTTTGTCTTTGCCCACTGGGCTTATCTTAGAACTAGAGGAGTGCTTATATGTACCTGCATTGACAAAGAACATAATTTCTGTATCTTGTTTAGACAAGAAAATTTTTTCTTTTATAATAAAGGACAAATGTTGTTCCATTTATTTAAATGAAATGTTCTATTGTAATGCACCACTTATGAATGGTCTCTATGTTCTAGATTTGGAAAACCCAATTTATAACGTAAATACCAAGCGGTTCAAATCGAATGATTCGAACCAAACATATCTCTGGCACTGTCGCCTAGGTCACATAAATGAAAAACGCATATCCCAACTCCATAAAGATGGATTATTGGACTCATTTGATTTTGAATCATATGAGGTATGCGAATCTTGCCTTTTAGGAAAGATGACTAAAACTCCATTTAGTGGACATGGAGAGAGAGCGACAGACTTGTTAGGACTCATACATACTGATGTATGTGGGCCTTTCAATGTCGAAGCCAGAGGAGGCTATAAGTACTTTATTACTTTCACTGATGATATGAGTAGATTTGGCTACTTATATTTGATGAGACATAAGTCAGAATCCTTTGAAAAGTTCAAAGCATTCAAGAATGAAGTACAAAACCAACTTGGTAAGTGTATCAAGCTACTTCGATCGAGGTGGTGAATACCTTAGTCAAGAGTTTCGTGATCACCTGGCTGAGTGTGGGATAATATCCCAACTCACTCCCCCTGGAACACCACAATGGAATGGTGTATCTGAGAGGAGAAATCGTACTCTATTAGATATGGTACGATCAATGATGAGCCAGACTGATCTACCTACTTCCTTTTGGGGACTAGCTCTAGAGACAGCCGCTTTCACACTTAATCGCGTCCCATCAAAAGCCGTAGAAAAGACACCATATACGATATGGACTGGGAAGAGTCCCAAAATGTCTTTTATAAAGATTTGGGGTTGTGAAGCTTATGTAAGACGTCAAGTCTCAGATAAACTAGGACCCAAATCAGATAAGTGTTATTTTGTCGGATATCCCAAGGAAACTAAGGGATATTACTTTTACAATCCCACACTTGGCAAGGTGTTTGTTGCCAGAAATGCTGTCTTTCTAGAAAGAGAATTTATTTCTAGAAAAACTAGTGGGAGTAAAATTCATCTTGAAGAAGTTCAAGATGACGATAACACTAAGGCTTCGATGGAAAATGAACAGGAACCACAAAGTGTTGTGGATGAGGAAATTGTTGCCCAAAGAGTTGTGGAACAAACACATGTTCAAGTAGACCAACCTCTTCGTAGATCAGACAGATCCGTCCGCCAACCCGAGAGATATTCTTTTCTCTTGGTGACAATGGTGATGTATTGCTTGTCAATCTTGACGAGCCTACATCCTATCAAGAAGCTATGATGAGCCCAGATTCCGAGAAATGGCTAGAGGCCATGAGATCCGAAATGGAATCCATGTACACTAACCAAGTATGGACCTTGGTTGATCCACCTGAAGGGGTAAAACCCATTGGGTGTAAGTGGGTCTTTAAAGTAAAGACTGACATGGATGGTAATAAGCATACCTATAAAGGTAGATTGGTGGCTAAAGGATTCAAACAAATTCATGGTATTGACTATGATGAAACCTTTTCACCAGTTGCGATGCTTAAATCCATTCGGATCATACTTGCTATTGCAGCCTACCACGATTATGAGATCCGGGCAGATGGATGTCAAAACCGCTCAATGGAAAGCTACTCGAGGATGTGTACATGACACGGCTGAGGGTTTTGAAGATCCAAAGCATCTGAAAGGTATGCAACCGCAAAGGTCCATTTATGGACTAAAGCAAGCCTCGAAGCCGGAATCTTCGATTCGATGATGCAATCAAAGAGTTTGGTTTCATCAAGAATGAAGATGAACCTTGTGTCTACAAGAGAAATAGTGGGAGCACAGTTGTATTTCTTATCTTGTATGTAGATGACATACTTCTCATCGGAAATGATATTCCCTCACTCCAGTCTGTGAAGATGTGGTTAGAGAATTGTTTCTCGATGAAAGACTTAGGTGAAGCTGCCTATATTCTAGGCATCAAGATCTATAGAGATAGATCTAAAAGATTACTTGGCCTAAGTCAGAGTACATACATTGATAAAGTGCTAGATCGCTTTGCTATGCAAAATTCCAAGAAAGGATTTCTGCCTTTATCACATGGTGTGAGTCTTTCGAAGACTCAATGTCCCTCTTCTAAGGAGGAGAGAGATCGCATGGATAAGATCCTTATGCGCGCCGCCATAGGGTCTATCATGTACGCCATGCTTCGTACTCGTCCTGACGTCTCGTATGCTTTAAGCATGACGAGTAGATACCAATCGGATCCAGGTGAAAGTCACTGGATAGCAGTCAAAAATATTCTTAAATACTTACGAAGAACGAAAGAATATTTTCTGATATTTGGAGGCAATGAGGAGCTAGTCAGAAGGGTTACGTGATGCAAGCTTCCAAATGCATAAGGATGACTATAGATCGCAATCGGTAATACGTGTTTTGCTCGAATGGTGGAGCCGTGAGTCGAAGAGTTCAAAGGTGACACGCTTGCCGATTCTACAATGAAGCCGAGTATATTCTCATCGATCCGATGCAAAGAAAGGAGGTCGTTTGGCTCCGTAAGTTCATCGCTGAACTTGGGGTAGTTCCTAGCATTGCAGATCCAATAGACCTCTATTGTGACAACAATGGGGCTATTGCACAAAGCTAAGGAACCTCGATCACATCGACCAAACACATATCGCGGCGCTTCCATCTCATTCGAGAGATCATCGATAGAGGAGATGTGAGGATATGCAGAGTACCGATGGTAAGCTAACATCGCAGATCCATTGACCAAGGCTTCGCACAGAGGAAGCATGATGGTCACACTAGGTCACTAGGTATTAGATATCATAGTGATTGGTACTAGTGCTAGTGAGAGATTGTTAGTTATAGCCCTAAGAACCAATCATGTGATGGTTGAATAGGGAACATTTTGTATCATATTCTATAAAGGCAAAGGAATGGTTATTATATTTAAGTTTTGCTTGTACCTAAATTAAATATAGTAATGCCCTAGAAAAGTAGGTTCTTATCTACAGCACATCAATTGGCAGAATTGATTATGAGAGGCTGTAGAGAACACTTTCCTAAATGTTCCTAGTCAAGTATTAATATGCAAGTATTAATACATAAAGACTAGCATGTAGGTCAATTGATGACTTGATCTCACAAGTCATGGATATATGATATCAAGTTGACACATGGGTATATATTAGAGAATATATAATCGAATCGACCCGCCATGAGAAAGTTTCATGGATCGTTATATGAGTGTCATAAACTTTCTCATGTGACTATTGGTATGAATAGTCCTCAGACACAAGTCACTACGGTTCCCTACATAAGGAGTTATGTACTTTGGTATCTCAAACGCCACCCGTAATAGGTGGACCATAAAGGCGACATCGGGTATATAACAAATTATGCGGAGGATGTGAGTGATGTAGATGGGATCTATCCCTCTCATATAGAGTGATATCGGTGGGCCCTTGATTGAGTAGAACTACTAAAACGCATGGCCATGCTCGAATGAGTCAATATGAGATATTGAGCTCATTTGTTTGAGTTAGTTTACTGTGGATCAAGAAACACATAGATTGATCGAGGATGACACTGGTCTATGCCTCATTGGATCAACTGATATCAAGGATAGAAGGACACGGCCATATATTATAGTAGTCACTTAAAGGTTAGTCGGATCTTGACTTATCTCAGAACTTGGGTAGCAATGATGTATTGCTAGATGCCGCCATTGCTTGTGTATCTAAAAGAGTTTAGGTCCACTGCCAACGTTATGAGAGCCTATAGGGTCACACACAAAGAGCATGATAATTAGAGGAATTAGAGTATTCTAGTTTGACTAGAATAATTTGGGAATAAGCTTAAGTACAAAATGGTTTTTGGACTTTAAGCTTAATGAGAATTTTAGCTAATTGATTTAATGAGATTAATTCAATATGTTACCTTATTGATTTAATAAGATTAATTCAATATGATAACATAAGCTTAATTGAATTAATAAGATTAATTCAATATGATTGAATTAATAAGATTAATTCAACATGATAACATAGTTTAATTGAATTAATAAGATTAATTCAACATGCATGAATGCCACATAAGAATGCCACATAAGCATGCCACATAAGCATGCCACCTAAGCATCCACCTAAGCTAGATAAGGTGGAAGGAAACAAAATGGTTTTGTCTCCTTAAGTGGCCGGCCAAACTTGTGTCCCAATGCAATGGATTGCATTGAATGTGTGGAGGTGAAAGGGTTTTTCCAACCCTATAAAAGACCCCATGAAGTGGCCGGCCAAAGCAAGTGTTGTTGTGGTTGTGAGAGAGCTTGGTGGAAGCTTTGGTTGTGTGGGTTTGTGAGTGTAGGCTAGCAAGAAGAGGAGTCTTCTTCTTCCTTTCTCCTTTTCCCTCTCTTCCTCTCCTTTAGGGACTTCTCTAGCAAGAAGTAAAGGAGAGCTCCTCTAGTTTTTCTTTTGTGAGACAAGAGCTTGCTCGTGTGGATACATATAGAGGCACGGACACTTGAACGTGCTAAAGATCCAACAAACAAAAGGAAGAAGCGGGATTAACAAGGGCACGCAACAAAGGTAATCCTCTCCTATAAGATAGGTTTGGTTTAGAGAAATTTATTTTATACGAGTTTGCTTTCGCATGGATCACTTGGAAGGGATCCTAATTTTTCCGTTGCGCATATGCCATTTGGCATAAAGAATTCCCTACACTTCCATATCTCATAATCCATATGAGCAGCAATACATAAGAGAATCTAGATAGACTTAAGCATGGCTACCGGCGAAAAGGTCTACTCATAATCGATACCCTCTTTCTGAGTATACACCTTCGCAACAAGCCTCGCTTTGAAGGTCTCAACCTTCCCATCTATTCCTCTCTTTCTTTTGTAGATCCACTTGCATCCAATGGATTTTACACCATTGGGTGGTTCTACTAGCTCCTAGACTTGATTTGAATCCATAGATTCTATCCCAGAATTCATTGCACTTTGCAAAGATACCGCATCTTTATCTTGGATCACCTCGTCATATGTCCAGGGATTAGGTTCATGTTCGTCAGGGACCAAATCAGAAGATTCTCCCAAAGAACATGAATCTATCAGGCTGTCTAACAACCCTGCCACTACGATGAGGTATCACTTGTGTATCCTCTATGACATGCGATGCAGTGACTTGTGGTATATCCTCTTGTACCGATGGTACTGAAGCAGTGACTTCCCCTCTCAATTCCTCCAGAATAATCTTACTCATGGGCTTGTGGTTCATCACATAGTCTTCCTCTAGAAATCTAGCGTTCGTGCTAACGATCACTCTCTGATCTCTAGGACTATAAAACAAACCACCTTTCGTTCCTCTAGGATAGCCAATGAACATGCGCACTTCTATACGAGGTTCCAACTTACCAACATCTGCCTTCAGCACATGTGCTGGACTCCCCCATATCCGAATATGTCTCAGACTAGGTTTTCGCCCAGTCCATAATTCTGTGGGAGTAGAAGGCACTGATTTAGATGGTACCAAGTTAAAAATATACACTATCATATCTAGAGCATATCCCCAGAACGAATCTGGCAACTCAGAATAACTCATCATTAATTTAATCATCTCCATAAGAGTCATATTCCTTCACTCTGCTACACCATTCTGTTGGGGTGTGCTAGGCGCAGACAATTTGGATTGAATCCCAACCTTTGATAAGTAATTCTTAAACTCTCCAAAGAGGTACTCACCATCACGATCAGATCATAGTGTCTTGATACTTTTACCCTGACATTTCTCCACATCAGCCTTGAATACTTTGAACTTGTCAAAGCATTCAGACTTGCGGCGCATCAAGTAAATGTATCCATATCTTGAATAATCATCTATGAAAGAGACAAAATACTCAAAATCACCTCTTGTCTGGATAGACATAGGACCACACAAATCAGAATGAACCAATTCCAACACATCTTTGGCTCTATACCCCTTGGCCTTAAAAGGCCACTTGGTCATTTTATCTTGCAAGCAAGATTTGCAGCTTGGGAAATCTTCTACCAGTAATGAACCTAGAGGTCCATTAGCTATCAACCTTTGAATTCTGCTTAGGTTAATATGACCTAGCCTTAGATGCCAAAGATATGTTTGGTTCATCTTCGAAGGTTCTTTTCTCTTTTTGGAATTAGAAGATGATTTATTCACTTCTATTTGCATCGCGGGAGCTATTGGTTCAAGTGTATATAAATTTCCTATCGATGCACCAGAATAGATAATCTTCCTATTCCTTTTTATAATAACTCTGTCATTAAAAGAAATAGAATATCCATCCATAAATAATTTAGAAACCAAAATCAAATTCTTTCTAAATAAAGGTACATAAAAGCAATTCTTAAGAACCAAAACTTTATTCCTCTCAAAAGACAAATAAATATCTTCTACTGCAACAATCGCCACCTTCGTGGCATCGCCCAAGTATACGGTAATCTCCCCCTCAGCCAGTCGTCTGGTTTCCTGGAACTCCTACAAAGTATTGCAGACATGATCAGTGGCTCTCGTATCTACACACCAAGTGCAGGTAGATAACACCGCTAAACATGTTTCAACGACTAGACCAAAAGATATACCTTTGTTGCCCTTCTAGTGTCCTAAGTGAAGAACTTGCCTTTCGGCTTCTTCACTCATCCCTGAGATCCTCCCGCCACCTTTGCCCCAGCTTGTTTCTTCTTCTTCTTGCCTTTCGGCTTAGAAGTAGAAACCTTTTGGGCAACCATGGCCTGTGCCTGAGCACTCTGACGAAATAGCCCCTCTGCCTCCTGGAGATCTGTCAGAAGCTCCGCCAACGAATACAACCTTTTATTCATGTTTTAGTTCAGGTGAAACTACTCAAAACTCCTAGGTAGAGACTGGAGTATGATATCGACCTAGGGTTTCCCATCGATCTCAGCTCCAAGGACTTCCAGCTCATTCAAATGAGCCATCATCTTGAGAACATGATCCCTCACGGGTGTTCCCTCGATCATGGTGGTTCTCATCAAGTTCCTCATGGCTTCATGCCTTGCAGCCCAATTCTGGTGTCCGAAAAGCTCTTTGAGATTGAGCATCATGTCATAAGCATGGGCATGGCTTGATGTTGATGTTGTAGTACATTTAACATAGATGCCAAAATGTAACATTGTGCCATTTCATCAGCCTTAATCCACTTCTTAAAACTCTCCTTCTCCTTTTCCCCAGAATCATCCGCAGGCTTAGGAGGACACTCTTCGAAGAGTACCTATTTGTACTCCTCAGTAGTCAAGACAATGTCAAGATTCCTAATCCAATCAACATAATTGGGTCTAGTAAGTTTATTTTTTTTCAGTATCACAACAAGTGGGTTGAAAGTCATTTTGAAAAACCTAAGAATCACATAGATAAAAATATTAGATTTCAAAAAATTATTGATTCCTCAAACAATAAAATTTTAAAACCAACCAACACCTCAAAATACCGAGAATATCGTATGTCACGATAGTGTAGATGTATACGAATTCTACATTTTTAAGAGGAGGTTTTACCCATTAATTTTACTATCTTGTCAACCTAACTTTTTGACAAATAAAATTAATAGTTGGTTTCTCTTCGACCCTACAAATAAAAGTAGTTACTCCGATGGGGAGGATACTCCTATTTGCATCTAAGTGTTCACCATTACTCGGTACCAAGGCAATTATCTTGGGTTATGTGCCTTCCGATGGGGAAGTACACACGCTCCTTAATAATTTCCTATAACCATATTTGACCCTGTGATCCGCAAACAAACTCATCCGATGGGGAGGAAGGCACTCAGAGTCGACGCACAAGTTTGTTTGCATCACATGTCAAATCGTAATGGAGGCCGTGGGAATTTATAAAAATATCCCTCTCCCACTTAGTAATTTAAAATTGAGGAGTTTTCCTAGCCTACGACATGCATATCAAACAAGAAACAATAAATATGAAAAAAAATATTTTTCAACTATTATGGCTTTTTTCTCCAATATGCCTCCCGTCGTATCGCCATCTTGTCCGCTCCTCCCTACACCATGTACAAGCCATTCGGAGATCCGAGCCGAGAAAAATTATTTTAATTTACATCCATCGATCCTATACTCCACGAAGGAGTGTACATGTAATCAAGATCAAAAGTAAACTAAAATAAAAGAGTGGCTAAAATATGTCGTACTTAATTATAAAAATTAAATACTAGCCTCGTCAATCCAGATGATTAAAATAATATAGAATTACACACATACAATCACATACACACATATGGCCATAATAGTTGGATCCTATGCCTGCAACCAAAAAGTTAACCTACGCACATCCTACTATTATCCTGCACATATAATATATGAAAAGTGTATAAAAGTAATCGAATCCTAAACACACAAAACCAGAAACCGTGGCTTTGATACCACTTGAAGGTAGGAAACTTCGCCTCCCACTTCAACTCGGTCACTTGTTCATGGCGATCCCATCTACGTCCCCGAATTAAAAAAATTAATCCTAGACAAAGAGGGATTACCCAAGCAATCGTTTCATCATCGTGCTATTTGTTTAGATTGGTCACTTGAACAAACTAGTTGTTCAAGCAACCTACCTCTATTCTACGATTAGCCGCGGAATAGACGATGTACGGATCGCCGGTTTTTGTGTTTGTATTCGGGGTCCAAGTAAATTAGCCACATATAATTGAAAACAATTATAGACAAAATACAAAATAACACTAATCAAAGTAAACAATCTTATACCTCTTGTTATACCTCTTGATCTTCTATTGTATGTCTTTCCCCCTTTTGGACATCGTGTGGGCGACGATCTTCCAAAAGTCAAAGCTTCCTAGATTACGTTGTTCCCTTCCTTGTTCACTCCGAACAAAGGGAAGTATGAAACAAAATTCTTCTTCCTATCTAGAACCATCCACCAAGTCAATGGACTTTATGTTGCCGCCGGCCAAGGAGGAGAATATGATCACCGGCCAACCTTGAAGAAAGGTTGCCGCCGGCCACAAGGAGAGGAGAAAAGGGAACTCCGGCCAAAGGATGAAGAAGAGATGTCCAAACCTTCACCACCTTGCTGCCGACCCCTTTACCCTTGAAAAATTGGCGCCGCCCAAAGCAAAAGGAAACCCTAACCCTAATGCCTTATTGCCCAAGCCAAGGAAGCAAAAACCCTAATCTCCAAATTGTGTTCCATGCCCAAGCCTTGGCATCCTTTTATAGAGCTAGGCTTAAGCCTCCTTTTAATCTCCACCGTCAGATCCAGGGATTTAATCTCAACCGTCGGATTCAGGGATTTAATCTCAACCATCAGATCTTGGGATTTAATCTCAACTATCGGATCTAGAGATTTAATCTCTACCGTCGGATCTAAAGATTTAATCTCCACCGTTGGATCTAGAGATTTAATCTCCACCGTCGGATCTAGAGTTTCATTTTCCATCATCGGATCTAGGCTCCGTGAGGGTTTTAATAGGCTACAATAGGGACCATGAGGAGGAGTTGGATCTTGGCCACCCAATGGATCAAGCCCACATAAAGTCCGATCCATTAATGATAATCCATTCCACTAGAGGATTATCATTGATCTACCTCACTAACCCCCATAAGTTAATATGGGCTCCATATATTATTTGTACATATATCTCCCCGTGTTTAAGATCTCGAATGTCAGTCGATTAATTAATTTACTGACAATTATTTAATCAACATCTAACTCCATGAGTAGTACCACTCCACCTTATCATCATGCCAGACCAAGTCCACCTTCAGGATTTACATGATGAACCTTACGAGCTCCTCAAGGGGATATCATCATCCTAATATATAGGACACGGTTTCCTCCTATAATCAATGGCACACCATATAAATAATATCATTTCCCAACTTACCGAGCCTATCGATTTACTCTATAAATCTAGCCCATTGGTAAATCAAAGAAATGAATACTAAGTATATGTGCTCGTTATTATATCAGGATTAAGAGCATGTACAACATAATATCTGAGGTCCGATTCGATTATGTAGTCAGCAATAAATCGAATCACTTCTAAGTCGGTCCTTCTCAATACACACAAAGTTTACTAGACAAACCAATGCCAAATTACACTACAACCATACCAATGGTTTGTCCATAACCATCTCGGTTGTGAGCCTTTACTTATACTTTACAAGGAACTGATAACATGATCTCCCGTGTGACGCTACACACCATGTTATCTACAATGTAATGTATTAGACGATATGCATTGTAACGCCCGCCCTTATCTACTCTCAGGGCGGCGCTACTTTACTGTTTTTTTTAACATGTTATCATAACTTAAATCTTCTTTTGCACATGCGTCACATATCATATTCATAATCAGCATGTTAACATATCTTGTCACATTTCTAACTTGCATAACATAAAGAGTCATTCATGAGTTCTTAAGTAATTGAACAGTAACATAAATAAGCATCATCCAACATGATACTAAGGATTCATAAGTCTTATAAGCGGAAGCAAAGTCTTAAGTGGTTCATTGTGCATGTAATATAAGCAGATAGTAACAGGGTCTTTCTCCACCATGCCACTATCACACACACTTGGTCCTTCCTGCTACTTCCTCTAGTTCAGGTTTCCTTTATCTGCAGTATACGGACAACATAAACTATAAGCATATAGCTTAGTAAGATTCTTGCCTACTCACAAAAGCCACAAACTTCATCAAGCAATTAGAAACATGAGCATACTAGCATAAATAGCCTAAGTGTTTCATAGCAACACTAATCAACAACATACCCACGAAATAAAAAAAACCTAAGCATGGCATAGAGATTACATCAGCATGTTAAGCATAATTAAATCTAAGCAGGGCATAATTTAACATAAGCATTCATAACATTGTAAATCTTAGACATGCATAAAGTACATAATCACAAATATTCTTAACTCAACTATAAGCATCATAACTTCATAAAATCTAACATGTATAAAGGACAAGTTCATAAGCATTCATCAGATAAGTATCCGTAACATCATAAATCTTAAACATGCATAAAGTCCTATAGTCACAAATATTCTTAACTCAACTATAAGCATCATAACTTCATAAAATCTAACATGTATAAAGGACAAGTTCATAAGCATTCATAACATAAGTATCCATAACATCATAAATCTTAAACATGCATAAAGTCCATAGTCACAAATATTCTTAACTCAACTATAAGCATCATAACTTCATAAAATCTAACATGCATAAAGGACATAATCATAAGCATTTTTAACTTAACCATAAGCATTCACAGACTTTAACATAAGCATGCACAATTTCATAAAAGTCTTTTCTTTTCAAAACATATACGTATAGATACTTCAACATAATCATAACTTGCTTGGGGGGCCCAGGTTAAGTACCACATAATGCGCATTCCCTAATAGGTCAGTAGCGAGCCACGGACCTACTAGAGCAAGACCTCTTACGTCTTACCAGGGCAAGACCTCTTACGTCTTCTTATGTCCCTATGGATTTGATTAACGACCACCTGACGGGTCGGGTACTTAACCTCTTACAAAGTAAAATACTTAATTCCTTTCTTTCTTGTCTTATCATAAGGAGAGCTCTTAATCCCTACTTGAAAGGGAAGCATCTCCATCTTATCTTATCATAAGGAGAGCTCTTAATCCCTACTTGCAAGGGAAGCATCTCCACCTTAGACATTTCATAGCATACATGCATTCATAACATAAAGGGGTCCTAAAGCACAAACATGTTCATCACATAAGCATATTTCATAGGCATATTCATGGCATGTTAAATCATAAAACATGTTCATCACATAGGCATATTTCATGGCATATTATATCATAAACTTGTTCATCACATGAGCATATTTCCTAGGCATATTCATGACATATTAAATCATAAAATAGGTTCATCACCTAATCATATTTCATAGGCATATTCATGGCATATTAAATCATAAAACATGTTCATCACATAGGCATATTTCCTAGGCATATTCATGGCATATTAAATCATAAAACATGTTCATCACATAGGCATATTTCCTAGGCATATATCATAGCATAACTTCATAAGGGGCATTTTCATGAAACCCTAACCCTAAAACCATGGGTAAACTTTTAGGGGCACAAGGCTTGGGTTTTTGTCACCTAAATTCATTCATGTAGGCATATATCATAGCATAACTTCATAAGGGGCATTTTCATGAAACCCTAACCCTAAAACCATGGGTGGCCAAAACTTATAGGGGCACAAGGATTGGGTTTTTGTCACCTAAATTTATTCATGTAGGCATATATCATAGCATAACTTCATAAGGGGCATTTTCATGAAACCCTAACCCTAAAACCATGGGTGGCCGAAACTTATAGGGGCACAAGGCTTGGGTTTTTGTCACTTAAATTTATTCATGTAGGCATATATCATAGCATAACTTCATAAGGGGCATTTGCATGAAACCCTAACCCTAAATTCCTTGGTTGGCCGAAACATATGTGGCCATGAGTTGGGTTTTTGGCACCTAAAAATCCCTACTTGATGCCTACACTCTATGAACATAACCTTAGAATCAAGTTCATGCAACCCTAACCCTAAAAGCTTGGGTTGGCAGAAACATGTAAGGGCTAAACTCCTTGGACGTTTGACCCTAAAGATTCCTACTTGAAGCATACAACCCATACAAATTTCCCTAGTAGCATTTTCATGGATCCAAGCCCATAAACTTAGTTAGCCGAGACCTAGGGGGCTACAACATCATATTTCTTTCATGTAACCTATCCTACAAAACTAATATACTGCAGGTGAGGGAATCTTACATCCTTCGCTTGCTTGTAGTGGGTAGTTGACCTTATGGAAGCCAAGAACTAGCTTCTCCTTGCTTGGATGAGGTTCGGCCAAAGGTGAAAATGGAGAGGGGGAGAGATGGGTTTTCGGTGAGGAAGAAGAAGGGAAGAAGAAGTGGCCAAGTGGAAACTTCCTTCTTCTTTATAAAGGGAGGAAGAGAAGTTTCTCTTCTCTTTTCCATGCCCCTTCATTTACCCTCATCACACTTATCTACAATTTCTCCTCTTCTTCTAATGATATAATCCTATTGGGCTTCTGGTTAGTGGGTGCATCTATAGGGCTTGGCTATCTCTAGAGGTTTGGGGTTTAATTCCTAGGCCTTGCATCTCTTTTTGGCTATTTTCTTTTATTTTTCGAAAAAGCCCACATCAAGCCCATTATTGTAAAGCCAAAAACTCTCGTAAAATTGCTAGAAATTTTACGGGCGTTACATGCATAACCATAAATATGCAAACAATGATCATGTGATTCTTATTTCAAAAATAAAAATGTTCATACAAAAGATAGACTTTTCAGTATACATCCCAACAGTAGTCTTTGCCATGTAAGTCCAAGTGGGTAGTCTTGGCGGTGATAATCCAAGTCATGGGTACTTGGCAATTGGGAAGTCCAAGGATTGATCTTGGTAGCGTAAAGTCCAAGAGTGGAGTCTTTGCAGCATAAGTCCAATGGTTAGCGGCGTAAAGTCCAAGCATGTGTCTTGGCAGCGTAAGCCCAATGTGCCTTGGCGGTGTAGACCAACTTAGCATGACAATAGCCGATGGAAGCTCCTAAAGTCTAGCGTATGGATGAACAAGTCATGGATGACTTGGAGGGATCTAATAGGTGTGAGGTTGATGAAAGTGGCTAGAAGGCTTAGGTTTAGGCTAAGAGTGGTCTAGCAAGTATGAGGGCATCATACTTGGGGTAAACCTTATGGTTGAAGTGTAGCAGTCGATTGGGGTTATGGACAAGTCGACTGGTCAAGTGTTTTAACACTTGGCAGTCGAGTCGACACTGAGCAGTCGACTGGGATTATGACCAATCGACTGGCATGAGTTGATTGTTCGATCAGAGAAATAATTGGCCGATCGCTATGTATGGCAATGATCAAGATGAGCAATGATCGCCATGGAGGGCATCGACTCTATTTGGTCGTGAAGGTAGAACGTTCGGTAGCTTACTGAGCAGTCATCTACGGCTTGCGCCGTTGACTGTTGGGAATGGCAGTCGACTGCCAGTGTATCCGTTGGCTAGAATACCGATTTGGATTAAGTCGTTGTGAGACAACAACACTGTTGGTAGTCGACTGGGGCCTTATGGTAGTCGACTGTCAGGCGCGGAATCAACCTGATGTAGGGATAAAAGGAGCATCTCATGGAGGATTTCAACTATGGTTTCTTGGAAGGTTGTTGAGGTGATTTGAAGGCGATGTGCAGGTGCATTTCAGGGTCCTTCGACCTCATCCAAACAACCAACAAGCAAAGCATTCAAAGCCCTAGTTTGTAAAGTTCTCTTTATATTTCGGTTATATTTCATTTGTATTTGTTTGTATTCTATTATTTATTATTGTAAACACTTGTACAAGGTTTCTCCATCACTCAGAAGGAGATTTATTCAGGTATACATCACTAGAGAGCACATGTAACTGACATGGAGTAGGAACCCTAAGGTTCCGAACCACGTATATCGTTGTGTTTTTGTGCTTGTATATTCCGTTTATGCTTTATTATTATTTTCTCTACGCATATTAACAAATATTGTAGGCAAGCACACAAGCGCGATCGAATTCCGTCAAGCAACGAAAAAACACCATTCACCGGCGAGTGAATGAATTTATGGGGTGCATCATAGAGATGTCCCTAGTAGTGAGTGACAAAATACAGTTCACTATGACTCTATATAGGGCATAGTCCTGTACTCTGAGTCTAGTGGAACTGAAGATACTCACAGATAGAGTCCTCTCCTCACAAAATAAATGCATGTGTATCCTATCTAATGTGATGTGTGAGTAGGGATCATCATACGGTAATTCCATAGATGGAAAACATGCAACTGGACATGATGAATGCATGAGTCCTAAATGATCTCTCAACAATGAGGGAGTAAGGATAAAATATTTACCCTGTACTCTAGTGGAATATGTAAGATCATCAATTCTAGTAAAGTTATTGAAAAACTCTACACATAGATCTATGTTAATAGAGTTTTTACAATAAAATAATTTATCTAGACCATAATGTGCTATGACTTCCATGCTAGGTATGCATGATCTAGTAATAAATGATCTACTAATATATCTAGTAGACATGGGAGTATAAAGAGTGCTTTCAAACCTAATCCTATGTCCCTTAGTGGGGAACCTAATGTCCATACATGGAGTAGAAGATGACTTAACCTTGATTGCTCTTCTTTTACCCCTAATTAAATTAAAATAGTTTATTATTATTGGAAAAATAATTGAAAACTGAGTTTAGAATTGTTACCTCAACATTATAGATGATATTATAAAAGAGACTTGATGACCTAGACGCTTCGAAGAGTTGGAAAAGGGTGTATGGGCGGCTATTTTGGGGTTGTTGTGAGTCGACTCGGCACTGCCCTAACACTGGTTTTATAGATGGAATCCAGTCAATTGGAAATATTTCAGTCGACTGAATTCGAGTCGACTGGACTTGTTCCAGTCGACTGTCATAAATTTACCATTTATTGCGTTCGCTTCCCAGTCGACTGTATTAGACCTAACACTTATCTACCGTTGTATTCTACTCGACTGGAGTCACGTTTTTACCTTTCCAAGGTTTGGAGGAAATTGAACATGATTCAGTCAACTCTTTTTAAGTCGACTTGAAATATTCCAGTCGATAGGAATCGATTAATTTTTTTTTTAATTTTTATGGTTAATTAAGGTTAGTTAAGTTGATTATGTTGATTACGTTGAAATAGCTAGGTTGAATTGATTAAAGTGGTAAAGTTGAATTGATTAAGATGATTAAGTTGAATTGAATAAGATGATTAAGTTGTATTTATTAACATGATTAAGTTGAATTGATTAAGATGATTAAGTTGAATTGAATAAGATGATTAAGTTGAATTAATAAGATGGTTGAGTTGTATTGATTAACATGATTAAGTTGAATTGGATAAGATGATTAAATTATTTAAGCTTGGTTAAGTTCTAAATCATCTCACCTGAGCTAAGTTTTCAATACACGTTAATCCTATGGGTTTTGTGAGATGAGGATTTATTTTTATCTTAATTAATTTCAATGAACAATTTCAAAGTTTTTAAACTTGTATTAGATTCAAGCTTAGCTTGAGATAATCAAGTAGGTTTTTCCAGCATTGACTTCCAAGTCGTGGTGAGGAATATGACCTTCTTGAATATCGAATGAACCACTTCCTAGACATAGTCAATGAAAGAATCAAATACTTGACTCACTTTGGACTAAGATTTGGTCTAACTAGTTAAAGACTTAGTGAGTTAGCTTCAGTCAGTTCCACTTGACTTAGTGCACCAGGTCGTAGCGAGGCATATGACCTTCTTGGATATCGGATGGACCACTTCTTAGACATGCACCTTGAAGAGCTTCCCTAACTTACTATCAGTTCACTTTGTCTTAGTACTAGGTTGTTCAAGTTTAAACTACTTTGTTTCCTATCTAGTCCATTCTAAATTAATCAAGTAAAGTAAACTAAGACATGCAAGAGTTTAACTAAATAAAGAAACAAGCAATGTGTTTGCTCCCCCTAAGTGATAACTTGGTTGAGTTTTGTTCACTAAGTGAACTTGACTCTTGGGAACCCAAAATTAGTTTGGTCCAACTTGGTTGACTAAGATGGCCTTAGGAACCCATGCTTGGACTTGATTCTTAGTGTTTCGGCTAAGTAATGACATGTATGATTTATATGAGGAATTAGCTTTGTGTCCAAGTCCGGACTTGTTGTACATAACTTGTTGAGACCCAAGCATCATGTTTAGACACTTGGACCCCGAGGTGAACCTTTCCAACATTCCGGTAAGATCTCCTACTTGCCTTTTTAGGACCGAGTTCTCTTCCTCAAGTTTTGAAACTTGAATTGAGTCTCCATCCTCAATTAAATACTTGAACTTCATTAAGGAGTGAGTCTACTCGGTTCTCGAACTTAGCTAATTTCCTACCTAGGCATGCAATTATGTTGTATAATTTAACTTCTAAAGGAGAAGTTACCTAGTCTAGTCCTTCGGAAACGGATGTGGATCCGTGGCTTCTCTTGGACTCGGATTCAGACTCAGAGCTTCATTCGACTTTGGAGCTTGATTTGGCCATTGATCTAACTATCTCTATAAGAGTTCTATTCCTTCGCTCTGCTACACCATTCTACTGGGGTGTGCCAGGTGCAGACAATTGGGATTGAATCCCAGCCTCTGATAAGTAATTCCTAAACTCTCCCAAGAGGTACTCACCACCACGATCAGATCGTAGTGTCTTGATACTTTTACCTTGACGTTTCTCCACATCATCCTTGAATTCTTTGAACTTGTCAAAGCATTCAGACTTGCGGCGCATCAATTAAATGTATCCATATCTCGAATAATCGTCTATAAAAGAGACGAAATACTCAAAATCACCTCTAGCCTAGATAGACATAGGACCACACAAATCAGAATGAACCAATTCTAACACATCTTTGGCTCTATACCCCTTGGCCTTAAAAGGCCTCTTGGTCATTTTACCCTCCAAGCAAGATTCGCAGGTTGGAAAATCTTCCACCACTAATGAACCCAGAGGTCCATCGGCTATCAGCCTTTGAATTCTACTTAGGTTAATATGACCAAGCCTAAGATGCCAAAGATATGTTTGGTTCATCTTCGAAGGTTCTTTTCTCTTATTTGAATTAGAAGATGAGTTATTAACTTCTATTTGCATCATGGGAGCTTTTGGTTTAAGTGTGTATAAATTTCCTATCAATGCACCCGAACATATAATCTCCCTATTCCTTTTTATAACAACTCTGTCATTAAAAGAAATA
Organism: Wurfbainia villosa; assembly: GCA_025175895.1. Lineage (NCBI taxonomy): Eukaryota > Viridiplantae > Streptophyta > Magnoliopsida > Zingiberales > Zingiberaceae > Wurfbainia > Wurfbainia villosa. Next base: position 81,372,088 of record CM045991.1, on the reverse strand, counting down.
GAATATCCATCCATAAATAATTTAGAAACTGAAATTAAATTCATTCTAAATAAAGGTACACAAAGGAAATTCTTAAGAACCAAAACTTTATTTTTCCCAAAAGATAAATGAACATCTTAGCCGCCACCTTCGTGGTATCGCCCAAGTATACGATAATCTCCCCCTCAACCAGTCGTCTAGTTTCTTGGAACCCCTGTAAAGTATTGCAGACATGATTAGTGGCTCCCGTATCTACACACCAGGTGCCGGTATATAACACCGCTAAACATGTTTCAACGACTAGACCAAAAGATATACCTTTGTTCTGCTTGCGGTTGGTGCAGTCCTTCTTCTAGTATCCAGTCTGCTTACAAGTGAAGCACTTGCCTTTCAGCTTCTTCACTCCTCCTTGAGTTCCTCCCACTGCCTTTGCCCCAGCTTGTTTCTTCTTCTTCTTTCCTTTCAGCTTATAAGTAGAAACCTTTTGGGTAACCTTGGCATGCGCCTGAGCACTCTGACGAAATAGCCCCTCTGCCGCCTGGAGTTTTGTCAGAAGCTCCGCTAACGAATACAACTTCTTGTTCATGTTGTAGTTCACGAGAAATTGCTCAAAACTCCTAGGTAGAGACTGGAGAATGATATCGACCTGGGTTTCCCCATCGATCTTAGCTCCAAGGACTTCCAACTCATTCAAATGAGCCATCATCTTGAGAACATGATCCCTCACGGGTGTTCCCTCGATCATGGTGGTCATCATCAAGTTCCTCTTTGCTTCCTGCCTTGCAGCCCGATTCTGGTGTCTGAAAATCTCTTTGAGATTGAGCATCATGTCATAAGAAGTGGGCATGGCTTGATGCTGATGTTGGAGTACATTTGACATAGGTGCCAAAATGTAACACCGCGCCATCTCATCGGCCTTGATTCACTTCTTATAACTCTCCATCTCCTTTTCCCTAGAATCATCCACAGGCTTAAAAGGGCACCCTTCGAGGAGTACATATTTGTATTCCTCAGCAGTCAAGACAATGTCAAGATTCCTCTTTCCAATCAACATAATTATGTACAGTAAGTTTATTTTCCTTTAGTATCATAGCAAGTGGACTGAAAGTCATTTTGAAAAAAAAACTAAGAATCACATAGATCATTACTTTAGATTTCAAAAAATTATTGATTCCTCAAACAATAAAATTTTAAAATCAACCAACACCACAAACACCGAGAATATCGTATGCCACGATCATGTGGACGTATACGAATTTTGCATTTGTAAGAGGAGGTTTTACCCATTAATTTTACTATCTTGTCAACCTAACTTTTTGACAAATAAAATTAATAGTTGGTTTCTCTTTGGCCCTACAAATAGAAGTAGTGACTCCAATGGGGAGGATACTCCTATTTGCATCTAAGTGTTTACCATTACTCGATACCAAGAAAATTATCTCGGGTTATGTGCCTTGCGATGGGGAAGTACACACGCTCCTAAATTATTTCCTATAACCATATCCGACCCTGTGATCCACAAACAAACTCATCTGATGGGGAGGAAGACACTCAGAGCCGACGCGTAAGTTTGTTTGCATCACATGTCAAATCGTAATGGAGGTCATGGGAATTTATAAAAATATCCCTCTCCCATTTAGTAATTTAAAATTGAGGAATTTTCTAGCCTACGACATGCATATCAAACAATAAGCAATAAATATGAAAAATAAAATTTTTCCAACTATTATGGCTTTTGTCTTCAATATGTCTCTCGTCATATCGCCATCTCGTCCGCTCCTCCCTACGCCATGTACAAGCCATCCGGAGATCCAAGCCGAGAAAAAATATTTTAATTTACATCCATTGATCCTATACTCCACGAGGGAGTGTACATGAAATCTAGATCAAAAGTAAACTAAAATAAAAAGAGTGGCTAAATAATGTCGTATCTAATTATAAAAATTAAATACTAGCCTCGTCAACCACGAAGATTCAACAAAGTATACAATTACACACATACAATCACATACACACATATGGCCATAATAGTTGGATCCTATGCCTGCAACCAAAGAGTTAACCTACGCATATCCTACTATTATTCGACACATATAATATATGAAAAGTGCATAAAAGTAATCGAATACTAAATACACAAAACCAGAAACCGTGGCTCTGATACCACTTGAAGGTAGGAAACTTCGCTTCCCACTTCAACTCGGTCGCTTGTTCATGGCAATCCCTTCTACGTCCCCGGATAAAAAAAATTTATCCTTGACACGAGGGATTACCCAAGCAACCGTTTCATCGTCGTGCTATTTGATTAGAGTGGTCACCTGAGCAAACTTGTTGTTCAAGCCACCAACCTCTATTCTACGAATAGCCGCGGAATAGACGATGTACGGATCACCGGCTTTTGTGTTTATATTCGGGGTCCAAGTATATTTAGCCACAAAACAGAATATATAACATTCATATAATTGAAGAACAAATATAGACAACTTACAAAAGAATATAAACAAACGTTATACCTCTTGGTCTTCTATTGTATGTCCTTCCTCCTTTCGGACGTCGTGTGGGCGACGATCTACCAAAAGTTGAAGCTCCTAGATCACCTATCTTCCTTCCTTGCTCGCTCCGAACAAGAGGAAGACTTAAGAAACAAAACCCTTCTCCTTCCTTTTGTAGGGATGTATACTGAAAAGTCTATCTTTTCTATGAACATCTTTATTTTTGAAATAAGAATCACATGATCATTGTTTGCATATTTTTATGGTTATGCAATATTGTCTAATACTTTATATTGTAGATAACATGGTGTGTGGTGTCACATAGGAGATCATGTTATCGGCCCCTTGAAAAGTATAAGTAAAGGCTCACAACCAAGATGACTTTGGACAAACCATCGGAATGGTTGTAGTGTGATTTGGTATTGGTTTGTCTTGACCATAGAATCACACTAGTGCATTTTGTGTGTATTGAGAAGGACCGACTTAGAGGTGATTCGATTTATTGCTGACTACATAATCGAATCGGACCTCAGATATTATTTAGTACATGCTCTTAATCCCGATATAATAACGGGCACATATACTTAGTACTCATCTCTTTGATTTACTAATGGGCGAGATTTATAGATTAAATTGATAGGCTCGGTAAGTTGGGAGATGATATTATTTATATGGTGTGCCATTTATTATAGGAGGAAATCGTGTCTTATATATTAGGATGATGATGTCCCCTTGAGGAGCTCATAAGGTTCATCATGTAAACTCTGCAGGTCGACTTGGTCCGACATGATGAAAAGGTTGAGTGGTACTACTCAAGGAGTTAGATGTTGATTAATTAATGGTCAGTAAATTAATTAATCGACGGACATTCGAGATCTTAAACACGGGGAGAAAATGTACAAATAATATATGAAGCCCATATTATCATATGGGGGTTGGTGAGGTAGATCAATGATGATCCTTTAGTGGATTGGATCATCGTTAGTGGATCGGACTTTATGTGGGCTTGATCCATGGGTGGCCAAGATCCAACTCCTCTTCATGGTCCCTAATGTAGCCTATTGACACCTCATGATGCTTAGATCCAATGGATAGAAACAAAACTTTAAGATCCATTGGTAGAGATTAAATCTCTAAGATCCGACAGTTGAGATTAAATCTCTAGATCCGACGGTTGAGATTAAATCCCTAGAACCAATGGATGAGATTAATTCATGACTTATGCCTAACTCTATAAAAGGATGGCATGGGAGTTGGCGTGAACAACAATCAAGGAGACCTAGGGTTTGGGCGGCAAGAAGGAATCCTAGTTGAGATAGGATTAGGGTTAGGGTTTGGAGGCTAGGGCGGCACCAAATAAGGAAGGTGATTATTTCTTCTTCCTCCTCTTGTGGCGGGTGTCCAGATTGGTTCCCAGCCCTTGGCCGGCACCCAAAAGCTCCCTTCTCCCTCTCCTTAGGTGGTGGAAGCAAGATATAGGGTTTCCCTTGGTGTCTTGATTGTTTTCCATCATCTTCTCCACCTTCTAGTTCGCCGGCGGCAAGGAGATTGTGTGCTCCTTGTTGGTTGGTTTTAGGGAGGAGGAAAAACTTGTTTCTACTCTTCCTCTTGCTTTGGAAGAGCAAGAAAGGAAGATTTGTGATCTAGGAGCTTCGACTTTTGGTAGATCGTTGCCCACACGACGTCCAAAAGGAGGAAGGTCATACATTAGAAGATCGAGAGGTATACCTATTCTACTTTCTTCTTTTGTTTGTTGCTTGTTTTTGTTTTTCAATTATAAGCATGTTATAAATCTGTAAATGGAAAAATAATACTTGGATCCCAAGCATAAACACAAAAACTGGTGATCCGGACATCGTCTATTCCGTGGCTACTCGTAGAATAGAGGTTGGTCGCTTGAACAACTAGTTTGTTCAAGTGACCTCTCTAAACGAATAGCACGATGATGACTTGGTGGTTTGGGCAATCCCTTTTATCTAGGATTAAATTTTTAATCTGGGGACATCGAAGGGATCGCCATAGACAAGCTACCGAGGTGAAGTGGGAAGCGAAGTTTCCCCTCACGGACTCGATAAGCAAAACCCTTCACCTTTAGCCAACTAACAAACACCAACCTAGGTGCTTGCCGCCGGCCAACAAGGAGAAGATGATGGAGATAGTTGTCGGCCAAGAGCTCCAAGGGAAGACCCTAAGCCTTGTTTCCACCGGCCAAGGAGAAGAGAAGGACTAGGTTTGGATGCCGGCCAAGGGAGGGAAGGGCTAGTTTGGGCGGCGACCACCAAGGAGGAAGAAGAAGAAAAGGAAGAACTTTCCTTATTTGGTGCCGCCAACACCCCAAACCCTAATCACCCAAGCTTACCGCCCACTAACCCTAATCCTATCTCTATTAGAATTCTACTTGCCGCCCACCCCATGCTCTCCTTTTACAGAGTTAGGGATATGCCTTGTTTTAATCTCCACCATTGGTTCTATGGATTTAATCTTAACCGTCGGATCTCGAGAATTAATCTCAATCATCGGATCTAGAGATTCAATCTCTACCATTGGTTCTAGAGTTTTGTTTTCATCCATTGGATCTAAGCTTCATGAGGTATTAATAGGCTACAATAGGGACCATGAGGAGGAGTTGGATCTTGGCCACCCAATGGATCAATCCCACATAAAGTTCAATCCATTAATGATATTCCAATCCACTAAAGGATTATCATTGATCTACCTCACCAACCCCCATAAGTTAATATGAGATCCATATATTATATGTACATTTTTCTCCCCGTATTTAAGATCTCGAATGTCCGTCGATTAATTAATTTATTGACCATTAATTAATCAACATCTAACTCCATGAGTAGTACCACTCAACCTTATCACCATGCCGGACCAAGTCCACCTGCAGGGTTTACATGATGAGCCTTATGAGCTCCTCAATGGGACATCATCATCCTAATATATAGGACACGGTTTCCTCCTATAATCAATGGCACACCATATAAATAATATTATTTCCCAACTTACTGAGCCTATCGATTTAATCTATAAATCTCGCCCATTGGTAAATCAAAGAAATGAATACTAAGTATATGTGCCCGTTATTATATCGGGATTAAGAGCATGTACAATATAATATCTGAGGTCCGATTCGATTATGTAGTCAGCAATAAATCGAATCACCTCTAAGTCGGCCCTGCTCAATACACACAAAGTGCACTAGTGTGATTCTATGGTCAAGACAAACTAATACCAAATCACACTACAACCATACCAATGGTTTGTTCAAAGTCATCTTGGTTGTGAGCTTTTACTTATACTTTACAAGGAGCCGATAACATGATCCCCCGTGTGACACCACACACCATGTTATCTACAATGTAATGTATTAAACAATATGCATAACCATAAATATGCAAACAATGATCATGTGATTCTTATTTCAAAATAAAGATGTTCATACAAAAGATAGACTTTTCAGTACACATCCCAACAAGAAGGATCTACTTCTTGATTCACCTTGGATCCTTGGAGTAGAGTGAAATTTATCACTTGGGGAGAAAGAGGGTTAGAGATGGGCCGACTTCCCAGCGTGACCACTTCAACACTCAAGTCATAACGGTATGAAGAAAATAGTAATGCAGAAAGAATGAAGAGAAGAAGTAAGAAGGAAATCTTTGAGATACCGAATAGCGAAGAAACAACCATCCCCAATCCTTTCCTCCTCTGTCCCTTTTATAGATGGTTCACCCCGCCTTCTCCTTATGGTGAATTTACTTTAATGCCCTTTTCCAAGCTATCATTGTAATCGCTTTTCCCGCTTTAATTCAAAAATACCTGCCTCAAATGTCTTATACACCATATGCTTCCCTGTCACATATTAGTTAAACAAAATACAGAAAATAAATGATCAAATATATTAAACTAATTATTTTCAACCTTCTCATACCACTTCCCATACTCCGGCATACCCTTTCCTCATGATTTCTCCATACTAAAAAAGAAACCCCAAAACCCATAAGTGGCTCGGGAAATGAACATACTGCTTAGGTAATGAACACACCATACGAAAAATAAACATACTACTCGGGGAATGACCACACTGCTCGAAAAATATACTAATCGCTCAGGATTTCACATATACTGCTCTGCTAGCCCCATACTTAGTCACTGAACATCACTGCCCTGCTCACCCCTACTATGCTCGGGAATCCTACATACTGCTCAAGAAACACATACACTGCTTGGGAAATACACTAACCGCTCGGAATTCCACATAGACTGCTCTACTAGCACCATACCTACTCACTAAATAACATTGCCCTACTCATCTCTACTATGTTCGGGAATCATACATACTGCTCGAAAAATACATATACTTCTCGGGTTATGAACATACGACTCAAGAAATACACTAACCGCTCAGGATTTCACATAAACTGCTCTGCTAGCACCATACTTAGTCACTGAACAACACTATCCTACTCACCCCTACTATGTTCGGGAATCATACATGCTACTCGGGAAACACATATACTGAGTGGGTAATGAACATACGACTCGAAAAATACACTAACCACGTGGGATTTCACATAAACTGCTGTGCCAACACCATACTTAGCCACTGAACAACATTGCCTTGCTCACCCTTACTATGTTCAGGAATCATACATACTACTCGGGTAATGAACATACGGCTAGGGAAATACACTAACCGCTCGAGATTTCATATAAACTGCTCGGGAAAAGCTTAATCTTCATCAGAAAAAACCCCGACCCCATCATAAGTTTCCCCTCTTTAGTAAAACTTAAGAGCAAAGTCGAGTGAGATTTTACAAGTGCTTATAACAAAAAATTTTCTTTGCCTTAACTGAAAAACCCCACACCCATCATAAGTTCCCCCTCTTTAGCAAAATTGAAGAGCGAAGTCGAGTGAAATTTTACAAGTGCTTATAGCAAAAAAAATTCTCTGCCTTAACTGAAAAACCCCACACCCATCATAAGTTCCTCCTCTTTAGTAAAACTGAAGAGCAAAGTCGAGTGAAGTTTTACAAGTTCTTATGAATGCATAGACATTGCCACACCAAACTTAAACACCCAAACCTACCATATTGCCATATTAAGGACTATGCTTTAAACATTGCATGAGGCACCGATCCTTAGATAGTGTATGAGGCTTTTTATCCTTAAATATTATATGAAACGCTAAGATTTGAATATTGTATGAGGCATTAAGCCCTGTTAGGAATTTACCTACCTATTATAGCTGGCGTTATAGTTCCACATGGGGGAAGGTATCTACATAGCCTATAGGCTGTTATAAGAGGCGTAAGAGGCTTAATAACACTTTACATATGCCATATAGTGGCGTTATAATTCCTCGTAGGGGAAAATAGCTATCAAGCTCATAGGCTGTTATAGTAGACATAGAGCCTTGAGAACATTTTACCTATGTCATATAGTGGCGTTATAGTTCCCCGTGAGGGAAAATAACTATCTATCCCATAGAATGTTATAGTAGGCATGAAAGCTTAAAATTTTTTACATATGCCATATAGTGGCGTTATAGTTTCCCATGGGGGAAAATAGCTATCTAGCCCATAGGCTGTTATAGGAGGCATAAGAGCCTGAGTTAGTTTTCAACACTTAGAAAAAAATACCATTAATTTTACAAGAAAATTGTAACAAACTTGCCATACCTTAGAAAGAATACCACTGCCACAAGAAAGAAGAAATTCTGATTAAGTAAAGAAAACCACTAGAATAGATACCATTGCCAAGAAGAATTTGAGTAGATGCAAAAACCCTTAGAAATATTAATAGTCTTAATTAGCCCCATTGTGAATCAGACATACAATTCCTTTAGAAAAAAATTTGATAACCTTCCAATTTTGCCCGAAATGTAGAATGCCTTAGAAAAAAATTATATAGCCCTTTGTCAAAGAATACAAGATATCCCAAGAACTCTGTAATAGGTGCAAAGTGCTTTAGAAATTTTTTGAAGTACTATTGCAAAAGACAATTTCTTAAAAAACAACATTAGGGCCAATAAAAATTCTTAACTTCATTCTTCCAATTCCCCAACCATCATACTTATTCTCAAAATTTTCTTTGAAAACCCATGCCCTCGTTGTTCAACTTCCACTCATGCTTGAAACCCTAGATCCCCCCTTCTCCGACATCTTCAAGCTTTCTGTGACCAACTCTTCTCCATGGCCTCCTCCTCCTCCACTATTCCCTGGTATGAAACCACGCCCAACCACCTAACCCTCAACAATTCGTTCTTCCTTTGTGAACCCAAATACATCCCCGAGGGTTTCACCACTATCATCCCTAATCACGACCAACACCCTCATCTTCCTCGGCCTGACACCAACACCCTTTTCACAGGGCAGATAGAAGGAGGTCTCTGCCTTCCTGTCCCAAAACCTCTCTTTCACTTCCTCACCTACTACAACCTCTCGAAAAACCAATTAACCCCAAAATCCATCCGCATTCTCATTGGAACCATCATCGTATTTAAACACCTCGACATTCCCCAAATTCCCCACATATTCCATTGCTTTATCAACTAAAAATGGTTGACTCAAGTGTGTTCTATTTCATGGCACGCCAAGGTTATCAATTTTTGACCGATATGCCCACTTCCCACAAGAGCTGGAAGGAATTATATTTCTTTTTCCCCATGGATCCCCCCCTTCAATTTTCCTACCGCTGGAGAACCACCCTTAAAGATCTTCCTGACCTTAAGACTATTAAAGTTGCCATGAACTTCCCCTCCATCGAAGCCAAACTTAAAAACAAACATTTCAGCATCAACGAACTACTCCAAGAACCTATCTTATCCTATTATGGACTATCACATGTTCCATCCCAAGACACACTCCCCATTGGTAAGTTTCCTTTACTGCAATTGTCTTTACATATGTAACAATACTGTATTATGTTCCTTGTAGTCTTCATATTAGCACCATACCCTGCTCACATACCATACTGATCTGAAACATATATTAATACTTCATACTCCTCTACGAAATATACTGATGTCTTGCTTTAGATATCCATTGACTTTTGTATACCATCTAATCACCTGACCTGCACAAACACTAAATTGATATTATCACCCCATGCCAAACAGCTACAATTTCTATTTTCTAATATATATACATATCAGATTCTGTATACTTACTAATTTTACTTTAAAATGTCCACAACTATTCTGTTTTGCAGAGGATATGATGAGTGTAGCTATTGCCAGAACTCTGGCCAAACATCAAAGGAAATGAAAAAGAACCGATCCAGTAGCTACCTCCACTGCCATCCTCGAGCCACTCGCTTCAGTAACTAGCCGTCACCTATCCACTATATCTTATTTTAACTATCTTGATTCAATTTCACCAAAAATAACTTATACTTCTCTATCACAGGTTCCCCTTGAACATCTTGCAACCTCAATCACCATTATCACTGAACAGAATCAGCCAACCTTTACCTTAGTAGCTTATGACCTTATCCCTCCTCTACCAGCACCAGTTCCTAATCTCTTTCCTTTCCTTACCACTTCCTCTTTCTCAGAACCATCTTCCTCAACTCCTCCATCAGAATCTCTGCCCCCTTCTGACACACTTGTCCACATTCCCCCTACTAATACCTTCAACGAACCTATTGAACTCTCCTCCTCTCCTTCCCCTTCTTCCTCCACAGACGACCTCCCCTTAGCCTCCTTATTCCCCCATAGGCAACAACAATCCACACCTCCTCCCAGTCCAATTAATCCAAAACTTACAACCTCTTCACCATTAGACCTGCTGGTACAAGCAATATCAGAATCTTCCCCCAACTATCTTCTCTCTTCCCTTCCTGTTATGCCTATCTCAGATTATCTCCCTACACTTCCTTCACCTATCATTCCTCCTGATAATTTTCCCACCGTATCAGATTCTGCCCTATCAGAGCCTACTTTTTCCCCCCTTCCTCTAATACTCCTCACATAATTCAAGAATTGCAAGAAAGCCTTCGAACAATAAGTTTCTTTACCCATTAATTATTTCTGTTTACAAACAATTCATTTCATAATAATGCCCTATATTTTTCAGAGTAACTCTAAATGACAATCCTTTGCACAATGGCTATCGTAATACCAAAGTCAATAAGACATATCATCCACTTCCTACTCATAGCCACTATAACCCTCCACAATGCCATTTGTTCCTCCAACCTCCACTACGGGCACCCATTCCAACCCCGAAGAAATCACATCATTCAGTTTGGGCATACAAACCAGCCTTCCTTCTTCTCCCGACCGAGTAGAAAAAGAAATCGAACTTCAACAATGGCTGCAACTTCAAGTAGAAACTCTATCTACCGATTGGGACCAACTACTAGTAGAGAATAAGAAGATGTCTGCTCAGCATAAACAAGACATGCAAGCCATGAATAAAGAAATTTCCCTCCAGAACACTAATATCAGATTGCTAAAAGAAAATGTTGAAATATCAGATCGAACCATAACATAACAACGATCAAAAATTCGGAAATGGGAACAAAAGAAAATTGATTGACATCTCTGTTGGAACGTCGGTGGCCGACTAGAGGGGGTTGAATAGCCCTCTTTCGCGTACGGTGGAATTCGCTCGTTGATTGCTCGTCTACAAACTCGTTAGCGCAAGAGGAAATATAAACAATAAAGACAAAGCAATAAGAAATGAGACAAACGCTAACAAAGAGATTTAACGTGGTTCACGACCTTGCCGCTAATCCACGGACCGATTCATTCCAAGTGAATCACGCCTAAACTTTCACTATTCTCTCCTTGGCACCAAGCAAGGTGGAGGTAACCTTTTCTTACAAGATCACTCTTCTTATATTAGAATTTAGATTAAAGCAAGTAAGAAGAGTAGGGAAGCATTTTGGTCACTTGGGTGTTGATTGGAGTTAAAGCATTAGGCTCCCCAAGTGTCCAAAGGCCCCTTCTTATAGGGAAGAACTCATTCTTCCCGTTGGGCGCCTGACAGTCGACTGATGCCCCGATCAGTCAATTTCTCCTGTAGCCATTGCCCTATAATGGCTTCTTTCATGTTGGATTTTAACCAATGGCTCCCACATTAGTCGACTGATCTTCACATCAGTCGACTGATGGAGCCAACAGTCGAGTGCTCGAAGTGAGCAGTCGACTATCCAACATTCTATGCCCGAAACCCTTGACATCAGTTGACTGCTCCTCTTGGAAGTCGACTGATGGAGCTAGCAGTCGACTGCCATGAGTTGGAAGTCGATTGTTCGACCAAAAGTTCGACTCGAACACCGGTCAAGTGAACAGTCGACTTGGAGCAATCGACTGCCATGATATGGCAGTTGACTGATGTCGGGAAAACCCATCTGACACTTAGCCAATTGGCCAAGTTTCACCTAAGCGCTACCCGTCCCGGGTTACATTCGCTCACTCTCATCTTTCCTTGGAGTCCCTCACCTTTTATGTTCTCTTCGTCTATCCACGTCCCTCGGATGCGCCAAGCGCACGACTTCGCAACGCCATCCTTCGTGTCTCGCCCTGAAGTCTACTTCCTCCGCCTTCACTCCAATGCTCCTCGTCCGGCGGTCCCTCGGATGCACCAAGCGCACGACTTTCACAATGCATCTTTCACTGACTCAAAGACCAAGTCATGAGAGGTGAAACTTGTCAATGCTCCATGTGTGAATTACTAAGTCCTGCATGACTTCAACGCATATATCAAATCCTTATCAATCCTAACTTAAACCCTTTGCCACACACATCAAAACCACATCACATGGGTTGATTGCCCTAACAATCTCTAGTCAGGCGAGTGCTTCTAGCCTATGGAAGATCTCATAGATGCTTTTATCGAACTCATATACACAACCTTCAATAGCCTAGATGAGTTCCAATTTCACTTTCATACATTGATGCATCATTTTCAGGTCCTGTCTAATACTGTAAATGAACAAGCTGTCCGAGCCAATCATCTTAACCAGGAGTTGTCTCAACTTAAAGAAACAAAAGTCGAAAGATGGGCTATTGAAAAAACTAGAATCTTGACCCGAACGACCAAAAAATACAGTAGATATTTTCAGAGAGGATTCGAAGGTGCTCTATAGGTAGCCAATGAAAAGAAATTATTCCTACCCGGCCTACAGAACCATGAACTCAGCATAGAAGAAGCCTATAAGAAGTTTTTCCAGGAGGCTTTCAATACTGACTCTGACACTGACTCAGAGTAGTAAATATTGCAAAAGACAATATGTAATTCCTAATAACTTGTATTGAAGAACTACTTCTCCTGTAAACATTACATGTACTCAAACATATTATGCAATGGATGCTTCTTCAATTACATTCAAATTTGCATTATGTCTACTTATATATCATTCTGTAATTAAAATTCACTTTAACATTCTATTAATATCCTATAAAAACTATTTCTGTATTCCCACAACACAACCTGCAGGGTCTCTTCTGAGCCTGCCCTGCACACACTACAAAAATTTGTTCCTTTAAAAATTATCCTCTATCTGCAAGAAATGTATTGGGGATTTGACGCCGCTAGAGGGGGGGTGAATAGCGTTGAATTCGTACATCGATGGAATTCGTTCGCGATCGTCTCTACAAATCTCGTTATGCGCAGCGGAATAGAAATAATAAAAGCAATAACGAAAAGATACAATAACGAACGCAAGCACAACACGAGGATATAACGTGGTTCGGAACCGTAACAGTTCCTACTCCACGGATTGGGTTCGTACGAACCCTAGCGATGCCACAAACACCACTAAGCAATAAAGCTCCTTCTCGACAACAAGTCGGAGGTGGAGAAACCTCGTACAATGAATTACAACAAGTAATACAAAGTAAACAAGCAAATACAAGTGAAAATGTAAAGAACACTTTACAAACTAGGGTTTTGAGCGCTTGCTTGTCGGTTGCATGGATGAGCTTGAAGGACCCTGAAATGCACCTGCAAATCGCCTTCAAATCGCCTCACCAAAGCCCCCAAAGAACTTAACTGCAATCTCCATGAACAGCTCCCTTTTATCTCGCGTCGGGCTGGATTTTTGCCTATCAGTCGACTGCCATAAGTCCCCGTCCGATGCCATGCATTGTCGTGAGACAACGACTCAATCCACGCTGGAAAAGTTCCAACGGGACTCTTGCGATCGGCGCCAACATTAGCGATCGCACGCAGTCGGCCTTCGCTACGGAGCGCGTGCTCGACACTCGGCGGCGCCATCCATCGACGATCGCTGATAAGTCATCTACTAACGAGCGATCATGCTAGAGCATTTTCAGCCTCAAGCTGGCAGTCGAACTCAAGTCGACTCATGGCAGTCGAACCGGCCATAATGCCAGTCGACTGCCAACCTCAAGAATGAGGTTTTAACCCAAGTATGGTGCCCCCATACTTGCTAGACCACCCTTAGCCTAGACCTAAGCCTTCTAGCCACCTCCATCAGCCTCACGCCTCTCGGATCCCTCCAAGTCATCCATGACTTGATCATCCATCGCGCTAGCCTCCAGGTGCTTCCCTGGGCTATGTCATGCTAACGGTGTCTACACCGCCAAGGCACATTGGACTTACGCCGCCAAGACTCCGCTTGGACTTTACGCCGTCAACCATTGGTCTTATGCTGCCAAGATTCCCGCTTGGACTTTATGCTGCCAATATCAAACCCTTGGACTTCTCAAATGCCAAGACTCAAGCTTGGACTTTCCCTTGCCAACCCATGTTGGACTTTTCATGCCAAGACCATGCTTGGACTTTCCATGCCAAGACCCATGCTTGGACTTTCCATTTGCCAAGTACTCAAGACTTGGACTTTACCTTGCCAAGACCCATGCTTGGACTTTTCATGTGCCAAGTGTCCCACTTGGACTTTTCATGCCAAGTACTCAAGACTTGGACTTTACCAAATGCCAAGTGTTCCACTTGGACTTTCCCATGACAATTACATTGTCATATGTTTTTGTCGAAACATCAAAACATCACTCGAGTCAAACTCGAGTCCTGGTCAATCGTGACCTGGGCCGATTGCACCAACAATCTCCCCCTTTTTGATGTTTGACAAAAACCAAACAAATCATTTGAGTTAGACCACTAACTCAAATCCCTTACCAATTATCCCAAATTGGTAAACACTCTCCAAATGTTCTCCCCCAAACATTCTCCCCCTTTTTGACTAACATCAAAAAGGTTATCTCTCCAAGGAGGTCAATGTCTCATGTTCCAATGAGATCTTACAATCTCCCCCTTTTTGACCTAAAAATATCTAGGATGCCTACCATCATCCTAGTGATAAGTCCCATATCACTCAAAAGAGGCAATCCTATTCACTCTCCCAATTTCCAAATTGGGTATCAAAAACCCATCAATTTTCTCAATTTATGATACTCTCCCAATAACTTCTTCTCTCCAAGGAGAAAAACACATCCATCATCCCAAGATGGATAACTCCCCCTAAAGGCTTGCTCCCCCTTGATCATTGCACCAACAATGTCCTTGGGAAGCCCCTAAGCCAATAGGAACTCTAAACCATCAAAATTAAGGTTCTTAGTTCAACATAGAACTTTCACTCACCCTAAATTTGATACTTTGACCTAACATAGCTCCTAATCCATATCCAATGAATTTTCACCCTTTATAATGCTTCCTAAAGCATATCCTAGGGTTAGGAGTGATTAGAAACCTTTTCCATAGTTGAACACGGGCTAAACAAACCTTGTTAACCCGAAATTAGACCTGGCAATGACTCGACAGAATCACGATCACATTATCACCGATCGCCATCACACATTGTATAGGCCGATCGATAATCAAAAATCTCGATTTTCACCTATCAGAAATGAATTTTGGAAATTCATAAATAATTATACGTAATTCGAAAAATCATGAAAATTCATACGTATAATACCTATGACCAATACAATGGGTGAAAAATGTTTGAAAATTATTTTACCCATAAAATAGAGAAATTGATACAAAATCCAAAAGTGACTAAAAACTTTAAAGTTTAAGCTCACTTTGTATCAATCTCATCAATGGTGATTGCTATCAAAAGATAGACTTCACCAAGGTTTTTCAAATTGATTTTAAAATGTTTTCAAAACCTTATTTTGGATCATATTCCTTGGGCTCTATGTACATGACTTGTACACAAGCTTTCCCAATGATCCACAAATTGAAACAAGATGAGTTTTAGTTCATCTAGATGCAAAAACTATGCACCTTGAACTCAACTCATATCCTAGCATCTCACATGTATCTAAGGTGTATAAATACACATACATGTCAATTGGATGTGAGATGTGGGTTTTGGTTCATTTAATCTAGGGTTTCATGCATTTTTCTAAGGCAACCCTACTTGATTCCCTTATAAATGGGACTCCAAGTCATGCCATAGTCCTTAAATCAATTTTAATCAAAATATCTTAAATGCATGAATGATTATGGCATTAGAAATGATATAAATAAGCATACTCCCATAATCATGATGTCATGGCATAAGATGAAATCTAAAAACACATGACATTTAAAGCCTTAATCCTAAAACATGAACATGACATATAAAATCATAGAACTAGGCATGATGTCATGACATGGCATATGGCAAACAAGGCATGGCATATAAAATATATAGGTATAGTAATACCCAAATTTTAATATTAATTGTCATTTGATATAATTAGATATATTTTGCCATATTTCTATTTTTCTCCCAAGTGTACCAAAAACCCAAAATGGCACACTAACCTCTAAACCTAAATTGTGCCAATTTTAATCATTTTATCAAACTTCTCAAGTAATATTGGCACATCCTAAAACTTTTAGGATTATAATTCAACCCTATTTCCAAGGTATCCATAACCTTGAAAATAACCTAAAGTGCCACCTTTGCCATGGTTGAGTTAACTACCCATCCATTTAAGGTTGGCACACCCTAACCCATCTAGCGTGAATCAATCACGCTCTTAGGAACCCAAAACCGATTTGAGCTCCTAGGGTAGGGATAACCTCCCTAGATACCTTCCTAATGACCCTCCTAGGCTTATTAGCCTTGGTCATTTGGGTCTTACCTAGGTTGACTCTAGGGGTAACTCCCCTTGCAACCTTCTTAGTGGCCACCCTAGGTTTCCTAGAAACCCTAGCCACTAGGCATACCCTTTGGTCAACCTTAGGGATGACTTTTCTATTGACCTTAGTCTTCCTAGACCTAGTTTGTGTTCCATAATCAAATGGAACACTATGGTAAGCCACTTTAGGCTTAGGTTTGTGACCCAAACCTTGCTTGCCCTTGGTTGACTTTGACTCTTAGGTCCTAGGTGTTGACTTTGACTTTTGGACCTTTGACTTTGCCCATTAGACCCTTTAAATTGATTTTGTATATTCCTAAGGGTCTTTTCTAGTTTTTCAAGCCTTGACCTCAAGGCTTGATTTTCATCCTCTAATTGCCCAACTGATTTTTGATTAAGTTTTTGGGCATTACCATTTTCTCTAGGCATATGCCTACCCTTCTTAGGGTTAATGCCTAAGTGGTTTTCTATTTTCCTAATGCTTTCCTTAGGAAGAGTTTTTCTAGGGACATTTGTCCCAAATTTCTCCTTTCTTGAAAAATTTACCCTCTTGGCTCCTAAGCAAAAATATTTATCTCTAGCATGCTTTTCACGGTGAATTGCAAGAGAATTAAAATTTCTAGCATGCTTTTGACTTTTAAATCTAGAAGGTGCATTATTGAAATATACCTTAGGGTTTGCCTTGGAGGCTCCCCCTACATGTATAGCTCCCTCTTTGACTCTCTTGCTCCCCCTAGGGCATTGACTCTAATAATGCCCTTTTGAATTGCACTTGAAGCATATGATGTGCTCCTTGCTCTTTTGACTTGGGGCACCGGCATTCTTGACTTTTGGTGCCGGTGGAGCTTTCCTAGCCTTCTTTGGCCACTTGCTCTTATAGTGCCCAGTTTCCCTACACTCAAAACACATTATATGCATTTTATTATTAACATATATGTTTGAGATACCTAGGTTAATGGAGACCAGAATTGGACTTTGGGCTTCTTCATCTTGACCGGATGTCGAAGCTTCTTCTTGATGTTCCGGTGTGGAAGTTCTCTCCTCCCCCTCGGTCCTTGAGGTGGATGCTTCTTCCACTTCCTCCTCTACTTCCTTCTACGATCCGGATGTTGATTCCCTATCAACTTCCGAATCCTCAAGCTCTTGAGCTTGAGAGGGTGATGGTCCTTCTTCTTGGACCGATGATAGACTTTCATGAAGCTTGGCCAAATCGCTCCATAGCTCCTTAGCATCCACATAGTCACCTAGGCTACACAAGAGGTCATTAGGAATTAAATCAAAAATGAATTTTATTACCTTCTTGTTTTTATCGAATTGTTGGAGTTGCTCCTCACTCCACTTCTTCTTCTTGAGAAACCCTCCCTTTGGTCCCTTAGGATATTCAAATCCTTCCATCAACGCGGACCACTCCTCAAGGTCTCTCATCGTCAAAAAATCTTCAATTCTCGCCTTCCAAGAATTGAAACCTTCTCGTCCATAGAAGGAATAGGGGATAGGTGTGTTGATATCCCATCCAAGCTTGTCTTGGAATTCCATCTTCACCCTCTAGCATCTTGCTCCCGGTTGTTAATCCGTTGAAGAGCCACCGAGCTCTGATACCACTTGTTGGGGATTTGACACCGCTAGAGGGGGGGTGAATAGCGTTGAATTCGTACGTCGATGGAATTCGTTCGCGATCGTCTCTACAAATCTCGTTATGCGCAGCGGAATAGAAATAATAAAAGCAATAACGAAAAGATACAATAACGAACGCAAGCACAACACGAGGATATAACGTGGTTCAGAACCGTAACGGTTCCTACTCCACGGATTGGGTTCGTACGAACCCTAGCGATGCCACAAACACCACTAAGCAATAAAGTTCCTTCTCGACAACAAGTCGGAGGTGGAGAAACCTCGTACAATGAATTACAACAAGTAATACAAAGTAAACAAGCAAATACAAGTGAAAATGTAAAGAACACTTTACAAACTAGGGTTTTGAGCGCTTGCTTGTCGGTTGCTTGGATGAGCTTGAAGGACCCTGAAATGCACCTGCAAATCGCCTTCAAATCGCCTCACCAAAGCCCCCAAAGAACTTAACTGCAATCTCCATGAATAGCTCCCTTTTATCTCGCGTCGGGCTGGATTTCCGCCTATCAGTCGACTGCCATAAGTCCCCAGTCGACTGATGCCATTGTTGTCGTGAGACAACGACTCAATCCACGTTGGACAAGTTCCAACGGGACTCTTAGCCGATCGGCCTTGCGCCCGTAGTCGGCCCGATCGGCTACGGAGCTTTCGTGCTCGACACTCGATCGACGATCATTGCGAACCATCGGTTGATCGCTACCAATGAGCAAATGATCGCTAGAGCATTTTCAGCCTCAAGCTGGCAGTCGAACTCAAGTCGACTCACGGCAGTCGAACCAGCCATAATGCCAGTCGACTGCCAACCTCAAGAATGAGGTTTTAACCCAAGTATGGTGCCCCCATACTTGCTAGACCACCCTTAGCCTAGACCTAAGCCTTCTAGCCACCTCCATCAGCCTCACGCCTCTCGGATCCCTCCAAGTCATCCATGACTTGTTCATCCATCGCGCCAGCCTCCAGGTGCTTCCCTCGGCTATTGTCATGCTAACGGTGTCTACACCGCCAAGGCACATTGGACTTACGCCGCCAAGACTCCGATTGGACTTTACACCGCCAACCATTGGTCTTATGCTGCCAAGACTCCCGCTTAGACTTTATGCTGCCAATATCAAACCCTTGGACTTCTCAAATGCCAAACTCAAGCTTGGACTTTCCCTTGCCAACCCATGTTGGACTTTTCATGCCAAGACCATGCTTGGACTTTCCATGCCAAGACCCATGCTTGGACTCTCCATTTGCCAAGTACTCAAGACTTGGACTTTACCTTGCCAAGACCCATGCTTGGACTTTTCATGTGCCAAGTGTCCCACTTGGACTTTTCATGCCAAGTACTCAAGACTTGGACTTTACCAAATGCCAAGTGTTCCACTTGGACTTTCCCATGACAATTACATTGTCATATGTTTTTGTCGAAACATCAAAACATCACTCGAGTCAAACTCGAGTCCTGGTTAATCATGACCTGGGCCGATTGCACCAACAAAATGTCCATCCTAACTTATATTATGACCCTTCACTTTTCCAAATTTATCTCATAATATGTATATATGCCCATAATGAAATTCTCAAAAACTGATACATACTTTACCGTATAAGAAATGACCCATACCACTCCTTCCCTAATAGAAACGTATATACCCCAATCTTACCACACTACAAACTAAATTCTTCACTTACCCATCATTTTTACCCTAACAAACTTATATCTTATGATTCCATAATCCCACTTCTCCAAAATTGAGCGGGAAAAGTTGTTATTTCCCTCCTTTTCAACCCTTTTCTCCCCTATAAATACAGAAGCAATCCCTTCCTCTTCAAAACGAAAATAAACTCTTCAAGATTTACCATCACCCTATACCTTCAAGAAAATGCAGTCTCTTTCCTCAATTCCCCGTCCATGGTTTGCCTCCACCCACTCCAAAATGATAGGAGAACACTATCGATCTCTTTCTTCTCAACTACAACTTCTTGTAGGATTTCATATGATTGCAGCTAACTCCACCGAGCATCCGTATCTACCTCCTGGCCGCACCAAAGCTTTTTTCTCAGAGCAAATAGAAGCTGGACTATTTTTTCCTATTCATCCTTTCCTTTTAGAAGTTTTTGAATATTTTTCTATCCCTTTAAATCAGCTAAGCCCCAACTCTTTCCGTTTTATGCTAGGATTTTATCTTATCACCTCCTTTTAATCAATTACTCCTTCGACCTTCCTTTTCCACATTTTTTTTTCCAAATAAAATCATTAGAAATAGGCATTTTTTTACTTCCAAGCTCGGTCAGACTTTAAATTCCTTGCCGACATCCCTTCCTCACACAAAGGATGGAAGAAACATTACTTCTTTGTACACTTTCCCTCTCCCTTTCCTTTTTCCATTACATAGTTAACCACTCTTCCTCCTCGCCCTTCCCTAGGCTCATACTGAGATAAGGAAGAGTATCAGATGATGACTCTATTGTTATCAAAAGAACAATTCAACTTGAATCAATTATTGACCAGATCAACACTGTCATTAATCAAGACCAACTATCCACTGCAGTTAACTAGCACACTCGGTAACTATCGCTTCTGACTATATCTCTATACATTGTTATGACCTATGTAAGTTTTTACTTATTTCTTTTTCATAATCATTATTACTACAGGCTACTGAACATACCCCACCACCTTCCCGTATAAATCCTATTTAACTCCATCCCCGACAGCTAACACTTTCCATCCAACCCTTACCTACTCATCAAGCTCCACAAACCCCTCTCCCTTCCATCTCAACACTTGATCTGCCAAATTCCTTGCTATCCAGTATTAATGAGGTCAGTATACACTTTCTTTTACCTATTTTTCTCGATACTGACATCTATTTCCATAGGGTATCACAAGCATAACTCACTTAAACAACCAGTGGGCGCAATACACTAATAATCTCAAAAAACAATTACAAAAATGTCAAACCAGAGAATTGACATTACAACAAGCCTATCAAAGACTTGAATTAGAACTGCAAGCCTCCTATATAAAGGCACAAGCTGACCGAGCAAAACTATCAACCCTTCATTTCTAGACTTCTTACTTACAGAACACTCTCGATATTTTAAAAGCCCGACCTCTTCAAGCAGGAACCAGTACTTCTTATGAAAATTCCTGGACTTCAGCTGCTATAAACGACATGTTCCTAGATAGAGGCTTTGCTTTCTTTCAATGGGGCTTCCAAGATTGTATCAACTAATTCAAAGTGTTACGACAATCAACCTATGTATGATGTGATTTTGATGTGTGTGGCAAAGGGTTTAAGTTAGGTTGATTATGTTGATTTGATATGTGTGTTTAAGTTGTGCAGGACTTAGTAAATCACACATGGTTAACTTGATGTTATCATTGGTGGGTTCACCATCTTATGGTTCGGGTCCTTGAGTCGGTAAAGGATGGCATTGCGAAAGCCGTGTGCTTGGTGCATCCGAGGGATCGTCGGATGAGGAGCATTGGAGTGAAGCCAAAGGAAGCAGACTTCAGGGCGAGATGTGAAGGATGGCATTGTGAAGTCATGCGCTTGGTGAATCTGAGGGATGTGGACGAACGAAGAGAGCATCGGTGAGAGACTCCAAGAGAGATGAGAGATTGAGCGATTATAACGGTAGCTCATAGATGAACTTGGCCAAATGGTTAAGTCAAGAGTCGGATGCTCAAACTTAGGTTTGAGGTTTTACTCGACGTTTGGTTAAGTCGAATGCTCAAACAAATAATTTGTTTGAGATTTTACCCAATACCAGTCGACTACTATAGATAGTAGTCGACTGCTCTGGGTCGATGGCACTCGACTGGTGCTCGACCGGTGTTCAACTGTCTTGTTTATGGCCCAACAGCCGACTGCTAGGGTTTGGCAGTCCACTGCTGCACCATCAGTCGACTGCCAAGGGATGACAGTCCACTGATCAAGGTGGTCATGGGCGCAAAAGGTTCTAATGTAGACTGATTGCTTGGATCACTTGACTGATGGCTAGATCAGTTGACTGATGGGCTTGTCAGTCGACTGATGGAGGATCCGTTGGATGTGACGATCACGATTCAGTCGGGTCAGAAGTCATTAGAATGACCAACAGTCGACTGATGGAGCCATCAGTTGACTGCCGCCTGCCCAACGGGAAGAAACCCTTCTTCTCTATAAAAAGAAGGGTTGGGGGCTATTGGGAGGTTAATTCTCAACTTCCATTCATACTCCCATGTGCCCTAAACGTTTTCCACTCCTCTTCCTTGCTCTTATTTCAATTATATTGTAAGAGAGAGTGATTCTTGTAAGAAGGTTTACCTCCACCTTGTTTGGGCTAAAGGAGAGACTAGTGATTGGATTTGAGGGAGTGATTTGCCGAACGAATCGTCCGTGGATTAGCGGCAAGGGCCATGAACCATGTTACACAATCTTGTTAGCGTTTGTTTTCTTTGCTCATCTTGTTTTGTCTTAATTGTCTTATTTAGCATCATATTTTCGCTGCGCTAATAATATTTGTAGACGATTAAGAGGTGAACGAAGTCCATTGTACACGAAAGGCTATTCAACCCCCCTTCTAGCTAGGCCACGATCCTCCAACAAGTGGTATTAGAGCGAGGAGATTGTCATCGGACTCACCGCCACGACAAAACAACCAAAATGGCCGGCTTCAACATTCATCCACCCAAATTTGAAGGCAACTTCTCGTGGTGGAAGAAACAAATGGTGGTATTCTTCAAAACTGATTTCGACATCATGCTTATTATGGAAATTGGTTTATAGTTGCCAAGGGATGAAGAACGGGAGCCATTGGAGAAGTCAAGATGGACTAAGAAGCAAAGGGAGGAGCACCTTGCAAATTCGAAAGCAAAGCACCATCTATTTAATGTGCTTTTTCAACAAGAAATTAACCGGATTGGCGACTGCTCAAGTGCCAAAGAAATGTGGGA
Source organism: Wurfbainia villosa (assembly GCA_025175895.1). NCBI lineage: Eukaryota > Viridiplantae > Streptophyta > Magnoliopsida > Zingiberales > Zingiberaceae > Wurfbainia > Wurfbainia villosa. Next base: position 81,348,984 of record CM045991.1, on the reverse strand, counting down.
GAAGCTAGTGTAGATTCATGAGGGCACATTCGAAGCCAAGCTAGCAAGAAGGGACCTCCTCCGCTATCAATTAAGCAATATCAAATTAGATAAGGGGGAAAAGGTACTCTCACTACATTCTAGATTTAAAGAGATAATAAATGATTTTTCAAGTGTAGGTGAGAAGCTCTCCAACTGAGACATGATAATGAAAGTCATAGATGTCTTCCCCCGGTCATCCAAATGGAGCTCCATGGTGGACTCCTCAATATTTCAAAGAATCTAGAGGTAAGTACTCTAGAAGAATTTCTCTCCACTATGGAATTGCATGAAACTAGGCTTGAAGGCATAATTGAAGAACCAAGCACAAAGTCAAGGGGAGTAGCACTAGTGGCCGACAAAGGAAAGAAGAAGAAGGAGACTCCACCTTCCTCATCGGATGAAGAATCATCCTCATCAATGAATAGCAATGAAGAAGCATACATGGTAAGGAAGGTGAGATGTGCTTTAAAGAATTTTAAATTTAATGTCTCATGATAGGAGAAGGCCGAGAAGAAAAATCATATGCTACAATTGCCAAGGAGAGGGACACATGAGAGATGATTGTCCTCTCTTGAACAAAAGCAAGGAAGAAAGGAGAAAGAAAGAAGACAAGAAGAAGGGAAGCAAGAGGAAGAATGAAGAAAAGAAATCCAAGGAAAAAGCAAAGGGGAAGATGCAAAACTTGAAGGCCACATGGGATGATCCATCCTCATCAGGGGAAGAAGAAGCATTCACAATCCTTGCACTTATGGCGATAGATGACTTTGACGCCAACTCCTTCGAAAGAGAAGAAGCAAGCACAAGTGAGGAGGAGAGCTCAAGTGTAGGGGGAGCATCCTCATCGGAATCGGAAGAAGGAGATTGGGTAAGTGAGGTAACGAATCTCCCTCCTAAGAAAGTTATTTCCATGATTACTAGCTTAACTAAGGACTTATTTAGGTCTAAAAAGAAAAACAAATGCATGCAAAATGAAATTAAGGATCTAGAAGAAAAATTGAAAAATTCATGCTCACATGATGATTGTATTGTTGGGTTTTCGGCACCGCGGCGAGTGTGTGTTCGAACATGTTTCGTAAATATGTGCACAGTGGAATAATTAAAAAGAAATAAATTTAATTTATTACAATACACACATCACACGCATGCATAGTACAACATGTGTAGACATAATCGTAGTTTCAAATTTTGCAATAAATGAAATTACTCTAGTTATACCTAACGTATCACGTGCAGCGGGAATGACATCAACTGGAGCGACTCTCGCTAGAATCGCCTCTATCTGTATCCACGCCAAGTATCGTCGGGATGGCTTCACATAGTCATGAGCCTCGTCTTCGTAGGAGTCACTAGCCTCGTGTCGAAGATGATGTGATCGAGAGAAGATCACAATCCGAATCAAAATTCGGATTTGAAAACAAGTCCCCAAAACTCGCTTCTCCGGAGAGGTATCCGTCAATCGATTGATGAATCCTTTGTCCTCCACCTATGAGGATTACCAGAGATCGAATCCATGGTAAAGTAGCCACTGTCAGATCTCAAAACGTTGTCCAAACGATGCTCCGACACGAAAGAAAGAAGTTGTCCAGAAAACTGGACAGTTTGGTGGAGGAGTTGCGCCCGCTCAAAGGAGGATGGCCGGCTACACCATGGTCACCGGAACCAAGGGAAGTCACCGGAGGGTTGCTGGAGGATCGTCGGCAGAAGCTTGGATGCCGACATCAAGGTGGACGGAGGCACAAGGGCTGGCGGCGTGGAGAGCTTGGGCGGCGGCAAGGAGAAGAGAGGGAGAGGGTGGCTAGGTTTTCCAACACACAAGTTATCCATAAAAAATCCTTAAGCCATGTTTTTATAGAGAACAAATTCTCCTAACGGTTATTGGTTTATAAACAAAACCTGTTAACCCACTCCAATAACTTAAGTTAAAATAAACCAAACCGCGTGTTGGACTTTCCGAGCCGCAAAAACCGCTTGTTGCGTTGCGGAAACCTCGAAAGTCGGCTACGGATCCGTGTGAAGATTAACAAAAATATTGTACATGTACATGTTTAGAAAACCTAGATCTACCTTAGATCTACATGAAAAGAGCGTTACCCTTGTAGCGATGCCCTTTGCTTATCCCGCTCGTCCAAACAGTTTGTCGGATCTCGTAAAGTGTCAAGTGTACACTCCTCTACATGTATCCACACGGACAATAGGTGGAGAGAACCACCTTGAGTGTGCTAGCACTCTTGGAGGTCATGGCAAGGAGGATGAGGGAGAGAGCTAGAGAGGAGAGGAGGAAGAAGATGAAGTTCAATTCCCTTCAATTAACCACTAACTCATGCATAAGTTGGCCGGCCACATTAAGGAGATTTAAACCATGTAATACCAAGAGCCATGGCTCTTGGTCTCCCTCATGAGGTGGCACACCATGATGTGTCCATGATGAAGTGGAACATCATAATTGGCCGGCCCCATGCCAAGTCACCATGACGTGGCATTTGGTCAAGTCAAACTTGACCCTTCATCTTCCCTCTCAAGTCAAGTCAAACTTGACCTCTTATCTCCCATGGTTAATCAAATCCAACCATTTGATTCAAGTCAATTTAATTTAATGAATCTCTATTCATTAGTTTAAATTGGCTCAATGAATCCAATCTAAATTAGACTCATTCCACACTTGAATCAAATTGAGTCCAACTCAATTAGTCTAATTTTGATTACTCTTAATCCAATTTAGTTCATCACATGAACCTAATCCTCTTGGTCCATCATATGAACCTAATCTCCATCTAATTGCCCTTCGTGTGTGACCCTATAGGTTCTTGTAACGTTGGCAATGTTGCTAAACCAATTTAGAAACATAAGCAATAACCGGTATCTAGCAACACATCATTGTTACCCAAGTTACAAGAATGTTGAGATCCAACATCTCTTTTGTGACTACTAATTGTTACTCTCACAATATGTGACAATGTCCCTCTATGCATGACATTTAGATTGACCAATTGAGGCATAGACCATGACATCCTCTGTACAATCTATATCTTGAACTCCAAGTAGACTCACTCTAATCAAATGAGCTCAATATCTCATATTAACTCATTTGGGCATGACCATGCACTTAGCGGTCTCACTCTATCAAGAATCATGATGTCACTCCCATCATATAGGAGGGATAGATCCCATCTACATCACTCCTCCGCATAATTTGTTACATACCCAGTAATCGCCTTTATAGTCCACCCATTTACGGGTGACGTTTGACGAAGCCAAAGTGTGCAACTCCTTATGTAGGGAACCATGGTGACTTCAGGTCCAAGGACTAATAGTCACATGAGAAAGTATATGACAATCATATAATAATCTATGATACTTTCTCATGGCGGGTCATTTAGTATACATTCTCTAATGCATACCCATGTGTCAACTTGATATCTCATATCCTTGACTTGTGAGAACAAGTCATCGAGTTGACCTACATGCTAGTCTCTTCGCATTAACATTGTCCCTGAATGTTAATACTTGACTAGGAATGATTAAGAGTAGTATTCTCTATATCATCTCATTATCGATTCAACCAATCGATTGATATAGATAAGAACCTTCTACTCAAGGACGCTATTATACTTAGTTATTTGGCACCAATACAAGTAAGTATAATAACCATAAAGACATGCCTTTATATATATAGGAATATGATACAACAAGTTCATACAACAATCATCACATGATTGGCTCTAGGGCTTTTACTAACAATCTCCCACTAGAACTAGTGTCAATCACTGTAGTATCTAATACCCAATGACATAGTGTGACCATCATGCTTTTTCTGTGCCAAAGCCTTAGTCAAGGGATCTGTGATGTTAGCCTCTGTGGGTACGCTGCAAATCTTCACATCTCCTCTTTCGATAATCTCTCGAATGAGATGGAAGCGCCATAGTATGTGTTTGGTCCGCTAGTGTGAGCGAGGTTCCTTAGCTTGCGGAATCGCTCCATTGTTGTCACAATAGAGCTCTATAGGATCTGCTATGCTAGGAACCACCCCAAGCTTAGTAATGAACTTGCAGATCCAAACTGCCTCCTTTGCTGCCTCTGATGCAACAATATACTCGGCCTCTATTGTAGAATCAACAACTGTGTCCTACTTCGAACTCTTCTCGCTCACAGCGCCACCGTTCAAGCAAAACATGAACCCTGACTGCGATCTATAATCATCTTGGTCAGTTTGGAAGCTGGCATCGCTATAACCCTTTACAGCTAGCTCCTCATCACCTCCAAATATCAAGAAATATTCTTTAGTCCTTCTTAAGTACTTAAGAATAATCTTGACTGCTATCCATTGACGCTCACCTGGATCTAACTGGTATCTGCTCGTCATGCTCAAAGCATACGAGACATCAGGACGAGTACATAGCATGACATACATGATATATCCTATAGCAGATGCATAAGGGATCTTATCCATGCGGTCTCTCTCCTCTCTAGAAGAAGGACTTTGAGTCTTCAAAAGACTCACACCATGTGACATCGACAGAAGTCCCTTCTTGGAATTCTGCATGGCAAACCGTAGTAATACCGTGTCAATATATGTACTCTGACTTAGGCCAAGAAATCTCTTAGATCTATGTCTATAGATCTTGATGTCTATAATACAGGCTGCTTCACCTAAGTCCTTCATTGAGAAACACTTCCCCAGCCAAGTCTTCACAGGTTGTAACGAAGGGATGTCATTTCCAATGAGTAGTATGTCATCCACATATAATACAAGGAAGACAACTGTGTTCCCATTAACCCTCTTGTAGACATAGGGTTCATCTTCATTCTTGATGAAACCAAACTGTTTGATTGCATCATCGAATTGAAGATTCCAGCTCTAAAAAGTTTGCTTTAGCCCATAAAAGGACCTTTGCATCTTGCATACTTTGCCAGTATGTTGTGGATCTACAAAACCCTCAGGTTCTGTCATGTACACATCCTCGAGCAAGTTTCCATTCAGAAATGCAGTTTTGACATCCATCTGTTAGATCTCATAATCGTGGTACGCTGCAATAGCAAGCATGATCCGAATGAACTTAAACATCACAACTGGAGAAAATGTTTCATCATAGTCAATACCATGAATTTTCTTGAAACCTTTAGATACCAATCAACCCTTATAGGTATGCGTAAGTCTATCCATGTCAGTCTTTCTCTTAAAGACCCACTTACACTCAATGGGTTTGACGCCTTCAGGTGGATCAACCAAAGTCCATACTTGGTTGGTGTACATGGATTCCATCTCGGATCTCATGGTCTCTTGTCATTTCTCAGAATCTGGGCTCATAACAGCTTCCTGATATGAGGTAGGCTCATTCTCAACGAGCATAACGTCATCATGGTCAGACAAGAGAAATGAGTATCTCTCAGGCTGATGACGTACCCTATCAGACCTGCAAAGAGATAGGTCTACCTGAACAGGTTGTTGTTCCATAACTCTTTGTGTAATAATCTCATCATCCACAATACTTTGTGGTTCCTGTTCAACCTCCATATCGACCTCAGTGCTATGGTCCATATCTTGAATTTCTTCAAGATCGAACGTACTCCCACTAGTTTTTCTAGAAACAAAGTCCCTTTCTAGAAATACCCCAATTTTTGCCACAAACACTTTGTGCTAACTGGGAATGTAAAAGTAATATCCCTTCTTCTCCTTGGGATATCCAACAAAAAAGCACTTATCGGATTTGGGTCCCAGTTTGTCTAAGACTTGACGTCGAACGTAAGCCTCACAACCTCAAATCCTCATGAGAGACATCTTGGGATATTTCCCTGTCCATATCGTATATGGTGTCTTTATCACAACTTTGGATGGAACACGGTTAAGTGTGAAGGCTGCTGTGTCTAGAGCATATCCTTAAAAGGATATAGGAAGATATATGTGACTCATCATATATCGTACCATATCTAATAGGGTACGATTCCTCCTTTCGGATACACCATTCCACTGTGGTGTTCTAGGAGGAGTGAGTTGGGATAGAATCCCACACTCAGCTAGATAGTCACAAAACTCATGACTAAGGTATTCACCATCTCGATCTGATCGAACTATCTTAATACTCTTGCCAAGCTGGTTTTGTACTTCATTCTTGAATTCTTTGAACTTTTCAAAGGATTCTGACTTATGTGTCATCAGATACACATAACCATATCTATTGAAGTCATCAGTAAATGGAATAAAGTACCTATAATCACCTCTAGCAGCAACATTGAAAGGGCCACATACATCACTATGTATAAGTACTAACAAGTCTGTTTCTCTCTCGCTGTGTCCACTAAAGGGAGTCTTGGTCATCTTGCCTAGAAGGCAAGACTCGCATGTCTCATATGATTCAAAATCAAATGAGTCCAACAACCCATCCTTATGGAGCTGGGATAAGCGACTCTCATTTATGTGACCTAAGCGACAATGCCAGAGATAGGTTTGGTTCAACTCAATTGACTTGATCCTTTTGGTACTAATGTTATAGATGGGGTTCTCTAAGTCTAGAATATAGAGTCCGTTTATTAGAGGTGCACTACAATATAACATATCATTTAAATAAACTGAACAACATTTGTTCTTTATTATAAATGAAAAGCCTTTCTTGTCTAAACAAGAAACTGAAATTATGTTCTTCGTAAGAGCAGACACATAACAACATTCATCTAATTCTAGTACAAGCCCAGAGGGCAGAGATAGAAAATAAGTTCCTACAACAACAGCAACAACCCTTGCTCCATTGCCTACTCGTAGGTCTACCTCGCCCTTCGTCAATGCCCTACTATTTCTCTGCGCCTGCACATTAGTACAAATGTGAGAAGCACATCCGGTATCAAATACCCACGATGAAGAAATAGATAGATTGACTTCTATAACATATATACCTGAAGTAGAAGTCTCACTTCTCTTCTTCTTAAGATCTTCCAAGTATGCTTTGCAGTTACGCTTCCAGTGTCCAGCTTCCTTACAGTGGAAGAAAGTCCCTTCCTTGGCCACCCCTCCTTTTGATTTCAGTGCTTTTCCTTTGCCCTTGGCTTGGGACTTTCCCTTATCTTTAGGCTTGCTCTTGCCTTTCTTCTTTTGCACCATCAAAATGGAGTCGGGCTTTGCCTTCTTAAGGTTGAGCTCAGCAGTTCTCAACATCCTAAGCATCTCAGGTAGTGGCTTATCAATTTCATTCATGTTATAATTCATGACAAATTGATTGTAGCTTTTTGGCAAGGATTGCAAGATCAAGTCAGTGGCCAGTTCTTGGCCAAGTGGGAATCCCAACCTCTGTTGGTTCTCTATGTACCCAATCATCTTGAGTACATATGGACCTACGGGAGTCCCATCTTACATCTTGCACTGAAACAGTGCCTTAGAGATCTCGTATCTCGCGTACCTTGCTTGTCTTTGATACAGTTGACGAAGATGTTCAACCATATCAAAAGCATTCATGAACTCATGTTGCTTCTAAAGCTCAGAGTTCATGGTCATGAGCATGAGGCATGACACATCTAATGCATCATCTTGATGCTTCTTGTAAGCATCTCGGTCAGCTCGCGAGGCAGTGGCAGGAGGTGCTTCCAGAATGGGCTGCTCCAGGATGTACAATTTTCTTTCTTGTGTGAGAACAATTCTCAGATTCTTGTACCAGTCTAGGAAATTAGCTCCATTGAGCTTGTCCTTCTCAAGGACAGAACGCAGGGAGAGAGTGTTCGTGTTTGATGACATGACAATCTACAACATAAACAATGAAAAAAGTAAATATCATATTCCATTTATCATTTAATTAGACCTTTAATTAAATGATGCTCCCACTGAATTATAGGAATTTTATAGAATCGAGTCATGGATGTGGTCAAACCACATTACTAGATTCATACAAACTAGCTATAATTCTCGCGGGACAAGATCCACATCATACCACGCCTTGAGTTAGCTTTGGCTAAATCGCCCAAGACTTAGTATGATCGGTAGGTAACAAATTACCGATTACATCTCTATGCAACTCTTGTTTATAGGATCAAGATCCACATTTACAAAAGAACTTGAGTTAGCTTTGGCTAAATCGCCTAAGATTTAGTGTAAATGTAATCTTATCCTATCTTTCTAACCGTTGGAATATGCCTATAGTTTTACCCGATCCAATTGAGTTAACTAGTTTCACTCAATCTAATTGATCTTATTCTCACCCAATCTTTGATAGGCGGGACCAAGATTGTCCCTCCGCACCCTACCAAGATAATATGCGTGCTCTACTTTGGAAGATTCAACAACAACAAATGATCAAGGTAGTGATGGGTATCAAAACTTGGTAGGCATTTCGAGTTGACTTGATTAACATATAATCTAATCATGAATGTGTATCATATACTCATTAATTACCCTATACTAGCATGCATCACATACATATAAGCAAAATATACTAGCATGCATCATATACATACAAGAAAAAACATACTAGCATGCATCACATACATACAAGAAAAAATATATATATATATATATATACTATTTAATTAATTTTTGATGAGGTCATGGCCCTACTACAATTTTCTCAAGCCAATGAGAAGATCGGACGGTCAACCTAGGGTTAGCGGCTTCTCCAAGCGCCTCCTTTGACCGCCATGTGTCATCGGCACCCTCCTCGTAACTCCGTCTACAAGTGGATCTTCCACCACTTCATTTTGTACATTACAAACATGAAACTCGAGTTACATTCGAGTCTAAAAACTATTTACAATAGGAATATAAAAAGGAGAGGCACGACGCGCAGGTCGTATATCATATACAACATGCACAACACAAAAACGGCGCGCAAGCCATATTATGAATTACAACACATTTTATCCAATCACATTGGGGTTCTTGGGCCATGACCATCACAGTATAATACATAATTCTAAATTATGTATTTTACATAAATTTTTGTAATTTTCTTTTTTTTTCAATTTTATGAGTCACATCTCCACAATGGTCCTGCAAAGCGATTTTTGGGCGTGATCACGGGCCAATGCCCCTTGCGGGGTTAGGAGCAGCGCTCATACTCAAAAAATGAATCTCGCGAGTGTCCCATCTTGATCTTACAGTGCCTTAAGGTGCTGTCCCAAAAGACTAAAGCGAAAATTTGCCGTTTCAGAGAGTTTTTCTCGGTGGTTGAAGCCTACAAGTGTCCAAACACTTGTTGCTTCGACTCTTGGAGAAAATTACTCACAAAAATATATAAAATTAGGAAAATTACAGAAACTTACACATCTGTAATTTTTCATATCTAATACAAAAATTATAAAACCAAACACGTGTATGCTTCGCACGTGGCTATGATACCACTGTTGGACTTTCCGAGCCGTAAAAACCGCTTTTTGCGTTGCGGAAACCTCGGAAGTCGAGCACGGATCCGTGCGAAGATTAACAAAAATATAGTATATGTACATGTTTAGAAAACCTAGATCTACCTTAGATCTGCATGAAAAGAGCGTTACCCTTGTAGAGACGCCCTTCACTTATCCCGGTCGTCCAAACAGTTTGCCGGATCTCATAGAGTGTCAAGTGTACACTCCTCTACACGTATCCACATGGACAATAGGTGGAGAGAACCACCATGAGTGTGCTAGCACTCTTGGAGGTCACGGAAAGGAGGATGAGGGAGAGAGCTAGAGAAGAGAGGAGGAAGAAGATGAAGTTCAATCCCCTTCAATTAACCACTAACTCATGCATAAGTTGGCCGACCACATTAAGGAGATTTAAACCATGTAATACCAAGAGCCATGGCTCTTGGTCTCCCTCATGAGGTGGCACACCATGATGTGTCCATGATGATGTGGAACATCATCATTGGATGGCACCATGCCAAGTCACCATGACGTGACATTTGGTCAAGTCAAACTTGACCCTTCATCTTCCCTCTCAAGTCAAGTCAAACTTGACCTCTTATCTCCCATGGTTGATCAAATCCAACCATTTGATTCAAGTCAATTTAATTTAATGGATCTATATTCATTAGTTTAAATTGACTTAATGAATAAAATCTAAATTAGACTCATTCAACACTTAAATTAAATTGAGTCCAACTTAATTAGTCTAATTTGGATTACTCTTAATCCAATTTGGTTCATCACATGAACCTAATCCTCTTGGTCCATCATATGAACCTAATCTCCATCTAATTGCCCTTCGTGTGTGACCCTATAGGTTCTTGTAACATTGGCAATGTTCCTAAACTGATTTAGAAATATAAGCAATGAGCGGTATCTAGCAACACATCATTGCTACCCAAGTTACAAGAATGTTGAGATCCAACATCACTTTTGTGACTACTAATTGTTACTCTCACAATATGTGACAATGTCCCTCTATGCATGACATCTAGATTGACCAATTGAGGCATAGACCATGACATCCTTTGTACAATCTATATCTTGAACTCCAAGTAGACTCACTCTAATCAAATGAGCTCAATATCTCATATTGACTCATTTGGGCATGACCATGCACTTAGTGGTCTCACTCTATCAAGAATCATGATGTCACTCCCATCATATAGGAGGGATAGATCCCATCTACATCACTCACATCCCTCTGCATAATTTGTTACATACCTAGTAATAAGCTTTATAGTCCACCCATTTACGGGTGACGTTTGATGAAGCCAAAGTGTACAACTCCTTATATAGGGAACCATGGTGACTTTAGGTCCAAGGAATAATAGTCATACAAATAGTCACATGAGAAAGTATATGATACTCATATAACGATTCATGATACTTTCTCATGGTGGGTTATTCAGTATACATTCTCCAATGCATTCCCATGTGTCAACTTGATATCTCATATCCATGACTTGTGAGATCAAGTCATCGAGTTGACCTATATGCTAGTCTCTTCGCATTAACATTTTCTCTGAATGTTAATACTTGACTAGGAATGATTAAGAGTAGTATTCTCTATATCATCTCATTATCGATTCAACCAATCGATTGATATAGATAAGAACCTTCTACTCAGGGACGCTATTATACTTAGTTATTTGACACCAATACAAGTAAGTATAATAACCATAAAGACATGCATTTATATATATAGGAATATGATACAACAAATCCATACAACAATCATCACATGATTGACTCTAGGGCTTTCACTAACACCGCGTTGGTCTATTTTAAGTTAAAACGAACCGAACCAACTTTGGTTCATTCTTTTAGAACAAACCAAACCCCTTTGGTTTACTCTTCACCATTGGATTAGAACCAAACCAATTTGGTTCATCCATCATGTCTTCATAAGACTCGGCCCATCCATGCTTCCATTGCGACTGAAACAATTTCATGCTTGCTGCTTGTTTGGTCCAACCAAACCTAGTCTCTCTCAATCTGAGAATCTCATTCTCAAGCTCGTTTTAAATCCTTTGGATTACACTCATTGAGCTTGTGACCAAATAGGTTCTCGATTTATGTTGGTCATCTATAATTAACCATTAATTATAGAACGATCATGAGTGGCACCTAGTAGTACATCATTATCCCCAATTAACCGAAAAATCAATGGTTGATCCAGAACCATTTCTGAAACCCTTCAGCACCTATAATGATTCGTGCCCCATTCCTTTCACGCATCTTATACCCACTTGGTTTAGGATGGTCTAGAGTGTCAGTCCCCACTAGGCTGACTATGTCACACCTAGCCCAAGTATCATTTCCTCATCCTACGGATTCTAGTTACTGCACATGTATCCTAAAGTACCTTACTCTAAATATGTAATGCTTTGGCCAAAGACTTTAGTAACAATCCGAACAGAGGCCATGGGTATACATCTCCTCGCAAGGAGTGTTGAATCCTTTATAGGCTATTCAAACACCTTCGGTCACTTCGACTTATACCCAATCATCCCGGGTCTACATCTCCTTAGAGATGCTTTCTTAAGATGTCAAAGCATAAGTCTTCATGACCAAGATGACTTGAATACCGCAAGTCAAAGGAACATCGCACTTAAGCCGCAGTAAGAACTTCATTGCCATATCCATATATGTAGAGAACCATATGAAGTCTTACAGCTGGTCACTCCAATGAACTATTTACCATAACTAGCATCCACGATTAACTACGGACATCACAATATCTCCAGCCAGTGAGAATCAGCTGCTTGGATACACCAAGGAGTATACCTCGTGCTAGTCTCGACAGAATTAATGGTGTCCAAATCCGTCAATTCATTGACTAGGGATAATTCCAACACATCACAATTACACATGTAGAGATACTCACTAGTTGTGATCCAATCACAAATTCTCTCATGCTGTGAATCATATTATTGACATTCAGTAAATGAGTTTAAGATCTAATCAAATAATGCAAACATGTATACTCAAATAGTGAATTTTTCATTTATCATATAAATGGTTCAAACATAAGGTGATTTCCTTAGGACATCTCTCATATATAACTAACATGTATTTATTTTAGTATTAATGATGCATGTATAGAAGAAAATAAGGCTTTAAGGGAAAAGGTAGATTTCCTTACTAAGGTCCTAGAGAAATTCACAATAGTCTTCAATACCTTAAATATGATCATTGGGAGCCAAAGGGCTAGTTTTAACAAGAAGGACATAGGATATAAGGGATCAAAGAATGAGAAGGCTTACCATTGTCTAATTGCTAGGGGTGAATCTAAAACAACAATGATAGCTAGGAAATGGATCCCAAAGGGGTACTTGGTGAACCCTATTGGAAAGAATTTATATTGGGTTCCCAAGTCCATGCTTAGAGGTTAGAGAAATCTAGGATAGTCAACCACACTTGATTTTATTTAATATCTTACTAAATGCTTGACTAATGATGATGTGGGTAGTTGACTTATAATCATGGTGGATGTAGTGATATTACTTGATTTATGATCATGATATGCAATTATGATAATGTTTGTGTTATGATCATGTTGGTTGTTGTGGTTGATACTTAACCTTGATAGAAATTGCATGAAAATTGATGGTTAAGTATAATACCTTAGGTACATATCACATTCACCATAAGGCTAACTTGATTGATAATATAGCAATGGGTGAGATGTTAAAATGATACAAATGACTCACTTATGCTTATGACATTTTTGATGGGTCATTAGGTGTGTCATAACATAGAGCAATTATAGACCAACTATGGGGAAAGCAAATATTTAATCAATGGACATATTGCCCATAGATCATAGTTGGATATTTTAAATGATTTAAAACCATTTCATATTTTGAAAACTAAGAGTTCATTCTTTGAAAAGTTTCTATAGCAAAACTAGCTTTCATGTTGATACATCTTTAAACAATTTTGAAACTTTTGAGATTTTTCCTTATTTTCAAAATTTGAATGAATTTTCAAAAAAATAATTTTTCATTGATAAAGGGACTTATCAAAAATATGTTCCCTAAATTTCATGATTATTAGATTTTTTTTGGAATTTTTAGTGCATTTTTGAACTTGGGTTCGGAAATCAGAAAAGGCTGAAACTTAGGTGTCAGTCGACTGTTTATCTGAACCAGTTGACTGATGTAACTGTGCACAACCTGTTTTGGGTGTTTTCAGCATGTTTTGGTATTTTTCTTCCATTAGACTTTGATATCTCATTATATAACATGTGTGTTTTGTTTTTGATGGTGTCAAAGGGGGAGAAATGTAGAATTTAAGTTAATCATGCTAGGGGGAAAATTAGCATGTGTTAAGGGGGAGTTGCATGTATTAAAGGGGAGTGTTTGATACTCATATTTTATTTACATGTTTATCTTCCTTATGTGTTTTTGTTAATATTTTACCTAACTTAAACGGATTGTCACACATCAAAAAGGGGGAGATTGTTAGGGCAATCAACTCATGTTTGATGTGATTTTGATGTGTGCGGCAAAGGATTTAAGTTATGTTGATTATGTTAATTTGATATGTGTGTTTAAGTTGTGTAGGACTTAGTAAATCACACATTGTTAGCTTGATGTTAGCATTGGTGGGTTCACCATCTCATGGCTCGGATCCTTGAGTCGGTGAAGGATGACATTACGGAAGCCGTGCGCTTGGTGCATCCAAGGGACCGCCGAACGAGGAGCATTAGAGTGAAGCCAAAAGAAGCAGACTTTAGGGCGAGACGTGAAGGATGACATTACGAAGCCGTGCACTTGGTGCATCCAAGGGACGTGGTCGGACGAAGGGAGCTTTGGTGAGGGACTCCAAGGGAGATGAGAGATTGAGTGATTGTAATGGTAGCTCATAGGTGAACTTGGCTGAATGGCTAAGTCAAGAGTCGGATACTCAAACTGTGGTTTGAGGTTTTAGCTGATGTTTGGTTAAGTCGGATGCTCAAACAAATGGTTTGTTTGAGGTTTTACTCGACACCAGTCGACTCCTATAGATAGCAGTCGACTGCTCTAGGTCGATGGCACTCAACTAGTGCTTGACCGGTGTTCGACTATCTAGTTTCTGGCCCAGCAGTCGAGTGCTAGGGTTTGACAATCGATTGTTGCACCATCAGTCGATTGCTAAGGGACGACAGTCAACTAATCAAGGTGGTCACGGGCACAGAAGGTTTAAAAGTCGATTGATTGCTTGGATCACTCGATTGATGGCTAGATTAGTCGACTGATGGACTGGTCAATCGACTGATGGAGGAGCTGTTGGATGTGATGATAGTGATTCAGTCAAGTCAGAAGCCGTTAGAATGGCTAGTAGTTGACTAATGGAGCCATCAGTCGACTGCAGCCTGCCCAACAGGAAGAAACCCTTCTTCTCTATAAGAAGAAGGGTTGGGGGCTATTGGGAGGTTAATGCTTAACTCCCATTCATACTCCCAGGTGCCCCAAACGTTTTCCACTCCTTTTCCTTGCTCTTATTTCAATTATATTATAAGAGGGAGTGATTCTTGTAAGAAGGTTTACATCCACCTTGCTTGGGCTAAAGGAGAGACTAGTGATTGGATTTGAGGGAGTGATTCGCCGAACGAATTATCTGTAGATTAGCGGCAAGGGTCGTGAACCACGTTACATAATCTTGTTAGTGTTTTTTTCTTTTCTTATCTTGTTTTGTCTTAATTGTCTTGTTTAGCATCATATTTCCGCTCCGCTAATAGTATTTGTCGATGATTAAGATGCGAACGAAGTCCATCGTACACGAAAGGCTATTCAACCCCCCTTCTAGCTGGGCCACGATCCTCTAATACAATTGATTGTACTCCTCTTGATTTACTATCTTTTCCTTTCCCTTCTAATACTGAAAAAATGTAACTGTATTTATCATAACATTTACAATACAATACACGACTTTTTCTACATTGTACTATTTAAAAGAACAAAACATAAATGTTACAATGCTTTATCCACTAAAATATGGACGCAAGTGATACACATTCCAAGGTCTTGCTAAAAGCCTCCCCTGAGCATCCTTCAAGTAATAAGCTCCTATTCCCGCTCGACTCTCCACATGGAAGGGTCCTTCCCATTTGGGCCCTAGCTTATCTTCAGACCCCTCGGGCAGCACTTTCCTTAGCACTAAGTCTCCCACCTGAAAAGAACGAGACACTACCTTCTTATTATAAGATTTAATTACTTGCGATATATACCTTTCAGCATTATACAAAGCATCCTCCCTCCTTTCTTGAATTAAGTCTAATTCCATATGCCGAGCCACATTGTTATCACTTGGGAAATAGGTCATCACTCGGGCAGACTCCACTCCCACCTCCATAGGCAGTACTGCTTCTGAGCCATACTGTAGGGAATCCTATGCGATAAACAATAAAATTGCAGTAGGAAAAGGATTCCTTTAGCGATCCATGCAAAAAAAAAATCATACAAGTTTAGATCTATAAAGCCCTATCTTATAGGTATACCTTTGATGTGTGCCCTTAGCTTATCCTGCTTGTCTAAGGTTCGTCAGATCTCTTGCACGTTCAAGTGTTCGTGCCTCTATGCGTATCCACATGAACACGCCGTTTGTCTCACAAACTCACACTTTGGAGGAAAAGATTGTGCTAACAAACCCCTTCACAAGAAGGTTTCGACCAAGAAAGAGGATAATAAGATGAAGAGCAACAACTCACCTCTCTAATAGAGAATAACACCCATGACCTTTTATATACATCCCATGAATACCAAAGGTCATGAATACCAAAGGTTTTGCATCCCTTTGTATTCCACCTTAATGCATGATTAATCTACATTAATCATGCATGATGATTCTAAATCCATTCATCTTCTTCAACCTAATTTGAGTCTAACTCAAATTAAATGAAACTTGAGTCTAACTCAAGTTTCGACCAACCAATGAGCCTAACTCAATTTGGCCCAATCAATGAGTCTAACTCAATGATTCCAATTAATAGCCTAATGGTTCATTTAGTCAAACTAAATTGAACTCATCTCCAAAGCAGCATGTTCTTTGTGTGTGGGTTTTAGTAACGTTGGCAATGTCTCTAAACCACTTTAGACATATAAGTAATAAGTGACATCTAGAAATGCATCATTGCTACCCAAGTTACGAGAAAGTCGAGATCCGACCTAACCATTTCGTGACTACTATAATGTATGGCCTTGTCCTTTTATCCTCGATATCTAGATTGATCAATGAGGCATAGACCATGTCATCCTCTTATCAATCTTAGTGTTTCTTGATCCCCAAGTAGACTCACTCAAACAAATGAGCTCAATATCTCATATTAACTCATTTGAGCATAACCATGCATTTCGTTGTCCTACTTTATCAAGAGGCCTAAAGATATCACTCCCGTCATATAGGAGGGATAGATCCCATCTACATCACTCACATCCCTCTGCATAATTTGTTACATACCCAGTGATCACCTTTATAGTCCACCCTGTTACGGGTGACGTTTGACTATACCAAAGTATATAACTCCTTATGTAAGGAACCTTAGTGATTTCAAGTCTAAAGACTATTCATACTAATAGTCATATGAGAAATTTTATGACACTGATATAATGATCCATGAAACTTTCTCATGGCGGGTCAATTCAGTTTATATTCTCTAATATATACCCATGTGTCAACGTGATATCACATATCCATGACTTGTGAGATCAAGTCATCAATTGACCTACATGCTAGTCTCAATGCATTAATACTGCACTTGTATATTGATGCTTGACTAGGAATATTTAAGAATAATGTCCTCTACAACCTCTCACAATCAATTTTACCAATTGATGTGCTGTAGATAAGAACTTACTTTCTAGGGCATTATTATATTTATTCGGCTGGCATAAGAATAAAGTAAATATAATAACCAAACTTTGCCTTTTTATTAATAAAATATGATACAAAAAGTCCCTAGTCAATCATCACATAATTGACTCTAAGGCTTACTACTAACAATCTCCCACTAGCACTAGTGTCAATCACTATAATATCTAATACCCAGTGATCTAGTGTGATCATCATGCTTCCTCTATGTCAAATCCATGGTCAAAGGGTCCGCAATGTTAGCATCGGTCGATATTTTGTATATCCTCACATCTCCTCTATCGATGATCTCTCGAATGAGATGAAACCGCCGTAGTAAGTGTTTGGATCACTGATGAGAGCGATGTTCCTTAGCCTATGCAATAGCCCCATTGTTATCACAATAGAGGTATATAGGGTCCGCTATGCTAGGAACCACCCCAAGTTCATTGATGAGCTTTAGGATCCAAACAACCTCCTTTACCGCATCAGACGTAGCAATATACTCGCCTTTTATTATAGAATATGTGACTGTGTCATGCTTCAAACTCTTATAGCTCACAACACCACCATTCAGGTAAAATACATACCTTGACTGTGACCTGTGTTGGTGCAATCGGCCCAGGTTGACTCGAGTTTGACTTGAGCAGTACTTTGATAGTATTTTGATGATAGACAAAACTCATGACATGGGATTGTCATGGGAAAGTCCAACATGGAGTTGGCATGGAAAATCCAAGCATGGAGCTTGGTGTGGGAAAAGTTCAAAGCATTGCGAAGCCGTGCGCTTGGTGCTTGGTGAGAAATGCATTGCAAAGTCGTGCGCTTAGGGCATGAGGGAAGTCTTGAGGACTTGGCAAGTTCACTAGGCTCGGGGTCCTTGAGTCGGTGAAGGATGGCATTGCGAAGTCGTGCGCTTGGTGCATCCGAGGGACCGTCGGATGGGGAGAGAATGGAGTGATGCCCAAGGGAAGCATACTTCGAGGGCAAGAGACGAGAAGGATGGCATTGCAAAGCCATGTGCTTGGCGCATCCGAGGGACGTAGGTCGAGGGAAGAGAGCTTAGGTGGGGAACTCCATGAGGGATAAGGTGGACTTGGCCAAGTGGCTAAGACTGAGTGTCGGAGGCTCAAACTTGATGTTTGAGGGTTTACCCGACGGTCGGATGCTCAAACAACTTGGTGTTTGAGGTTTTGCCCGACAGCAGTCGACTAGCATAGGTGTCGGTTCGACTGATCCAAGTCGACTAGGGTTCGACTGGTGTTAGACTGCAGTTTTGTGGCTGGCAGTC
This sequence comes from Wurfbainia villosa, assembly GCA_025175895.1. Taxonomy (NCBI): domain Eukaryota; kingdom Viridiplantae; phylum Streptophyta; class Magnoliopsida; order Zingiberales; family Zingiberaceae; genus Wurfbainia; species Wurfbainia villosa. Next base: position 81,330,476 of record CM045991.1, on the reverse strand, counting down.
GACTGCCATGGATTGACAGTCGACTGATGTCGACAGCAGTCGACTGCCGAGGGATGGCAGTCGACTGATGGGAATGTCGCGAGCATAGAACGCTCCGTAGCCAACTAAGAAGTAGACTACTAGGTCTCCAGTCGATTGATGGGCATCATCAGTTGACTGGTAGGTGATCCGTTGGAACTTATCCAACATGGATCTGGTCGTTGTGAGACAACGACTACAGGGGCAGTCGACTGGGGCCTTTTGGCAGTCGACTGATGAGCGCAAAAATAGCTTGATGCAGGTTATAAATGGAGCTCAAGTGGGAGGATTTTGCTAAGACTTTAAGGAAGCTATTGGAGGGGAATTGCTGCTGCATTCCAGTCCTTCAAGAGCCATCTAAAGCAAGCAACAAGAAAGGGTGCAAAGCAAAGAGTTGTAAAGCGTTCTTTACTTGTATTTATTAGTGTCTTTGTACTTCTTGTAATATTACTTTTGTAATTTCTTGTGAGGGGTTTCTCCACCTCCGACTTGTTGTCGAGAAGGAGTGGTTTAGTTAGTGTCGTGGGCATAACTAGAGCTCGGTGAGCTCGCCCGTGGAGTAGGAACCATTCAGTTCCGAACCACGTATATTGCCGTGTCTTGTGTGTGATTGTTTATTGTTGTTATTTCTATTGTTATTCCACTGCGTATATTAATGACAATTATAGACAAACATGCAAGAATGAGCAAATTCCATCATCGTACGAAGAGGGATATTCACCCCCCTCTAGCTGGCCAACAACATCGATTGACCCTACAAGTGGTATCAGAGCCAAGGCGTTTGTCGAGGACTAACTGCCGACACGAACACTACAAGATGGCCGGCTACAACATCCATCCGCTGAAATTCGATGGAGATTTTGCTTGGTGGAAGAAACGGATGGAGGTATATTTCGAAACCGATTTTGATTTCATGTTAATCATTGAAAATGGTTTTGAAGTGCATAGGGACAAAGAAAACAAGCCACTAGAAAAATCAAAATGGACCAAGGACCAAATGAAGGATTTCAAGACAAATCTCGAGGTAATTAAATTGCTTAGTAATTTGATTCCTAACCATATTTGGTCTAGGCTAGGAAATTTTAGCGATGCAAAGGATTTGTGGAATAAGGTGTTTGAATTCCACAAGAATCCCGAATCGACACAAGTGGAGGAGAATGTCGTGGAAGAATTGCCATCCACATTCGAAGATGTGGATGATTTGGTGGAAACCTCCACCTCTAGCATTAAGGGGGAGGAGAGGCAATCTTCCATCCCGGAGCAAGAACAAGAAACATCCACATCCGGGAGAAGTGAAGATCAAGAAGAGGCTTCCTCCACCTCCCTAGGTAACTCAAGTGTTGTTATTTTAAATAAAAATCACATAATATGCTTTGAGTGTAGAGAGAAAGGGAATTACAAAAGTAAATGCCCTAAATTGGCTAAGGAAAAGACATCGGCACCAAAAGTCAACCCAAAGTCAAAGGATGCCGAAGTCCCCACAACTAGAAGCAAAGAGCACATTGTGTGCTTTAAATGCAATCAAAAGGGGCACTACCGAAGCCAATGCCCTAGGGGGAGGAAGAAAGGGAAAGAAGGTATATCTCATGTTGGGGGAGCTTCTAAAGCTAACCCTAAGGTAAATTTATTTAATGCACCTTTAATTCCTAAAGTTAAAAAGCATGCTAAGAATTATTTTAGCTCCCTTGCAATTATTAATGAAAAGCATGCTAGTAGAAATAATAAAGTTTATTGTTTAGGTGTCAGGCATGTTAATTTACCTAAGGACAAACCTAGGACCAATAACACTAGACCAATCCTTCCTAGGGAGTCAATTAGAAGAATAGAAGAAAATTTGGGTATTAATCCCAAAAAGTCTAGGCATATGCCTAGAAAGAGCCCTTCCCAAAGAAAGGATGAAAATTCAAAATTGGGAAGATTAGAAATGGAAAACCATCCTTGAGGTCAAGGCTAGAAAAACTTGAGAAGACCCTAGCAATAATCACAAATTCGGTTAAGGGGTCTAATGGCCAAAAGTCAAGACCTAGGAAACAAGAACGGTCTAAGGGCAAGAAAGGTTTGGGTCACAAACCTATGTCCTATCACAATGTTTCATTTAATTATGGAACAACATCTATGTCTAGAAAAACCAAGGCTAATAGGGAAGCCATCCCTAAGTCTAGCCATGGTATGTGCTTAGTGGCTAAGGACTTAAGAAAATCTAAGAAAGCCACTAGGAAGGTCTTTGGGAGAGTTACCTCTAGAGTTGACCTAGAAAAGACCCAAAAGACTATGGTTTCAAAGCCTAAAAAGGTCATTAGGAAGGTATCTAGGGATGTTATCCCTAGTGAATACCTTGTTAACCCAAGGAGCTCCAATAGGTATTGGGTTCCTAGGAGCGTGATCGATTCACGCTAGAAGGGTTAGGGTGTGTCAACCCTAAGTGGATGGGTAGTTAACCTAACCATAGTAGAGTTGACACATTAGGATGTGCCAATATGCTTTGAGAAGTTGAAAAATGATTAAATTGGCACAATTAGGTCTAAGAGGTATTGATGTGCCATTTTGGGTTTATGACACACTTGGGAGATAATGGCTTTAAGGCAAAATAGAATTAATCCTAGAAATGACAACTTGGATTTAACACTTAGGTATTCCATACCTTAGTATATTTTACTTGCCATGATTTATTTGCCTTGCCATGTCATGACATCATCTTCATTTTTATCTCTAAAAATGTCATGATCATGTTTAGACTTCTTCTTTATATTTCATGTATGCTAAAATGTCATTCACATGCCATGACATCATGATTTTGGCATATACTTTTATCTATATCATATTTATGCCATAATCATCATCATGCATATAACTAAAATGAAATTAAGGACTATGGCATGATTTGATGGGAATCAAATAATATTGCCTAGAAATATGCATGAAACCATTAAAAGAACAAAAACTCACATCTCACTAAAAACTTGACTTGTATGTGTTTTACACATCTAGATATAAGTGAGATGTTTAGGGAAAATGAATTAAAGGTTTCAAAAACATTTTAAAAAACCATGGTGAAGCCTATCTTTTGATAGCTATCACCATTGAATGGGATGATACAAAGAGGGCTCTTTATTGAAGCTTTTCTTAACTTTTGGACTTTGTGTCAATCTCTTAATTTAGTGGGTATAATAATTTTCAAATATTTTTCACCCATAGTGTTTATGATAAGTATTATACGTATACATTTCCAAGATTTTTAAAACTATGTAAATTTACTTATGGATTTCAGAAATCCATTTATGAAAATGCTGAAAACTGCAAATGCAGTTATCAGTCGACTGCCATGGTGGCCAGTCGACTGATGGGGGTGGCAGCCGACTGATTTCTGAATTCAGTCGACTGCCCAAGCTGATTTCGGGTAAACCTTGTTGGTTAGGCCCATGTTCAGCTAGGTTAAGGTCCCCTAACCACTCCTAACCCTAGGACATGCTTGGGAGAGCATAAGAAAGGGTAGAAATCCATTGGATATGGATTAGGAGAAGGGTTTAGGGAGAGTATCAATTTTAAGGTGGATGAGAGTTCATTGTTGAACTTTGCCTTAATTTTGATTGGTTAAATGTTCCTATTGGCTTAGGGAATCTCCAAGGACATTGTTAGTGCAATGATCAAGGGGGAGCAAGCCTTTAGGGGGAGGTATCGAACATGGTAAGATGGATGTGTATTTCCTCATGGAAGGAAAATTGGGTTACCTCTCTTTAAGTGATATGGGATCACTAGAAAGATTGTAGGCATGTGTTCCTTCAAGGGAGAGATTGTAAGATCTCATTGGGATATGAGACATTGAAACCCTTGAGGACCTTTTTGATGTAATGTCAAAAAGGGGGAGAAGTTACCAAGTTACCAATTAGGGTTCGTTGGAATTCTCATTGGGATGTGAGAATTGCCAATATGAGAGAATTGATAGACTTGAGATGGTAGTTTTGTCAATCATCAAAAAGGGGGAGATTGTTGGTGCAATCGGCCTAGGTTGACTCGAGTTTGACTCGAGCAGTACTTTGATAGTATTTTGATGATAGAAAAAACTCATGACATGGGATTGTAATGGGAAAGTCCAACATAGAATTGGCATGGAAAATCCAAGAATGGAGTTGGTGTGGGAAAAGTCCAAAGCATTGTGAAGTCGTGCGCTTGGTGCTTGGTGAGAAATGCATTGCGAAGTCGTGCGCTTGGTGCATGTGGGAAGTCTTGAGGACTTGGCAAGTTCACTAGGCTCGGGATCCTTGAGTCGGTGAAGGATGACATTGCGAAGCCGTGCGCTTGGTGCATCCGAGGGACCGCCGGACGGGGAGCGAATGGAGTGAGGCCCAAGGGAAGCATACTTCGAGGGCAAGAGACGAGAAGGATGACATTGTGAAGCCGTGCGCTTGGTGCATCTGAGGGACGTAGGCCGATGGAAGAGAGCTTCGGTGGGGAACTCCATGAGGGATAAGGTGGACTTGGCCAAGTGGCTAAGACTGAGTGTCGAAAACTCAAACTTGATGTTTAAGGGTTTACCCGATGGTTGGATGCTCAAACAACTTGGTGTTTGAGATTTTGCCCGACAGCAGTCGATTGGCATAAGTGTCGGTTCGACTGATCCAAGTCAACTAGGGTTCGACTGGTGTTAGACTGCAGTTTTGTGGCTGACAGTCGACTGCCATGGATTGGCAGTCGAATGATGTCGACAGTAGTCGATTGTCGAGGGATGGCAGTCGAATGATGGGAATGTCATGAGCACATAACACTCCATAGTCGACTGGGTAGTCAACTACTAGGTCACCAGTCGACTGATGGGCATCATCAGTCGACTGGTAGGTGATCCATTGGAACTTATCCAACGTGGATCTGGCCGTTGTGAGACAACGACTACAGGGGCCGTCGACTGGGGCCTTTTGGCAGTCGACTGATGGGCGCAAAAATAGCTTGATGCAGGTTATAAATGGAGCTCAAGTGGGAGGATTTCGCCAAGACTTTAAGGAAGCTATTGGAGGGGAATTGCTGCTGCATTCCAGTCCTTCAAGAGCCATCCAAAACAAGCAACAAGAAAGGGTGCAAACCAAAGAGTTGTAAAGCATTCTTTACTTGTATTTCTTAGTGTCTTTGTACTTCTTATAGTATTACTGTTGTAATTTCTTGTGAGAGGTTTCTCCACCTCCGACGTGTTGTCGAGAAAGAGTGGTTTAGTTAGTGTCGTTCGCATAACTAGAGCTCGGTGAGCTCGCCCGTGGAGTAGGAACCATTCGGTTCCGAACCACATATATTGTCGTGTCTTGTGTGTGATTGTTTATTGTTGTTATTTCTATTGTTATTCCGATGCGTATATCAATGACAATTGTAGACAAGCACGCAAGAACGAGAAAATTCCATCATCGTACGAAGAGGGCTATTCACCCCCCTCTAGCTGGCCAACCACATCGATCGACCCTGCAATTTGAAATCATCTCTGTTAGTTTGGAAGCTTGCATCACTGTAACCCTTTACAGCTAGCTCCTCATCACCTCAAAATATCATGAAATATTCTTTCATCCTTCGTAAGTACTTAAGAATGTTCTTAATAGCTATCCAATGACTTTCACTTAGATCTGACTGGTATCTGCTCATCATGCTCGAAGCATACGAGACATCGGGGCGAGTACAAAGCATGGCGTACATGATAGACCCTATAGTAGATGCATAAGGGATCAGATCCATATGGTCTATCTCCTCCTTAGAAGAGGGATAGTGAGTCTTCGAAAGACTCACACCATGTGACATTGGCATGAATTCCTTCTTAGAATTCTGCATAGAAAAATGATTAAGCACCTTGTCAATATATGTACTCTGACTTAGGCTAAACAGTCTCTTAGATCTATCTCTATAGATCATGATGTCCAATATATAGGTTGCTTCTCCTAAGTCTTTCATTGAGAAACAATTCCCAATTCAAGTCTTCACAGACTACAACATAGGGATATCATTTCCAATGAGTAGTATGTCATCAACATACAAGATAAGAAGGATAATTATGCTCCCACTAACCCTCTTGTAGATACAGGGTTCATCTTCATTTTTGATGAAACCAAACTCTTTGATCACATCATCAAATCGAAGATTCCAGCTTCTAGATGTTTGCTTTAAACCATAAATGAACCTTTACAACTTGCATACCTTTCCAACATGCTTTGGATCTACAAACCCCTCAAGTTGTGTCATGTACACATCCTCGAGTAAGTTTCCATTCAGAAACACAGTTTTGACATCCATTTGCCAAATCTCATAATCATGCTAAGCTGGAATAGTAAGCATGATCCGAATAGACTTAAGCATCGCAATAGGTGAAAAAATTTCATCATAGTCAATACAAAGAATCTGCTTGAAACCTTTAGCTACCAATCACCCTTTATAGGTATGCATAAGACCATCCATGTTAGCCATTTTCTTAAAGACCCACATACACCCAATGGGTTTGACCCCTTCAAGTGGCTCAACCAATGTCCATACTTGGTTAGTGTACATGGATTCCATTTCGGACCTAATGGCCTCTATCCATTTCTCAGAATCTGGGCTCATTATAGATTCCTGATAGGATGTAGGCTCATTCAACTCAACAAGCATAACGTCATCATGATCAGACAAAAGAAATGAATATCTCTCAGGCTAACAACGTATCCTATTAGACCTACGAAGAGCTTGGTCTACATGAACAAGTTGTTGCTCCACAACTTCTTGTGCAACAATCTCATCATCCACAACACTTTGTGGTGCCACTTCAATTTCCATCAAGGCCTCAGAGCTATCTATATCTTGAACTTGTTCAAGATGAATTTTACTCCCACTAGTTCTTCTAGAAATAAACTCTCTTTCTAGAAATACGTCATTTCTAGAGACAAACACTTTGCCTTGTGTGGGATTATAAAAGTAATATCCCTTTGTTTCCTTTGGATATCCTACAAAGTAGCACTTGTCTGATTTGAGGCCTAGCTTGTCAGAGACTTGACGTCGAACATAAGCCTCACTATAAAATACCTCAAATAAATTGCTATAGAATAATATCTTTATTATTCTTTAATTGGAGAACTTATTATTAGGATAATTAAATTAATGAGGGATAGTTATGGATTAATTAAACCTAACCTAGGTTTAAGGCTTATAAAAGGGGATCCGGTTCTTTTCTTAAAGCTGATCCAAATTTTTTTTCTTCCATTTTTTTTCATTCCTCCACCATTCTTTCCCCCAAGCTATTTCCCCAGTCGCGACCTTTCTTTCATCGCTTCCCGATTTCTCCCCATCCCAGTTCTCATCGATCTCCTTGGTTGATCGATTCGACGATGACACCACCATAACCGATTGCTCTTGTCGTGGGTCATCCGATTCCTCCTTCTTTGGCACTCATCGACCCCTTCGCATGAGCTGATCAGCAACATCATCGTCGTGACAGAAATTTTTTGCCACAGGTCTTGTTGGGTTTCGATTATGAGTTTCCTCATTAGATCAAGCTATGGGATAGTTCATGATATCGATCTCGTTGTCTTCTTCTTATCATCGGGTCGCAGATGGTGGGCTTGTGGAGAAAAGGTCAACAACAATTATTCTGGCTAATAGAGTATTTAGGGAGGAGTACCGCCAGTGTAGCTTCAGGCACTGGTATATATCGATCTTTCCTTTCTCTTCTATCCACTTCAATTTCTATGGATGTTTGTTGTTGATTGGGGGGTTAGTGCCAATTTTTGGAGTTCAAAGGGTTCGGTGGCAGTGTGGATTGGAGTTGTGGATCGAGGTTGAGGTAAGGTTTGTGTTGATATATGATTCTATCATGTTTTTGTATGCTACAAAATGGGTTGCTTGTGGTGATTTGGTTGTGGGAAGTGGTTTGTGTTGCTCTATTTTGGGATGCTCGAGTGTGGAGCTGAGAACGGTGAGTTGAATGTTGGTTCGGTTGAAGCAGTAGTTGTTTGCAAGTATGAGCTGTGGTATGAATGTAGATCTGGAATGTGAACTGGGTAAGGATTGCGAATGGGTTTGGTATGTTGTATAGTTGGGGTTGTGAGTGGGAGATCGGGGTTTCTAATTCGTATTCGATAAAAGGATGTGAATATAGGAACGAGGTAGTAGTAAATTTGCATATTTGTCGTGTGCTTGAACTTAATCGTAGTTTATGATATGTGCAGGATTGGGATACGAGCCAGGTCCACGGGTGTGAAGATTATTGTCATGAGCTTCATATCAGATGGGTAATTGTCTACCTTGGTCAGGTAGTTGATAAATCTTGGTGCATGAGATTTTATATTGATGACACCATTACTTTGACTCCACTCCTGTTATTCTATTACTTGATACTTAGTCTTTGCACATTGTGATGCTCTATTGTGGTTGTTACATTTTGTTCGTCATTGTTATGAATTATAGACGTTATGGTATGTGGACCTATAGATGCTTAATAATGTGTACGTAGCTGAGTATGGTTGTAGACTTGATTCGTGTCATCAGGATAATTCATCCGGGGGTGGGTGATGACCTAGACGTAGAGTTGATTGTTGTATCATATTCCTTTACTTTGTATATCTATTACAAATCATGTATCTGTGTATCGTGGTTTGGTTTGTTGATAATGTGTCACTATGGACTAGAGGTCTTGGCATGGTTGATTGTCAGTTGTGTATGACTCTGTGGGATAGAGAGTGTGTGGTTGATGTGTGTATGTGTGGTTGTGCATTCATACCTTTTACATGCATGCTGGCGACTTGGTCTCCCTTGTAGTTGAGAGAGTTGTCAGTCATCCCACCTCCATGATTACTCATGGTAGTAGTAGCTAGTGTGAGGGAAAATTATTTGTTGTCTTGCATTCGACCACTATTGATGGTGGTAGTTGGAGTTGCGTGTAGGTTGTCCTGTGTGTGTGACACTCGACCACTCATGGGAAGTGACAGTCGGAGTGGCTAGCAGTAGGGGCCTGCATTGTGTAGCTTATAGCTATTTAGCTTATCGCTACTTATCCATACTGTCCACTCGGCCACTCGAGAGTAGTGGTAGTTGTTGAGTTAGGACAGTTGTCATGTCATGCAACCTAGGTCACACTAGGGTTGTGGTAGCGAGTGGGGCGTGCAGGCATGACCATGCATCTGCATTGCCATGTGTGATATATATATACACCACACTGGGGTCGTGGTAGCGAGTGGGGTGTGCAAGCATGACCATGCATCTATATATGTGTGTGTGTGTGATCAGTATATATAGATACAGTCTATATATGCTTGTTGTGTTGTTGCATTTTTTGAGCTATGATTATTGCATATGGTTGTACATCATCTTACATAATACTTGCATATTTTATATGGTTGTGTGTGGGATACCAGTGTACGAGTTGGTCGGACTGTTGTACACCTTTGACCAGTATCACGATGTGGTATGGGATGGACCAGGTTTGTTGTTGTATTTGTTATAGAATGTTCATAAGGTGGTTTGTTGATTACAAAGGTAGTGTTGTTATTCCATATTGTATATGTTATATTGTGGTATATGTGCTCAGGTTGTATGAACTGTAGCATTGTAGATCTTCAAGTATGTCCGTACTTTATGTTGTTCAATTGATCTTTTAGTATACTCATTGGTTATATTATACTGGTGGTTATCTGTTGTACCTTTAGACTGTATGTCATTGACCCTCATGTGATATATGATATGCATGCATTATCTTTCATATTACCGCTGAGTTTAATACTCATCACCACAGACCCTGGGTTTCTTGTAGCCCAGGTGGCAGGTAGAAGACTTCGTGATGGGCCAAGACCCTAGGTTCGTAACTAGTTGATTCTGTCTCATCTCACTTCCGAGGGTCCTGATTTATTTTTCCTTTAGTTTCGGATGTTTCTTATTACGAACTTGGATTAATATGGTGGTTTGAATTGTTGGTTATTTGTTGGAGTTCACATTTCCCTTTTTGGATTCATTACGATATTCCTTTACTTTGTAGTCAGTCATACTGGTATGGACTTTTGTTGAGGTTATAACTCTATTGTGGTCGTCTTCCGCTATTGGTTTTTCATGTATTTCATATGTGATGGTTGGCTGCGACTAATTGGCTATGCATATTATATTGTCATAAGGGGGTGTCGTCCGTTGGCCGGACAGAGTATACCTCGGGGTGTGACAATTTTATTTGTATCAGAGCCAAGGTTGTGATGTCGTATAATAATGTTTTTTGTCGAGTTTTGGAACTCGGAAGTCATTTTTTTTTTGTTTGGTTTTGGTTTTGTGAGATGGGATTGACAGCGACATCAACTCTGAGAAGTACGAAGTAAAAATTCTTGATACATTATATCTTCTGATTAGATACTTATTTGAATTGTTCAGCAGGTGTTGACAAACAAAGTTATGGCACATGTTCAGACTCATAGTAAGGGTCGTCCACCAAGGCAACCAGCCAGAGTTGAGGGACATGAGACTGCTACGATTGAGCCTGTTAATAAGGAACAACCTCGTCATTCCCATAGCAGAGGTTTGGTGTCTCAAAATCTGGATATACCACCGACTATGCCGGTACCTATAGATTCCAGTTGGCTCAATGATAAATCTCAAATATTTGTATTGGCGCGTTCGGGCAAGGATCGACTTACTTTGTTTCGAGGGGAGTCTGATCCATGGATTGCTCGTGCTTGGCTGGATAATTTGGAAGACACTTTCTAGTACGTGAGTTGTACGGACGAGGAGAAAGTGGGCTTAGCTGAATACCACCTCCGGGATCAGGCAATTACCTGGTGGAAGATGTAGAAAACCATAATTGGGGAATGTGAGATTTCATGGTCAGTATTTCGAGATGATTTTTGGGGGCAATATTTCCCTTATGAATTTTCTATGGCTCGTCGTCTGGAGTTCTTGAGCCTGAAGCAAGGTGACTGATCTATTATGGTGTATAATGAAGAATTTACAAGACTTGCGGAGTTCTGCCCTCATATGGTGACTCAGGATGGAGATCGGATGTTTCAGTTCACACAAGGTCTGGCTGCAAACATTCAGGCCAGAATATCTAGGTCTTTGATTTACTCTTATAAAGAGGCATTGGATCAGGCTATTTTTATTGAGATGACTTCCTAGAAGATTTCAAGGGAGAAGGATGTTGAGAAGCAAATGTCATAGGGTAAACAGCCGAAATAGAATTCAGCAAATGAGACTTAGACGAAGCAAGATAAAAAAGGAGATACTTGAGATGCTACTGAGGGGTTATCTAGATCGCAAAAAGGGAATGACCGGCTTTTGAGTATTCTGAAGGTTCTCAGAAGAATCATAAGAGTTAGAACTGGACCGGGTGTTATAGATGTCAGTCTGAAAGCCATAAAATTCCAGAGTGTCCTCTGGAGCGACCTGTTTGCTATTATTGCAAACATCCAGGGCATACCAGTCGGGAGTGTACTTTGAGAGCACAGTTGGAGTTTTTAGATAACTCTAACAAGGGAAAGAAGTCTAGCCAGTATCGTCAGCAGAGGAAAGTACCAAGGACACAAACATACGGTCAGAAGCAACCATTACCTCCTCGGGCACAACTATATCATATACAGGGAGTTAACTCTTCGGTGATGCCGACAACTATTCAGTATCCTGCAGCTCCAGTGGTTTACTATCCAGGGGTACCTACATAGCAGTATTTACCAGCTAGCTCTTAGGGGTATATTATGCCTTCACAGTCGAATCAACATTCGGTATTAGTACCACAGAGTCAGATTCATCATGAGTGGAGGCACTCTATTATTTCATCAGGGGCACAACTGTCTAACGTGGAGGTCGAACATGTATATGCTATAACCAAAGAGGAGGCACAGCGGGCTGAGGGATCAGTTATTCGGGGTATAGTTATAGTTTATTCCATTTATGCTGATACTTTGATTGATACTGGTATTTCACATTCATTTGTATCTAGAATATTTCTGGGTAGGATTGGAAGAATTCCAATGGTTCATTCTTGAGGGTTAGCGGTATCTTTGCCATCAGGAGAGGTGCTGACTAGCCATTAAGAAATCAAGGGTTGCCCATTGGATTTCGATGGGCATATCCTTACGGTGGATTTCTGTAGATCCCCAGAAAATTGAGGCCATTACCAAATGGGAGCAGCCAAAATCAGTTCAGGAAGTCTGTAGTTTCCTTGGTTTGGCCGAGTACTATCGCAGATTCGTGGAGGGATTGTCTAGTATTGCTACACCACTTACTCGCTTGACCCAGAAGGGGATCAAGTTCACCTGGTCAGAAGCTTGTGAAACTAGTTTTTAGGAGATTAAACAATGGCTAATTTCTGTACCAGTGTTAGTGATTCCTTTCAGTGTTGATGGGATGGTGCTATATACTAATGCTTCTTTCCAAGGGTTAGGAGCAGTTATGATGCAGTTCAACTATGTGGTATCGTATGACTCCCGTCAACTAAAGGATCATAAAGGGAATTATCCTGTGCACAATTTGGAGTTAGCAGCCATTATTTTTGCCATGAAGATATGGAGACATTATTTGTATGGAATTACATATGCGATCTACACAAACCATAAGAGTTCGAAATATCTTTTCACTCAGAAAGAATTGAATCTGAGACAGAGGCAGTGGATGGAATATCTGATGGATTATGATTGCACCATTCATTATCATCCAGGGAAGGCTAATGTGGTAGCAGATGCATTGAGTAGGAAGTCCCGAGGAATTTTGGCTAGTCATTTGATAGTGGATATTGATTTAGTTCGACAGTTCTTAGAGATAGGATTGTCTGAACAATGTCAAACAACCTGGGGTATATTAGTTTCTATGGTTGCCCAGTCCACTATTGTTGAGAAGATCAAAGAAGCACAAGTTAGTGATTACCATCTGCAGTTTTTATGCAACATAGTGGACTAAAAAGGTCAGATAGATTTCTCGTGTGATGAGCAAAGGGTACTTCGTTTTTGTGGAAGGTTATGTGTTCCAGATACACATCAAATGAAGGAAGTGTTGTTACGGGAAGCACATCATTATAGATTTGCTATACATCCTGGTGGTACCTGGACGTACTAAGATTTAAAGCATTCATACTAGTGGGACGGTATGAAGAGGGATATTATAGACTTCGTTGTTTGATGTTTAGTATGCCAGCAGGTAAAGGTTGAACATCAGAAACTGTTGGGATGTATACTGAAAGCCTAGCCTTTATATGAACATCTTCATTTTGAAATAAGAATCACATAATCATTGTTTGCATTTTATATTTATGCATATTTTCTGATATTTTACATTGTAGATAACATGGTGTGTGGTGTCGCACAGAAGATCATGTTATCAGTTCCTTGTAGAGTATAAGAAGAGGCTCACAACCAAGATGATTTTAGACAAACATTGGCATGGTTGTAGTGTAATTTGGTATTGGTTTATCTTGACCATAGAATTACACTAGTACACTTTGTGTGTATTGAGCAGGACTGATTCAGAGGTGATTCAATTTATACTGACTATATAATTGAATCAGACATCAGATATTATGGTGTACATGCTCTTAATCCCGATATAATAATGGACACATGTACTTAGTATTTATTTCTTTGATTTACCAATGGGCGAGATTTATGTGTTAAATTGATAGGCCTGGTAAGTTAGGAAATAATATTATTTACATGGTGTGTCATTGATTATAGGAGGAAACCGTGTCCTATATACTAGGATGATGATGTCCCCTTGAGGAGCTCGTAAAGTTCATCATGTAAATCCTGCAGGTGGACTTAGTCCAACATGATGATAAGGATGAGTAGTACTACTCATGGAGTTAGATATTAATTAATTAAATTGTCAGTAATTTAATTAATTAATGGACATTCGATATCTTAAACACAGGGAGATATTTTGTACAAATAATATTTGGAGCCCATATTTAATTATGGGGGTTGGTGAGGTAGATCAATGATGATCCTCTAGTGGAATGGATCATCATTAATTGATCAGGTTATATGTGGTTCGGATCCATTGGGTGGCAAAGATCCAACTCCTCCTCATGGTCCCTATTGTAGCCTATTATAAATACCTCATGAAGCCTAGACCTAAGGAAATTATTATTGGTTGGTGTTGGATAGGCTTGGGCAGCAAGGGAGAAAGGGTGTGCTAGGGTTTTGCATCACTTTGGCCGGCGGCAACAAGGGCTAGGGTTTCTCCTCCTTCCTCCTTGGTCGGCGCCTCCTTTGCCTTTCCTATAGCCGGTGGCGCCTCTTCTCCCTTTCCAAGGGCCGACACCACCTTCTCCCTCTCCTAGCGCCGGCGGCAACACAAGGAGAAAGGCTCTCTTCCTCAATCTCCTTTCTTATCCTAGGGTCGGCGGACACCACCTCTTGGAGTCTTGCTGGTCGGCACAAGCAAGGAGAAGAGGAGGTTTTGTGTTCGATACGAGATAGGAGAATAAGGGAGGGTTTTCTTCTCTTGTTCGGAGCGAGTAAGGAAGGGAAGATACGTGGTCTAGGAGGCTTCGATTCTTGGAAGATCGTCGCCCACACGACGTCCAAGAAGAGGATAGGAATACAATAGAAGATCAAGAGGTAAAACAAGAGGTATAATCTTGTTTAATTTTGATTCTTGTTCTTTTGTATTTTGTATGTTATTGATTGACATGGACCCCGATGATAAACACAAAAACTGGCTATCTGTTCATCATCTATTATGCAGCTAATCGAGGAAAAGGGTTAGGTTGCTTGAACAACAAGTTTGTTCAAGCGACCACTCAAATCGAATAGCACGATGATGAATCGGTTGCTTGGGTAATCCATCTTTGTCCAGATTAGTTTTAATTAATGAAATTTTAATCTGGGGATGTGAGACAGGTTCGCCATGCACAAGCGACCAAAGGGAAGAAGCGAAACACGACTTTCCCTTCAGTGGTATCAGAGCCACGGTTTCTGATTTTGTGTTTTTTGGATTCGGTTACTTTCACGCATTTATCATATATTGTTTATGCCATATAATAGTAGGATGTGCATAGGCTAACTTTTTGCTTGCATACATAAGATCCAACTATTATGGCTATGTGGATGTATGTGATTGTAATTAATTGTTTGAATCCTCGGGATTGACAAGGCTAATTAGTATTTAATTTTTGTAATTAAATACGACATTGTTTAGCCGCTCATTTTAATTTACTTTCGATCTAGATATGTTGTACCCTCCTTCATGGAGTATAGGATCGATGGATGTAAATTAAAATAGTTTATCTCGGCTTGGATCCCCTTGTGGCTTGCGCATGGTAAAAAGAGGAGTGGATGAGGTGGCGACACGACGGGAAGCATATTGTAAAACAAAAGCCATAATAATTAGAATTTTTTTTCATATTTATTACTTATTGTTTGATATGCATGTTGTGTGTATTTGAAAATGTTAGGAATATTGTAACGGCTAGACGGGGGGTGAATAACGTCAATGTAATTCTTTCACGTTTGTTTCTACAATTTCGTTAGCGCAGCGGAAATAGAAATTGTAATAACGATAACGAAATGCACAACATGCTAACACAACGATATAACGTGGTTCGGAACCGCACGGTTCCTACTCCACTGATCGAGCTCTACGAGCTCTAGTGATGCACATGCAACCACTAATAAGCACTCCTTCTCGGAACAATCCGGAGGCGGAGAAACCTCGTACAATAATGATTACAACAATAATCAATTAGATACAAGCAAATACAATATGAAATACAAATGCAAGTAAAGGAAAAACACTTTACAAGAGCTTTGGATTGCTTGATCTTTGATTGCCTTGAACTAGCTTTGAAGGACTGGAAAACACCAACTTCCCCCTTCAATTTCTCCCAAGAAAATCTCTGTCTTTTCCTCCATCACGAGCTCCTTATATAGCTTCAACCTGTGCTGGAAAAGGTCGATCAGTCGACTGATCGGGACCATCAGTCGACCGATCACACTGTTGCTGTGAGACAACGGTATAATCCACGTTGGAAAAAATCCAACGGCTAGGATATCAGTCGACTGATCATGACCATCAGTCGACTGATGGGCCATCACTCGACTGCTCGTCTCAGCAGTCGAGTGAGACTCCAGTCTGGTCAAAATCGAGAATCACGACCGATCGATCACATGATCGGCCGATCATCCATCATCGATCGCCTAACAATGGCCCCTAGTTGACTTGGTCCAGTCGACTGCCACATGGCATCAGTCGACTGACACACCTCAACCATGAGGTTTTAACCCAAGTATGGTTCCCCCATACTTGCTAGACCACCCTTAGCCTAGACCTAAGCCTTCTAGCCACCTCCATCAGCCTCACGCCTCTCGGATCCCTCCAAGTCATCCATGACTTGTTCATCCATCGTGCTAGCCTTCAGGTGCTTCCATCGGCTATGTCATGCTTGTTGGTGCAACAATGCTCCAAGCAGTTATATGTTTTGATGTTTGGCTAATCATCTAAGTTAGACAATATCTTGTGATCTAATTACGAATGTGTTTAAGTGACAGGGAAATCCAAGGATGAAGACTTGGTAAAAGGAAGTCCAAGTATGATCTTGGCAAAGGAAGTCCAAGGGATGGACTTGGCGGCATAAGACCAAGCTTGTAGTCTTGGCAGCATAAAGTCCAAGTGAACCTTGGCAAAGGAAGTCCAAAGTAAAGTCCTGGCAGCATAAGTCCAAGCTTGTAGTCTTGGCGACGTAAAGTCCAAGCATTTGGCAACCCAAGACATGACGAAACCGAAGGAAGCTCTTGGAAGCAAAGCGCAAAGGATGAACAAGTCACGGACTCGGAGGGATCCTGAAGGCGCAAGGCTTATTGAGGAGCTAGAAGGTTGAGTCTAGGTCTAGGGTATAAAATCAAGGATGAATTACTCATACTTGATGAGTATCAGTCGACTGATACGATGTATCAATCGGCCCAGTCGGGCGTTCCGAGTCGGGTGAAACCACGACCATCGATCGCTTGCTGGCATGCGATCGAATCATGCCGATCGCGCCAAGGGCATCGATCGGTGATCAAGGAAATATCACCGAGAATGCGGTCTCACTCGAGGTGATCACCATCACCCCATCGATCGGTGATGGAGGGATCGATCGGTGATCACCGGCCGTTGGAGATTGCGGCTCACGAATCTCGCAGATCGCATTTGGCCGTTGGCCGTGCGATCGTGATAGTATGCATCTGTCGACTGATCGACGCCCAACGGGAAAAACATCCCCTCTTCTATAAAAAGGGGCCATGGGGAGATTGGTGAAGCTAGTGCTCTTGCTCCTAACTATACTCTCGTGCTTACCAAGCCTTCCAAGTATTTTTAGTGATTTAAATCCTCCTCTTCTCTTGTTCTTGATCATCCATCATTGTAAAGAAGAGGAGAGCATTGTAAGAAAGGTTTCTCCACCTTGGTTCATCCAAAGGAGGTTCTAGTGAAGGTTGATTAGGGCTAATCCACCTTACGGATTGCTGTGGAGTAGGAGCATCATCTCCGAACCATGTACATCGGGTGTTAGCGGAAGCACTACAAAATATAAACACAAATCAAAGCAAGAACAAAGCTAACACCCAATGTACGTGGTTCGGAAAATCAAAGCAAGAACAAAGCTAACCATGAGGTTTTAACCCAAGTATGGTTCCCCCATACTTGCTAGACCACCCTTAGCCTAGACCTAAGCCTTCTAGCCACCTTCATCAGCCTCACGCCTCTCGGATCCCTCCAAGTCATCCATGACTTGTTCATCCATCGTGCTAGCCTTCAGGTGCTTCCATCGGCTATGTCATTCTAACGGTGTCTACACCGCCAAGGCACATTGGACTTACGCCGCCAAGACTCCGCTTGGACTTTACGCCGCCAACCATTGGACTTATGCTGCCAATATCAAACCCTTGGACTTCTCAAATGCAAAGGCTCAAGCTTGGACTTTCCCTTGGCAACCCATGTTGGACTTTCCATGCCAAGACCATGGTTGGACATTCCATGCCAAGACCCATGCTTGGACTTTCCTTGCCAACCCATGTTGGACTTCTCAAATGCCAAGACCATGCTTGGACTTTTCATGTGCCAAGTACTCAAGACTTGGACTTTACCAAATGACAATTACATTGTCATATGTTTTTGTCGAAACATCAAAACATCACTCAAGTCAAACTCGAGTCCTGGTCAATCGTGACCTGGGTCGATTGCACCAACAATCTCCCCCTTTTTGATGTTTGACAAAAACCAAACAAATGATTGAGTTAGAACACTAACTCAAATCCTTTACTAATTATCCCAAATTGGTAAATACTCTCCAAATGTTCTCCCCCAAACATTCTTCCCCTTTTTGACTAATATCAAAAAGGTTTTCTCTCCAAGGAGGTCAATGTCTCATGTCCCAATGAGATCTTACAATCTCCCCCTTGGTCCAAAAATACCTAGGATGCCTACCATCTTCCTAGTGATAAGTCATATATCACTCAAGAGAGGCAATCCTATTTACTCTCCCAATTTCCAAATTGGGTATCAAAAACCCATCAATTTTCCCAATTGATGATACTTTCCCAATAGATTTTCCTTTTCAAGGAGAAAAACACATCCATCATCCCAAGATAGATACCTCCCCCTAAAGGCTTGCTCCCCCTTGACCATTGCACCAACAATGTCCTTGGGAAGCCCCTAAGCCAATAGGAACTCTAAGCCATCAAAAATTAAGGGTAGAAATTCAACATTGAACTTTCTAACACCTTGAAATTGATACAAACACTAAACACTTCTCCTAATCCATATCCAATGGATTTTCACCCTTCATCATGCTTCCCAAGGCATATCCTAGGGTTAGGAGTGGTTAGGGACCTTAACCGCAGTTGAAATCGGGTTAAACAACACGATCGATGTGTCCATCGATGACCGCACGAGGCAAGTTGAGTGATACAATCGCCGAGTCCAACGCTGCCCATCACCAATCAGATTTATGAATGATCGATAACTGAAAACCTGATTTTCAGAAATCAGACTCAACTTTTGGAAATTCATAAGTAATTCTACGTAAATCAAAAAATTACAAAACTTGATACGTATATTACTTATCACACATACAATCAGTGAAAAATTTTGGAAAAATATTTTTACCATTGAAATAGGAGATTGATACAAAGTTCAAAACTATTAAAAACTTTAAAGTTTTTGATCCACTTTGTATCAACTTCTACAATGATGATGGCTATCAAAAGATAGACTTCACCAAGATTTTCTAAATTGATTTTAAAATGTTTTTGAAAACCTATTTTGAACCATAATTTATTGGCTAAATATACATAACTTGTATATTAGCTTTCCTTATGATTCTTGGTGATAGTTGAAATAAGTTTGAGTTCATCTAGATGCACTACCTATGCACCTTGAACCTAACTTATTATCCTAGCATCTCACATGTATCTAGGGTGTATAAATACACATACATGTCAATGTGATGTGAGATGTGGGTTTTGATTTACTTTATCTAGGGTTTCATGCATTTTCTAGGCAACTCTACTTGATTCCCTTATAAGTGAGACTTCAAGTCATGCCATTTTCCTTAAATCAATGTTCAATCAAATTAATGCATGAAATGATCATGGCATAGTGATGGCAAAATAAAAACATGACCAATGATCATGATGTCATGGCATATGATGAACTTTAAGAACACATGACATCTAAAATAACCCTAAACAACGACATGACATGGTATATGATAGGATGCGATTTCATGTCATGATATATCAACTTTTATAAGCAATACAATAATACAAGTACTCATCCAGACACACAAGATTTTCAGAAACAAAAATTTCATTTAACTTAAAAATTTAGTCTTTTACATTCAAAATGGAGATTGGCTATGCTCAATCTCACTACAAAAACTGACAACCACAGAAAATCTAATATCCTCAATATCTAATCGTCTGCAGGAGGTGGCGGTGGAGGAGGCTGCTGACTCAAGGTCCAGGCCCGCATCATCTCTAACATATCGAGCTGATGCTGCTCGATGTGGCTCTGGGACTCCTCCATCCGATCAAGACGTGCGCCGAAGGATGCCTGGCCTGCCAATATCTCTGACAGCCTAGAGTCAACCGACTACTGATAGTCCTGAAATCTGGACTCCAGTCGGCCACGACGATCTAATGGACTCGCCGCTGATGTGTCTGCCGGCATCTGATCATCCTCATCAGTGGCATCTGCATCCTTATAGTCCTCTGTTGCCTCTCTGGGTACCGGAGGAGGCTCTCTGCATGCCCTGGGTGGTGGTCGAGGCGCCAACTCCATCTGTCCAGCCCCCATCCGTAGCTTTGCTAACGAGAAGTTACGAACTGATATACAGTCGTACACCTCCGATAGCGCTCTCAGAGAACCCCTGTGGATGTTAACGCCTACGGACTCTAGCCATGCTGTGATGATATGACCATATGGCATATGCACTTTCCCTTGTACAGGGGAAGTGAAATGCACAATGCAATGAAACATGTTTAGTGCAAAGTTAATGTCTAACCTATGACGCATGGCGTATAAAAGAAAGAGATGGGGAGGCCGAATCTTGGCCAGACCCCGAGTGACGATAGGAAGAAAACACCCAACAATGACCTTGTAAAGTACATTGTCAGGTGCAGATAACTCAGTGATAGGGAATAAATTCTGGGCCGGTGGACGAGGATAACCAAAGATATGCTCATGCATGGACTCCATAGAGATATGGTCAAAGGGCTCGGGTAAAGAAAAATCCATGGTAGGGAAAAAGATAAAGTATCATCTGAGGGCCTACACTCGAGAAACTCCTGCAGTATCGCAGGAGTGAACTCTAACTCGTGTTTTGCAATGCGAGTAGTGTAGGTAGGGCCGTCATCCACCTTTTTTAGGTTTTGATAAAATTCCTTAAGAAGGTCATCATTAATTGGATGCGTGCAGAAGACGATTTTCATGAGATTGTAGTATGCAATTAATTCCATGACATCACTACAATGGCGGTTGAAAAAGTCCCTATCGATGTACCTAACCAACATAGGTTGGTACAATCGAGATTCACCCTCGGGTGGATCATTCCTACGGGCTCTCCTATTATGAATGCAATGTAATGATATGACATGCAAGGACATAATACATGATTAGATAAAAACTAAACTCTAATGGGAAGACAAATTAGGGATTGGGTAAGAAGAGCGTTACTTAGGCGCCATTTGGAGGTGTGGCTGGAGGAAATGCTCAGATATTGCTGAAGAGTCGCCGAAAGGTTCACCGGAAAACTCAGACACCGGAACCTAATTTGAAAAACATGAAGGTTTTGCCCGGAAGCTCTGATACCAATTGAAGGGATTTCCCTTGTCGAGTCCGTGAGAGGAAACTTCGCTTCCCCTTCACCTCGGTTGCTTAACCATGGTGATCCCTTCGATGTCCCCGGATTAAAAATGTAATCCTAGACAAAAGGGATTACCAAGACAACCAAGTCATCGTCGTGCTATTCGTTTAGAGAGGTCACTTGAACAAACTAGTTGTTCAAGCGACAATCCTCTATTCTACGAGTAGCCGCGGAATAGACGATGTCCGGATCGCCGGTTTTTGTGTTTATACTCGGGATCTCAGTATTATTTAGCCTATTTATAGAAATATAACATGCTTATATTTTGAAAAACAAATACAAGCAATGAATAAAAGAGATAGAAGAATAGTTATACCTCTTGGTCTTCTAATGTATGACCCTCCTCCTTTTGGACGTCGTGTGGGCGACGATCCACCAAAAGTCAAAGCTCCTAGATCGCAAAACTTCCTTCCTTGCTTTTCCCAAGCAAGAGGAAGAAGAGAAACAATGTTTTTCTCCTTCAAAAACTCAACCAACAAAGAACTATAGAAGTTCTTGCCGCCGGCCAACTAGAAGGAGAAGAAGATGATGGAAAACTAACAAGACACCAAGGGAAACCCTATATCTTGTTTCCACCACCTAAGGAGAAGAGAGGGGAGTGTTTTGGGCTCCGGCAAAGGGCTGGGAAGGGCTGGAATAGCTGCTGGACGTTGGCCACAAGGCAAGGAAGAAGAAGGAAAACTTGCCTTATTTGGTGCCACCCTTGCTTCCAAACCCTAACCCTAATTCCAATCCTATCTCAACTAGGATTGCCCTATTCTTGCCGCCCAAGCCTTGCTCCCTCTCTATGATTTCTTCACGCCAACCCCATGCTACCTTTTATAGAGTTTGGGGATAATCCATGAATTAATCTCCTCCATTGGTTCTAGGGATTTAATCTCAACCGTCGGATCTAGAGATTTAATCTCAACCGTCGGATCTTAGAGATTTAATCTCTACCAATGGATCTTAGTGTTTTGTTTCTAACCATTGGATCTAAGCATCTTGAGGTGTTAATGGGCTACATTAGGGACCATGAGGAGGAGTTGGGTCTTGGCCACCCATGGATCAAGCCCACATAAAGTCTGATACACTAATGATGATCCAATCCACTAAAGGTCCATCATTGATCTACCTCACCAACCCCCATATGACAATATGGGCTCCATATATTATTTGTACATTTTCTCCCCGTGTTTAAGATCTCGAATGTCCGTCGATTAATTAATTTACTAACCATTAATTAATCAACATCTAACTCCTTGAGTAGTACCACTCAACCTTTTCATCATGCCGGACCAAGTCCACCTGCAGGGTTTACATGATGAACCTTATGAGCTCCTCAAGGGGACATCATCATCCTAATATATAGGACACGGTTTCCTCCTATAATCAACGGCACACCATATAAATAATATCATCTCCCAACTTACCGAGTCTATCGATTTAATCTATAAATCTCGCCCATTGGTAAATCAAAGAGATGAGTACCAAGTATATGTGCCCGTTATTATATCGGGATTAAGAGCATGTACTAAATAATATCTGAGGTCCGATTCGATTATATAGTCAGCAATAAATCGAATCATCTCTGTGTCGGTCCTGCTCAATACACACAAAGTGCACTAGTGTGATTCTATGGTCAAGACAAACCAATACCAAATCACACTACAACCATTCCGATGGTTTTTCCAAAGTCATCTCGGTTGTGAGACTTTACTTATACTTTACAAGGAGCCGATAACAAGATCTCCCGTGTGACACCACACACCATGTTATCTACAATGTAACGTATTAGACAATATTGCATAACCATAAAAATATGCAAACAATGATCATGTGATTCTTATTTCAAAATAAAGATGTTCATACAAAAGATAGACTTTTCAGTATACATCCCTACAATCTCCCACTTATACTAAAAGACTATGCTGTCCTCATACTGCCATACATCTGATTCCCCTTCCCTCCACATGCCTATCAAAGCTCTTGCTAGAAGGGCCTTAGTGAAAGGGTCTACCAGGTCATCCTCTGATGCAATCTAGGCGACAGCAACTTCTACCTCCTTTACGATTTCTCGTATCAGGTGGTACTTGCACTCTATGTGTTTACTAGCCTTATGGGCTCGTGGTTCCTTCGAGTTTGCAACTGCACCATTATTATCACAATTAATTGTGATAGTTCTGGGCAAACCAGGAATCACATCCAAGTCCATCAGGAAGTTCCTGAGCCACACAGCTTCTTTGGCCGCCTCATAGGCTGCCACATACTCAGCTTCCATGGTGGAGTCCGCCACGCATTTCTGCTGGGCACTCCTCCATACAATGGCTCCACCTCCCAAAGTAAACACAAACCCTGAGGTAGACTTACTATTATCCCTATCAGATTGGAAATCAGAATCCGTGTAACCCACAGGGAGTAATTGGTCTGCCCGGTAAACTAGCATATAATCCCTAGTCCTTCTCAGGCACTACAATATATGCTTTACCGCAGTTCAATGTCCCTGTCCTGGATTACTCTGATATCTGCTGACCATGCCTACGGCAAAGCAGATATCTGGTCTCGTACATAGCATACATTAGGCTTCCTACCGCCGAAGCATAAGGAACTGCCTATATCTCCTCTATCTCTTCAGATGATCTAGGACACATCTGCTTAGATAAAGGAACTCCATGCCTGAAGGGTAGAAAAACCCTTCTTGGAGTTTTGTATGCTAAAACGATCCAAAACCATGTCTATGTATGAAGCTTGGGATAAGAACAACAACTTTGATCCCAAGGTTGTGACCCACTTCTCCCAAGTCCTTCATATCATACTATTTGGACGACCATACCCTTACGTCTGATAACATTTCGATGTTGTCACCAACCACCAAAATGTCATCTATGCATAGTACAAAAATACCACTACGCTTCTGTCACATCTCTGATATACATAAGACCCATCCGAACTTTGAATAAATCCATAAGACTGGATTTTACTTCCTCAAAGCGGATGTCCCAAGACTTCAAAGCTTGCTTCAGTCCATTAATGGACTGATTAAGCTTATATACAATACGCTCTTTGCCTTTAGCAATGAATTCCTCTGGTTGCTTCATATAGATGTTTTCCTCAAGACTTCCATTAAGGAAAGCTGTCTTGACATCCATCTGCCACAACTCATAATCCATATGAGCTGCAGTGCATAAGAGCTCCCAGACCTGACTTAAATCCATAGATTCAATCTCAGTATTCATTGCACTTTGCTAAGATGTTGTATTTATATCTTGGATTGCCTCATCGTATGTCTAGGGATCAGGTTCATGTTTGCAAGGGAGCAAATCCGAAGATTCGTCTAAAAACATGAATCTAAGAGGCTGTCTAACAACCCTCCCACTACGACGAGGTATCATCTGTGTATCCTTTGTGACACGCGGTGCAGTGACATGTGGTATATCCTCTTGTACCGGTGGTACTAAAGAAGTGACTTCCCTTTTAACTCCTCCAGAACAATTTTACTCTTGGGCTTGTGGCTTATCACATAGTCTTCTTCTAGAAATCTGGCGTTCGTGTTAACGATCACTCTCTGATCTCTAGGACTATAAAACAAGTCAGAATAACTCATCATCGATCTAATCATCTCCATAAGAGTCCTATTCCTTTGCTCTGCTCGCTCACTGCCAGGGTGTGCGGTACCTGGACAATTTGGATTGAATTGACCTCTGATAAGTAATTCCTAAACTCTCCCAAGAGGTATTCACCACTACGATCAGATCGTAGTGTCATCTTGAATAATTGTCTATGAAAAAGACAAAATATTCAAAACTACCTCTTGCCTGGATAGACATAGGACCATACGAATCAGAATGAACCAATTCCAACACATCTTTGGATCTATACCCCTTGGCCTTGAAAGGCCTCTTGGTCATCTTACCCTCCAAGCAAGATTCGCAGGTTGGGAGATCCTCCACTACTAATGAACCCAAAGGTCCATCAGCTATCAACCTTTGAATTCTGCTTAGGTTAATGTGACCAAGCCTAAGAAGCCAAAGATATGTTTGGTTCATCTTCGAAGGTTCTTTTCTCCTTTTGGAATTAAAAGATGAGTTATTAACTTCAATTTGCATCGTTGGAGGTTTTGTATATAAATTTCCTTTCAATGTACCTGAACAGATATTCTCCCTATTCCTTTTTATAACAACTCTGTGATTAAAAGAAATAGAATATCCATCCATAATAATTTAGAAATTGAAACTAAATTCTTTCTAAATAAAGATACATAAAGGGAATTTTCCAGAACCTAAGTTTTATTTTTCTCAAGAGATAAATAAAACTTCTCCCACTGCAATAGCCGCCACCTTCATGGCATTGCCCAAAATGGTAATCTCCCCTTTAGCTAGTCGTTGAGTTTCCTGAAACCCCTGCAAAGTGTTGCAGACATGATTAGTGGCTCTCATATCTACACACCAGGTGTCGGTAGATAACACTGCTAATCATGTTTCAACGACTAGTCCAAAGGATATACCTTTGTTCTGTTTTGGACTGGGACAGTCCTTCTTCCAATGTCCATCCTGCTTAAAGTAAATGCCTTTCGGCTTCTTCACTCCTCCCTGAGATCCTCCCACCACCTTTGCTCCACCTTGTTTCTTCTTCTTCTTGCCTTTCGGCTTAGAAGTAGAAACCTTTTTGAGCAACCATGGCTTGAGGACACTCTTCGATGAGTGCATACTTGTACTCCTTAGCAGATAAGACAATATCTAGATTCTTTTCCAATCAATATTATTTGGGTACAGTAAGTTTATTTCTTTTTGTATCATAGTAAGTGGACTGAAAGTCATTTTTGAAAATCCTAAGAATCACATAGATCATTACCGTAGATTTCAAAAAATTATTGATTCCTCAAACAATAAAATTTCAAAATCAACCAACACCTCTAAACACCGGGAATATCGCATGCCATGATCGTGTGGACGTATACGAATTCTACATTTGTAAGAGGAGGTTTTACCCATTAGTTTTACTATCTTGTCAACCTAACTTTTTGACAAGTAAAATTAATAGTTGGTTTCTCTTCGGCCCTACAAATAAAAGCAGTGACTCTGATGGGGAGGATACTTATATTTGCATCTAAGTGTTCACCATTACACGATACTAAGGAAATTATCTCGGATTATGTGCCTTACCGATGTGGAAGTACACACGCTCCTAAATAATTTACTATAACCATTATTTGACCTAGTGATCCGCAAACAAACTCATCCGATGGGGAGGAAGGCACTCAGAGCCGACGCGCAAGTTTGTTGCATCACACGTCAAATTGTAATGGAGGTCACGGGAATTAATTAAAATGTCCCTCTCCCACTTAGTAAATTGACAGTGAGGAATTTTCAAGCACACACAACATGCATATTATTACTGTAGATTTCAATAAAAATTATTGATTCCTCAGACAATAAAATTTCGAAATCAACCAACACCTCAAAACACCGAGAATATCGCATGCCACAATAGTGTGGACGTATACGAATTCTACATTTGTAAGAGGAGGTTTTACCCATTAATTTTATTATCTTGTCAACCTTACTTTTTGACAAATAAAATTAATAGTCGGTTCCTCTTTGGCCCTACAAATAAAAGTAGTGACTCCGATGGGGAGGATACTTTTTATTTGTATCTAAGTGTGCACCATTACACGATACTAAGGGAATTATCTCGGATTATGTGCCTTACCGATATGGAAGTACACATGCTCCTAAATAATTTCCTATAACCATTATTTGACCTAGTGATCCGTAAACAAACCCATCCGATGGGGAGGAAGGCACTCAGAGCCGACGCGCAAGTTTGCT
This sequence comes from Wurfbainia villosa, assembly GCA_025175895.1. NCBI lineage: Eukaryota > Viridiplantae > Streptophyta > Magnoliopsida > Zingiberales > Zingiberaceae > Wurfbainia > Wurfbainia villosa. Next base: position 81,303,344 of record CM045991.1, on the reverse strand, counting down.
TGCATCACATGTCAAATCGTAATGGAGGCCATGAGAATTTATAAAAATATCCCTCTCCCACTTAGTAATTTGAAATTGAGGAATTTTCCTAGCCTACGACATGCATATCAAACAAAAACAATAAATATGAAAAATAAGTTATTTTTCAACTATTATGCCTTTTGTCTTCAATATGACTCTCGTCGCATCGCCATCTCATCCGCTCCTCCTATGCCCTTTACGAGCCATTCGGAGATCCGAGTCGAGACTAAAACCTATTTTAAATTACATGCATCAATCCAATATTCCACTAGGGACTGTACATGAAATCTAGATCGAAAGTAAACTAAAATAAAGAGTGGATAAACAATGCCGTATTTAATTTACAAAAACTAAATACTAGCCTTGTCAACCCCGAGGATTCAACAAAATAAATATTTACACACATACAATCATATACACACATATGGCCATAATCGTCGGATCTTATGCCTTTAACCAAAGAGTTAAACTACGCATATCCTACTATTATACGACACATATAATATATGAAAAAGTGCATAAAAATTAACCGAATCCTAAACACACAAAACCGGAAACCTTGGCTCTGATACCAATTGAATGGTTTTGCCCGGAAGCTCTGATACCAATTGAAGGGATTTCCCTTGTCGAGTCCGTGAGAGGAAACTTCGCTTCCCCTTCACCTCGGTTGCTTAACCATGGTGATCCCTTCGATGTCTCCGGATTAAAAATGTAATCCTAGACAAAAGGGATTCCCAAGACAACCAAGTCATCGTCGTGCTATTTGTTTAGAGAGGTCACTTGAACAAACTAGTTGTTCAAGCGACCATCCTCTATTCTACGAGTAGTCGTGGAATAGACGATGTCCGGATCGCCGGTTTTTGTGTTTATACTCGGGATCTCAGTATTATTTAGCCTATTTATAGAAATATAACATGCTTATATTTTGAAAAACAAACACAAGCAATGAATAAAAGAGATAGAAGAATAGTTATACCTCTTGGTCTTCTAATGTACGACCCTCCTCCTTTTGGACGTCGTGTGGGCGACCATCCACCAAAAGTCAAAGCTCCTAGATCACAAAACTTCCTTCCTTGCTTTTCCCAAGCAAGAGGAAGAAGAGAAACAATGTTTTTCTCCTTCAAAAACTCAACCAACAAAGAACTATAGAAGTTCTTGCCGCCGGCCAACTAGAAGGAGAAGAAGATGATGGAAAACTACCAAGACACCAAGGGAAACCCTATATCTTGTTTCCACCACCTAAGGAGAAGAGAGGGGAGTGTTTTGGGCTCCGGCCAAGGGCTGGGAAGGCCTGGAATAGCTGCTGGACATTGGCCACAAGGCAAGGAAGAAGAAGGAAAACTTGCCTTATTTGGTGCCACCCTTGCTTCCAAACCCTAACCCTAATTCCAATCCTATCTCAACTAGGATTGCCCTATTCTTGCCGCCCAAGCCTTGCTCCCTCTCTTTGATTTCTTCACGCCAACCCCATGCCACCTTTTATAGAGTTTGGGGATAATCCATGAATTAATCTCCTCCATTGGTTCTAGGGATTAAATCTCAACCGTCGGATCTAGAGATTTAATCTCAACCGTCGGATCTTAGAGATTTAATCTCTACCAATGGATCTTAGTGTTTTGTTTCTATCCATTGGATCTAAGCATCTTGAGGTGTTAATGGGCTACATTAGAGACCATGAGGAGGAGTTGGGTCTTGGCCACCCATGGATCAAGCCCACATAAAGTCTGATCCACTAATGATGATCCAATCCACTAAAGGTCCATCATTGATCTACCTCACCAACCCCCATATGATAATATGGGCTCCATATATTATTTGTACATTTTCTCCCCGTGTTTAAGATCTCGAATGTCCGTCGATTAATTAATTTACTAACCATTAATTAATCAACATCTAACTCCTTGAGTAGTACCACTCAACCTTTTCATCATGCCGGACCAAGTCCACCTGCAGGGTTTAAATGATGAACCTTATGAGCTCCTCAAGGGGACATCATCATCCTAATATATAGGACACGGTTTCCTCCTATAATCAACGGCACACCATATAAATAATATCATCTCCCAACTTACCGAGTCTATCGATTTAATCTATAAATCTCGCCCATTGGTAAATCAAAGAGATGAGTACCAAGTATATGTGCCCGTTATTATATCGGGATTAAGAGCATGTACTAAATAATATCGAGGTCCGATTCGACATGTAGTCGAATAAATCGAATCACCTGTGGTCGGTCCCCGCCAATACACACAAAGTGCACTAGTGTGATTCTATGGTCAAGACAAACCAATACCAAATCACACTACAACCATTCCGATGGTTTGTCCAAAGTCATCTCGGTTGTGAGCCTTTACTTATACTTTACAAGGAGCCGATAACAAGATCTCCCGTGTGACACCACACACCATGTTATCTACAATGTAACGTATTAGACAATATTGCATAACCATAAAAATATGCAAACAATGATCATGTGATTCTTATTTCAAAATAAAGATGTTCATACAAAAGATAAACTTTTCAGTATACATCCCTACAATCTCCCACTTATACTAAAAGACTATGCTGTCCTCATACTACCATACATCTGATTCCCCTTCCCTCCACATGCCTATCAAAGCTCTTGCTAGAAGGGCCTTAGTGAAAGGGTCTACCAGGTCATCCTCTGATGCAATCTAGGCGACAGCAACTTCTACCTCCTTTACGATTTCTCGTATCAGGTGGTACTTGCACTCTATGTGTTTACTAGCCTTATGGGCTCGTGGTTCCTTCGAGTTTGCAACTGCACCATTATTATCACAATTAATTGTGATAGTTCTGGGCAAACTAGGAATCACATCCAAGTCCATCAGGAAGTTCCTGAGCCATACTTCTTTGGCCGCCTCATAGGTCGCCACATACTCACTTTTCCATGGTAGAGTCCGCCACGCATTTCTGCTTGACACTCCTCCATACAATGGCTCCACCTCCCAAAGTAAACACAAAACCAGAGGTAGACTTACTATTATCCCTATCAGATTGGAAGTCAAAATCCATGTAACCCCCAGGGAGTAATTGGTCTGCCCGGTAAACCAGCATATAATCCCTAGTCCTTCTCAGGTACTTCAATATATGTTTTACCGCAGCTTCAATGTCCTCGTCCCGATTACTCGATATTCACGACCATGACTACTGACAAAGCGTATATCCGGTCTCGTGACATAGCATACATTAGGCTTCCTACCGCCAAGCATAAGGAATCGCTATATCTCTCTATCTCTTCGATGATCTAGGATACATCTCCTTAGATAAAGGAACTCTATGCCTGAAAGGTAGAAAACCCTTCTTGGAGTTTTGTATGCTAAAACGATCCAAAACCATGTCCATGTATGAAGCTTGGGATAAGCACAACAACTTTAATCCCAAGGTTGTGACCCACTTCTCCCAAGTCCTTCATATCATACTATTTGGACGACCATACCCTTACGTCTGATAACATTTCGATGTTGTCGCCAACCACCAAAATGTCATCTACGTATAGTACAAAAATACCACTACGCTTCCGTCACATCTCTGATATACACAAGACCCATCCGAACTTTGAATAAATCCATAAGACTGGATTTTACTTCCTCAAAGCGGATGTCCCAAGAATTCAAAGCTTGCTTCAGTCCATTAACGTACTGATTAAGCTTATATACAATACGCTCTTTGCCTTTAGCAATGAATTCCTCTGGTTGCTTCATATAGATGTTTTCCTCAAGACTTCCATTAAGGAAAGCTGTCTTGACATCCATCTGCCACAACTCATAATCCATATGAGCTGCAGTGCATAAGAGCTCCCAGACCTGACTTAAATCCATAGATTTAATCTCAGTATTCATTGCACTTTGCTAAGATGTTGTATTTATATCTTGGATTGCCTCGTCGTATGTCTAGGGATCAGGTTCATGTTTGCTAGGGACCAAATCCGAAGATTCATCTAAAAACATGAATCTAAGAGGTCGTCTAACAACCCTCCCACTACGACGAGAGGTATCATCTGTGGTATCCTTTGTGACACGCTGTGCGATGACATGTGGTATATCCTCTTGTACCGGTGGTACTAAAGAAGTGACTTCCCTTTTAACTCCTCCAGAACAATTTTACTCTTGGGCTTGTGGCTTATCACATAGTCTTCCTCTAGAAATCTGGCGTTCATGTTAACGATCACTCTCTGATCTCTAGGACTATAAAACAAGTCAGAATAACTCATCATCGATCTAATCATCTCCATAAGAGTCCTATTCCTTCGCTCTGCTACATCATCGCTCACTGGGTGTGCAGTGCATAATTGGGATTGAATCCCAGCCTCTGATAAGTAATTCCTAAACTCTCCCAAGAGGTATTCACCACTACGATCAGATCGTAGTGTCATCTTGAATAATTGTCTATGAAAAAGACAAAATATTCAAAACTACCTCTTGCCTGGATAGACATAGGACCATACGAATCAGAATGAACCAATTCCAACACATCTTTGGATCTATACCCCTTGGCCTTGAAAGGCCTCTTGGTCATCTTACCCTCCAAGCAAGATTCGCAGGTTGGGAGATCCTCCACTACTAATGAACCCAAAGGTCCATCAGCTATCAACCTTTGAATTCTGCTTAGGTTAATGTGACCAAGCCTAAGAAGCCAAAGATATGTTTGGTTCATCTTCGAAGGTTCTTTTCTCCTTTTGGAATTAAAAGATGAGTTATTAACTTCAATTTGCATCATGGGAGGTTTTGTATACAAATTTCCTTTCAATGTACCTGAACAGATATTCTCCCTATTCCTTTTTATAACAACTCTGTGATTAAAAGAAATAGAATATCCATCCATAATAATTTAGAAACTGAAACTAAATTCTTTCTAAATAAAGATACATAAAGGGAATTTTCCAGAACCTAAGTTTTATTTTTCTCAAGAGATAAATAAAACTTCTCCCACTGCAATAGCCGCCACCTTCATGGCATTGCCCAAAATTGTAATCTCCCCTTTAGCTAGTCGTTGGGTTTCGAAACCTCGCAAAGTGTTGCGACATGATTAGTGGCTCATATCTACACACCGTGCCTGTAGATAACACCGCTAATCATGTTTCAACGACTAGTCCAAAGGATATACCTTTGTTCTGCTTTGATGGGACAATTCTTCTTCCAATGTCCATCCTCGCTTAAAGTAAGTACTTGCCTTTCGGCTTCTTCACTCCTCCCTGAGATCCTCCCACCACCTTTCCTCCACCTTGTTTCTTCTTCTTCTTGCCTTTCGGCTTAGAAGTAGAAACCTTTTTGAGCAACCATGGCTTGAGGACACTCTTCAATGAGTGCATACTTGTACTCCTTAGCAGATAAGACAATATCTAGATTCTTTTCCAATCAACATTATTTGGGTACAGTAAGTTTATTTCTTTTTGTATCATAGTAAGTGGACTGAAAGTCATTTTTGAAAATCCTAAGAATCACATAGATCATTACTGTAGATTTCAAAAAATTATTGATTCCTCAAACAATAAAATTTCAAAATCAACCAACACCTCTAAACACCGAGAATATCGCATGCCATGATCGTGTGGACGTATATGAATTCTTCATTTGTAAGAGGAGGTTTTACCCATTAGTTTTACTATCTTGTCAACCTAACTTTTTGACAAGTAAAATTAATAGTTGGTTTCTCTTGGCCCTACAAATAAAAGCAAAGGATCTGGCGGGGAGGATACTATATTTGCATCTAAGTGTTCACCATTACGATACTAAGGGAATTATCTCGGATTATGTGCCTTACCGATGTGGAAGTACACACGCTTCCTAAATAATTTCCTATAACCATTATTTGACCTAGTGATCCAAAACAAACTCATCCGATGGGGAGGAAGGCACTCGAGCCGATCATAAGTTTGTTGCATCACACGTCAAATTGTAATGGAGGTCGCGGGAATTAATTAAAATGTCCCTCTCCCACTTAGTAAATTGACAGTGAGGAATTTTCAAGCACACACAACATGCATATTGTTACTGTAGATTTCAATAAAAATTATTGATTCCTCAAACAATAAAATTTCGAAATCAACCAACACCTCAAAACACCGAGAATATCGCATGCCACGATAGTGTGGACGTATACGAATTCTACATTTGTAAGAGGAGGTTTTACCCATTAATTTTATTATCTTGTCAACCTTACTTTTTGACAAATAAAATTAATAGTCGGTTCCTCTTTGGCCCTACAAATAAAAGCAGTGACTCCGATGGGGAGGATACTTTTTATTTGTATCTAAGTGTGCACCATTACACGATACTAAGGGAATTATCTCGGATTATGTGCCTTACCGATATGGAAGTACACACGCATCTAAATAATTTCCTATAACCATTATTTGACCTAGTGATCCGTAAACAAACCCATCCGATGGGGAGGAAGGCACTCAGAGCCGACGCGCAAGTTTGCTTGCATCACATGTCAAATCGTAATGGAGGCCGTGAGAATTTATAAAAATATCCCTCTCCCACTTAGTAATTTGAAATTGAGGAATTTTCCTAGCCTACGACATGCATATCAAACAAAAACAATAAATATGAAAAATAAGTTATTTTTCAACTATTATGCCTTTTGTCTTCAATATGACTCCCGTCGCATCGCCATCTCATCCGCTCCTCCTATGCCCTTTACGAGCCATTCGGAGATCCGAGTCGAGACTAAAACCTATTTTAATTTACATGCATCGATCCAATATTCCACTAGGGACTGTACATGAAATCTAGATCGAAAGTAAACTAAAATAAAGAGTGGCTAAACAATGCCGTATTTAATTTACAAAAACTAAATACTAGCCTTGTCAACCCCGAGGATTCAACAAAATAAATATTTACACACATACAATCATATACACACATATGGCCATAATCGTCGGATCTTATGCCTTTAACCAAAGAGTTAAACTACGCATATCCTACTATTATACGACACATATAATATATGAAAAAGTGCATAAAAATTAACTGAATCCTAAACACACAAAACCGGAAACCTTGGCTCTGATACCAATTGAAAGGTTTTGCCCGGAAGCTCTGATACCAATTGAAGGGATTTCCCTTGTCGAGTCCGTGAGAGGAAACTTCGCTTCCCCTTCACCTCGGTTGCTTAACCATGGTGATCCCTTCGATGTCCCCGGATTAAAAATGTAATCCTAGACAAAAGGGATTCCCAAGACAACCAAGTCATCGTCGTGCTATTCGTTTAGAGAGGTCACTTGAACAAACTAGTTGTTCAAGCGACCATCCTCTATTCTACGAGTAGCCGCGGAATAGACGATGTCCGGATCGCCGGTTTTTATGTTTATACTCGGGATCTCAGTATTATTTAGCATATTTACAGAAATATAACATGCTTATATTTTGAAAAACAAACACAAGCAATGAATAAAAGAGATAGAAGAATAGTTATACCTCTTGGTCTTCTAATGTATGACCCTCCTCCTTTTAGACGTCGTGTGGGCGACGATCCACCAAAAGTCAAAGCTCCTAGATCGCAAAACTTCCTTCCTTGCTTTTCCCAAGCAAGAGGAAGAAGAGAAACAATGTTTTTCTCCTTCAAAAACTCAACCAAAAAAGAACTATAGAAGTTCTTGCCGCCGGCCAACTAGAAGGAGAAGAAGATGATGGAAAACTAACAAGACACCAAGGGAAACCCTATATCTTGTTTCCACCACCTAAGGAGAAGAGAGGGGAGTGTTTTGGGCACCGGCCAAGGGCAGGGAAGGGCTGGAATAGCTGCTGGACATTGGCCACAAGGCAAGGAAGAAGAAGGAAAACTTGCCTTATTTGGTGCCACCCTTGCTTCCAAACCCTCACCCTAATTCCAATCCTATCTCAACTAGGATTGCCCTATTCTTGCCGCCCAAGCCTTGCTCCCTCTCTATGATTTCTTCACGCCAACCCCATGCCACCTTTTATAGAGTTTGGGGATAATCCATGAATTAATCTCCTCCATTGGTTCTAGGGATTTAATCTCAACCGTCGGATCTAGAGATTTAATCTCAACCGTCGGATCTTAGAGATTTAATCTCTACCAATGGATCTTAGTGTTTTGTTTCTATCCATTGGATCTAAGCATCTTGAGGTGTTAATGGGCTACATTAGGGACCATGAGGAGGAGTTGGGTCTTGGCCACCCATGGATCAAGCCCACATAAAGTCTGATCCACTAATGATGATCCAATCCACTAAAGGTCCATCATTGATCTACCTCACCAACCCCCATATGACAATATGGGCTCCATATATTATTTGTACATTTTCTCCCCGTGTTTAAGATCTCGAATGTCTGTCGATTAATTAATTTACTAACCATTAATTAATCAACATCTAACTCCTTGAGTAGTACCACTCAACCTTTTCATCATGCCGGACCAAGTCCACCTGCAGGGTTTACATGATGAACCTTATGAGCTCCTCAAGGGGACATCATCATCCTAATATATAGGACACGGTTTCCTCCTATAATAAACGGCACACCATATAAATAATATCATCTCCCAACTTACCGAGTCTATTGATTTAATCTACAAATCTCACCCATTGGTAAATCAAAGAGATGAGTACCAAGTATATGTGTCCGTTATTATATCGGGATTAAGAGCATGTACTAAATAATATCTGAGGTCCAATTCGATTATGTAGTCGGCAATAAATCAAATCACCTCAGTTTCGGTCCTGCTCAATACACACAAAGTGCACTAGTGTGATTCTATGGTCAAGACAAACTAATACCAAATCACACTATAACCATTCCGATGGTTTGTCCAAAGTCATCTCGGTTGTGAGCCTTTACTTATACTTTACAAGGAGCCGATAACAAGATCTCCCGTGTGACACCACACACCATGTTATCTACAATGTAACGTATTAGACAATATTGCATAACCAAAAAAATATGCAAACAATGATCATGTGATTCTTATTTCAAAATAAAGATGTTCATACAAAAGATAAACTTTTCAGTATACATCCCTACAAAACAAACCCTAAAATGCGTGAACTAGGGCTCGAAATACGTGAAAAACGGAAGAGGAGAGGCTTATCTATCAAACCTAACACCTTGGGCGGCTGGCACAGCCGGAAAGATCGGTCGAAGAAGGAGATGGCGATCGGAGAAGGAGAAAAAAAAATGAAGGCGCATCGAGTGAAGACGCCGAACCCTAGCGGTTCGGCGTTATAAAATCGCGATCGATCGTCGATGTGAGCATCGATCGGTGATTCGGTTTATTAAGGTTTTCCGAGCGGCGATCGATCGATCGGTTCGCAATCAATCTGAACCAACCTCGTCTCTACGGTAACATCGGTCGGCCGATGATGCATCACTCGACTGATCGTCGAGCACTCGACTGATGACCCTCAGCCTCGGTGAACAGTACTATCGATCGATGATGTATCCCATCGGTCGGTGATGTTCAACGATCGAGTCGTGAAGCTAGCACTCTGATGACCGCATCGTATCGATGTTATCTCGGTGATCCGTATCGATCGTGATATCGATTTCGTTACAAATTCTGAAAATCTCGATTTCTTCATCTAATTAATCCATTTTATCATGTTTATTCTTGTATATCGAATATATTGATGTTACACTTACATTCATGTATTTGTTAACGTGTTTTAATGTTTTATTTCATTTTTGCAAACATTAACATTCAATGATTTCCAAATCCTAACATCTCACCCTTTCTAAGTGTTGAAATACACAATCAAGGTAAAAGACTTGTTTTGTGAGATGCAATCCATCCTAGACATTCCTTCCATGCAAACATATGGTAAAACATATGAAGCATGGTGAGTACAAGACATCAAGTTGTGTGACACTTGAGTATCACTCTTGATGTTACTTTTACACGAACTTTTAAAGTGTGCCAACAATCAAGTTACACACTATGACCTCTAAATCTAGATTGTGCCACTTTTATTGATTTTCATGTTTTTTTTTTCAAAAACTATATTGGCACATCCTAAAATCCTTTAGGATTAAAGCTCAAATGTTTTTCCAAGGCACCCATAACCTTGAAAATAACCTAAAGTGTCATCTTTAGCATGGTTGAGTTAACTACTCATCCAATCATGGTTGGCACATTCTAATCCATTTAACATGAATCAATCACGCTCTTTGGAACCCAAAATCTATTTGAGCTCATTGAATTAACTAGGTATTCCTTAGGGATAACCTCCCTAGATACCTTCTTAATGACCTTTCTAAGCTTATTAGCCTTGGTCATTTTGGTCTTGCCTAGGTTAACCTTAAGGATTGCCTCCCTAACAACCTTCTTAGTGCCACCCTAGGTTTCTTCAAAACCTTGGCCATGAGGCACAAACCTTGGTCAACTCTAGGGATGATTTCCCTATTGACCTTGGTCTTCCTAGACCTAGTTAGTGTTCCATAGTCAAATGGAACACTATGATAAGTCACCTTGGACTTAGGTTTGTGACCCAAACCATTCTTGCCCTTGGTTGACTTTTGACTCTTAGGTCCTAGATATTGACTTTGACTTCTTGACCTAGGAGTTTGACCATTAGACCCTTTAAAATGATTTTGCATAGTGTTGAGGGTCTTCTCAAGTTTTTCAAGCCTTGACCTCAAGGCTTGGTTTTCTAATTCTAATTGTCCAATTTTAGAATTTTGATTTAAATCTTGGGTATTGGACTTCCTTGGCATACGCCTAGTCCATTTTGGATTAAAACCTAGATGTTCTTGTATTTTCTTAATAGATTCCCTAGGTATGGTTTTTCTAGGGACATTAGTCCCAAATTTCTCCTTATTACTAAATTGGACACTTTTAGCTCCTAATAAAAAACATTTATTCCTATTAGCATGCTTTTTAACATTTAAATTAGAAGATGCACTACTAAAATGTACCTTAGGGTTTACCTTAGCTCCCCCTACTTGTGATGCTTCTTCTTGGGTCTTTTTCCTCCCCCTAGAGCATTGACTTCTATAATGCCCCTTTTGATGGCACTTGAAGCATATAATATGCTCCTTGCTCTTTTGACTTGGGGAACCGGCATCCTTTGACTTTTGTTGACTTTTGGGCACCGGAGAAGCTTTCCTAACCTTCATTGGGCATTTGCTCTTGTAATGCCCATACTCCCTACACTCAAAGCACATTATATGATTTTTATTTGAAGATAAAGTGTTTGAATTACCTAGGGTGGTGGTAGGTGCCGGAGTTGAATTTTGAGCTTCCTCATCTTGATCGGATGTTGAAGGCTCTTCTTGAGGTTGCTCTGGTGTAGAGGATGGTCTCTCCTCCTCAATCCTAGAAGTAGATGCTTCTTCCACCTCTTCTACTTCTTCTTTCTCCGATTCAGAAGTTGACTCCATCTCAACTTCCGATTCCTCACTTTCACTTGAGGATGAACTCTCCTCATGGAGTCTTGCCAATTTTCTCCATAGCTCCTTGGCATATATGTAATCCCCTAGCTTGCACAAAACATCATTAGGGATTAAATCTTCCAAAAGTTTCGTTACCTTAACTTCGGTCTTGAGCTTTTGGCGTTGCTCTTGGGTCCACTTTTTCAATTTTAGGATATTCCCCTTCTTATCCCTAGGGGGTTCAAGGCCTTCAACGAGGATGAACCAATCCTCTATGTTCATCATCAAGAATGTTTCCATTCTTGCTCTCCACACCGGAAAATCTTTTGAATCATATGGAGGTGGAGTATTGATATCCCATCCAAGCTTGTCTTGGAATTCCATCTTCACCCTCTAGCCTTTTGTCTTAGCTCCCGGCGGTTAGTCTGTAGAAGAGCCCCGGGCTCTGATACCACTTGTTAGGAATATTGTAACGGCTAGAGGGGGGGTGAATAGCGTCAATGTAATTCTTTCACGTTTGTTTCTACAATTTTGTTAGCGCAGCGGAAATAGAAATTGTAATAACGATAACGAAATGCACAACACGCTAACACAACGATATAACGTGGTTCGGAACCGCACGGTTCCTACTCCACGGATCGAGCTCTACGAGCTCTAGTGATGCACATGCAACCACTAATAAGCACTCCTTCTCGGAACAATCCGAAGGCGGAGAAACCTCGTACAATAATGATTACAACAATAATCAATTAGATACAAGCAAATACAATATGAAATACAGATGCAAGTAAAGGAAAAACACTTTACAAGAGCTTTGGATTGCTTGATCTTTGATTGCCTTGAACTAGCTTTGAAGGACTGGAAAGCACCAACTTCCCCCTTCAATTTCGCCCAAGAAAATCGCTATCTTTTCCTCCATCACGAGCTCCTTATATAGCTTCAACCTGTGCTGGAAAAGGTCGATCAGTCGACTGATCGGGACCATCAGTCGACTGATCACACTGTTGCTGTGAGACAACGGTGTAATCCACGCTGGAAAAATCCAACGGCTAGGATATCCCGATCGATCATGACTATCGGTCGATCGATGCCATCACTGATCGCTTGCTCATCTCAAGATGAGTGAGACTCCATTCTGCGTGGTCGAAAATCCGAGCATCATCGATCACATGATCGGGCCGATCATCTCATCCATCGACCGACCATAACAATGGCGAATGATCGCTAGGCTACTTCCGATCAAACCCTAGTTGACTTGGTCCAGTCGACTGCCACATGACATCAGTTGACTAACACACCTCAACCATGAGGTTTTAACCCAAGTATGGTTCCCCCATACTTGCTAGACCACCCTTATCCTAGACCTAAGCCTTCTAGCCACCTCCATCAGCCTCACGCCTCTCGGATCCCTCCAAGTCATCCATGACTTGTTCATCCATCGCGCTAGCCTTCAGGTGCTTCCATCGGCTATGTCATGCTAACGGTGTCTACACCGCCAAGGCACATTGGACTTACGCCGCCAAGACTCCGCTTGGACTTTACGCTGCCAACCATTGGACTTATGCTGCCAATATCAAACCCTTGGACTTCTCAAATGCCAAGGCTCAAGCTTGGACATTCCCTTGCCAACCCATGTTGGACTTTCCATGCCAAGACCATGCTTGGCGACACGACGGGAAGCATATTGAAAAACAAAAGCCATAATAATTAGAATTTCTTTTCATATTTATTACTTATTGTTTGATATGCATGTTGTGTGTGTTTGAAAATTCCTCAATTTTAAATTACTAAGTGGGAGAGGGATATTTTTTAATTCCCAAGCCTCCATTACAATTTGACATGTGATGCGAACAAACTTGCGCGTTAGCTCTGAGTGCCTTCCTCTATATCAGATGAGTTTGTTTTGCGGATCACTAGGTCAAATATGGTTATAGGAAATTATTTAGGAGCGTGTGTACTTTCCCATCGGAAGGCACATAATCCGAGGTAATTGTCTTAGTATCGGGTAGTGGTAAACACTTAGATGCAAATAAAAGTATCCTCCCCATTGGAGTCACTGCTTTTATTTGTAGGGCCAAAGAGGAACCAACTATTAATTTTATTTGTCAAAAAGTAAGGTTGATAGGATAATAAAATTAATGGGTTAAACTTCCTCTTACAAATGTAGAATTCGTATACGTCCACACTATCGTGGCATACGATATTCTCGATATTTTGAGGTGTTGGTTGATTTTAAAATTTTATTATTTGAGGAATCAATAAATTTTTGAAATCTAATGTTTTGATCACTGTGATTCTTAGGTTTTTCAAAATGACTTTCAACCCCTTGTTGTGATTCTGAAAGAAAACAAACTTACTGGACCGAACTATGTTGATTGGAAATGGAATCTGGACATTGTCTTGACTGCTGAGGAGTACAAATATGTACTCTTCGAAGATTTTCCTCCTAAGCCTACAGATGAATCTAGTGAAAAAGAGAAAGAGAGTTATAGGAAGTGGATCAAGGTAGATGAGATGGCACGGTGTTACATTTTGGCTTCTATGTCAAATGTATTGCAACATCAGCATCTGGCCATGACTACTGCCTATGACATGATGCTCAATCTCAAGGTGTTGGGTTGATCCGTGAGGGGAAACTTCGCTTCCTACTTCAACTTGGTCGCTTGTTCATGTCGATCCCTTCTATATCCCCGGATAAAAAAAAAAATTTCCTTGACAAGAGGGATTGCCCAAGCAACCTTGTCATCGTCATGCTATTCGTTTAGAGTGGTCACTTGAACAAACTTGTTGTTCAAGCGACCAACCTCTATTCTACAAGTAGCCACGGAATAGATGATGTACGAATCGCCGACTTTTGTGTTTATGTTCAGGATCCAAGTATTATTTAGCCACAAAACAGAATATATATCATGCATATAATTGAAAAATAAAAATAAACATGTAACATATGAAAATAGAGAATTGATATACCTCTCGATCTTCTATTGTATGACCTTCCTCCTTTCGAACGTCGTGTGGGCGACGATCTACCAAAAGTTGAAGCTCCTAGATCACCAATCTTCCTTCCTTGCTCGTTCCGAACAAGAGGAAGAATAGAAACAAGGCTCTTTTCCTTCTTTCAACCAACCACCAACCTCCAAGGATGGAGCTTGCCGCCGGCCAAGAAGGAAGAGGAGATTATGAAGGAAACCGGCCAAGACACCAAGGGAAAGCCCTATATCTTGTTACCACCGACCAATGAGAAGGAAAAGGGAAGCTTTGGCCACTGGCCAAGGTGAGGAAGGAGTTGTTTGGGCGCCGACAAGCTTGAGGAAGAAGGAGATAAGGAAATAGATTCCTTATTTGGTGCCGCCAACCTCTATTCCTCTAGCCGCCCAAAACCCTAGTTCTTTCTCTATTTGAATTCTTCTCCACGCCAACCCCTTGTCCTCTTTTTATAGAGTTAGGGATGAAGGGAGTGCCCTTGGTTGCGTCGGAGTCTCATTGCTACCCATGTCCCCGGATTAAAATTTTATCAACTAAAACTAATCCGGACGGGATGAGTTTTCGAAGCACAACCGTTTTTTCATCGTGCCAACGACTCGAGCGATCGCTTGAACAAACTTGTTGTTCAAGCAATCAACTCTTCTAGTCGGTTAGCCATGGAAGAGACGACGAACGGATCGCCGGTTTTTGTGTTTCTTATCGGGGTCCATGATTAAACAAATGCAAACTAGTATAATCAACACATACTAACATAAAAAACATAAGCTAGCATATCTTATCATAAGAGGATCAAGAATAAAGTTTGTAAAACTTTTATACCTCTTGGTCTTCTACCGTATGTCCCATCCTCCTCGTGGACATAGTGTGGGCGAAGATCCTCCACGAGTTGAAGCCTCCTAGATCACCTTCTTCCCTTCCTTGCTCGCTGCGAACAAAGAGAAGAACCAAACAAAAACTCCTTCTCCTATCTAGAACCGACCACCAAGCCAAGGAGCTTGATATAGCCGCCGGCCAAGGAGTAGATAATTGAGCGCCGGCCAACCTTGAAGAAAGGTTGTCGCCGACCACCAAGGAGAGAGGGAGAAGGAATAATGGGTATGGGCGCCGGCCAAAGCAAGGAGGAAGAAGATGGGCGCCGGCTACCAATTAGGAAGAGAAGGAAACAAACCTTAATCCTTCCAAGGATTGCCCCCCAAACCTTTTCCCAAACCCTAGCCGCCCAAGCCAAAAATCCTAATCTCCATCTTGATATATATCTATATTACACGCCCAAGCCCTTAGCCCTCCTTTTATAGAGTTAGGCTTAGGCCTCCTTTCAATCTCCACCGTCGGATCTAGAGACTTAGTCTCCACCGTCGGATCTAGGGTTTCATCCCAACCGTCGGATCTAGGGTTTCATCCCAACCGTCGGATCTAGGGTTTCATCCCAATCTAGGGTTTCATCCCAACCGTCGGATCTAGGGTTTCATCCCAACAGTCAAATCTAGAGTTTCATCCCAACCGTCGGATCTATGGTTTCATCCCAACCGTCGGATCTAGGGTTTCATCCCAACCGTCGGATCTAGGGTTTCATCCCAACCATCGGATCTAGAGTTTTATGTTCCATCATTGGATCTAGGCTCCTTGAGGTTTTAATAAGGCTACGATAGGGACCATGAGGAGTTGGATCTTGGCCACCCGATGGATCGGAACCACACAAACTTGATCCATCAATGATGTTCCATTCCACTAGAGGATCATCATTGATCTACCTCACCAACCCCCATTTATATGGGCTCTCTATATTATTTGCACAACTATCTCCCCGTGTTTAAGATATCGAATGTCCGTCAATTAATTGATTTACTAACCATCAATTAATTAACATCTAACTCCTCGAGTAGTACCACTCAACCTTATTATCATGTTGACTAAGTCAACCCACGGGGTTTACATGTTAAACCTTTTGAGCTCCTCATGGGGACATCATCAACCTAATATATAGGACACGGTTTCCTTCTATAATCAACGGCACACCATGTAAATAATATCATTTCCCAACTTACCGTGCCAATTGATTTAATCTATAAATCTCACCCATTGGTAAATCAAAGAAATAAATACGAAGTACATGTGCCCGTTATTATATCGGGATTCAGAGCATGTACAACATAATACCCGAGGTCTGATTCAATCATATAGTCAGCAATAGATTGAATCACCTCTATGTCGGTCCTGCTCAATACACACAAAATGTACTAGTGTAATTCTATGGTCAAGATAAACCAATACCAAATCACACTACAACCATGCCAATGGTTTGTCCAAGACCATCTTGGTTGTGAGCCTATACTTATATTCTACAAGGAACTGATAACATGATCTTCTGTGCCTCACCAAGCATCACGTTATCTACAATGTAGAGTATTAAACAATATGCACATATAATAAATATAAAGTGCAAACAATGATCATGTGATTCTTATTTCAAAATAAAGATGTCCGTACAAAAGGCTAGGCTTTCAGTATACATCCCAACAATCTCCCACTTATACTAAAAGACTATGCTGTCATCACACTGCCATACATCTGATCCCCATGTCCTCCACATGCCTATCAAACGCTTTCTCTGGAACGGCCTTAGTGAATGGATCCACCAGGTTATCCTCTGATGCAATCTTGGCGACAACTACTTCTCCTCGCTTTACGATCTCTCGTATCAGGTGGTACTTGTGCTCTATGGGTTTACTCGCCTTATGGGCTCATGGTTCCTTCGAGTTTGCAACTGCACCACTATTATCACAATAAATTGTGATAGTTCTGGGCAAACCAGGAATCACATCCAAGTCCATCAAGAAGTTCCTGAGCCATACAGCTTCCTTGGCTGCCTCGAGGGTCGCCACATACTCACTTCCATGGTAGAGTCCCACGCATTTCGCTTGACACTCCTCCATACTATGGCTCCACCTCCAAAAGTAAACACAAACCCCGAGGTAGACTTACTTGTCCCTATCTCGATTGGAAATCGAATCTGTAACCCAGGACTAATTGATCCGCACTAAACCAAAGATATAATCCCTAGTCCTTCTCAGGTACTTCAATATATGCTTTACCGCAGTCCAATGTCCCTGTCCAGGATTACTCTGATATCTACTAACCATGCCCATGGCAAAGAAGATATCTAGTCTCGTACATAGCATAGCATATATGAGGCTTCCTACTGTCGAAGCATAAGGAACCGCCTTCATCTCCTCTATCTCCTTTGATGTTTTGGGACACATCTCTTTAGATAAAGGTACTCCATGCCTAAAAGGTAGAAAACCTTTCTTGGAGTTCTGCATGCTAAAACGAGCAAGGATAGTGTCAATGTATGAAGCTTGAGATAAGCACAACATCCTTTTCTTGCGATCCCTTATCACCTTGATCCCAAGGATGTGTCCCACTTCTCCCAAGTCCTTCATGTCAAACTGTTTGGACAACCATACCCTTACGTCTGATAACACTTTGATATTGTTGTCAACTAACAAAATGTCATCTACATATAGTACAAGAAATACCACTACGTTTCCGTCACATCTTTTGTATACACATGGCTCATCCGGACTTTGAATAAATCCATATGACTGGATTACCTTATCAAAATGGATTTTCCAAGATCTCGAAGCTTGCTTTAATCCATAAATGGACCGATTAAGATTACACACTAGATGCTCTTTGCCTTTAGCAATGAATCCCTCTGGCTGCTGTATATAGATGTTCTCCTCAAAACATCCGTTAAGGAAAGTTGTCTTGACATCGAACTGCCAAATCTCATAATCCATATGAGCAGCTATAGATAAGAGAATACGGATAGACTTAAGCATAGCTACCGGAGAAAAAGTCTCCTCATAATCGATACCCTCTTTCTGAGTATACCCTTTCGCAACAAGCCTAGCTTTGAAGGTCTCAACCTTCCCATCTACTCCTCTCTTTCTTTTGTAGATCCACTTGCATCCAATGGCTTTTACACCATCGGGTGGCTCTACTAGCTCCCAGACCTGATTAGAATCCATAGATTCTATCTCAGAATTCATCGCTCTTTGCCAAGATACCGCATCTTCATCTTGGAGTGCCTCATCATATGTCCAGGGATCAGGTTCATGTTCACCAGGGACCAAGTCCGAAGACTCTCCCAAGAACATGAATCTATCAGGCTGTCTCATAATCCTCCCACTACGACGAGGTATCACCTGTGTATCCTCTGTGACACGCGGGACAGTAACTTGTGGAATATCCTCTTGTACTAGTGGTACTGAAGTAGCGACTTCCCCTCTTAATTCCTCCAGAACAATCCTACTCTTGGGCTTGTGGTTCATCACATAGTTTTCCTCTAAAAATCGGGCATTCGTGCTAACGATCACCCTCTGATCTCTAGGATTATAAAACAAACCACCTTTCGTTCCTTTAAGGTAGTCCATGAACATGCACACTTCTGTACGAGGTTCCAACTTACCAGCATCAGCTTTCAGCACATGTGCTGGACTCCCCCATATCCGAATATGTCTCAGACTAGGCTTTCGCCCAGTCCACAATTCTATGGGGGTAGAAGGCACTGATTTAGATGGAACCAAGTTCAGAATATACACTGCCGTATCCAGCGCATACCCCCAGAACGAATCTGGCAACTCAGAATAACTCATCATCGATCTAACCATCTCCATAAGAGTCCTATTCCTTCGCTCCACTACACCATTCTGCTGGTGTGTGCCAGGTGCAAACAATTGGGATTGAATCCCAGCCTCTGATAAGTAATTCCTAAACTCTCCCAAGAGGTACTCACCACCACGATCAGATCGTAGGGTCTTGATACTTTTATCTTGACGGTTCTCCACATCAGCCTTGAATTCTTTGAACCTGTCAAAGCATTCAGACTTGTGGCACATCAAGTAAATGTATCCATATCTTGAATAATCATCTATAAAAGAGACAAAATATTCAAAACCACCTCTAGCCTGGATAGACATAGGACCGCACAAATCAGAATGAACCAATTCTAACACATCTTTGGCTCTATGTCCCTTGCCCTTGAAAGACCTCTTGGTCATTTTACCTTCTAAGCAAGATTCGCAGGTTGGGAGATCCTCCACCACTAATGAACCCAAAGGTCCATCAGCTATCAACCTTTGAATTCTACTCAGGTTAATATGACCAAGCCTTAGATGCCAAAGATATGTTTGGTTCATCTTCGAAGGTTCTTTTCTCTTATTGGAATTAGAAGATGAGTTATTAACTTCTATATGCATCGTGGGAGCTTTTGGTTCAAGAGTATACAAATTGCCAACCAATGTACCTGAACAGATAATCTCTCTATTTCTTTTTATAACAACTCTGTCATTAAAAGAAACAGAATATCCATCTATAAACAATTTAGAAACCAAAATCAAATTCTTTCTAAATGTAGGTAAATAAAGACAATTTCTGAAAACCAAAACTTTATTTCTATCAAATGATAAATGAACGTCTCCCACTGCAATAGCCGCCACCATTGTAGCATTGCCCATGTAGACAGTAATTTCTCCTTCAACTAGTCGTCGGGTTTCCTGGAACCCCTGCAAAGAATTGCAGACATGATCAGTGGCTCCCGTATCTACACACCAGGTACCAGTAGATAACATCACTAAACATGTTTCAACGACTAAGCCAGAAGATATACCTTTGTTCTGCTTTAGGTTGGGGCAGTCTTTCTTCCCATGTCCAGTCTTCTTACAAGTGAAGCACTTGCCTTACGACTTTTTCACTCCTCCTTGAGGTCCACCCGCCACCTTTGCTCCATCTTGTTTCTTCTTCTTCTTGCCTTTTGCTTAGAAGTAGAAACCTTCTGAGCAACCATGGCTTCCTGCCTAGCAGCCCGATTCTGGTATCCGAAAAGTTCCTTTTCCCCATAATCATCCGTAGGCTTAGGAGGACACTCATCGAAGAGCACATACTTGTACTCCTCAACAGTTAAGACAATATCCAAATTTCTTTCCAATCAATGTATTTTATTCAAGTAAGTTTATTTTCTTTCAGTATCACAGCAAGTGGGTTGAAAACCATTTAAAAATCCTAAGAATCACAATGATCAAAATATTAGATTTCAAATATTATTGATTCCTCAAAACAATAAAATTCCGAAATCAACCAACACCTCAAAACATCGAGAATATCTCATGCCACGATAGTGTGGACGTATACGAACTCTACATTTGTAAGAGGAGGTTTTACCCATTAATTTTATTATCTTGTCAACCTTACTTTTTGACAAATAAAATTAATAGTTGGTTCCTCTTAGGCCCTACAAATAAAAGCAGTGACTCCGATGGAGAGGATACCTTTATTTGCATCTAAGTGTTTACCATTACTTGGTACTAAGGCAATTATCTCGGATTATGTGCCTTACAGATGGGGAAGTACACACGCTCCTAAATAATTTCCTATAACCATATTTGACCTAGTGATCCGCAAACAAACCCATCCGATGGGGAGGAAGGCACTCAGAGCTGACATGCAAGTTTGTTGCATCACCCGTCAAATTGTAATGGAGGCCACGGGAATTAATTAAAATATCCCTCTCCCACTTAGTAAATTGAAAATGAGGAATTTTCAAGCACACACAACATGCATATAAAACAAATCAGCAATAAATATGGAAAAAATAGAATTTTTCCAACTATTATGACTTTGTTCTCCAATATGCGTCGCGCCGTTTCTCCACCTCGTCCGCTCCACCTTTTCCGTGCGCAAGCCACAAAAGAGATCCGAGTTGAGATATATCATTTTAATTTACATCCATCGATCCTATACTCCACGAAAAAGTGTACAAACTATCTAGATCGAAAGTAAACTAGAATGATCGGCTAAATAATGACGTATTTAATTACAAAAATTAAATACTAATCTAACCTCGTCAACCCCGAGGATTCAAATGATATACATACAATCACACACAAACAATCACATACACACATATAGCCATAATAGTCGGATCTTATGCCTGCAACTAAAAAGTTAGCCTACGCACATCCTACTATTATCCGGCATACTCAATATATGATATGTGCATGAAAATAACTGAATCTGAAACACACAAAACCGAAAACCTTGGCTCTGATACCATTTGAAGGGAGTGCCCTTGGTTGCGTCGGAGACTCATTGCCTCCCATGTCCCCGGATTAAAATTTTATCAACTAAAACTAATCCGGACGGGATGAGTTTCCAAAGCACAACCGTTTCATCATCGTGCCAACGACTCGAGCGATCGCTTGAACAAACTTATTGTTCAAGCAATAAACTCTTCTAGTCGGTTAGCCGCGGAAGAGACGACGAACGGATCGCCGGTTTTTGTGTTTCTTATCAGGGTCCATGATTATACAAATACAAACAAATGCAAACTAGTATAATCAACACATACTAACATAAAGAACATAAGCTAGCATATCTTATCATAAGAGGATCAAGAATAAAGTTTGTAAAACTTTTATACCTCTTGGTCTTCTACCGTATGTCCCATCCTCCTCGTAGACAACGTGTGGGCGAAGATCCTCCATGAGTTGAAGCCTCCTAGATCATGTTCTTCCCTTCCTTGCTCGCTCTGAACAAAGAGAAGAACCAAACAAAAACTCCTTCTCCTATCTAGAACCGACCACCAAGCCAAGGAGCTTGATATAGCCGCCGGCCAAAGAGTAGATAATTGAGCGCCGGGCAACCTTGAAGAAAGGTTACCGCCAGCCACCAAGGAGAGAGGGAGAAGGAATAATGGGTATGGGCGCCGGCCAAAGCAAGGAGGAAGAAGATGGGCGCCGACTACCAATTAGGAAGAGAAGGAAACAAACCTTAATCCTTCCAAGGATTGACGCCCAAACCTTTTCCCAAACCCTAGCCTCCCAAGCCAAAAACCCTAATCTCCTTCTTGATATATATCTATATTACACGCCCAAGCCCTTAGCCCTCCTTTTATAGAGTTAGGCTTAGGCCTCCTTTCAATCTCCACCGTCGGATCTAGAGACTTAGTCTCCACCGTCGGATCTAGGGTTTCATCCCAACCGTCGGATCTAGGGTTTCATCACAACCGTCAGATCTAGGGTTTCATCCCAACTGTCGGATCTAGGGTTTCATCCCAACCGTCGGATCTAAAGTTTCATCCCAACTGTCAGATCTAGGGTTTCATCCCAACGGTCGGATCTACGGTTTCATCCCAACCGTCAGATCTAGGGTTTCATCCCAACCGTCGGATCTAGGGTTTCATCCCAACCGTCGCATCTATGGTTTCATCCCAACCGTCAGATCTAGGGTTTCATCCCAACCGTCGAATCTAGGGTTTCATCCCAACCATCGGATCTAGGGTTTCATCCCAACCGTCGGATCTAGAGTTTTATGTTCCATCTTTGGATCTAGGCTCCTTGAGGTTTTAATAAGGCTGCGATAGGGACCATGAGGAGGAGTTGGATCTTGGCCACCCGATGGATCAAAACCACACAAACTTGATCCATCAATGATGTTCCATTCCACTAGAGGATCATCATTGATCTACCTCATCAACCCCCATTTATATGAGCTCCATATATTATTTGCACAACTATCTTCCTGTGTTTAAGATATCGAATGTCCGTCAATTAATTGATTTACTGACCATCAATTAATTAACATCTAACTCCTCGAGTAGTACCACTCAACCTTATTATCATGTTGACTAAGTCAACCCATGGGGTTTACATGATAAACCTTATGAGCTCCTCAAGGGGACATCATCAACCTAATATATAGGACATGGTTTCCTTCTATAATTAACGGCACACCATGTAAATAATATCATTTCCCAACTTACCGGGCCTATTGATTTAATCTATAAATCTCACCCATTGGTAAATCAAAGAAATAAATACTAAGTACATGTGCCCGTTATTATATCGGGATTCAGAGCATGTGCAACATAATACCCGAGGTCTGATTCAATCATATAGTCAGCAATAGATTGAATCACCTTTATGTCGGTCCTGCTCAATACACACAAAATCTACTAGTGTAATTCTATGGTCAAGATAAACCAATACCAAATCACACTACAACCATGCCAATTGTTTGTCCAAGACTATCTTGGTTGTGAGCCTATACTTATATTCTATAAGGAATTGATAACATGATCTTCTGTGCCTCACCAAGCACCACGTTATCTACAATGTAGAGTATTAGACAATATGCACATATAATAAATATAAAGTGCAAACAATGATCATATGATTCTTATTTCAAAATAAAGATGTCCATACAAAAGGCTAGGCTTTCAGTATACATCCCAACAAGGGATAAGCCTCCTTTTAATCTCCACCATTGGTTCTAGGGATTTAATCTCAACCGTCAGATCTAGAGATTTAATCTCAACCGTCGGATCTAGAGATTTAATCTCTTCCTTTGGATCTAGATTTTTGTTTCTATCCATTGGATCTAAGCTTCATTAGGTATTAATAGGCTATAATAGGGACCATGAGGAGGAGTTGGATCTTGGCCACCCATAGATCAAGCCCACATAAAGTCCGATCCATTAATGATAATCGAATCCACTAAAGGATTATCATTGATCTACCTCACTAACCCCCATAAGATAATATGGGCTCCATATATTATTTGTATATTTTCTCACTGTGTTTAAGATCTCGAATGTCCGTCGATTAATTAATTTACTGACGATTAATTAATCGACATCTAACTCCATGAGTAGTACCACTCAACCTTTTCATCATGCTAGACCAAGTCCACTTGCAGGGTTTACATGATGAACCTTATGAGCTCTTCAAGGGGACATCATCATCCTAATATATAGGACACGATTTCCTCCTATAATAAACAACACACCATATAAATAATATCATCTCTCAACTTACCGAGCCTATCGATTTAATCTATAAATCTCGCCCATTGGTAAATCAAAGAAATGAATAGTAAGTATATGTGTCCGTTATTATATCGGGATTAAGAGCATGTACATAATAATATCTGAGGTCTGATTTGATTATGTAGTCAGCAATAAATCGAATCACCTCTAAGTCGGACCTGCTCAATACACACAAAGTGCACTAGTGTGATTCTATGGTTAAGACAAACCAATACCAAATCACAATACAACCATACCAATGGTTTGTCCAAAACGATCTCGGTTGTGAGCCTTTACTTATACTTTACAAGGAGCCGATAACATGATCTCCCGTGTGACACCACACACCATGTTATCTACAATGTAATATATTAGACAATATTGTATAACAATAAATATGCAAACAATGATCATGTGATTCTTATTTCAAAAATAAAGATGTTCATACAAAAGATTGACGTTTCAGTATACATCCCAACAATCTCCCACTTATACTAAAAGACTATGCTGTCATCAAACTGCCATACATCTGATTCCCCTTCCCTCCACATGCCTATCAAAGCTCTCGCTAGAAGGGGCTTAGTGAAAAGGGTCTACCAGGTCATCCTCTGATGCAATCTAGGCGACAACAACTTCTACCTCCTTTACGATTTCTCGTATTAGGTGGTACTTGCTCTCTTTGTGTCTACTAGCCTTATGGGCTCGTGGTTCCTTTGAGTTTGCAACTGCACCACTATTATCACAATAAATTGTGATAGTTCTGGGCAAACTAGGAATCACATCCAAGTCCATCAGGAAGTTCCTGAGCCACACAACTTCTTTGCCTCGTAGGTCGCCACATACTACCTTCCATGGTGGAGTCCGCCACGCATTTCGCTAACACTCCTCCATACAATGGCTCCACCTCCCAAAGTAAACACAAAACCTGAGGTAGACTTACTGTTATCCCTATCAGATTGGAAGTCGAAATCCGTGTAACCCATAGGGAGTAATTGGTCTGCCCGGTAAACCAGCATATAATCCTTAGTCCTTCTCAGGTACTTCAATATATGCTTTACCCAATGTCCCCTGTCTCGATTACTCGATATCTCACGACCATGCCCACGACAAAGTAGATATCTGGTCTCGTACATAGCATCGCATACATTAGGCTTCCTACTGTCGAAGCATAAGGAACCGCCTTCATCTCCTCTATCTCCTCAGATGTTCTAGGACACATCTCCTTAGATAAAGGAACTCCATGCTTGAAAGGTAGAAAACCCTTCTTGGAGTTCTGCATGCTAAAATGATCCATAATCGTGTCTATGTATGAAGCTTGGGATAAGCACAACATCCTTTTCTTGCGATCCCTTATAACCTTGATCCCAAGGATGTGTCCCACTTCTCCCAAGTCCTTCATATCAAACTGTTTGGACAACCATACCCTTACGTCCGATAACACCTTGATATTGTTGCCAATCAACAAAATGTCATCTACATATAGTACAAGAAATACCACTTCGTTTCATTCACATCTCTTGTATACACAAGACTCATTCGGACTTTGAATAAATCCATAAGACTAGATTACCTCATCAAATCAGATGTTCCAAGACCTCGAAGCTTGCTTCAATCCATAAATGGACCGATTAAGCTTACATATAAGATGCTCTTTGCCCTTCACAATGAATCCCTCTGGTTGCTTCATATAGATGTTTTCCTCAAGACTTTCATTAAGGAAAGCTGTCTTGACATCCATCTGCCACACCTCATAATCCATATGAGCTGCAATACATAAGATAATCCGGACAGACTTAAGCATGGCTAC
This sequence comes from Wurfbainia villosa, assembly GCA_025175895.1. NCBI lineage: Eukaryota > Viridiplantae > Streptophyta > Magnoliopsida > Zingiberales > Zingiberaceae > Wurfbainia > Wurfbainia villosa. The sequence continues at coordinate 81,277,309 of CM045991.1, read as the reverse complement.
CGACGAAAAGGTCTCCTCATAATCGATACCCTCTTTCTGAGTATACCCCTTCGCAACAAGCTTCGCTTTGAAGGTCTCAACCTTCCCGTCTATTCCTCTCTTTCTTTTGTAGATCCACTTGCATCCAATGGTTTTTACACCATCGGGTGGTTCCACTAGCTCTCAGACCTGATTTGAATCCATAGATTCAATCTCAGTATTCATTACACTTTGCCAAGATGCTGCATTTATATCTTAGATTACCTCGTCATATGTCCAGGGATCAGGTTCATGTTCGCCAAGGACCAAATCAGAAGATTCTCCCAAGAATATGAATCTATCAGGCTATCTCACAACCCTCCCACTACGACGAGGTATCACCTGTGTATCCTCTGTGACACGCGGTGCAGTGACTTTTGGTATATCCTCTTGTACCGGTGGTACTGAAGAAGTGACTTCCCCTTTTAATTCCTCTAGAACAATTTTACTTTTGGGCTTGTGGCTCATCACATAGTCTTCCTCTAGAAATCTGACATTCATGCTAAGGATCACCTTCTGATCTCTAGGACAATAAAACAAGTCACCCTTCATTCCTCTAGGATAGCCAACGAATATGCGTACTTCTGTACGAGGTTCCAACTTACCAGTATCTGCCTTCAGCACATGTGCTGGACTCCCCAAATCCGAATATGTCTTAGACTAGTCTTTCGCCCAATCCACAATTCAGTGGGAGTAGAAGGCACTGATTTAGATGGAACCAAGTTCAGTATGTACACCACCGTATCTAGAGCATATCCCCAGAACGAATCTGGCAACTCAGAATAACTCATCACCGATCTAACCGTCTCCATAAGAGTCATATTCCTTCGCTCTGCTACACCATTCTGCTGGGGTGTGCCAGGTGTAGACAATTGGGATTGAATCCCTGCCTCTGATAAGTAATTCCTAAACTCTCTCAAGAGGTACTCACCACCACGATCAGATCGTAGTGTCTTGATACTTTTACCTTGACGTTTCTCCACATCAGCCTTGAATTCTTTGAACTTGTCAAAGCATTCAGACTTGCGGCGCATCAAGTAAATGTATCCATATCTCGAATAATCATCTATAAAAGAGACGAAATACTCAAAACCACCTCTAGCCTGGATAGACATAGGACCACACAAATCAGAATAAATCAATTCTAACACATCTTTGGCTCTATACCCCTTGGCCTTAAAAGGCCTCTTGGTCATTTTTCCCTCCAAGCAAGATTCGCAGGTGGAAAATATTCCACCACTAATGAACCCAAAGGTCCATCAGCTATCAATCTTTGAATTTTGCTTAGGTTAATATGACCAAGTTTTAGATGCCAAAGATATGTTTGGTTCATCTTCGAAGGTTTTTTTCTCTTTTTGGAATTAGAAGATGAGTTATTAACTTCTATTTGCATCGTGGGAGCTTTTGGTTCGAGTGTATACAAATTTCCTATCAATGTACCTGAACAGATATTCTCCCTATTCCTTTTTATAACAACTCTATCATTAAAAGAAATAGAATATCCATCCATAAACAATTTAGAAATTGAAATTAAATTCTTTCTAAATAAAGGTACATAAAGGGAATTTTTCAGAACCAAAGTTTTATTTTTCTCAAAAGATAAATAAAACATCTCTCACTACAATAGCCGCCACCATTATGGCATTGCCCAAGTAAACGGTAATCTCTCCCTCAGCTCGTTGTCGGGTTTTCTGGAACCCCTGCAAAGTATTGCAGACATGATCTGAGGCTCCCATATCTACACACCAGGTGTCGGTTGATAACACCGCTAACCATGTTTCAATGACTAGACCAAAGGATATACCTTTGTTCTGTTTCGGATTGGGACAATCCTTCTTCCAATGTCCATCCTGCTTGCAAGTGAAGTACTTGCCTTTCGGCTTCTTCACTCCTCCCTGAGATCCTCCCACCACCTTTGCTCCACCTTGTTTCTTCTTCTTCTTGCCTTTCGGCTTAGAAGTAGAAACCCTCTAAGCAACCATGGCCTAAGCCTGAGCAAGCCTTTCTGTCGATTGGAGAATGATATAGACCTGGGTTTCCCCATCGATCTCAGCTCCAAGGACTTCAAGCTCATTCGTAGGCTTAGGAGGACACTCTTCGAAGAGTACATACTTGTACTCCTTAGCAGTTAAGACAATATCTAGATTCTTTTCCAATCAATATTATTTGGGTACAGGAAGTTTATTTTCCTTTAGTATCATAGCAAGTGGACTGAAAGTCATTTTGAAAATCCAAAGAATCACATAGATCATTAATTTAGATTTCAAAAAATTATTGATTCCTCAAACAATAAAATTTTAAAATCAACCAACACCTCAAAACGCCGAGAATATCGTATGCCATGATAGTGTGGACGTATACGAATTCTACATTTGTAAGAGGAGGTTTTACCCATTAATTTTACTATCTTGTCAACCTAACTTTTTGACAAGTAAAATTAATAGTTGGTTCCTCTTTAGCCCTACAAATAAAAGCAGTGAATCCGATGGGGAGGATACTTATATTTGTTTCTAAGTGTTCACCATTACTTGGTACCAAGGTAATTATCTTGGGTTATGTGCCTTACGATGGGGAAGTACACACGCTCCTTAATAATTTCCTATAACCATATTCGACCTTGTGATCCGCAAACAAACTCATCTGATGGGGAGGAAGGCACTCAGAGCCGACGCGCAAGTTTATTTGCATTACATATCAAATCGTAATGGAGGCCGTGAGAATTTATAAAAATATCCCTCTCCCACTTAGTAATTTGAAATTGAGGAATTTTCTAGCCTACGACATGCATATCAAACAATAAGAAATAAATATGAAAAATAAATTATTTTCCAACTATTATGGCTTTTGTCTTCAATATGTCTCCCGTCGCATCGCCATCTCGTCCGCTCCTCCTACGCCATGTATGAGCCATCCGGAGATCCGAGCCGAGACTAAAATCTATTTTAATTTACATCCATCAATCCTATACTCCATGAGGGAGTGTACATGAAATCTAGATCGAGAGTAAACTAAAATAAAAGGAGCGGCTAAACAATGTCATATCTAATTTACAAAAAATTAAATACTAGCCTCGTCAACCTATGAGCTCCTCAAGGGGACATCATCATCCTAATATATAGGACACAATTTCCTTCTATAATCAACAGCACACCATATAAATAAAATCATCTCTCAACTTACCGAGCCTATCGATTTAATCTATAAATCTCGCTCATTGGTAAATCAAAGAAATGAATACTAAGTATATGTGTCCGTTATTATATCGGGATTAAGAGCATGTACATAATAATATCTGAGGTCCGATTTGATTATGTAGTCAGCAATAAATCGAATCACCTCTAAGTCAGTCCTGCTCAATACACACAAAGTGCACTAGTGTGATTCTATGGTCAAGACAAACCAATACCAAATCACACTACAACCATACCAATGGTTTGTCCAAAACCATCTCGGTTGTGATCCTTTACTTATACTTTACAAGGTGCCGATAACATGATCTCCCGTGTGACACCACACACCATGTTATCTACAATGCAATGTATTAGACAATATTGTATAACCATAAATATACAAACAATGATCATGTGATTCTTATTTCAAAAATAAAGATGTTCATACAAAAGATAGACTTTTCAGTATACATCCCAACACAAGGAACTTTTCGGACACCAGAATCGGGCTACTAGGCAGGAAGCTATGAGGAACTTGATGACGACCACCATGATTGAGGGAACACCCGTACATGAGGGATCATGTTCTCAAGATGATGGCTCATTTGAATGAGCTGGAAGTCCTTGGAGTGGATATTGATGGGGAAACCCAGGTCGATATCATTCTCCAATCTCTACCTAGAAGTTTTGAGCTGTTTCGCCTGAACTACAACATGAATAAGAGGTTGTATTCGTTGGCGGAGCTTTTGACAGACCTCCAAGCAGTAGAGGGGCTTTTTCGTCAGAGTGCTTAGGCTATGATTGCTCGAAAGGTTTCTACTTCTAAGCCGAAAGGCAAGAAGAAGAATAAACAAGGTGTAGCAAAGATGGGGGCAAGATCTCAAGAAGGAGTGAAGAAGTCGAAAGGTAAGTGCTTCACTTGCAAGCAGACTGGACATTAGAAGGTGGACTGTCCTAACCGGAAACAGAACAAATGTATATCTTTTAGTTTAGTCATTGATATATGTTTAGCGGTGTTATCTACCGGTACCTGGTGTGTAGATACAGGAGCCACTGATCATGTCTGTAATTCTTTGTAGAGGTTCCAGGAAACCAGACGACTAGCTGAGGGAGAGATTACCGTCTACATGGGTAATGCTACGAAGGTGGTGGCTATTTCAGTGGGAGATGTTTATTTATCTTCTGATAGAAATAAAACTTTGGTTCTGAGAAATTGCCTTTATGTACCTACATTTAGAAAGAATTTGATTTCAGTTTCTAAATTGTTTATGGATTAGTATTCTATTTTTTTTAATGATAGAGTTGTTATATAAAGGAATAGGGAGATTATCTGTTCTGGTGCATTGGTAGGAAATTTATACACTCTTGAACCAAAAACTCCCATGATGTAAATAGAAATAAATAACTCATCTTTTAAATCTAATAAGAGAAAGGAACCTTCGAAAATGAACCAAACATATCTTTGGCATCTAAGGTTAGGTCATATTAACCTGAGTAGAATTCAAAGGTTGATAGCTGATGGACCTTTGGGTTCATTGGTGGTGGAAGATTTCCCAACCTGCGAATTTTGCTTGGAAGGTAAAATGACCAAGAGGCCTTTTAAGGCCAAGGGGTATAGAGCCAAAGATGTGTTGGAATTGGTTCATTCTGAATTGTGTGGTCCTATGTCTATCCAGGCTAGAGGTGGTTTTGAATATTTCGTCTCTTTTATAGATGATTATTCAAGATATGAATACATTTACTTGATGCACTACAAGTATGAATGCTTTGACAAGTTCAAAGAATTCAAGGATGATATGGAGAAACGTGAAGGTAAAAGTATCAAGGCACTACGATCTGATCATGGTGGTGAGTACCTCTTGGGAGAGTTTAGGAGTTACATATCAGAGGCTGGGATTCAATCCCAACTGTCTGCACCTGGTACACCCCAACAGAATGGTGTGGCAGAGCGAAGGAATAGGACTCTTATGGAGATGGTTAGATCGTTGATGAGTAATTTTGAGTTACCAGATTCATTCTGGGTGCATGCTCTGGAAATGACAGTGTATATTTTGAACTTGGTACCATCTAAATCAGTACCTTCTACTCCCATAAAATTGTGGACTGAACGAAAGCCTAGTCCGATACATATTCGGATTTGGGGTAGTCCAGCACATGTGCTAAAGGGAGATGCTGGTAAGTTGGAATCTCATACAGAAGTGCGCTTTTTCGTAGGCTATCCCAGAGGAACGAAAGGTGGTTTGTTCTATAGACCTAGAGATCAGAGGGTGATCATTAGCACGAATGCTCGATTTTTAGAGGAAGACTATGTGATGAACCACAAGCTCATGAGCAAGATTGTTTTGAAGGAATTGGGAGGGGAAGTCACTACTTCAGTACTAATGGTGCAAGAGGACATACCATAAGTGATTGGACCACGTGTCACAGAGGATACACAGGTGATACCTCGTCATAGTAGGAGGGTTGTTAGACAACCTTATAGATATATGTTCTTGGGAGAATCTTCTGATTTGGTCCCTGGCAAACATGAACCTGATCCCTAGACATATGACGAGGCAATCCAAGATAAAGATGCGGTATCATGGAAAAGGATGATGAATTCTAAGATAGAGTCTATGGATTCAAATCAGGTCTAGGAGCTAGTAGAACCATCCAATGGTGTAAAAGTCATTGGATGCAAGTGGATCTACAAAAGAAAGAGAGGATCAGATGAGAAGGTAGAGACCTTCAAAGCAAGGCTTGTTGAGAAAGGGTATACTCAGAAAGAGGCTATCGATTATGAGGAGACCTTTTCACTGGTAGTCATGCTTAAGTCTATCCAGATTCTCTTGTCTGTTGCTGCTTATATGGATTACGAGGTTTGGCAGATGGATGTCAATACAACTTTCCTTAATGGAAGTCTTGAAGAAAACATCTATATGGAGCAACCAGAGGGATTCATTGCAAAGGGAAAAGAGCATCTTGTGTGCAAGTTTAATTAATCCATTTATGGATTGAAGCAAGCATCGAGATCTTGGAACATCCACTTTGATGAGGTAATCCAGTCATATGGATTTATTCAAAGTCCGGATGAGTCTTGTGTATACAAGAGATGTGACGGAAACGTAGTGGTATTTCTTGTACTATACGTAGATGACATTTTTCTCATTGGCAACAATGTCAAAGTGTTATCAGATGTAAGGATATGGTTGTCCAAACAATTTGATATGAAGGACTTGGGAGAAGTGGGACACATCCTTGGGATCAAGGTTATAAGGGATCACAAAAAAGGAATGTTGTGCTTATCTCAAGCTTCATACATAGACACTATTCTAGCTCGCTTTAGCATGCAAAACTCCAAGAAAGGTTTTCTACCTTTTCAGCATGGAGTACCTTTATCTAAAGAGATGTGTCTTAGAACATCAAAGGAGACAGAGGAGATGAAGGTGATTCCTTATGCTTCGGCAGTAAGAAGCCTCATGTATGCTATGTTATGCATGAGACTGGATATTTGCTTTGCCATGGGCATGGTTAGCAGATATCAGAGTAATCCAGGACAGGGATATTGGACAGTGGTAAAGCATATATTGAAGTACCTGAGAAGGACTAGGGATTATATGCTGGTATACTAGGCAGATCAATTACTCCCTGTGGGTTACACAGATTCTAACTTCCAAACAGATAGGGATAACAGTAATTCTACCTCAGATTTTGTGTTTACTTTGGGAGGTGGAGCCATTATATGGAGGAGTGTCAAGCAGAAATGCATTGCAGACTCTACCATGGAAGCTGACTATATGGCAGCCTCTGAGGAGGCCAAAGAAGTTGTATGGCTCAGGAACTTCTTGATGGACTTGGATGTGATTCTTGGTTTTCCCAAAACTATCACAATTTATTGTGATAACAGTGGATCAGTTGCAAACTCGAAGGAACCACGAGCCCATAAAGCAAGTAAACTCATAGAGCACAAGTACCACCTGATACGAGAGAACGTAAAGGGAGGAGAAGTTGTTGTCGCCAAGATTGCATCAGAGGATAACCTGACATATCCTTTCACTAAGGTCCTTCCAGTGAGAGCTTTTGATAGCCATGTGGAGGGAATGGGAATCAGATGTATGACAGTTTGATGGTACCATAGTCTTTTAGTATAAGTGAGAGATTGTTGGGATGTATATTGAAAGCCTTGCCTTTCTATGAACATCTTCATTTTGAAATAAGAATCACATGATTATTGTTTGCATTTTATATTTATGCATATTGTCTGATACTTTACATTGTAGATAATATGGTATGTGGTGTCGCACAGAAGATCATGTTATCAGTTCCTTGTAGAGTATAAGTAGAGGCTCATAACCAAGATGGTTTTGGACAAACCATTAGCATGGTTGTAGTGTAATTTGGTATTGGTTTATCTTGACCATAGAATTACACTAGTAAACTTTGTGTGTATTAAGCAGGACCGATTCAGAGGTAATTTAATTTATATGGACTATATAATTAAATCAGACCTCAGATATTATAGTCTACATGCTCTTAATCCCGATATAATAACGGGCACATGTACTTAGTATTTATTTCTTTGATTTACCGATAGGTGAGATTTATGTGTTAAATCGATAGGCCTGGTAAGTTGGGAAATAATATTATTTACATGGTGTGTCATTGATTATAAGAGAAAATCATGTCCTATATACTAGGATGATGATGTCCCCTTGAGGAGCTCATAAAGTTCATCATGTAAATCCTGCAGGTGGACTTGGTTCAACATGATGATAAGGATGAGTGGTAGTACTCATGGAGTTAGATATTAATTAATTAAATTGTCAGTAATTTAATTAATTAATGGATATTTGATATCTTAAACACAGAGAGATATTTTGTACAAATAATATGTGGAGCCCATATTTAATTATGGGGGTTGGTGAGGTAAATCAATGATGATCCTTTAGTAGAATGGATCATCATTAATGGATTGGGTTATATGTGGTTTGGATCCATTGGGTGGCCAGGATCTAACTCTTTCTCATTGTCCCTATTGTAGTCTATTATAAATACCTCATGAAGCCTAGACCTAAGGAAATTATTATTGGTTGGCATTGGAGAGGCTTGGGCGGCAAGGGAGAAAGGGTGTGCTAGGGTTTTGCATCACTTTAGCTGGTGGCAACAAGGGCTAGGGTTTCTCCTCCTTCCTCCTTGGTCGGCGCCTCCTTTCCCTTTCCTATAGCCGACGGTGCCTCTTCTCCCTTTCCAAGGGCCAGCGCCACCTTCTTCCTCTCCTAGGGACGGCGGTAACACAAGGAGGAAGGCTCTCTTCCTCAATCATCTTTCTTATCCTAGGGCTAGCGGACACCACCTCTTGGAGTCTTGGTGGTCGGCATGAGCAAGGAGAAGAGGAGGTTTTGTGTTCGGCACGAGATAGGAGAAGAAGGGAGGGTTTTCTTCCTTTGTTCAGAGCGAGCAAGGAAGGGAAGATACGTGGTCTAGGAGGCTTCGATTCTTGGAAGATCGTCACTCACACAACGTCCAAGAAGAGGATACGAATACAACAGAAGATCAAGAGGTAAAACAAGAGGTATAATCTTGTTTAATTTTAATTCTTGTTGTTTTGTATTTTGTATATTATTGATTGACATGGACCCCGATGATAAACACAAAAATCGGCGATCTGTTCATCATCTATTCCTCAGCTAATCTAGGAAAAGAGTTAGGTTGCTTGAACAACAAGTTTGTTCAAGCGATCACTCAAATCGAATAGTACGATGATGAATCGGTTGCTTGGGTAATCCATCTCCATCCGAATTAGTTTTAATTAATGAAATTTTAATCTGGGGACGTGAGACAGGATCTCCATGCACAAGCGACTGAAGGGAAGAAGCGAAACGCGACTTTCCCTTCATAAACTAGCTTGGTTACTTCAGGAGATTCTGATACCAAAGTGGAAGTGGGAACACATCACCATGGATTTTGTTACGGGATAGCCTAGAACCCGTAAATGACATGATACAATTTGGGTAATCGTGGATAGGCTAACCAAATCCGCTCATTTCTTTCCAATTCGTGTGACAGACTCATTAGATCGTCTGACAGAGTTATACTATCGAGAGATTATCAGGCTGCATGGAGTGCCTTTAAGTATCATATCAGATTGATATTCATGATTTACCTCACTATTCTGGCAAACTCTTGTACATACCATGGGCACAAAGCTTCGTCTCAGTATAACATTTCATCCACAGACAGATGGGCAGTCAGAGAGCACCATTCAGACCTTGGAGGATTTATTGAGATCCTATATTATGAATTTCGGAGGCAGTTGGGAGGATCATATTCATTTAGTGGAATTTGCCTATGACAATAGTTATCACTCTTCTATTAAGATGACTCCTTTCGAGGCATTATACGACAGACCCTGTAGATCTCCTATGTTGTTGGAGGAGGTTGGGGAACGCCAGTTATTGGGGCCACAGAGTATTCTGCATGATGTGGAGTTAGTGCGGGTCATCAGACGGGGGTTATCAGAGGCAAAGGATCGACAGAAGAGTTATGCAAATTAGAGGTGAAGACCTCTGGAGTTCTTGGTAGGGGATCACGTGTTTCTGCATGTTTCACCTACAAAGAGAGGCAAACGATTTGGGATAAAGGGGAAACTAGCTCCACACTACATTGGTCCATTTGAGATATTGGAGTGGATTGGGGGTGTGGCTTACCATTTTACTTTACCTTCGACTCTTGTGGGTGTTTATAATGTATTCCATTTTTCTATGTTAAGGAAATATGTGCCACATGCCAATCATGTTCTGAAAGAAGTATCGATTCCACTCTAGCCTAATGTAACTTATGAGGAGATTCCAGTGCGAATTCTTAGTTGCAAGGATCATCAGTTACGAGACAAAACCATCCAACTTGTAAAGGTTGGATGGCAGCGTCATACTGATGAGGAAGCTACATGGGAGTTGGAAGATACTATGCGAGCTCGATACTCTCATCTATTTACTTGAGGTATGTAGTCGTTTGAGAATTGTCTGGATAAGTTATTGCATTTAAGTATGAAATTTGGGGACCAAATTTTATTAAGTGGGGGAAAATATAAAATACCACAAATAAATTGCTATAGAATAATATCTTTATTATTCTATAATTGGAGAACCTATTATTGGGATAATTAAATTAATGAGGCATAGTTAGGGATTAATTAAACCTAACCTAGGTTTAAGGCTTATAAAAGGGGATCTAATTCTTTTATTAAAGCTGATCCAAATTTTTGTTCTTCCATTTTTTTTCATTCCTCTCCGCCATTTTTCTCCAAGCTCTTTCCACAGTCGCGACCTTTCTTTCATCCCTTCCCAATTTCTCCCCATCCCAGCTCTCGTCGATCTCCTTGGTCAATCGATTCGACGACGGTGCCACTATAGCCAGTTTCTTTTGCTGTGGGTCAGACGATTCGTTCCTCTTTGGCACTCATTGACCCCTTCGCGTGAGCTGATCAACGACATCGCCGATGCGATAGGAAGCTGCTGCCACAGGCCTTGTTAGGTTTTGATTTTTAGTTTCCTCATTAGATCAAGCTGTGGGATAGTTCATGATATCGATCTTGTTGTCTTCTTCTTCTCATCAAGTCACAACTGTGGCCTTGTGGAGAATGGGGAAGCAACAATTTTTTCGACGAATAGAGTGGTTGGAGAGGAGTGTCGTCGGTGTAGCTTCAGGCGCTAGTATATCTCGATCTTTCCTTTATTTTCTATCCACTTCAATTTCTGTGGATGGTTGTTGTCGATTGGGGGGTTGGTGCCAATTTTTGGAGTTCAAAGGGTTCGGTGGCAGTGTGGATTGGAGTGGTGGATCGAGGTTGAGGTAAGGTTTTTGTATGCTGCAGCATGGGTTGCTTGTGGTGACTTGGTTGTGGGATGTGGTTTGTGTTGCTTTGTTTGGGGATGCTCGGGTGTGAAGTTGCAAATGGTGAGTTGAATGTTGGTTCGGTTGAAGCAATAATTGTTTGCAGGTATGAGCTGTGGTATGAATGTAGATCTGGAATGTGAACTGGGTAAGGATTGCGAATGGGTTTGGTATGTTGTATAGTTGGGGTTGTGAAGAGTGGGAGATCGGGGTTTCTAATTCGTATTCAATAAAAGGATGTGAATATAGGAACGAGGTAGTAGTAAATTTGTATATTTATTGTTTGCTTGAACATAATCGTAGTTTATGATATGTGCAATATTGGGATACGAGGCAGGTCCATGGGTGTGAATATTATTGTCACGAGCTTCATATCAGGTGCGTAATTTTCTACCCTGGTCAAGTAGTTGATAAATCTTGGTGCATGAGATTTTATATTGATGACACCATTACCTTAATTCCACTCCTGTTATTCTGTTGCTTGATAGTTAGTCTTTGCACTTTGAGATGCTCTGTTATTGTTGTTACATTTTGTTCATCATTGTTATGAATTACAAACATTATGGTATGTGTACCTATAGATGCTTAACTATGTGTACGTAGCTGAGTATGGTTGTAGACTTGATTCGTGTCATCAGGATAATTCATCCGGGGGTGGGTGATGACATAGACATAGAGTTGATTGCTGTATCATATTCCTTTATCTTGTATATCTATTATGGATCATGTATCTATATATGGTGGTGTGGATTATCGATAGTGTGTCGCTACGGACTGGAGGTCCTGGCATAGTTGATTGTCAGTTGTGTATGACTCTCTGTGGGATAGAGAGTGTGTGGTGGATGTGTGGTTGTGCATTCATACCTTTTACATGCATGCTAACGACATGGTCTCTCTCATGGTTGAGAGGGTCGTCAGTCATCTTGCCTCCACAGTTACTCATGGTAGCAGTAGTTGGTATGAGGGTAGATCATCTATTGTGCCGCACTTGACCACTATTGATGGTGGTAGTTGGAGTTGCGTGTAGGTGGTCCTTTGTGTGTGCCACTCGACCACTCATGGGTAGTGACAGTCGGAGTGGCAAGCAGCAAGGACCCCCATTGTGTAGCTTATGTTGGTGCAATTAGCCTAGACTCGAGTTTGGACTCGAACTGAATTTTGATGTTAGCCAAAACGCATGACATGGGATTGTCATGGGAAGTCTGACATAGGCTTGGCCACGTAAATCGAAGTGTGTAGCCTTGGTGGTGTAAAGTCCAAGCATGGGGCTTGGCATGGAAAATCCAAGCATGAGGCTTGGTGTGGGAAGTATTGAGGACTTGGCAAGTTCACTAGGCTCGGGGTCCTTGAGTCGATGAAGGATGACATTGCAAAGCCATGCGCTTGGTGCATCCGAGAGACCGCCAGACTGGGAGCGAATAGAGTGAGGCCCAAGGGAAGCAGACTTCAAAGGCAAGAGACGAGAAGGATGGCATTGTGAAGTCGTGCGCTTGGTGTATCCGAAGGACGTAGGCCAAGAGGAAGAGAGCTTCGGTGGGGGACTCCATGAGAGATGAGGTGGACTTGGCTAAGTAGCTAAGACTGAGTGTCGGATGCTCAAATGTGATGTTTGAGGATTTACCCGACGGTCGGATGCTCAAACAACTTGGTGTTTGAGGTTTTACCCAACACCAGTCGACTGGTATAGGTGTCAGTCGACTGCTCTAGGTCGATGGACTCGACTGGTGTTCGACTGATCAAGATCTGGCCAAACAGTCGACTACCAAGGGATGGCAGTCGACTGCCGACACCATCTGTCGACAGCCGAGGGATGACAGTTGACTGATCGGGGTGAATTCGGCCACATAATGATTTCCAGTCGAGTGATCGCGGTGAGCACTCGACTGATGGGCATGATCAGTCGACTGATGATGGATCCGTTGGAATTTGGCCAGCGTGGATCAAGTCATTGTGAGACAACGACTACAGGACAAGTCGACTGATGGTCACGATCAGTCGACTGATGGGCACGGAATCAGCTCGATCAGGTTATTAATGGAGCTTGAGATGGTGGATTTCGCCAAGACTTTTGGGGATATTTTGGAGGAAAATTGCTACTGCATTATAGTCCTTCAAGAGCCAAACCAAAGCAAGCAACAAGCAAAAGCGATCAAAGCCATTTGTGTAAAGTTTACTTTCGTATTGTCTTTGTATTTGCTTGTACTTTTGTATTACCGTGTAATTACTTGTACGAGGTTTCTCCACCTCCAACGTGTTGTCGAGAAGGAGTTTTATTAGTGTCGTGCGCATAACACGAGCTCGTTGAGCTCACCCCATTGAGTAGGAACCCTAAGGTTCCGAACCACGTATATCGTGTGTATTTGTGTATGCTTGTCTTTTGTATTCGTATTACTATTATTTCTGCTGCGCATTAATGAGTATTGTAAATGAGCACACGACGAACGGGAAATTTCCACCATACACGTGATTTGGGCCATTCACCCCCCTCTAGCTGGCCACCAATCCTCCAACAAGTGGTATCAGAGTGAGGAGCTTGTCGCGGACTAATCGCCATCACTAGCACGACAAGATAGCTGACTCCAACATCCGTCCATCGAAATTCGACGGAGAATTTTCTTGGTGGAAGAAACAGATGGAGGTATACTTTGAAATCGATTTCGATATGATGCTAACCATTGAAAACTGTTTTGAAACACCTAGGGATGAAGATAACAAGCCATTAGCAAAATCAAGATTGACCGAAGAGCAACGACAACAATTCAAGATAACAGTTAAGGTAACGAAAATGTTGATTAAATTAATACCTAACCATATCTTGTGTAAGATAGGTGAATATGGGGATGCCAAGGAATTGTGGGATGAGGTAGTAAAATTCCACGAAATTCCCGAACCGGCACAAATAGAGAAGGATGCCGAGGAAGAGTGTTGATCCTCCTATGCTCAAGAGGAAGAATGTCCATCAACATCCGGATCCGAGGATGTTGAAGAATCATCATCTACATTCGAAGATGTGGATGACTTTGTGGAAACCTCCACCTCTAGCATTGAGGGGGAGGAGAGGTCTTCTATCCCGGAACAAGATTAAGACGAAGCATCTATATCTGGGAAAAGTAAAGATCAAGAAGCTTCCACCTCCCTAGGTAACTCATGCATTATAATTAAAGATAAAAAACACATAATATACTCTGAGTGCAGGGAAACTGGGCATTACAAGAGCAAATACCCAAAATTAGCTAAGAAGAAGGTACCGACGTCAAAAGTCAATCAAAAGTCAAAGGATGCCAGAGTCCTCGATAGAAAGAGCAAAGAGCACATTGTGTGCTTCAAATGCAACCAAAGGGGACATTATAGAAGTCAATGCCCTAGGGGGAAGAAGAAGGGGCAAGAAGGGGCATCTCATGTAGGGGGAGCTTCTAAAGCTAATCCTAAGGTAAATTTATTTAATGCACCTTCAATTCCTAAGGTTAACAAGCATGCTAGAAATTATTTTAGTTCACTTGCCATTATCAATGAAAAGCATGCTAGTAGGAATAAATATTTTTTTTAGGTGCCAAGCATGTAAGTTTACCTAAGGACAAACCTAGGAACAACAATTCTAGACCCATTTTACGTAAGGAGTCCATTAGGAGAATATAAGAGAACTTAGGCATAAACCCTAAAAAGGGTAGACACATGCCTAAGAAGAAAAACAATTCCCGAAAATCTAATGAAAAATTAAAATTGGGAAGGTTAGAGGTGGAAAACCAAGCCTTGAGGTCAAGGCTTGAGAAACTTGAGAAGACCCTAGCAAGAATCACAAATTCAATTAAAGGGTCAAATGTTGAAAATTTAAGGCCTAGGAAACAAGAAATGTCAAAGGGCAAGAGAGATTTGGGTCACAAACCTATGTCCTATCACAATGTTTCATTTAATTATGGAACAATATCTAGATCTAGAAAAACCAAGGTGAATAGGGAAGTTATCCCTAAGACTAACCATAGTGTTTGTTTAGTGGCTAAGGATTCAAGAAAAACTAAAGTAGCCACTAAGAAGGTCAAAGGGGGAGTTACCTCTAGATTTGACCTAGGAAAGACCCAATTGACTAAGGCTTCAAAGCCAAAAAGGGTCATTAGGAAGGTATCGAGGGAAGTTATCCCTAGTGAATACCTAGTTAACCCAAGGAGCTCCAATAGGTATTGGGTTCCTAGAAGCGTGATCGATTCACGCAAGATGGGTTAGGGTGTGTCAACCCTAAGTGGATGGGTAGTTAACCTAACCATGGTGAGTTGACACTTTAGGATGTGCCAACGTGGTTTGAGAAGATGAAAAATGATTAAATTGGCACAAGTAGGTCTTAGAAGTCATGGTGTGCCATTTAGGGTTTTTGGCACACTAGGGGGATAAATGACATTAAGGCAAAAATGAATTTAATTTTAGAAATGAGAATTTGGGCATAACACTTAGGTATCTTATACCTTAGTATTTTATATTTGTCATGCATTGTTTGTCTTGCCATGTCATGACATCATGTTTATTTTTATCATATAAAATGTCATGATCATTTTTAGGGCTATTTTATATGTCATGTTATGCCTATTTTAGAATCACATGCCATGAAATCATGATTTTGGCGCATGATTTTATCATTGTATCATTATGCCATAATCATCATTCATATATAAATAAAATGGATTTAAGGACTATGACATGATTTGAAGTCTCATGCATAAGGGAGTCAAATAGTGTTGCCTAGTAAATTGAATGAGACCCTAAATGAATAAAGCTCACATCTCACTAGATACTTGACTTGTATGTGTTTCACACATTTAGATACAAGTGAGATGTTTAGAAAAATGAATTCAAAGGTTTTAAAATAATTTCAAAATTATTTTGAAAAACCGTGGTGAAGTCTATCTTTTGATAGCAATCACCATTGGATGAGGTGCTACAAAGAGGGCTCAATATTAAAGCTTTTCTCAACTTTTGAACTTTGTGTCGATCTCACTAGTTTATGGGTATTTTAATTTTCTAATACTTTTCACTCATAGTGTTTGTAATAAGTATTATACGTATGAATTTTCAAGATTTTTCACCTTACGTATTTTTACTTATGCATTTCGAAAATTCATTTCTGAAAATTGAAAACTGCATTTTGCAGTTATTAGTCGACTACCATGGATGGCAGTCCACTGATGTGGGAAGGAGTTGACTGGTAGCTGAGAGAGTCGACTGATAATGTTGATTTGGGTAAACAAGGTTTGTTAGGCTCATGTTCAGCTAGATTAAGGTTCCCTAACCAGTCCTAACCCTAGGGCATGCTTGGGAGAGCATCAGAAAGGGTGAAAATCCATTGGATATGGATTAAGAGAAGTGTTTAAGGTGAGTATCAATTTAAGGTTCATGTAGGTTCAATGTTGAACTTGTGACTTAAGTTTTATTGTTTAAATGTTTCTATCGGCTTAGGTACTCTCCAAGGATTTTGTTGGTGCAATGGTCAAGGGGGAGCAAGCCTTTTGGGGAGGTATCAATCATGGGAAGATGGATGTGTATTTTTCCTCATGAGAGGAAAATTGAGGGATTGCTTCTCTTAAGTGATATGGGACTTATCACTAGAAACATTGTAGGCATGTGTTTTCCTCCAACGAAGAGATTGTAAGATCTCATTGGGATATGAGACATTTATACCCTTGGAGTGTGTAGCCTTGGTGGTGAAACATCCAAGCATGGGGCTTGGCATGGAAAATCCAAGCATGAGGCTAGGTGTGGGAAGTCTTGAGGACTTGGCAAGTTCACTAGGCTCGGGGTCCTTGAGTCGGTGAAGGATGGCATTGCGAAGCCGTGCGCTTAGAGCATCCGAGAGACTGTTCGACGAGGAGCGAATTGAGTGAGGCCCAGGAAAGAAGACTTCGAGGGAAAGAGACACGAAGGATGGCATTCCGAAGCCATGTGCTTGGTGCATCTGAGGGTCATAGGCCTAGAGGAAGAGAGCTTCGATGAGGGACTCCATGAGAGATGAGGTGGACTTGGCTAAGTAGCTAAGACTGAGTGTCGGATGCTCAAATGTGATGTTTGAGGATTTACCCGATGGTCGGATGCTCAAACAACTTGGTGTTTGAGATTTTACCCGACATCAGTCGACTGGTATAAGTGCCAGTCGACTGCTCCAGGTCGATGGACTCGACCGGTGTTCGACTGATCAAGTTCTGGCCGAATATTCAACTACCAAGGGATGACAGTCGATTGCCGACACCATCAATCGACTGTCGGGGGATGACAGTCGACTGATCGGGGTGAATTCGGGCACAGAATGATTTCCAGTCGAGTGATCGCAGCGAGCCCTCGACTAATGGGATCATCAGTTGACTAATGGGCATGATCAGTCAACTGATGATGGATCCGTTGGAATTTGGCCAGTGTGGATCAAGTCATTATGAGACAACATCTACAAGGCCAGTCGACTGATGGTCATGATCAGTCGACTGATGCGCGTGGAATCAGCTAGATGCAGGTTATAAATGGAGCTCGAGATGGATGATTTCGCCAATACTTTTGGGGAGATTTTGGAGGGGAATTGCTGCTGCATTCCAGTCCTTCAAGAGTCAAACCAAAGCAAGCAACAAGCAAAAGTGATCAAAGCCATTTGTGTAAAGTTTTCTTTCGTATTGTCTTTGTATTTGATTGTACTTTAGTATTACCGTGTAATTACTGTTACGAGCTTTCTCCATCTCCGACATGTTGTCGAGAAGGAGTTTTGTTAGTGTCGTGCGCATAACACAAGCTCGTTGAGCTCACCCTATGGAGTAGGAACCCTAAGGTTCCGAACCACGTATATCGTGTGTATTTGTGTATGCTTGTCTTTTGTATTCGTATTACTATTATTTCTGCTGTACATTAATGAGTATTGTAGACGAGCACGCGACGAACGAACAATTTCTACCGTACTCACGATTTAGGCTATTCACCCCCTCTAGCCGGCCACCTATCCACCAACAACTTATAGCTATTTAGTTTATCGCTACTTATCCATACTGCCCACTTGGCCACTCGAGAGTAGTGACAGTTATTGATTTGGAACAGTTGTCATGTCCTGCCACCTAGGCCACACTGGGGTCGTGGTAGCGAGTGGGGTGTGCAGACTTGACCATGCATCTTCATTGCCATGTGTGATGCCGTTTGCACACACACACACACACACACACACACTTATATATTTGTGTGTGTGTGTGTTTGTGTGTGTGTGCGATCAGTATATATAGATACAATCTATATATGCTTATTGTGTTGTTGCATTTGTTTGAGCTATGATTGTTGCACATGGTTGTACATCATCTTGCATGCTACTTGCATATTTTATTTGGTTGTGTGTGGGATACCATGTTTGAGTTGGTCGGACTGTTGTACACCTTTGACCAATATCACGATGTGGTATGGGGTGGACCAGGTTCATTGTTGTATTTGTTATAGAATGTTTGTAAGGTTGTCTGTTGATTATAGAGGTAGTGTTGTTCTTCCATATTGTATATGTTATATTGTGGTATATGTGCTCAGTTGTATGAGTTGTAGCATTGCAGATCTTTAGATATGTCAGTAACTTATGTTGTTTAGTTGATCTTTTGGTATACACATTGGTTATATTATACTATTGGTTATCTGTTGTACCTTTAGACTGTATGTCGTTGACCCTCATATGATATATGATATGCATGCACTATCTTTCATATTACCGCTGAGTTTTATACTCACCACCACAGACCCTGGGTTTCTTGTCACCTAGGTGGCAGGTAGAAGACTTCGTGATAGGCTTGGAGCATCGCTAATTGATTCCGTCTCATCTCACTTTCGAGGGTCCTGATTTATTTTTCCTTTTTTTTTTTTATGTTTCTTGTTACGAGCTTGGATTCATATGGTGGTTTGTATTGTTGGCTATTTGTTGGAGTTTACATTTCCTTTTGGATTCATTACGGTATTCCTTTACTTTGTAGTCAGTCATACCGGTATACACTTTCATTATGGTTATAACTCATATTTTGTTCATCTTCCGCTATTTCTTTTACATGTATTTCATATGTGATGTGTTGACTGTGACCAATTGGCTATGTATATTATATTGTTATAAGGGGGTATCGTCCGTTGGCCGGACAGAGTATACCCCAGGGCGTGACACTCACAATCCCAAATCTTCATAAAAGTCATTTTCGGACTCTTCCCAGTTCATATTGTATATGATGTTTTTATGATAACTTTAGATGGAACGCGGTTAAGTGTAAAGACAGTCGTCTCTAGAGCGAATCCCCAGAAGGAAGTAGGTAGATCCGTCTGACTCATTATCGATCGTACCATATCTAATAAAGTATGATTTCTCCATTCGGATACAACATTCCACTTTGGTGTTCTAGGTAGAGTGAGTTGAGATATGATCCCACACTCAGCAAGATGGTCACGAAACTGTTAGCTAAGATATTCACCACCTCGATCTGATCGAAGCATCTTAATACTTTTGCCAAGTTGGTTTTGTACTTCACTCTTGAATTTTTTAAACTTTTCAAAGGATTCCGACTTGTGTTTCATGAGATACACATAGCCATATCTACTGACATCATTAATAAAAGTGATGAAGTACTGATAACCCCCTCTAGAAGCGATATTGAAAGGGCCACATTTATCAGTATGTATGAGTCCTAACAAGTCCGTTGCTCTTTCGCCATGTCCACTAAATGGAGTCTTGGTCATCTTACCTAGAAGATAGGATTCGCATGCCTCATATGATTCAAAATCAAATGAGTCTAAAAGTCCATCCTTATGGAGTTGTAATATGTGATTCTCATTTATATGACCCAAGCGACAATGTCAGAGATATCTTTTGTTTAAATCATTCGATTTGAACCATTTGATATTTATGTTATAGATTGGATAGGTAAAACCTCAAACACAAGTTATTTGAGCATCCGACACTCAATCTTAGCCACTTGGCCAAGTTCACCTCATATTCCCATGGAGTTCCCCATCGAAGCCCTCTTCCTGTGGCCTGCGTCCTTCGGATGCACTAAGCTCATGGCTTCTCCCTGTGCCATCCTTCACATCTTGCCCTTGAACTCTGCTTCCCTTGGATTAACTCCATTGCTCCTTGTTTGGCGGTTCCTCAGATGCACTAAGCTCATGACTTCTCCCCGTGCCATCCTTCACCGTCTCAAGGACCCGAGCCATGAGACGATTGACCTTGCCATGTACTCAAGACTTTCCAAATGGCAAGACTCAAGATTGGACTTTCCATGCCATGGATACACACTTGGACTTTCCCAATGCCAAGACTCGCTTGGACTTTCCAGCGAAGGCTACACACTTGGACTTTCCCACAAATGGTCAACCCCAAGTCAACCATGTAGTCAACCCATTATCAAAAATTAGTCAACTCATCGTCAAACATCAAAACACTGCTCAAGTCAAACTTGAGTCTGGTCAATCATGACCTGGCTCGATTGCACCAACAATCTCTCCCTTTTTGATGTTTGACAAAAATCACATTGAGTTAGGTCACCTAACCAAGAGTGAATGATCCTCATCGGGATATCTCATCGCATCTGGAATACTGAATTGAACAACTGTGTTTCCAAACTCCATTGTAAGCATTCCTGCATGTACGTCGATTTTTGTCCTTATGGTCCTCAGGAATAATTGTCCAAGAATCAGTGGAGGTTGCCTGAAGTTGCATCCCCCTCCATATCAAAAATATAGAAATCCCCTGGAAAATTAACTCTTTTACCTTGACTAATACATCTTCTATCACTCCTGTTGGATGCGCGAAACTGTAGTTGGCCAACTGTATAACAACTTCGGTGGATAGCAGTGGACCAATACCAAGTTCCTAAAAAATAGACGTTGGCATAACATTAATGGAAGATCCTAGGTCTATCATAGCATCTCCAAAAGTGTTGTCTCCAATCACACATGACACAGTAAATACTCCAATTTCCTTTCACTTCTGAGGTATTGGCTGAATCAAACTTGATACATTCTTCCCCATGCTGACCAACTCATTCCCCTTAAGCTTCCTCTTATGAATGCACAGATCTTTCAAGAACTTGGCATATTTTGGGATGTTCTTGATGACTCTCAACGATGGAATGTTCACTTCCACCTTACTAAATGTGTCCACAAGCTCCTGAAGTTCCTCTACCTTTTCTGCATCAGTGTTTCTTCTTGAAGGTACTGGCCTCTGAGGAAATGGTAAAGACACTGAGGTATCCGGTATGGTCCGTGAACCATCTCTCTTTTCCTCACATATCGAATCTGGAATTGGCACTGGTGCAGATGCAATTGGGTTAGAAGTAGACTTACCACTCCGCAATGTAATGGCACTGACGTTCCCTCTGAGGTTCAGAATGGTTTGTGAAGGTAACTGACTAGACCCCTATGACTGAGACTCCATAATGGTGGACGCTATCTAACTAAGTTGTCTCTCTAAATTTTGCATGGATGCATCTATCCTCTATTGTTGTTGCATCTACTGTTGTATATGCTGCTGCATCTACTGTTGCATCTGCTACACAAGCTCCTCTAATTTCTACATTGAAGACTCTGCTCTGGTAGGCTGAGACTGCTATGGTCTAACTGGATTTGCATTATTATGAACAACAGACGGTCTCTAAAATGTTGGAGGTGGTTGATATGACTGTTGCTGTTGTGGCTGATGCACATTCCCATACCTCAAATTTGGGTGATCTCGCCATCCTTGGTTGTAGGTGATAGGCATGAAATCATACTGCCTATACCCAAGTTGCGGCTGGTAAAACTGAGACCTGGGCTGAAAAACATTTGCTGCTACTGTTTGATATGTCAGATTAGAACTTCCCTCTTGTTGTAACATGGGGCAAACATCTGTCAAATGAGTAGAACTAGAACAAATCCCAAAGGTACTCACCAGCTGAATAGATTGCATCAATGGTTGCTGAGCCTGCTTAAGAGCTATCTGTCTAACCATAGAAGTTAGCTCCTGTAATTCATTCTTGAGCTCCTGGTTTTCTGCTCTGGGCACTTGAATCTCACTCGCCCCTCTAGTAAGCAACTGTCTACTCCAAAACTATTGTGCATTGGCTGCCATAATTAAGATGAGCTCTCTTGCTTTTTTAGGTGTCTTATTTACCAGTGCTCCCCCACTAGTTGCATCAATCATACATCGATCCATAGGAAGTAGTTCCTCGTAGAATGACTGAATGAGTATCTGCTCACTAAGCTGGTGATGGGGACAATTGGTACAAAACTTTTCAAAACACTCCCAATGTTCATGCAATGTTTCTCCTGACAGTTGTTGAATTGTACAAATGCTTCTTATGATAGCTGCAGATCGTGAAGATAGAAAAAAATTTCTCTAGAAATGATCTTTTCATCTCGACCCAACATGTAATAGATCCAGGTGGTAAAGCATAAAGCCAATCTTTTGCTCCTCCCGCCAATGAAAATGGAAAGTCTCTCAAACTAATATCCTCCTCACTGATGCCATGTGGTTTCATGGTTGAGCAAACTGCATGGAACTCCTGTAGGTGTTGGGTAGGATCTTCACCAGCTGATCCATTGAATTTAGCCAGAAGATGATTAATTCAAGATCGCAACTCAAAATCTACATCAAGGTCTGGATACTGGATACACAACGAATAATTGGAAACATCTGGCGATGCAAGCTCCCTAAGTGTTTGATTATTTGCTATATCTGAATCAAGACTTGCAAGACTACCACTCTGACTTGTAGTTGAAATCCTCTAGGCTCGCTGCAGTGCATGAAAAGTTTGATCAATTTCTAGGTCAAGTTTAAGTAAATCCACATCGGATGATCTTGTCATGCACTGGACAATAGAAAAAGATTAGAAAGCTCAAACAAGAAAGAATAGCTAAAAGAAATTATTGCAACTCTAAAAACTAACAAACACCGCTAACACTTTCCCCACAATGACACAAAAAATTGATAATGGTGTTGGATCGAGCGGATCGCTAGAGGGGGTGAATAGCGATAAAACCTTTCGTTCGACTTTGTTCGTTAAAACACAAATAGACATGGCGGAAGATAAAATCAAAAGAGACAAGAGACACGAGGGTTTTACTTGGTTCGTAGCCAACGGCTACTACTCCAAGGCCCTAGTGGTCCTTGGCCACGCACAGAGGGCAAAATACTAAAGAACTCCTCCTCGTTAGAGGTAGGAGTTAAACGGAACACGAAATCACAAAAGCACGACATAGAGGGACACTCCCCCTCTTCTCTTTATAATGAAAGCTTTTACAATACAAGTAAAATGAAATACAATAAACACTTTTGTTACCGACGACTTCGAAGGTTGGAGGTTGAACTCTAGTCGTCATCTCGGCAGCACTTCGTCATAGGGATGTCGGAGAGTCGTAGCTTATCGGAAGCACTTGGAGGCGTTTTTAATTGATGAAAAACCGTAGGAGAAGCCCTCATTTTATAGACTTTGATCCCCTCATCGAATGGGTCTTCAACCAATCAAAAATAAGCACAAAGCTCCTTGGAATGAGGTGACAAGGCTTGACTTCCTCAAAGCTGATCCTTGACCATCAGTCGACTGATGGCAGCGCCAGTTGAGTCGCAACACTCAGCAATCGAGTGGCTCTTATGGGCAGTCAACTGATGTTAACTGAAATCACAAGTTAGCTTAACAAAAATATAATTTCGACGGACGTCGACCGTCCGATCTCGACCTAGACCATCCATGGGATGTTTTTGGTTGGATCTACTCTTAAGACCATCCCCGTAAGGAGGATACGACCTCACTTACGCTCACACACACGAGCTTACCTCGATACTTACTTTGTAGCTCTCGCTTCCGACCTCCCACTCGATTCCTTCGGCTCTCTCCAAAGTCACTTGAGTGTCGCTCGACCACCACGGCTTTTTCCGGGTGTCGCTAGCCTTCAGCTCCAGCTTTAGCACTTTTCTGCACACTCGATTTAGCTCGTGAGATAACGATATGAGCTTAATTTTGTATCATTTGCTATAATCAAAACTTTGGTTCGACTTAGGTGCCCACCGCCCCAACAATCTCCCCCTTTTTGATCTATGGAAAACCTATATACAAAGTTTAAAAAATAATATGGGTGAAGAATAATGAAGGTTAAGTAGGAGTAGTAGAGATTTTCTTCCAAGTCTCCCCCTTAAGGAAACCTCCCTCTTGACCGAGGGTGAGTCTTGAAAGAAGATCTTAATCCTCCCCCTTAGTGTTTGCTATTTACTAAGAGTTTAAGTAATTAACAATTACTTAAAGTTGGACTTAGTAAGAAAAATTTAAGTTAAGAAGACTTCTTAACTTGGCCCTTTCTCCCTTTTTAAAACAGTTTTGCAAAAATTAAAGTTAAGTTATCAAAAAAATTGATCCCTTAACTTTGGCCTTTTTCTCCCCCTTTTGCCATATATCGAAAAGAGTGGAGGGTTTTGAAAAAGAAGAAAATATAGGTATTAAGTTTAAGTTTCAAGTCCAAGCATGTTCCATATTATTTGAAAACAATATACTGAAAATAAGCTCATCTATTGAATGTTCAACTCTTATTTGACTTGATTGATATGAAGGATCAACAAGTCCTAGTCAGAGTTGGTTAATATATATGATTATACTCCGTAGTTCATGGCGATGCACTAGCTCTACATCTGGAACCAGGAGTAAGGTCCTAACATCTCACGCCTATCTACGTGGCTAAGTACACAAACACATTAGTCCTATGTGTTGTGAGATGTATTGGCTCCTTAAATCTATAGGTGCGTGATATCTAAGGTATGCCCTATGCTAGCTCCATGAAAAAGTAAAAATAGTAATAAGAACATATAATTTGTAAATTTCTATTCTACTATGCACATGCCCAATTTTCATCTTAATAGACTGAATTCGGCTTTGGGTAGGGGTTTAGTAAATAGATCTGCCAAGTTCGACTTTGATTTGATGTATTTGAGTTGTATGGCTCCATTGGCCACATGTTCTCGATTGAAATGATGTTTGACTTCTATATGTTTGGTCCTAGAGTGACATATTGGATTTTTAGTTAGGTTAATTGAGCTAATGTTATCTACGTGAATTTTAGTGTTTGTAAAGTCTAACTTGAAATCTCGGAGAGTGTGCTTCATCCAAAGAAGCTGAGTGACACACTCACCCATCGCGATGTATTCGGCTTCGGTGGTAGATAAGGCAACAAAGTGTTGCTTCCTACTACACCAACTCACTAGACTCGAGCTGAGAAGTTGACAACAACCACTCGTACTCTTTCTATCGAGCTTACTACTGGCATAGTTCGAGTTGGAGTAGCCGGTTAGTTCGAACACGGTAGATCTAGGGTACCAAATACCGACATTAAGTGTACCCTTTAGATATCTAAGGATACACTTGACTAGAGTTAGGTGAGACTCTTTGACACAGTTTTGAAACCTTGCGCACATACTTACTATAAATAAGATATCAGGTCGGCTCGCAGTTAAGTAAAGGAGACTCCCTATCACGCTCCTATAGTATTTTAAGTCAATTGAATTTACGGTTACATCTTCTGTTGGGTTTCCGGCACCGCGACGAGTGTGTGTTCGAACATATTTCGTAAACATGTGCACAGCGGAAGAAACAAAAATAATAAATCTATATTTATTACAACACACACATCACACGAATGCATAGTACAACATTGGTAGACATAACCGTAAATTTAAATTTTGCAATAAAAGGAAATTTAACTACGTATACCTTACGTATCACGTGTAACGGGAACGACATCAACCGGAACGATCCTCGCTAGAATCGTCTTTATCTGTGTTCACGCCGAGTATCTTCGAGATGACTTCACTAAGTCACGAGCCTCATCTTCGTACGGGTTACTAGCCTCGTGTTGAAGACGATGTGATCGAGAGAAGATCACGATCCGAATCCAAATTCGGATCCAAAGACGAGTCCTCAAAACTCGCTTCTCCGGAAAGGTATTCGTCAACCGTTTGACGAATCCTTCGTCCTCCACCTATGAGGATTACCGGAGATCGAATCCCCAGTAAGTAAGCCGCTGTCGGAGCTCCAAACGTCGTCCAAACGATGCTCCGACGAGAAGGAAACAAGCTATCCAGAAAACTGGACAGCTTTGGTGGAGACCTTGCGCCGGCCAAATAAGGAAAGTGACTTGCTCACCATGTCGCCAGAGCCAAGGAAGATCACCAGAGCTCCTCCGGCAGCAGCTCGACGGCGGCAATGGGAGAAGACGGCAGCAGCTGGTTGCCGGATGGAGGAGGTCAGCGGCGGCAACAATGTTGGCCCCGACTTGAAGGAGAGGAGGGAGAGGTTGGGCGACAACTCTAGGTTAGGGCTTTTGGATTAAGGCTTAACAAACCCTTAAGCCCTCTTTTATAGAGAACTAATTCTCTTAATGGTTATTGGATCATAACCATAAGGCCCCTTAACCTGTTCCATTAATATAAGTTAAAATAAACCATACCATGATGGTTTATTTTATGTTAAAATGAACCGAACCAACTTTGGTTCATTCGTTTAAAATAAACCAAACCCTTTGGTTTATTTTCCTCCATTGGATTAAACCAAACCATTTTGGTTCATCCATTATGTCTTCATAAGACATGGCTCATCCACTCTTCCATTACGACTGAAACAATTTCATGCTTGCTTCTTGTTTGGTCCAACCAAACTTAGTTTCTCTCGGTCTGAGAATCTCATTCTCAAGCTCGTTTTAAATCCTTCGGATTACGCTCGTTGTGCGTGTGACCAAATAGGTTCTCGGTTTATGTTGGTCGTCTATAATTAACCATTAATTATAGAACGATCATGAGTGGCACCTAGTAGTACATCATTATCCCCAATTAACCGAAAAGATCAACGGTTGATCCAGAACTATTTCTGAAACCCTTCAGCAGCTCGAATGAATCGTGCCCCATTCCCTTCACTCATCTTATACCCACTTGGTTCAAGACATGGTCTATAGTGTCAGTCCCCACTAGGCTGATTACATCACACCTAGCCCAAGAATCATTTCCTCGTCCTACGGATTCTAGTTACTGCACATGTATCAAAGAGTACCTTACTCTAAACATGTAATGCTTTGGCCAAAGACTTTAGTAACAATCCAACGAGAGGCCATGGGTATACATCTCCTCGCAAGGAGTGGTGAATCCTTTATAGGATATTCAAACACCTTCGATCACTTCGACTTATACCCAATCATCCAGGGCCCACATCTCCATAGAGATGCTTGCTTAAGATGTCAAAGCATAAGTCTTTATGATCAAGATGACTTGAATACCGCAAGTCAAAGGAACATCGCACTTAACTACAGTAAGAACATCATTAACATATCTATATATGCAGAGAACCATATGAAGTCTTACGGTTGATCACTCCAATGAACTAGTTACCATAACTAGCATCCACGATTAACTCCGGACATCACAATGTCTCCATCCAGTGAGAATCAGCTGCTTGGATACACCAAGGAGTATACCTCGTGCTAGTCTCGACAGAATTGATGGTGTCCAAATCCATCAATTCATCGACTAGGGATAATTCCGATACATCACAATTACACATGTAGAGATACTCACTAGTTGTGATCCAATCACAAATTCTCTCATGCTGTGAGTCGTATCATGGACATTCAGTAAATGAGTTTAAAATCCAATCAAATACATGAAACCATGTATACTCAAATAGTGAATCTTCATTTATCATATAAATGGTTCTTACATAAGGCGATTGCCTTAGGACATCTCTCATATATTACTAAAAGACTCCCACTTGGCCTAATGCCAATCGCTACGGTAACCAATACCATAAGCTGTAACATGACCCTCAAACTTACTTTGAGGTAATTCCTTAGTCAAAGGATACGCTAAGTTCCTTTTAGTGGGGATTTTCTCTATTTGTATTTCTTTCCTACTGATGACCTCTCTGATAAGATGATAGCGGCGAAGCAAATGTTTGGAACGTTGATGAGACCTTGGCTCTTTCGCTTGTGCAATTGTTCCATTGTTGTTGTAGTAGACCGGTATTGCTTCAACAATGGCTGGAATCACACCAAGTTCATAAATGAACTTCTTGATACAAACCGCTTCCTTTGCTACTTCCGAAGCTGCAATGTATTCTGCCTCAGTGGTACAATCTGCTACAATGTCTTGTTTGGAACTTTTCCAACTCACTGTGCCCCCATTCAAGGTGAACACGTATCCAGACTGAGACCTGGAATCATCCTTGTCTGTTTGGAAGCTGGCATTTGTATACCCGCGTATCACCATCTCCCCTTCTCCATATATTAGGAATACATCCTAAGTTCGTCTTAAGTACTTAAGGATCATCTTAACAGCCACCCAATGATCCATTCCTGGATCAGACTGGTATCTGCTCGTGACACTCAGAGCATACGATACATCGGGCCTCGTACATAACATAGCATACATGATAGATCCTATTGCGGATGCATAGGGAATCTTACTCATGCAAATTCTCTCGTCTTCTATGTGCGGACACATAGACTTCGAAAGGTGTACCCCATGTCTGATGGGTAGGAAATCTTTCTTGGATTCCGACATGCTAAACCTCTTTAGCACTCAGTCTATGTATGTAGACTGTGAAAGACCAAGCAACCGTTTCGATCTATCTCTATAGATCTTAATCCCGAGGATGTAAGTTGCTTCTCCCAGGTCTTTCATGGAGAATGTCTTGGATAACCAAACCTTAACTGACTGTAAGATTGAAACATCGTTTCCTATAAGTAATATGTCATCGACATACAATACTAGGAACACGACTGCACTCCCACTAACCTTCTTGTACATACAAGGTTCGTCTGGATTTTGTGAGAAATCAAACTTTTTGATCATCTCATCAAAACGGATATTCCAGCTCCTGGATGCTTGCTTCAATCCATATATAGACTGTCACAATTTGCATACCTTTGTTTTATCAACCGATGTGAAACCCTCAGGTTGTATCATATACACATCCTCGAGAAGATTTCCATTAAGGAAAGTTGTTTTCACATCCATCTGCCATATCTCATAATCATAATGAGCCGTTATAGCCTGGAGCATCTGAATGGATTTAAGCATAGCTACAGGCGAATAGGTTTCGTCATAATCAACACCTTGTTTTTGATGATATCCTTTCGCCACTAATCTAGCTTTATAGGTAATCACATTACCATCCATGTCGGTTTTCTTCTTGAAAACCCACTTGCACCCTATAGGCTTGATGCCTTCAGGTGGGTCAACCAAGTTCCAAACTTGGTTTTCATACATGGAATCCATTTTCGACTTCATGGCTTCAAGCCACTTATCCCTTTCTGAACTTGTCAGCACATCTTCATAACTGGTAGGCTCCTCATCATCAATGAGTAACACGTCGTTTGATTCACTTACGAGAAATCCATATCTCTCAGGAATGTTGCGTGTTCTACCAGATCTACGAAGATGTGGTGTTACAGTAGGTCCAGCCGATTGCTCATCACTATGAGTTATCGGCTGTTGTGCTTCACCAGGTATCTCATCAATGTCTATTTGAGTCTCTCGAGCCTCCTCAAGCTCGACGACACTCCCACTGTTTTCTTGCAAGAGAAACTCTTTCTCTAAAAACACAGCATGCCTTGAAACAAACAACTTTTGTTCCACAGGATGATAGAATTGGTAACCCCTTGTTTCCTTAGGGTATCCAATAAATAGACATTTATCAGACTTACCATCCAATTTGTCTGATACAGTCCATTTCACATAAGCTGGACAACCCCATATCTTCAAGTAAGATACATGAGGTTTCTTACCATTCCAAATCACATATGGAGTAGTAGAGACTACCTTGGTTGACATTCTGTTTAACAAGTAAACAGTTGTCTGAAGTGCATAGCCCCAAAAGGACTTGGAAAGATTCGCATGATTCATCATTGACCTGACCATGTCCAACAAGGTTCGGTTACGCCTCTCAGATACACCATTATGCTGTGGTGTATATGGCGGAGTCCATTGAGACAATAAGCCATTGTCTCTTAGATAATCAAGAAACTCTTGACTTAAGTATTCACCACCTCGATCCGATTGAAGTATTTTAATACACTTGTCATGTTGTTTCTCTACTTCATTTCTGAATTCTTTGAACCTTTCAAAGGCTTCAGACTAGTGTTTCATCAAGAACACATACCCAAACCGTGAGTGGTCATCGGTGAAGGTAATGAAGTAGCTATAGCCTCCTAAAGCTTGAGTTGACATAGGTCCACATACATCAGTATGTATTGTTGGGTTTCCGGCACAGCGGCGTGTGTGTGCTCGATCATGTTTCGTAAATATGAACACAGCGGAATCAATAAAAATAATAAATACTCCTATTTATTACAACACACACAACACACGCATGCATATTACAACAAGTGTAGACATAACCGTAAATTTAAATTTGCAATAAAAGGAAATTTATCTACGTTATACCTTTCGTATGACGTGTAGCGGGAATGACATCAACCGGAACGATCCTCGCTAGAATCGTCTCTATCCGTATCCACGCCCAGTTCCTCGGGATGACTTCGCTAAGCCACGAGCTTCGTCTTCGTACGGGTTACTAGCCTCTTGTTGAAGACGACGTGATCGAGAGATGATCACGATCCGAATCCAAATTCGGATCCAAAATGAGTCCTCAAAACTCGCTTCTCCGGAGAGGTATTCGTCAACCAATTGACGAATCCTTTGTTCTCCACCTCAGAGGATTACCGGAGATCGAATCCCCGGTAAGTTATCTGCTGTCGGAGCTCTAACCGTCGTCCAAACGATGCTCCGACGAGAGGAGAAGAAGCTGTCCAGAAAACTGGACAGCTTGGTGGAGGAGTAGGCGCCGGCCAAAACAAGGAAGCCAAGTGCTCACCTTTTCACCAAGGCCTAGGAAGGTCACCGGAGGGTCGCCGGAGGGTTCACCGGCTGAAGCTTGGTCGCAGGCAAGAAGCTGGACGCCGGCACAAGGGGGTTGGGCGGCCAAGGAGCTTGGGTGGCAACACTAGGTTGGGCGGCAACTCCAACTAGGGTTTTTGGATTAGGGCTTAATTATCCATTAAGCCCTCTTTTATAGAGAACTAATTATCTTAATGGTTATTGGATCATAACCATTAGGCCCGTTAACCCGCTCCATTAAGATAAGTTAAAATAAACCAAACCATGATGGTTTATTTTAAGTTAAAACGAACCGAACCAACTTTTGGGTCATTCGTTTAAAATAAACCAAACCCTTTGGTTTATTCTCCTCCATTGGATTAGAACCAAACCATTTTGGTTCATCCATTATGTCTTCATAAGACATGGCCCATCCACGCCTCCATTGCGATCAAACGATTTCATGCTCGCTTATGTTTGGTCCAACCAAACCTAGTTTCTCTCGGTCCGAGAATCCCATTCTCAAGCTCGCTTTTAAATCCTTGATTACGCCACAGGTGACCAAACAGGTTCTCGCTTTATGTTGGCCGCCTATAATTAACCATTAATTATAGAACGATCATGAGTGGCACCTAGTAGTACATCATGATCCCCAATTAACCAAAAGATCAACTCGCTGATCCTAACTATTTCTCAAACCCTTCAAAGAAATCAATGATTCGTGGCCCCCATTCCTTCACTCATCTTATACCCACTTGGTTCAGACATGGTCTATTGTGTCACCTCACTAGGTCGACTCACGCCACACCTAGCCCAAGTATCATTTCTCGCCCTACGGATTCTAGTTACTCCACATGTATCAAGAGTACCTTTACTCTAAACATGTAATGCTTCCAAAGACTTTAGTAACAATCCGACGAGACCATGGGTATACATCTCCTCGCAAGGAGTGGTGAATCCTTTATAGGCTATTCAAACACCTTCGATCACTTCGACTTATACCCAATCATCCCGGGTCCACATCTCCTTAGAGATGTTTGCTTAAGATGTCAAAGCATAAGTCTCCATGATCAAGATGACTAATACCGCAAGTCAGGAACATCGCACTTAAGCCACAGTAAGAACTTCATTGACATATCTATATATGCAGAGAACCATATGAAGTCTTACGGCTGGTCACTCCAATGAACTAGTTACCATAACTAGCATCCACGATTAACTCCAGACATCACTATGTCTCCAGCCAGTGAGAATCAGCTGCTTGGATACACCAAGGAGTATACCTCGTGATAGTCTCGACAGAATTGATGGTGTCCAACTACATAAATTCATTGACTAGGGATAATTCCGATACATCACAATTACACATGTAGAGATACTCACTAGTTGTGATCCAATCACAAATTCTCTCATGCTGTGAATCGTATCGTGGACATTCAGTAAATGAGTTTAAGATCCAATCAAATACATGAAACATGTATACTCAAATAGTGAATCTTCATTTATCATATAAATGGTTCATACATAAGGCGATTGCCTTAGGACATCTCTCATATATTACTAACAGACTCCCACTTGGCCTAATGCCAATCGCTACGGTATCCAATACCATAAGCTCTAACATGACCCTCAAACTTATTTTGAGGTAATGCCTTAGTCAAGGGATCCGCTAAGTTCCTTTCAGTGGGAATTTTCTCAATTTGTATTTCGTTCCTACTGATGATCTCTATGATAAGATGATAGCGGCGAAGCACATGTTTGGATCATTGATGAGACCACATCAAGTTCAGAGATGAACTTCTTGATCTAAACCGCTTCCTTTGCTGCTTCCAAAGCTGCAATGTATTCTGCCTCAGTGGTAGAATCCGCTACAGTCTCTTGTTTGGAACTTTTCCAACTCACTGCGCCCCCATTCAAGGTGAATACGTATCCAGACTGAGACCTGGAATCATCCTTGTCTGTCTGGAAGCTGGCATCCGTATACCCGCGTATCACCATGTCCCTTTCTCCATATATTAGGAACACATCCTTAGTTCTTCTCAAGTACTTAAGGATCATCTTAACAGTCGCCCAATGATCCATTCCTGGATCGGACTGGTATCTGCTCGTGACACTCAGAGCATACGATACATCGGGCCTCGTACATAACATAGCATACATGATAGATCATATTGCGGATGCATAGGGAATCTTACTCATGTAAATCCTCTCGTCTTCTGTGCGCGGACACATAGACTTCGAAAGGTGTACCCCATGCCTGATGGGTAGGAAACCTTTCTTGGATTCCGACATGCTTAACCTCTTTAGCACTCGGTCTATATATGTAGACTGTGAAAGACCAAGCAACCGTTTCGATCTATCTCTATAGATCTTAATCCCGAGGATGTAGGTTGCTTCTCCCAGGTCTTTCATGGAGAATGTCTTGGATAACCAAACTTTCACTGACTGTAAGATTGAAACATCGTTTCCTATAAGTAGTATGTCATCGACATACAATACTAGGAATACGACTGCACTCCCACTAACCTTGTTGTACACACAAGGTTCGTCTGGATTTTGTGAGAAATCAAACTTTTTGATTGTCTCATCAAAACGGATATTCTAGCTCCAGGATGCTTGCTTCAATCCATAAATGGACCGTCGCAATTTGCATACCTTGGTTTTATCAACCGATGTGAAACCCTCAGGCTGTATCATATACACGTCCTCGAGCAGGTTTCCATTAAAGAAAGCTATTTTCACATCCATCTTCCATATCTCATAATCATAAAGAGCCGCTATGGCCAGGAGCATCCAAATGGATTTATGCATAGCTACAGGCGAATAGGTTTCGTCATAATCAACACCTTATTTTTGACGATATCCTTTCTCCACCAATCTAGCCTTATAGGTAATCACATTACCATCCATGTCAGTTTTCTTCTTGAAAACCCACTTGCACCCTATAGGCTTTATCTCTTCAGGTGGGTCAACCAAGTTCCAAACTTGGTTTTCATACATGGAATCCATTTCCGACTTCATGGCACCAAGCCACTTAACCCTTTCTGAACTTGTCAGCACTTCTTCATAACTGGTAGGCTCCTCATCATCAATAAGTAACACGTCATTCGATTCGCTTATGAGAAATCCATATCTCTCAGAAATATTGCATGTTCTACCAGATCTACGAAGATGTGGTGTTACAATAGGTCCAGCCGATTGCTCATCACTATGAGTTGTCGGCTGTTGTGCTTCACCAGGTATCTCATCAATGTCTATTTGAGTCTCTCGAGCCTCCTCAAGCTCGACGACACTCCCACTCGCTTTCTTGCAAGAGAAACTCTTTCTCTAGAAACACAAAGATGCCTCAAACAAACACCTTTTGTTCCACAGATGATAGAATTGGTAACCCCTTGTTTCCTTAGGGTATCCAATAAATAGACATTTATCGACTTAGCATCCAATTTGTCCGATACATACCGCTTCACATAAGCAGACAACCCCATATCTTCAAGTAAGATACATGAGGTTTCTTACTATTCCATATCTCATGGAGTAGTTGAGACTACCTTGTAGGCATTCTGCTTAACAAGTAAACAAATGTCAAGTGCATAGCCCCAAAAGGACTTGGGAAGAGTTGCATGATTCATCATTGACTGACCATGTCCAACAAGGTCCGATTCGCCTCGATACACCATTATGTCAGTGGTGTATAGGGCGGAGTCCATTGAGACAATATGCCATTGTCTCTTAGATAATCAAGAAACTCTTGACTTAAGTATTCACCACCTCGATCCGATCGAAGTATTTTAATACTCTTGTCATGTTGTTTCTCTACTTCATTTCTGAATTCTTTGAACCTTTCAAAGGCTTCAGACTTGTGTTTCATCAAGAACACATACCCAAACCGTGAGTGATCATCTGTGAAGGTAATGAAGTAGCTATAGCCTCCTAATGCTTGAGTTGACATAGGTCCACATACATCAGTATGTATTAGACCTAGTAACTCTCCCACTCGTTCACCTTTTCCAGTAAAAGGTAACTAAGTCATCTTGCCTTTTAAGCATGATTCGCATGTATCGTATGAATCCAATTCAAACGATTCCAGAATTCCACATCGGTGTAATTCGGACATGCGTTTCTTGCTTATATGGCCAAGACGACAATGCCACATATAGGAGTCTATGTGATTATCCTTTCGAGCACGCGTGTTGCTCGCTTCGATATTGAAAATGTCACTGGATACGTCCAACGTATAAATGCCATTACTCAAGGTTCCAGTTCCATAAAGTACGCCATTTAAAGTTATATAACAACAATTGTTACTAAACGTCAAATGGAAACCATTTCTATTTAAACAGGAAATAGAAACAATGTTCTTTATTAGAGAAGGAACATAATAGCAATTGTCCAGTTCTAAGACTAGTCCACTAGGAGCTTCAAAGAAATAAGTTCCGATGGCTGCAAAGAACCTTTGCTCCATTGCCAACTCGCAAATTTGACTCTCCGACAAGTCTTCTTCTATTCCTTAGCCTTGTATGTCATTACATATATGTGAGCCACACCTAGTATCCAATACCCAAGTGTCTAAGGAAATAGAATGACAATCAATAACGAAGATACCTGAAGAGGATAAGGCATCGGATGCCTTCTTCTTCTTCATGGACTCAAGATCTTCGCAAAGGTGGCCTTCCTTGCCACTGATGGCAAGTGCCCTTTTCATACCGTTCCGCCTTTCTTTGCCTTTTTGTTCTTTCCTTTCTTCTCTTTCTTTTGCCTTCCTCTTAGAACCCTTCTTTGAGGAATCAACTAATGTAACCGCCTTTCCTCATGCTTCACGTAAGGCTCCATCTTTAGCATATTGAGGAGCTCAGAATGGTGGATTCCAATTTGTTCATCCGATAGTTCATCACAAATTGCGAAACTCTTGGGCAAACAATGCACTAAGTCAATACTTAACTCATGATCCATCACAAAACCGAGGGTAGCTAGCCGCCGATGTACCTGCTCATCTTTAGCACAAACTGCACTACAGATGAACCTTCTTGCATCTTCGTAGTGAAGAGGAGCCTAGAGACCTCGAACCTTTCGGATCTCGCTTGCTCATCGAACAACTCATGAAGATGGAAGACTATAGTATTAGCATCCATATGCTCATGCTGCTTTTGCAGCTCAGGTACCATCGCCGCTAGCATGATGCAACTCGCCACCAGACCGCCACATGCTTCGATAGACCAACATTTGGTCCGAGTTGCATCGCCCTTAGGACGTCAGAAGAGGCTCTTCAAGGACATATGCTTTTCCGCTTGAGAACAATTCTCGTGTTTCTAAGCCACCCAGAAGTTAGGCCTACCACTTTGTTCAATCCAAAATAGTGCAAATTCAAAGACGCTATGATCAATTTATTGACCTAGAAATACAAAACGAGCATATATGAGAAAATGATTTTAAAATGCATCAATATACATTTATAAATCCCATTCATTTTTCGAATTTCAAAAACCCCAAAATCACTTCGGGAGATCGTAGGTCCATCTCCGAATGGGCTGATATCCATCATAGTTATGAACAACCTTGGAGAGAGTCCAACAAGCCATTCATAACTACGACGGTAGGTATCAACTATACCGATTGCATATCACGTATATGCAACTATCACAATGTGCTATCAACTAATTGAATGTTCACACATACATCGGGTTGTTAACACATTAACAAGTATGCATCATATGCATAGCACCCAACTTCACCTCCCTTTACATCGACCTTGGAGAGAGTCCAACAAGCCGATGCTCCAGCTTAAAGCCAACCCATTAATCGGGAAATAGTTTTAATATGGTTAGAGCGCATTCAACCAATTAGCCCAGCTTGGAGAGAGTCCAACAACCAAAGCTAATGATTGACCTCTGACTCTTACCATATTAGTATTAAACTATTCCATGGTTTGAACATGTTCGGGTTCGAGCCGGGCTTGGAGAGAGTCCAACAACCCAAACAAGAAACGGAACTCTGGTTCTAACCATATTAATGGAAGGTGTAGGCTTTAATATTATTTAAGGGTTTTTATGTCTCATCCTCTTTGCATGCAAATAACTATTATCTACATGGCATGGCATACATGGCATACATCTACATGTCACGACACGCATGGCATAATGTTATGCATCTAATGCAATTACATGGCATACAATTATGTCATGTATATATTTCTTATATGTCATAACTATTTATGGAAATAAAATATGTTTAAGATTTGATTCTCCAAATCAAATCATAATTAAATTAAAACAAATTTCCAAATCTAATCACATATTTTATTCATGGAATTATTTGATTAAGGAAAGTCAATTTAGGAAACCAATTTCCTAAATCATCAAAACTACTTATGGAATTGAAATATTTTAAGATTTGATTTCCCAAATCAAATCATGATTAAATTAGGAAACAAATTTCAAGAATCTAATCAAATATTTTATTTATGGAAAATATCAATTTCCATAAATACTTCCAACTTTCCAAAAGTGGAAGATTTCCATAAATACTTCTAGACTTTCCAAAATTGAAAAATTTCCATAAATACTTCTAAATTTCCAAAATTAGAAAATTTCCAGAAATACATTATGACTATCGCAAAATGATTTTTACGATTATGTCGAAACACAACCTTGCTCGATACCATCGTTTCCGCATCATGACAGTGTGTGTTCGATCATGTTTCGTAAACATGAACACAAATGAAGCAATAAAAATAATAAATACTATTTATTACAACACACACAACACACGATGCATATTACAACAAGTGTAGACATAATCAAATTTAAATTTGCAATAAAAGGAAATTTATCTACGTTATACCTTCAGATGACGTAGCGGAACGGCATCAACCGAACGATCCTCGCTAGAATCGCTCTATCCGATCCACGCCGAGTTCCTCGATGACTTCGCTAAGCCACGAGCTTCGTCTTCGTACGGGTTACTAGCCTCGTGTTGAAGACGACGTGATCGAGAGATGATCACGATCCGAATCCAAATTCGATCCAAAACGAGTCCTCAAAACTCGCTTCTCCGGAGAGGTATTCGTCAACCGATTGACGAATCCTTCGCCCTCCACCTCAGAGGATTACCGGAGATCAATCCCCTGTAAGTTATCCGCTGTCGGAGCTCAACCGCCGCCCAAACGACGCCCCGACGAGGAGAAGAAGCTGTCCAGAAAACTGGACAGCTTGGTGGAGGAGAAGGCGCCGCCAAAACAAGGAAGCCAAGTGCTCACCTTTTCACCGAGGCCTAGGAAGATCACCGGCAAGAGAGAGGGTTCACGGCAAGGTCTCCAACAAGGAGGAGGGGCGGCCAACTAGGTTAGGGTTTGGATTAGGGGCTTAATTATCCATTAAGCCCTCTTTATAGAGAACTAATTCTCTTAATGGTTATTGGATCATAACCATTAAAGGCCCGTTAACCCGCCTCCATTAAGATAAGTTAAAATAAACCAAACCATGATGGTTTATTTTAAGTTAAAACGAACCAACCAACTTTTGGTTCATTCGCTTAAAATAAACCAAACCCTTTGGTTTATTCTCCTCCATTGGATTAGAACCAAACCATTTTGGTTCATCCATTATGTCTTCATAAGACACGCCCATCCACGCTTCCATTGCGATCAAACGATTTCATGCTCGCTTATGTTTGGTCCAACCAAACCTAGTTTCTCCCCGAGAATCCCATTCTCAAGCTCGCTTTTAAATCCTTTGGATTACGCTCAGCGGTGACCAAATAGGTTCTCGGTTTATGTTGGCCGCCTATAATTAACCATTAATTATAGAACGATCATGAGTGGCACCTAGTAGTACATCATGATCCCCAATTAACCAAAAGATCAACTGCTGATCCGTAACTATTTCTCAAACCCTTCAGCACTCGAATGAATCGTGCCCCATTCCCTTCACTCATCTTATACCCACTTGGTTCAGGACATGGTCTATTGTGTCGGGCCCCTCACTAGGTCCGATTTCACGCCACACCTAGCCCAAGTATCATTTCTCGTCCTACGGATTCTAGTTACTCCACATGTATCAAGAGTACTTTACTCTAAACATGTAATGCTTTGGCCAAAGACTTTAGTAAATAATCCGACGAGAGGCTATGGGTATATATCTCCTGCAAGGAGTGGTGAATCCTTTATAGGCTATTCAAACACCTTGATCACTTGACTTATACCCAATCATCCGGGTCCACATCTCCTTAGAGATGTTTGCTTAAGATGTCAAAGCATAAGTCTCCATGATCAAGATGACTTGAATCATAAGTCGAAGGAACATCGCTTAAGCCCGATTGACATATCTATATATGCAGAGAACCATATGAAGTCTTACATTTGGTCACTCCAATGAACTAGTTACCATAACTAGCATCCACGATTAACTCGGACATCACTATGTCTCCGGCCGGTGAGAATTTTGCTTGGATACACCAAGGAGTATACCTCGTGCTAGTCTCGGCGAATTGATGGTGTCGAATCCATCAATTCATCGACTAGGGATAATTCGATACATCACAATTACACATGTAGAGATACTCACTAGTTGTGATCCAATCACAAATTCTCTCATCTTTGTGAATCGTATCGTGGACATTCAGTAAATGAGTTTAAGATCCAATCAAATACATTAAACATGTATACTCAAATAGTGAATCTTCATTTATCATATAAATGGTTCATACATAAAGCGATTGCCTTAGGACATCTCTCATATATTACTAAC
The DNA here is from genome assembly GCA_025175895.1 of Wurfbainia villosa. Classification (NCBI taxonomy): domain Eukaryota; kingdom Viridiplantae; phylum Streptophyta; class Magnoliopsida; order Zingiberales; family Zingiberaceae; genus Wurfbainia; species Wurfbainia villosa. The sequence goes on along the minus strand of CM045991.1, from coordinate 81,237,653 downwards.
AGGACTCCCACTTGGCCTAATGCCAATCGCTCGGTATCGATACCATAAGCTAACATGACCCTCGCTTACTTTGAGGTAATGCTTCTAGTCGAAGGATCAGCTAAGTTCCTTTCGTTGGGAATTTTCTCGATTTGTATTTCGTTCCTCGATGATCTCTGATAAGATGATAGCGTGACACATGTTTGGATCGTTGATGAGACCTTGGCTCAAGTTATTGCTCATTGAACTTCTTGATCAAACCGCTTTTGCTTTCAATGGCGAATCACACCAAGTTCATGAGCGAACTTCTTGATAGCCTTTAGTGGCGATATATTAATCCTCGGTGGTAGAAGCTCTGATCTCTTGTTTGGAACTTTTCCAGCCTCCACTTCTGAATACAGGTGAACACGGTAGAAGAATCATCCTCATCCTTCATGCATGGAAGGCATCATATACCGCGTATCACCCATGCCCTTCTCCCGTATATTAGGAACACATCCTTAGTTCTTCTCAAGTACTTAAGGATCGTCTTATGACACCAGCCCAATGATCCATTCTGGATCGGTAGTATCTGCTCGTGACACTCGGAGCATACGATACATCGGGCCTCGTACATAACATAGCATACATGATAGATCCTATTGCGGATGCATAGGGAATCTTACTCATAAATCCTCTCTAAATCTTACGTGCGGACACATAGACTTGAAAGGTGTACCCCATGCACGATGGGTGGATAACCTTTCTTGGATTCCGACATGCTAAACCTCTTTGCTTTTCGGTCTATATATGTAGGCTGCGAAAGACCAAGCAATTTGATCTATCTCTATAGATCTTAATCCCAGGATGTAGGTTGCTTCTCCCGTCTTTCATGGAGAATGTCTTGGATAACCAAAAACCTTTGTAAGATTGACACATCGTTTCCTATAAGTAATATGTCATCGACATACAATACTAGGAAACATTGCCTCCCACTAACCTTCTTGTACACACAAGGTTAAATGCGGATTTTGTGAGAAATCAAACTTTTGATCGTCTCATCAAGCGGATATTCGACTCTGGATGCTTGCTTGATCCATAAATGGATCGTCGAATTTGCATACCTTGGTTTTATCAACCCGATGTGAAACCCTCGGTATATCATATACACGTCCTCGGCGAGTTTCCATTAAGGAAAGCATTTTCACATCCATCTGCCATATCTCATAATCATAATGAGCGCTATGGCGAGCATCAGAATGGATTTAAGCATAGCTACTGATGAATAGGTTTCGTCATAATCAACACCTTGCTTTTGGCGATATCCTTTGCCACCAATCTACCTTATAGGTAATCACATTACCATCCATGTCGGTTTTCTTCTTGAAAACCACTTGCACCCTATAGGCTTTATGCCTTGGTGGGTCAACCAAGTTCGAACTTGGTTTCGTACATGGAATCCATTTCCGACTTCATGGCACAAGCCACTTATCCCTTCTGAACTTATCGGCCACTTCTTCATAGCAGGCTCCTCATCATCAATGAGTAACACGTCGTTCGATTCACTTACGAGAAATCCATATCTCTCGGGAATATGTTGCGTGTTCTGCGGATCTACGAAGATGTGGTGTTACAATAGTCGGTAGATTGCTCATCACTATGAGTTATGCCATTTGTTGTGCTCACCGGTATCTCATTAATGTCTATTTGAGTCTCTCGAGGCCTCCTCAGCTCGGCGACACTCCCTGTTTTCTTGCAAGAGAAACTCTTTCTCTAGAAACCACGCATGCCTTGAAACAAACACCTTTTGTTCCACGGATGATAGAATTAGTAACCCCTTGTTTCCTTAGGGTATCAATAAATAGACATTTATCGGACTTAGCATCCAATTTATGCGTCTGATCACTTCACATAAGCGAGACAACCCCATATCTTCAAGTAAGATACATGAGGTTTCTTACCATTCCATATCTCATATGGAGTAGTTGAGACTACCTTGGTAGGCATTACATTTAACAAGTAAGCGGTATGCGAAGTAACCCCAAAAGGACTTGGGAAGAGTTGCATGATTCATCATTGACGACCATGTCCAACAATCGATTCGCCTCTCGGATACACCATTATCTTTGTGGTGTATAGTGAGTCCATTGAGACAATATGCCATTGTCTCTTAGATAATCAGAAACTCTTGACTTAAGTATTCACCACCTCGATCCGATCAGTATTTTAATACTCTTGTCATGTTGTTTCTCTACTTCATTTCTGAATTCTTTGAACCTTTCAAGGCTTGGACTTGTGTTTCATCAAGAACACATACCCAACGTAGTGATCATCGGTGAAGGTAATGAAGTAGCTATAGCCTCCTAATGCTTGAGTTGACATAGGTCCACATACATCGGTATGTACTAGACCTAGTAACTCTCACTCGTTCACCTTTTCGGTAAAGGTAACTTAGTCATCTTGCCTTTTAAGCATGATTACGCATGTATCGTATGAATCCAATTCAAGCGATTCGAATTCCACATCGGTGTAATTCGGACATCGTTTCTTGCTTATATGGCCAAGAACGACAATGCCACATATAAGTCTATGTGATTATCCTTTCGAGCACGCTTGTTGCGCGCCCGATATTGAAAATGTCCTTTGATATCGTCCAGCGTATAAATGCCATTACTCAAAGTTCGAGTTCCATAAAAGAACCCCATTGAAGTTATGTAACAACAATTGTTACTAAGCGTTAAATGGAAACCATTTCTATTTAAACAAGAAATAGAAATAGATGTTCTTCTATCATAGAAGGAACATAAAGCAATTGTCGATTCTAAGACAAGTCCTAGGAGTTCAAAATAAGTTCGATGGCGAGTGTGACCTTTGCTCCATTCCCGACACGTAAATTTGACTCTCCCTTGGCGAGTCTTCTTCTATTCCTTAGCCCATGTATGTCATTACATATATGTGAGCCACACCCAGTATCGAATATCCAAGTGTCTGAGGAAATAGAATGACAATCAATAAAGAAGATACCTGAAGAAGATGGGGCATCCGATGCCTTATCCTTCTTCACGGACTCAAGATAAATCTTGCACTTTCTTCGCCAAATGGCCTTCCTTGCCATAATGATGGCAAGTGCCCTTTATGCTAGTTCGCCTTCTTTTGCCTTTTTCTTTCCTTTCTTACTGTTCTTTCCTTCCTCTTAGAACCTTTCTTTGAGGAATCAACTATGAACCCTTCTCCTCATGCTTCGAGAAGGCTCCACAGTCTTGACATATTGAGGCGATCAGAATGAAGGATTCAATTTGTTCATCTAGTTCATCAATTGAAGAGGAGCTCTTGAGACTTGAACCTTTAAGAATCTCTTGCTCATGATCAACCAACTCACAAAAGATGAAGGATGTACGATATGGCATCCATGAACCTTCTTGCATCTCGACCTCGAACCTTGGGTTCCATCGCGGCTGAAGATGGAAGACCATAGTGTTAGCATCCATATGCTCATCGAAATCACATGTAGCATGATGCACAATTATCAAAGTTCACATTTGATGCAGGTTGATGCGGGAAGAAGGCGGGAAGAGGCTCTTCACAGGACATGCTTCTTTTCCTTGAGAACAATTCTCGAGTTTCTAAGCGATCCGAAGTTAGGCCCGGTCGGTTTATTTGAATCAAAATGGTCGCAAATTGAAGCGTCATGATCAATTTATTGACCTAGAAATACAAAGCGAGCATATATGAGAAGATGATTTTAAAATGCATCAATATACATTTATAAATCCCATTCATTTTGAATTTCAAAAACCCCAAAATCACTTGAGATCGTAGGTCCATCTCGAATGGGCTGATATCCATCCATATAGTTATGAACAACCTTGGAGAGAGTCAACAACAAGCCATTCATAACTTCGACGGTTATCATCTATACCGATTGCATATCACGTATATGCAACTATCACAATGTGCTATCAACTAATTGAATGTTCACACACATACATCGGGTTGTTAACACATTAACAAGTATGCATCATATGCATAGCACCCAACTTCACCTCCTTTACATCGACCTTGGAAAGTCGACGATGCTCGGGTTAAAGCCAACCCATTAATCGGGAAATAGTTTTAATATGGTTAGGCGCATTCAGCCAATTAGCCCAGCTTGGAGAGTCCAACAACCAAAGCTAACGATTGACCTCGGCTCTTACCATATTAGTATTAAACTATTCCATGGTTTGAACATATTGAGTTGAGCCGGGCTTGGAGAGTCCAACCAGCAAACAAGAAAGCAGAACTCTGGTTCTAACCATATTAATGGAAGGTGTAGGCTTTAATATTGATTAAGGGTTTTATGTCTCATCCTCTTTGCATGCAAATAACTATTATCTACATGGCATGGCATACATGGCATACATCTACATGTCACGACACATGGCATAATGTTATGCATCTAATGCAATTACATGGCATACAATTATGTCATGTATATATTTCCTTATATGTCATAACTATTTATGGAAATAAAATATGTTTAAGATTTGATTCTCCAAATCAAATCATAATTAAATTAGAAACAAATTTCCAAATCTAATCACATATTTTATTCATGGAATTATTTGATTAAGGAAAATCTATTTAGAAACCAATTTCCTAAATCATTAAAACTACTTATGGAAATAAAATATTTTAAGATTTGATTTCCCAAATCAAATCATGATTAAATTAGGAAACAAATTTCCAGAATCTAATCAAATATTTTATTTATGGAAAATATCAATTTCCATAAATACTTCAACTTTCAAAAGTGGAAGATTTCCATAAATACTTCTAGACTTTCCAAAATTGAAAAATTTCCATAAATACTTCTAAATTTCCAAAATTTAGAAAATTTCCAGAAATACATTATGACTATCATAAAACCATTTTTACGATTATGTGAAACACAACTGAGCTCTGATACCCTTTATTGGGTTTTAGGCACATGGCGTGTGTGTTCGATCATGTTTACGTAAACATGAAGTGTGCGCAATAAAATAATAAATACTATTTATTTATTACACACACAACCGCATGCTATTACAACAAGTGTAGACATAAGTAAATTAAAATTTGCAATAAAGGAAATTAAACTCGTTATACCTTCCATTATGGCGTGTGGCGAGAACGGCATCAGCGGGCGATCCTCGTAGAATCGTCTCTATCCGTATCACGCCGAGCTCCTCGGGATGACCCGCTAAGCCACGAGCCGTCTTACGTCACGGGTTACTAGCCTCGTGTTGAAGGCGGCGTGATCGAAGATGATCACGATCGAATCAAATTCGGATCCTAAAACGAGTTCTCAAGACTTCGCTTCTCGGAGAAGGTATTCGTCAACCGATTGGCCGAATCGCCGTCCTCCACCTCAGAGGATTACGGAGATCAAATCGGTATGTTAGCGCTGTCGGGCACTAACCGTCGTCAAGCGGCGCTCCGGCGAGGAGAAAAGCTGTCAAAACTGGACAGCTTGGTGGAGATAGGCGCCCGGCCAAAACAAGGAGAGAAAAGCTCACCTTGATGCCAAACCTATAGGGATCACGGAGGTCGCGGAGGTTCACGGCTGAGCTTGGTGGCGGCAAGCTGCACACAAAGCTGGGCGGTGGCGCTCTTTAGGGTTGGCGCGAAACCTTCAACAAGGGTGGCGGCAACCTCTTAATGGTTAATGGATCATATCCATAAAGCCCGTTAACTCGCTCCATTAATATAAGTTAAAATAAACCAAACCATGATGGTTTATTTTAAGTTAAAACGAACCGAACCAACTTTGGTTCATTCGTTTAAAAATAAACCAAACCCTTTGGTTTATTCTCCTCCATTGGATTAGAACCAAACCATTTTGGTTCATCCATTATGTCTTCATAAGACACGGCCCATCCACGCTTCCATTGCGACTGAAACGATTTCATGCTCGCTTTATGTTTGGTCCAACCAAACATAGTTTCTCTCGGTCTGAGAATCTCATTCTCAAGCTCGTTTTAAATCCTTTGGATTACACTCGTTGTGCGTGTGACCAAATAGGTTCTCGGTTTATGTTGGCCGTCTATAATTAACCATTAATTATAGAACGATCATGAGTGGCACCTAGTAGTACATCATGATCCCCAATTAGCAGAAAGATCAGCGGTTGATCGAGAACTATTTACGAAACCCTTGATGCTCGAATGAATCGTGCCCCATTCCCTTCACTCATCTTATACCCACTTGGTTGAGGACATGGTCTATTGTGTCAGTCCCACTAAGTGACTCGTCACACCTAGCCAAGTATCATTTCCTCGTCCTCACAGTTCTAGTTACTCCACATGTATCGAGAGTACCTTACTCTAAACATGTAATGCTTTGGCCAAAGACTTTAGTAACAATCCGACGAGAGGCCATGGGTATACATCTCCTCGCAAGGAGTGGTGAATCCTTTATAGGCTATTCAAACACCTTCGATCACTTCGACTTATACCCAATCATCCCGGGGTCACATCTCCTTAGAGATGTTTGCTTAAGATGTCAAAGCATAAGTCTCCATGATCAAGATGACTTGAATACCGCAAGTCAAAGGAACATCGCACTTAAGCTACAGTAAGAACTTCATTGACATATCAATATATGCAGAGAACCATATGAAGTCTTACGGCTGGTCACTCCAATGAACTAGTTACCATAACTAGCATCCACGATTAACTCAGGACATCACTATGTCTCCAGCCAGTGAGAATCAGCTGCTTGGATACACCAAGGAGTATACCTCGTGCTAGTCTCAACAGAATTGATGGTGTCCAAATCCATCAATTCATCGACTAGGTATAATTCCGATACATCACAATTACACATGTAGAGATACTCACTAGTTGTGATCCAATCACAAATTCTCTCATGCTGTGAATCGTATCGTGGACATTCAGTAAATGAGTTTAAGATCCTATCAAATACATTAAACATGTATACTCAAATAGTGAATCTTCATTTATCATATAAATGGTTCATACATAAGGCGATTGCCTTAGGACATCTCTCATATATTACTAACACGAATCCCCGGTAAGTTATCAGTCGTAGCTCTAGCTGTCAGTCGCGCGCTCGACGAGAGAGAAAAGCCGTCGGCATCGACTTGGTGGAAGAGTAGCGCCAAAAACAAGGAAGCCAAGTGCTCACCTTTTCACAGGCCTAGGAAGATCAGGAGGTCGCGCGAAAGTTCACTTTGAAGCTTGGTCGCCCGGCAAGGAGAGCCAGCTGAGGGGTTGGCACCAGGAGCTTTCGGCAACACTAGGTTGGGCGGCAACTCCAACTAGGGTTTTTGGATTAGGGATTAATTATCCATTAAGCCCTCTTTTATAGAGAACTAATTCTCTTAATGGTTATTGGATCATAACCATTAGGCCCGTTAACCCGCTCCATTAAGATAAGTTAAAATAAACCAAACCATGATGGTTTATTTTAAGTTAAAACGAACCGAACCAACTTTTGGTTCATTCGTTTAAAATAAACCAAACCCTTTGGTTTAATCTCCTCCATTGGATTAGAACCAAACCATTTTGGTTCATCCATTATGTCTTCATAAGACACGGCCCATCCACGCTTCCATTGCGACTGAAATGATTTCATGCTCGCTTTATGTTTGGTCCAACCAAACCTAGTTTCTCTCGGTCTGAGAATCCCATTCTCAAGCTCATTTTAAATCCTTTGGATTACGCTCGTTGTGCGTGTGACCAAATAGGTTCTCCGTTTATGTTGGTCATCTATAATTAACCATTAATTATAGAACGATCATGAGTGGCACCTAGTAGTACATCATGATCCCCAATTAACCGAAAAGATCAACGGTTGATCCAGAACTATTTCTGAAACCCTTCAGCAGCTCGAATGATTCGTGCCCCATCCCTTCACTCATCTTATACCCTCTTGGTTCAAGACATGGTCTATTGTGTCAGTCCCCACTAGGCTGACTACGTCACACCTAGCCCAAGTATCATTTCCTCGTCCAACGGATTCTAGTTACTGCACATGTATCGAAGAGTACTTTACTCTAAACATGTAATGCTTTGGCCAAAGACTTTAGTAACAATCCGACGAGAGGCCATGGGTATACATCTCCTCGCAAGGAGTGGTGAATCCTTTATAGGCTATTCAAACACCTTGATCACGACTTATACCCAATCATCCGGGTCCACATCTCCTTAGAGATGTTTGCTTAAGATGTCAAAGCATAAGTCTCCATGATCAAGATGACTTGAATCTTGTAAGTCAAGGAACATCGCATAAGCCCACATAAGAACTTCATTGACATATCATATATGGAACCATATGAAGTCTTACTGGTCACTCCAATGAACTAGTTACCATAACTAGCATCCACGATCAACTCGGACATCACTATGTCTCGGCCCGTGAGAATCGCTTGGATACACCAAGGTATACCTCGTGCTAGTCTCGAGAATTGATGGTGTCAAATCCATCAATTCATCGATCTGGATAATTCGATACATCACAATTACACATGTAGAGATACTCACTAGTTGTGATCAATCACAAATTCTCTCATCTTTGAATGTATCGTGGACATTCAATGAGTTTAAGATCCAATCAAATACATTAAACATGTATACTCGAATAGTGAATCTTCATTTATCATATAAATGGTTCATACATTGCCTTAGGACATCTCATTACTAATTATCCTTGGTAGTAGGCGCCCGGCCAAAACAAGTGCTCACCTTTTCACCTAGGAAGATCAGGAGAAGCGGCAACACTAGGTTGGGGATTAGGGACTCTTAATGGTTATTGGATCATAACCATTAGGCCCGTTAACCCGCTCCATTAAGATAAGTTAAAATAAACCAAACCATGATGGTTTATTTTAAGTTAAAACGAACGAACCAACTTTTGGTTCATTCGTTTAAAATAAACCAAACCCTTTGGTTTATTCTCCTCCATTGGATTAGAACCAAACCATTTTGGTTCATCCATTATGTCTTCATAAGACACGGCCCATCCACGCTTCCATTGCGACTGAAATGATTTCATGCTCGCTTCATGTTTGGTCGACCAAACCTAGTTTCTCTGAGAATCTCATTCTCAAGCTCGTTTTAAATCCTTCGGATTACGCTCGTTGTGCGTGTGACCAAATAGGTTCTCGGTTTATGTTGGCCGTCTATAATTAACCATTAATTATAGAACGATCATGAGTGGTACCTAGTAGTACATCATTATCCCCAATTAACCGAAAAGATCAACGGTTGATCCAGAACTATTTCTGAAACCCTTCAGCTGCTCAAATGAATCGTGCCCCATTCCCTTCACTCATCTTATACCCACTTGGTTCAGGACATGGTCTATAGTGTCAGTCCCCACTAGCCTGACTACGTCACACCTAGCCCAAGTATCATTTTCTCGACCTACGGATTATAGTTACTGCACATGTATCGAAGAGTACCTTTCTCTAAACATGTAATGCTTTAGCCAAAGACTTTAGTAACAATCCGACGAGAGGCCATGGGTATACATCTCCTCGCAAGGAGTGGTGAATCCTTTATAGGCTATTCAAACACCTTCGATCACTTCGACTTATACCCAATCATCCCGGGTCCACATCTCCATAGAGATGCTTGCTTAAGATGTCAAAGCATAATTCTTTATAAACAAGATGACTTGAATACCGCAAGTCAAAGGAACATCGCACTTGAGCTATAGTAAGAACTTCATTGACATGTCTATATATGCAGAGAACCATATGAAGTCTTACGGCTGGTCACTCCAATGAACTAGTTACCATAACTAGCATCCACGATTAACTCCGGACATCACAATGTCTCCAGCCAGTGAGAATCAGCTGCTTGGATACACCAAGGAGTATACCTCGTTCTAGTCTCGACAGAATTGATGGTGTCCAAATCCATCAATTCATTGACTAGGGATAATTCCGATACATCATAATTACACATGTAGAGATACTCACTAGTTGTGATCCAATCACAAATTCTCTCATGCTGTGAGTCGTATCGCGGACATTCAGTAAATGAGTTTAAGATCCAATCAAATACATGAAACCATGTCTACTCAAATAGTGAATCTTCATTTATCATATAAATGGTTCATACATAAGGCGATTGCCTTAGAACATCTCTCATATATTACCAACATCTTCTCCTATATTTACATTTGTTGCCATTGGGGTATTAATAATTTTAGCATCTTGCATTCCAAAACATTTAATTAATTCCCTAGTATATTTGCGTTGGTGTAAGTATATTCCATCTTTAGTTTGTTTAATTTGTAGACCTAAGAAGAAACTCAACTCACCTACTAAATTCATTTCAAATTCACTTTCCATAAGTGAAATGAATTCATTTAGTAGGATCGAATTGGTTGTTCCGAAAATGATATCATCTATGTAAATTTGGGCTATAAATATTTATTTACCTACGGTTTTTACGAAGAGGGTTGGATCGACTAGGCCTTGGTCGAATCTTTTGGACTTAAGATAAATCGAAAGCCTCTCGTACCAGGCTCGAGGAGCTTATTTGAGTCAATAGAGAGCTTTCTTTAATCTAAGGACATGGTCGGGTTTATCTAGACTTTCGAAACCAGAGAGTTGACTAACATAAACCTCTTTCTTAATATATCCATTCAAGAATGCTAACTTTACATCCATTTGAAACAACTTAAATCCTCGATGTGCAGCATATGCTAATAGCATTCGAATGGACTCTAATCTAGCTACTGAGGCATAGGTCTTGTCGTAATCTAAACCATCGACTTGACTAAACCATTTAGCAACTAATCTAGCTTTATTTCTAACTACTTCACCTTTATCATCAAGTTTATTTCTAAATACCCACCTTGTTCCAATGATTGTTTTATCTTTAGGTGGTGGTACTAATTCCCATACTTCGTTCCTAGTGAATTGAGCTAGCTCTTCTTGCATTGTAATAATCCAATCGGGATCAAGAAGAGCTTGGTCAATAGTTTTGGGTTCAATTTTGGAAATGAAGGAGATTTGACTAAGGTTCCGATATGAAGCTCTAGTTCGAACTCCTAGGCTTGGATCACCTATCACTTGGTCGATAGGATGATTCATTTGAGTCCTAGTTTGATTTGGGTTAGAGTCACCTATATCTTGGTCGATAGGATGAGTAGTTTGATTTGGTTTAGAGTCACCTATCACTTGGTCGATAGGATGACTTGGTTGATTTAGGTTAGGATTGATCTCAAGATCGGAGTTGAGTCTGGTATGAATCGGCTCACTAATTGGGGTTGCTAGGGGTTTTATAGGTTCGTGTCCTTCATCAAACACTACATTAATAGTCTCCTCGAATCTAAGGGTGTCATGGTTATATACTCTATAAGCTCTACTCGTAGTCGAGTATCCTAGAAAGATTCTAGTCGAGGTTTTGGATGTGAATTTCCCTAAGTGATCCTTAGTGTTTAGGATATGTACCTTACATCCAAATACCCTAAAGTAGTTGATGTTAGGTATTTTATCATAATAAATCTCGTACGAGGTCTTAAGTTGCCTCTTTACAATAAGGATGCTATTTTGGACATAGCACGTCGTACTAACGGCTTCCGCCCAAAACCTATCGGGTAGGTTATACTCGTTTAACATTGTCCTAGTGGCTTCTTGTAGGGTTCTATTTTTACGTTCTACTAGGCCATTCTGTTGTGGGGTTCTAGGGCATGAGAACTCATGGTGGTATTCATTTAGGTTTAAAAATTCTGTAAACCTTTGGTTCTCGAATTCACTACCATGATCACTCCTAAGTCTTGATTTTAAGGTTTTGTTGATTTTCTATTAGTTTAAATAGGTTGATTAATTGATCTAGGGTATCCCTTTTATGTTTGATGAACCTAACCCAAGTAAATCTAGAATAGTCATCAATTATGACTAAGCAGAATTGACTCCCATTAAGTGACTTAGCTCAGTGTGAATCAAATAGATCCATGTGTAGGAGATCAAGAATACTTTTGGTTCGTTCTTAATTAGTTAGTTGATGTTGTGTCCTAGATTGTTTACCTTGTTGACAAGCATTACATATTTTATTATCCAAGTTGTTGAGGTTAGGCAAACCTCTGACTAAGTCACTCTGACTCATCTTGTGGATGAGTCTTGGGTGCGAGTAACCGAGTCGTCGGTGCCACAACCAAGATTCCTCTTGTCGTGTCATAAGACACTGTTGGTATTGCCCAGAAGCTCTGATACCAATTGTTGGAACCGTGCTAGTCCTCGGAGGCTCATTGGCTCCCATGTCCCCGGATTAAAATTTTCACTAATGAAAACTAATCCGGATGGGATGAGTTTCCTAAGCACAACCAATTTCGTCGTCGTGCTAATGACTTGAGCGATCGCTTGAACAAACTAGTTGTTCAAGCAACCAACTCTTCTAGTCATATAGCCGCGGAAGAGACGACGGATGGATCGCCGATTTTTGTGTTTATCTTCGGGGTCCATGATTACACAAATACATGCAAATGTAAACTAGTATAATCAACATACACTAACATTAAGAACATAAGCTAGCATATCAAATAAGAACATGCAAAGAACAATAATAAAAGTTGTAAAACTTTTATACCTCTTGGTCTTCTACCGTATGTCCTAACCTCCTTGTAGACTTCGTGTGGGCGAAGATCCTCCACAAGTTGAAGCTTCCTAGATCTTCTTCAATCAAAATAATGAAGAACTCTCTTTCCCTTCTTGCTTGAGCCAACCACCAATCCACAAAGGATTAATGCCACCGGCCCCAAGAATAGAGAGAACATAATGGAAACAAAACTCATCTCTTATCTAGGACCAACCATCAAGCTCCAAGCATGATGTTTGCCGCCGGTCCAAAGAGAACAAAATGGAAACCAACCAAAAGAGAAACACCAAGGGTATGGGCACCGGCCAACACTTGGAGAAAGGAAAGGAAAACAATCCTCCTCCTTGTTGCCGCCCAAACCCTAGGAAAGGTCCTCCTAATTTCCGGCCAAGGATGAAGTGAAGGAGAATGGGTTGAGCTCCGGCCAAGGTAGAGGGTACAAGGATAGTGGTCGGCCAACACTTAGAAGGAAGAAGAAATGAATCTTCATCTCCTTGTTGCCGCCCAACCTAATCCCAAAACCCTAACCCTAGCCGCCCAACACCAATCCTATCCTCTATAGGATTTGGTTGCCGCCCAAGGGAGACTCTCCTAATGCCATCCAACCTAAGCCATAGAAAGGATGGAGAAGCTTGGGCGCCGGCCAAACTAAGGAGGAAAAGGGGGAAAAGGTTGCCGGCCATCATTGGGAAGAAGAAGAAGAGAACACTTCTTCATGTTGCCGCCCAACACCATGAACCAAACCCTAACCCTAGCCTCCTCCTATTTTCTTGCCGCCCAAGCCATCCAACTCCATCATTCAAAAAAAACTTGGTTGCCGCCCAACCCAAGCCACCCTTTTATAGAGTTAGGTTTAGGCCTTGGTTTAATCTCAACCGTCGATTCTAGGGTTTTAATCCCAACCGTCGGATCTAGAGATTTAATCTCAACCGTCGGTTCTAGGATTTTAATCCAACCGTCGGATCTAGAGATTTAATCTCCGCCGTCGGTTCTAGGGTTTTAATCCCAACCGTCGGATCTAGAGATTTAATCTCAACCGTCGGTTCTAGGGTTTTAATCCCAACTGTCGGATCTAGAGATTTAATCTCAACCGTCGGTTCTAGGGTTTTAATCCTAACCGTCGGATCTAGAGATTTAATTTCAACCGTCGGTTCTAGGGTTTTAATCCTAACTGTCGGATCTAGAGATTTGTTTTCCATCATTTGATCTAGACTTCATGAGGTTTATGTAAGGCTACGATAGGGACCATGAGGAGGAGTTGGGTCTTGGCCACCCGTTGGATCGGAACCGCACAAACTTGATCCATCAATGATGTTCCATTCCACTAGAGGATCATCATCGAACTACCTCACCAACCCCCATAAATTAATATGGGCTCCATATATTATTTGTACATCCATCTCCCCGTGTTTAAGATATCGAATGCCCGTCAATTGATTGATTTACTGACCATCAATCAATTAACATCTAACTCCTCGAGTAGTACCACTCAACCTTATCATCATGTTGACTAAGTCAACCTGTAGGGTTTACATGATGAACCTTATGAGTTCCTCAAGGGGACATCATCAACCTAATATATAGGACACGGTTTCCTCCTATAATCAACGGAACATCATGTAATTAATATCATTTCCCAACTTACCGGGCATATTGATTTAATCCATCTAAATCTCACCCACTGGTAAATCAAAGAAATAAATACTAAGTACATGTGCCCGTTATTATATCGGGATTAAGAGCATGTACAACATAATATCTGAGGTCCGATTCAATTATGCAGTCAGCAATAAATCGAATCACCTCTATGTCGGTCCTGCTCAATACACCTGTGTACTAGTGTAACTCTATGTCCAAGACAAAACAATACCAAGCTACACTACAACCATTCCAATGGTTTGTCCAAACCATCTTGGTTGTGAGCCTCTACTTATACTCTACAAGGGACTGATAACATGATCTTCTGTGCCACACCCATGCACCATGTTATCTACAATGTAAAGTATTAGACAATATGCACATATATAAATAAAGTGCAAACAATGATCATGTGATTCTTATTTCAAAATAAAGATGTTCATACAAAAGAGCTAGACTTTCAGTATACATCCCAACAATCTCCCACATATACTAAAAGACTATGCTATCATCATACTGCCATACATCTGATTCCCCTTCCCTCCACATGCCTATCAAAGCTCTCGCCAGAAGGGCCTTAGTGAAAGGGTCTACCAGGTCATCCTCTAATGCAATCTAGGCGACAGCAACTTCTACCTCCTTTACGATTTCTCGTATCAGGTGGTACTTTCACTCTATGTGTTTACTAGCCTTATGGGCTCGTAGTTCCTTCGAGTTTGCAACTGCACCATTATTATCACAATAAATTGTGATATTTCTGGGCAAACCAGGAATCACATCCAAGTCCATCAGAAAGTTCCTGAGCCACTCAGCTTCTTTGGCCGCCTCATAGGCTGCCACATACTCAGCTTCCATGGTGGAGTCCGCCACGCATTTCTGCTTGACACTCCTCCATACTATGGCTCCACCTCCCAAAGTAAACACAAACCCTGAGGTAGACTTACTATTATCCCTATCAGATTGGAAATCAGAATCCGTGTAACCCACAGGGAGTAATTGGTCTGCCCAGTAAACTAGCATATAATCCCTAGTCCTTCTCAGGCACTACAATATATGCTTTACCGCAGTTCAATGTCCCTGTCCTGGATTACTCTGATATCTGCTGACCATGCCTACGGCAAAGCAGATATCTGGTCTCGTACATAGCATACATTAGGCTTCCTACCGCCGAAGCATAAGGAACTGCCTATATCTCCTCTATCTCCTCAGATGATCTAGGACACATCTGCTTAGATAAAGGAACTCCATGCCTGAAGGGTAGAAAACCCTTCTTGGAGTTTTGTATGCTAAAACGATCCAAAACCATGTCAATGTATGAAGCTTGGGATAAGCACAACAACCTTGATCCCAAGGTTGTGACCCACTTCTCCCAAGTCCTTCATATCATACTGTTTGGACAACCATACCCTTACGTCTGATAACACTTCGATGTTGTCGCCAACCACCAAAATGTCATCTACGTATAGTACAAAAATACCACTATGTTTCCGTCACATCTCTGATATACACAAGACTTATCCGAACTTTGAATAAAATTTGGATTTACCTCCTCAAAGCGGATGTTCCAAGACCTCGAAGCTTGCTTCAATCCATAAATGGACCGATTAAGCTTACATACAATACGATCTTTGCCCTTAGCAATGAATCCGTCTGGTTGCTCTATATAGATGGATTCCTCAAGACTTCCATTAAGGAAAGCTGTCTTGACATCCATCTACCACACCTCAAAATCCAAATGAGCTGCTAAGGAGAAGAGCTCCCAGACCTGACTTGAATCCATAGATTCAATCTCAGTATTCATTGCACTTTGCAAAGGTGTTGTATCTATATCTTGGATTGCCTTGTCGTATGTCTTAGGGATCAGGTTCACGTTTGCTAGGGACCAAATCAGAAGATTTACCCAAAAACATGAATCTTAGAGGTTGTCTAACAACCCTCCCACTACGACGAGGTATCACCTGTGTATCCTCTGTGACACGCGGTGCAGTGACATGTGGTATGTCCTCTTGTACTGGTGGTACTAAAGAAGTGACTTCCCCTTTTAACTCCTCCAGAACAATTTTACTCTTGGGCTTGTGGCTCATCACATAGTCTTCCTCTAGAAATCTGGCATTCGTGTTAACGATCACCCTCTGATCTCTAGGACTACAAAACAAGTCAGAATAACTCATCATCGATCTAACTATCTCCATAAGAGTCTTATTCCTTCGCTCTGCTACACCGTTCTGCTGGGGCGTGCCAGGTGCAGTCAATTGGGATTGAATCCCAACCTCTGATAGGTAACTCCTAAACTCTCCCAAGAGGTATTCGCCACCACGATCAGATCGTAATGTCATTCATATTTTGAACAATCATCTATGAAAAAGATGAAATGTTCAAAACTACCTCTTGCCTGGATAGACATAGGACCATACGAATCAGAATGAACCAATTCCAACACATCTTTGGATCTATACCCCTTGGCCTTGAAAGGCCTCTTGGTCATTTTACCCTCCAAGCAAGATTCGCAGGTTGGGAGATGCTCCACCACTAATGAACCCAAAGGTCCATCAGCTATCAACCTTTGAATTCTGCTTAGGTTAATATGACCAAGCCTAAGATCCCAAAGATATGTTTGGTTCATCTTCGAAGGTTCTTTTCTCTTATCGGAATTAGAAGATGAGTTAATAACTTCTATTTGCATCGTGGGAGCTTGTGGTTCAAGTTATAAATTTCCTATCTATGTACCTGAATAGATAATGTCCCTATTCCTTTTATAACAAATCTGTCATGAAAAGAAATAGATTATCCATCCCTAATTTAGAAATTGAAATCAATTCTTTCTAAATAAGGGTACATAAAGGAAATTCTTAAGAACCAAAACCTTTATTTTCCTCAAAAGATAAATAAAACATCTCCCACTGCAATAGCCGCCATCTTCATGGCATTGCCCAAGTAAATAGTAATATCCCCTTTAGCTAGTCGTCGGGTTTCCTGGAACCCCTGCAAAATATTACAGTCATGATTAGTGGTTCCTGTAACTACACTCCAGGTACCGGCAGATAACACCGCTAACCATGTTTCAACGACTAGTTCAAAGGATATACTTTTGTTCTGCTTTGAATTGGGGCAGTCCTCCTTCCAATGTCCATCCTGCTTGTAAGTGAAGTACTTGCCTTTCGGCTTCTTCACTCCTCCCTGAGATCCTCCCACCACAATTGCTCCACCTTGTTTCTCCTTCTTCTTGCCTTTCGGCTTAGAAGTAGAAACCTTTTTGAGCAACCATGGCTTGAGGACACTCTTTGAAGAGTGTATACTTGTACTTCTTAGCAGATAAGACAATATCTGGATTCTTTTCCAATCATTATTATTTGGGTACAGTAAGTTTATTTCCTTTAGTATCACAATAAGTGGACTGAAAGTCATTTTGAAAATCCTAAGAATCACAATGATCAAATACTTTAAATTTCAAATTTTATTGATTCCTCAAAACAATAAAACTCCGAAATCAACCAACACCTCAAAACACCGAGAATATCGCATGCCAAAGGTGGACGATATCGAATTCTACATTTGTAAGAGGAGGTTTTACCCATTAATTTTATTATCTTGTCAACCTTACTTTTTGACAAATAAAATTAATAGTTGGTTCCTCTTTGGCCCTACAAATAAAAGCAGTGACTCCGATGGGGAGGATACTTTATATTTGCATCTAAGTGTGCACCATTACACGATACTAAGGGAATTATTTCGGATTATGTGCCTTACCGCTGTGGAAGTACACACGCTCCTAGATAATTTCCTATAACCATTATTTGACCTAGTGATCCGCAAACAAACTCATCCGCAGGGAGGAAGGCACTCGAGCCAAACGCAAGTAGTTTATTGCATCACACGTCAAATTGTAATGGAGGCTGCGGGAATTAATTAAAATGTCCCTCTCCCACTTAGTAAATTGAAAATGAGGAATTTTCAGGCACACACAACATGCATATAAAACAAATCAGCAATAAATATGGAAAAATCAGAATTTTTCCAACTATTATGGCAATGTTCTCCAATATGCGTCCCGTCGTGTCGCCACCTCGTCCGCTCCTCCTACGCCATGTACGAGGCATTCGGAGATCCGAGCCGAGAATAAAACCTATTTTATTTTACATCCATCGATCCTATACTACACTAGGGAGTGTACATGAAATCTAGATCGAAAGTAAAATAAAATAAAGTGTGGCTAAACAATGCCGTATTCAATTACAAAAATTAAATACTAGTCTAGCCTCGTCAACCCCGAGGATTCAAATAATATACAATCACACACACATGCAATCACATACACACATATATAGCCATAATAGTTGGATCTTATGCCTGCAACCAAAAAGTTAGCCTCCGCACATCCTACTATTATCCGACATACACAATATATGATAAGTGCGTGAAAGTAACCGAATCCAAAACACACAAAACCGAAAACCGTGGCTCTGATACCAAATGTTGGTATTGCCCAGAAGCTCTGATACCAATTGTTGGAACCGTGCTAGTCCTCGGAGGCTCATTGGCTCCCATGTCCCCGGATTAAAATTTTCACTAATGAAAACTAATCCGGATGGGATGAGTTTCCTAAGCACAACCAATTTCGTCGTCGTGCTAATGACTTGAGCGATCGCTTGAACAAACTAGTTGTTCAAGCAACCAACTCTTCTAGTCATATAGCCGCGGAAGAGACGACGGATGGATCGCCTGTTTTTGTGTTTATCTTCGGGGTCCATGATTACACAAATACATGCAAATGTAAACTAGTATAATCAACATACACTAACATTAAGAACTTAAGCTAGCATATCAAATAAGAACATGCAAAGAACAATAATAAAAGTTGTAAAACTTTTATACCTCTTGGTCTTCTACCGTATGTCCTAACCTCCTTGTAGACTTCGTGTGGGCGAAGATCCTCCACAAGTTGAAGCTTCCTAGATCTTCTTCAATCCAAAGAATGAAGAACTCTCTTTCCCTTCTTGCTTGAGCCAACCACCAATCCACAAAGGATTAATGCCACCGGCCCCAAGAATAGAGAGAACATAATGGAAACAAAACTCATCTCTTATCTAGGACCAACCATCAAGCTCCAAGCATGATGTTTGCCGCCGGTCCAAAGAGAACAAAATGGAAACCAACCAAAAGAGAAACACCAAGGGTATGGGCACCGGCCAACACTTGGAGAAAGGAAAGGAAAACAATCCTCCTCCTTGTTGCCGCCCAAACCCTAGGAAAGGTCCTCCTAATTTCCGGCCAAGGATGAAGTGAAGGAGAATGGGTTGAGCTCCGGCCAAGGTAGAGGGTACAAGGATAGTGGCCGGCCAACACTTAGAAGGAAGAAGAAATGAATCTTCATCTCCTTGTTGCCGCCCAACCTAATCCCAAAACCCTAACCCTAGCCGCCCAACACCAATCCTATCCAATATAGGATTTGGTTGCCGCCCAAGGGAGACTCTCCAATGCCATCCAACCTAAGCCATAGAAAGGATGGAGAAGCTTGGGCGCCGGCCAAACTAAGGAGGAAAAGGGGGAAAAGGTTGCCGACCATCATTGGGAAGAAGAAGAAGAGAACACTTCTTCATGTTGCTGCCCAACACCATGAACCAAACCCTAACCCTAGCCTCCTCCTATTTTCTTGCCGCCCAAGCCATCCAACTCCATCATTCAAAAAAAACTTGGTTGCCGCCCAACCCAAGCCACCCTTTTATAGAGTTAGGTTTAGGCCTTGGTTTAATCTCAACCGTCGGTTCTAGGGTTTTAATCCCAACCGTCAAATCTAGAGATTTAATCTCAACCGTCGGTTCTAGGATTTTAATCCAACCGTCGGATCTAGAGATTTAATCTCCGCCGTCGGTTCTAGGGTTTTAATCCCAACCGTCGGATCTAGAGATTTAATCTCAACCATCGGTTCTACGGTTTTAATCCCAACCGTCGGATCTAGAGATTTAATCTTAACCGTCAGTTCTAGGGTTTTAATCCTAACCGTCGGATCTAGAGATTTAATCTCAACCGTCGGTTCTAGGGTTTTAATCCTAACCGTCGGATCTAGAGATTTGTTTTCCATCATTTGATCTAGACTTCATGAGGTTTATGTAAGGCTACGATAGGGACCATGAGGAGGAGTTGGGTCTTGGCCACCCGATGGATCGGAACCACACAAACTTGATCCATCAATGATGTTCCATTCCACTAGAGGATCATCATCGAACTACCTCACCAACCCCCATAAATTAATATGGGCTCCATATATTATTTGTACATCCATCTCCCCGTGTTTAAGATATCGAATGCCCGTCAATTGATTGATTTACTGACCATCAATCAATTAACATCTAACTCCTCGAGTAGTACCACTCAACCTTATCATCATGTTGACTAAGTCAACCTGCAGGGTTTACATGATGAACCTTAGGAGCTCCTCAAGGGGACATCATCAACCTAATATATAGGACACGGTTTCCTCCTATAATCAACGGCACATCATGTAAATAATATCATTTCCCAACTTACCGGGCATATTGATTTAATCCATCTAAATCTCACCCACTGGTAAATCAAAGAAATAAATACTAAGTACATGTGCCCGTTATTATATCGGGATTAAGAGCATGTACAACATAATATCCGAGGTCCGATTCAATTATGCAGTCAGTAATAAATTGAATCACCTCTATGTCGGTCCTGCTCAATACACCTAAGTGTACTAGTGTAACTCTATGTCCAAGACAAAACAATACCAAGCTACACTACAACCATTCCAATGGTTTGTCCAAACCATCTTGGTTGTGAGCCTCTACTTATACTCTACAAGGGACTGATAACATGATCTTCTGTGCCACACCGAGGCACCATGTTATCTACAATGTAAAGTATTAGACAATATGCACATATATAAATAAAGTGCAAACAATGATCATGTGATTCTTATTTCAAAATAAAGATGTTCATACAAAAGAGCTAGGCTTTCAGTATACATCCCAACAGACACTTGGTTGAAGAGTTAGTTAAATTAATAGTATAAATATTGTTATTTCTGGTTCCTTTAAGAATTATTTTAGAGGTTTCATTTGTATTAATTACGCATTCATTTTCTAGAAATATGACCTTATAGTTATTATCACACAACTGGTTTACACTAAGTAAATTATATTGGAAATTTTCTACCAATAAGACATTTTGAATAATAAAGTTAGAGTTGAGCTCAATATCACCTGACCCGATGATTTTGAGCTTGTCATTGTTTCCGAAGGCTACCGATCCTTGTCGTTTGAATCGAAGCTTCGAAAACTTGAGTTGATCCCCGGTCATGTGTTGGGAGTAACCACTGTCCAACATCCATTGATTCTACATGCAAGGTAGTTGGATTGGATATTGGAATTATTAAAGGTTGGTTGTAAATTATTAGACCTAAATCATCTCACCCATGTCTACATGATCAAGCATGTTAACCTTATATGTTCTTGTGAGATGACTTCCAATTTTACTTGATTTTAATTTTAACGATTTGATCACTTGTCAACCTTGCGTTAGATTCGGATTTGACCTTAAGCTCATCAAGTCACCTTTTCAAGATCATGGCTTCCAGGTCGTGGCGAGGCACAGAGGTCTTCTTTGATCGGAAAAATGACCACTTCCTTAGACATCCATTTTCAAAAAAATAGAGACTTGACTCACCTAAGATCACATCCTGGTATAACTAGTCTAGGATACGACGAGGTATCTTTAGCTAGTTCCACTCGGTCAAGTGTACCGAACTAGATACGCCTTATCTAGCCCGAATACACGAGACTCAACTTTCCTAGTGTACTATCATCTCGCCGCATCCTAGTACTATGCTACCAAGTATTGATGAGTTATAATCCTATTTAACCATTCTAAAAAGAAAAATCAAAATAAATAAAGGACCTAAGCATGCAATTTCTAAATTAAAGCACAAACAAGTTTTGTACTGACTCCCCCTAGACCGTTGTATCAGTTCGGTCTCTCCACATAGTGGATTTGGTCCTTGGGAACCCAGTACTAGTTGGATCCTAAGTTTAAAATCAAAGCGGTCTTAGGGACCCATGCTTGGACACATTTTTTATGTCGACTTACAATCGACATATACGACTTGTTGGTCGTATTTGAGCTAAACCCTAGTCCGGCCTTATTGTACACGGCCCTTTGCGATCCAAGTAGGAGGTCAAGTCCCTTGGATCCCAAAGTAAACCTTTCCAACCTGTTCCTAAGATCTTCGACTTAACTTTTCAAGAGTGAGTTCTCAACTTCGAGCTTTTCAACCCGAGTTGAGTCCTCCTCTCAAACTTGACTAGTCGAAGAGGTTAGGGAGACCTCGTGTTTGAGGAGTTTAACCTCCTCAACCAGGGTCTCGACCTTGGACTCGAACTTAGCTAATTTCCTAGTTAATAATTTAATTGCACTGTAAAGAGTACTAATAAGAGATCGACTTACCTTGAGTGTATCTTTTGAACCGGATGTGGATCCGTGGCTTGTCTTGAATAGAGCTTCACAGTCCGATTCGTCGTCGGGTTCAGACTCATGCTCCGGTTCCGACTCTATCTCTGATTCAGTCAGTTTAGCCATGAAGACGTGATCATCGTCTTCTTCCTCGGATGCTTCTTCCCATGTAGCGTTGAGTGCCTTCTTGTGTTTCGGTGCTTTGTTCTTGAGCTTCGGACATTTGGACTTGATATGTCCAAACCTATTGCATTCGTAACACCTAACATTAGAACTTTTAGGCTTACCTTCGTTGGGATGAGTGATGGTTCACTTTCGGCCCTTGACCATCCTCCGAACTAGGTTGACTAGTTCAGCCTCCATTTCTGGGTCGACCACCGAATCAGACTCATCTTCTTCCTCCCACGGGGGTGGCTTGCTTGTGGTTTTCTTCTTCGAACCTGGAAAAAGTGCTATACCCTTCTCGGGTTCCGAGTTAGACTTTTCATGGAGTTCAAAATCCGAAAACAACTCATCTAATCTAAGTTTTGAAAGATCCTTGGAGACCTTGTAGGCATCAACCATGGATGCCCACAAGGTGGTCCTAGGAAATGAGTTTAGTACATACCTGATAAGGTCGTGGTTTTCGACCTTTTGTCCGATTGCGTGTAGGTTGTTGACTATATCTTGAACGTGAGCGTGATGTTGCGTCGTCGTCTCGTGTTCCTGCATTTTTAGATTATACAACCTATTGAAAAAGAGATCACGCTTACATACCTTGGCTTCATTGGTCCCTTCGTGTAATTCGACCAACTTTGTCCATAAGTCTTTAGCACTGATGAATGGGCCAACACGATTAAGCTCCTCCTTGGACAAGCCGCATTAGAGGATTTGAGTCGCCTTAGTGTCAGCTTCGACTTGTCTTTTTGTAGCATTGGTCCATTGGTCATAATCCAAAGATTCACCCACTTCGTTAGTTAGAAGTGTGAATCCCGTTTGGATTATGATCCACATCTCAATTTGGGTCTTAAGGAAGCACTCCATCCGACCCTTCCAATAACGGAAGTCATCTCCATAGTAAAACGGAGGTCAGACGGTGCTAAAACCCTCGAGATAGGCCATTGATACAAAAAAAACAAGAGAATGAAGAAAAAAACCTAGCAACGACACAAACGATCGAAATGTACCAAGACTCGCATCTTGGATTAGTAGTGCGGGAGAAAAAAACTAAACAAATGAAAGCGAGAACAAAAATCAAAATAAACAAAAATAAAAAGAAAAAAAATCTGTAGAAATTCTAGATTGGTGGTTTCACCAAATCTTAGCACCCCCGTCTCTGATACCAATTGTTGGATCGAGCAGATCGCTAGAGGGTGGTGAATAGCGATAAAACCTTTCGTTCGACTTCGTTCGTTAAAAAACAAGTAGACATAGCGGAAGATAAAATCAAAAAAGACAAGAGACACGAGGGTTTTACTTGGTTCGTAGCCGAAGGCTACTACTCCAAGGCCCTAGTGGTCCTTGACCACACACGGAGGGCAAAATACTAAAGAACTCCTCCTCGTTGGAGGTAGGAGTTAAACGGAACACGAAATCACAAAAGCATGAGGTAGAGGGACACTCCCCCTCTCCTCTTTATAATGAAACCTTTTACAAGACAAGTAAAATAAAATACAATAAACACTTTTGTTACTGACGACTTCGAAGGTTGGAGGTTGAACTCTAGTCGTCATCTCGGCAATGCTTCATCGTAGGGATGTCGGAGAGTCGTAGCTTATCGGAAGCACTTGGAGGCATTTTTAATTGATGAAAACCCCTTGGAGAAGCCCTCCTTTTATAGCCTTTGAGCCCCTCATCGAATGAGTCTTCAACTAATCACAAATAGGCACAAAGCTCCTTGGAATGAGGTGATAAGACTTGACTTCCTCGAAGCTGATCCTTGACCATCAGTCGACTGATGGCCATCATCAGTCGACTGATGGCAATGCCAGTCGAGTTGCAACACTCAGCAGTCGAGTGGCTCTTGTGGGCAGTCGACTGATGCTAGCTAAAATCACAAGTTAGCTTAACAAAAACATAATTTCGACGATCGTCGACCGTCTGATCTCGACCTAGACCATCCATGAGATGTCTTTGGTTGGATCTACACTTAAGATCATCCATGTAAGGTTGATATGACCTCACTTACGCTCACACACACGAGCTTACTGTTGGGTTTCCGGCACCGCGGTGTGTGTGTGTTCGATCACGTTTCGTAAATATGAGCCCAGTGGAAAAAATAAAAATAATAAATCTACATTTATTACAACACACACATCACACGCATGCATAGTACAACAAGTGTAGACATAACTGTAAAATTAAATTTGCAATAAAAGGAAATTTAACTACGTTATACCTTTCGTATGACGTGTAGCGGGAACGGCATCAACCGGAACGATCCTCGCTAGAATCGTCTCTATCCGTATCCACGCCGAGTCTCCTTAGGATGACTTCGCTAAGCCACGAGCTTCGTCTTCGTACAGGTTACGAGCCTTGTGTTGAAGACGACGTGATCGAGAGATGATCATGATCCGAATCCAAATTCGGATCCTAAGACGAGTCCTCAAAACTCGCTTCTCCGGAGAGGTATTCATCAACCAATTGACGAATCCTTCGTCCTCCACCTCAGAGGATTACCGGAGATCGAATCCCCGGTAAGTTAGCCGCTATCGGAGCTCTAACAGTCGTCCAAACAACGCTCCGACGAGAGGAGAACAAGCTGTCCAGAAAACTGGACACCTTTGGTGGAGGAGATAGGCGCCGGCCAACCAAGGGAAGATGGAGCTCACCTTGATGCCAAACCTAAAGAAGATCACCGGAGTACCACCGGCAGCAGCTCGACGCCAGCGAGGGGATAGGTCAGCACCTTCAGGACGTCGGTTGAAGCCTCAAGGTGGGCGGCGGCAAGGAAGAGGAGAGTTGGCGCCGAATTTCTCTAAGGAGAGGTGGGCGGCAACTTAGGGTTGTGGATTAAGGCTTAAACCATCCCTTAAGCCCTCTTTTATAGAGAACTAATTCTCTTAATGGTTATTGGATCATAACCATTAGGCCCGTTAACCCGCTCCATTAAGATAAGTTAAAATAAACCAAACCATGATGGTTTATTTTAAGTTAAAACGAACCGAACCAACTTTTGGTTCATTCGTTTAAAATAAACCAAACCCTTTGGTTTATTCTCCTCCATTGGATTAGAACCAAGCAATTTTGGTTCATCCATTACGTCTTCATAAGACTCGGCCCATCCACGCTTCCATTGCGACTGAAATGATTTCATGCTCGCTTTATGTTTGGTCCAACCAAACCTAGTTTCTCTCGGTCTGAGAATCCCATTCTCAAGCTCGTTTTAAATCCTTCGGATTATGCTCGTTGTGCGTGTGACCAAATAGGTTCTCGGTTTATGTTGGTCGTCTATAATTAACCATTAATTATAGAACGATCATGAGTGACACCTAGTAGTACATCATGATCCCCAATTAACCAAAAAGATCAATGGTTGATCCAGAACTATTTCTGAAACCCTTCAACAGCTCGAATGATTCGTGCCCCATTCCCTTCACTCATCTTATACCCACTTGGTTCAGGACATGGTCTATGGTGTCAGTCCCCACTAGGTTGACTACGTCACACCTAGCCCAAGTATCATTTCCTCGTCCTACGGATTCTAGTTACTCCACATGTATCGAAGAGTACCTTACTCTAAACATGTAATGCTTTGGCCAAAGACTTTAGTAACAATCCGACGAGAGTCCATGGGTATACATCTCCTCGCAAGGAGTGGTGAATCTTTTATAGGCTATTCAAACACCTTCGATCACTTCGACTTATACCCAATCATCCCGGGTCCACATCTCCTTAGAGATGCTTGCTTAAGATGTCAAAGCATAAGTCTCTATCATCAAGATGACTTGAATACCGCAAGTAAAAGGAACATCACACTTAAGCTACAGTAAGAACTTCATTGACATATCTATATATGCAGAGAACCATATGAAGTCTTACGGCTGGTCACTCCAATGAACTAGTTACCATAACTAGCATCCACGATTAACTCCGGACATCACAATGTCTCTAGCCAGTGAGAATCAGCTGCTTGGATACACCAAGGAGTATACCTCGTGCTAGTCTCGACAGAATTGATGGTGTCCAAATCCTTCAATTCATCGACTAGGGATAATTCCGATACATCACAATTACACATGTAGAGATACTCACTAGTTGTGATCCAATCACAAATTCTCTCATGCTGTGAATCGTATCGTGGACATTCAGTAAATGAGTTTAAGATTCAATCAAATACATAAAACATGTATACTCAAATAGTGAATCTTCATTTATCATATAAATGGTTCATACATAAGGCGATTGCCTTAGGACATCTCTCATATATTACTAACAGACTCCCACTTGGCCTAATGTCAATCGCTACGGTATCCAATACCATAAGCTCTAACATGACCCTCAAACTTACTTTGAGGTAATGCCTTAGTCAAAGGATCCGCTAAGTTCCTTTCAGTGGAAATTTTCTCGATTTGTATTTCATTCCTACTGATGATCTCTCTGATAAGATGATAGCGGCGAAGCACATGTTTGGATCATTGATGAGACCGCATCAAGTTCAGAGATGAACTTCTTGATCCAAACCGCTTCCTTTACTGCTTCCAAAGCTGCAATGTTTTCTTCCTTAGTGGCAGAATGCGCTATAATGTCAAGCTTGGAACCTTTCCAACTTATTGCGCCTCCATTCTAGATGAATACATACCCAGACTGAGGCATGGAATTATCCTTGTCTGTCTGGAGCTAGTATCCGTATACCCATGTATCACCATGTACCCTTCTCCATATATTAGGAACACATCCTTAGTTCTTCTTAAGTACTTAAGGATCGTCTTAACAGCCACCCAATGATCCATTCCTGGATCAAACTGATATCTGCTCGTGACACTCAGAGCATACGATACATCGGGCCTCGTACATAACATAGCATACATGATAGATCCTATTGCGGATGCATAGGGAATCTTACTCATGCAAATCCTCTCGTCTTCTGTGCGCGGACACATAGACTTTGAAAGGTGTATCCCATGCCTGATGGGTAGAAAACCTTTCTTGGATTCCGACATTCTAAACCCTTTTAGCACTCGGTCTATATATGTAGACTGCGAAAGACCAAGCAACCGTTTCGATCTATCTCTATAGATCTTAATCCCGAGGATGTAGGTTGCTTCTCCCAGGTCTTTCATGGAGAATGTCTTGGATAATCAAACCTTAACTGACTGTAAGATTGAAACATCATTTCCTATAAGTAATATGTCATCGACATATAATACTAGGAACACGACTGCACTCCCACTAGCCTTCTTGTACACACAAGGTTCGTCTGGATTTTGTGAGAAATCAAACCTTTTGATTGTCTCATCAAAATGGATATTCCAGCTCCTGGATGCTTGCTTCAATCCATAAATGGACCATCGCAATTTGCATACCTTGGTTTTATCAACCGATGTGAAACCCTTAGGCTATATCATATACACGTCCTCGAGCAGGTTTCCATTAAGGAAAGCTGTTTTTCACATCCATTTGCCATATCTCATAATCATAATGTGCCGCTATGGCCAGGAGCATCCGAATGGATTTAAGCATAGCTACAGGCAAATAGGTTTCGTCATAATCAACACCTTGCTTTTGACGATATCCTTTCGCCACCAATCTAGCCTTATAGGTAATCACATTACCATCCATGTCGGTTTTCTTCTTGAAAACCCACTTGCACCCTATAGGCTTTATGCCTTCAGGTGGGTCAACCAAGTTCGAAACTTAGTTTTCATACATGGAATCCATTTCCGACTTCATGGCACCAAGCCACTTATCTCTTTCTGAACTTGTCAGCACTTCTTCATAATTGGTAGGCTCCTCATCATCAATGAGTAACACGTCGTTCGATTCACTTACGAGAAATCCATATCTCTCAGGAATATTGCGTGTTCTACCAGATCTACAAAGATGTGGTGTTACAATAGGTCCAGCCGATTGCTCATCACTATGAGTTGTCGGCTGTTGTGCTTCACCAGGTATCTCATCAATGTCTATTTGAGTCTCTCGAGCCTCCTCAAGCTCGACGACACTCCCACTATTTTCTTGCAAGAGAAACTCTTTCTCTAGAAACATAGCATGCTTTAAAACAAACACCCTTTGTTCCACAGGATGATAGAATTGGTAACCCCTTGTTTTCTTAGTGTATCCAATAAATAGACATTTATCAGACTTAGCATCCAATTTGTCTGATACAGTCCGCTTCACATAAGCAGGACAACCCCATATCTTCAAGTAAGATACATGAGGTTTCTTACTATTCCATATCTCATATGGAGTAGTTGAGACTACCTTGGTAGGCATTCTGTTTAACAAGTAAACAGCTGTCTGAAGTGCATAGCAACAAAAGAACTTGGGAAGAGTCGCATGATTCATCATTGACCTGACCATGTCCAACAAGGTCCGGTTACGCCTCTCAGATACACCATTATGCTGTGGTGTATATGGCGGAGTCCATTGAGACAATATACCATTGTCTCTTAGATAATCAAGAAACTCTTGACTCAAGTATTCACCACCTTGATCCAATCGAAGTATTTTAATACTCTTGTCATGTTGTTTCTCTACTTCATTTCTAAATTCTTTGAACCTTTCAAAGGCTTCAGACTTTGTGTTTCATCAAAAACACATACCCAAACCGTGAGTGATCATCGGTGAAGGTAATGAAGTAGCTATAGCCTCCTAAAACTTGAGTTGACATAGGTCCACATACATCAGTATGTATTAGACCTAGTAACTCTCCCACTCGTTCACCTTTTCCAGTAAAAGGTAACTTAGTCATCTTGCCTTTTAAGCATGATTCGCATGTACCGTATGAATCCAATTCAAACGATTCCAGAATTCCACATGGGTGTAATTCGGACATGCGTTTCTTGCTTATATGGCCAAGACGACAATGCCACATATAGGAGTCTATTTGATTATCCTTTCGAGCACGCTTGTTGCTCGCTTCGATATTGAAAACGTCACTGGATACGTCCAACGTATAAACACCATTGCTTAAAGTTCCAGTCCCATAAAGAACTCCATTCAAAGTTATGTAACAACAATTATTACTAAAAGTCAAATGGAACCCATTTCTATTTAGACAAGAAATAGAAATGATGTTCTTTATCAACGAAGGAACATAAAAGCAATTGTCCAGTTCTAAGACAAGTCCTGCAGGGAGTCTCAATCAAATACGTTCTGATGGCAAGTGCAGCAACCTTTGCTCCATTCCCATCACGTAAGTTTGACTCTCCCTTGACGAGTCTTCTTCTATTCCTTAGCCCATGTATGTCATTACATATATGTGAGCCACACCCAGTATCCAATACCCAAGTGTCTAAGGAAATAGAATACAATCAATAACGAAGATACCTGAAGAAGATGGGGCATCCGATGCCTTATCCTTCTTCACGGACTCAAGATAAATCTTGCAATTTCTTTGCCAATGGCCCTCCTTGCCATGATGATGGCAAGTGCCCTTTTAAGCTGGTTCTGCCTTTTTAGCCCTTTTCTTCTTCCCCTTCTGTTGTTCCTTTGACTCCCTCTTAGAACCTTTCTTCGAGGAATCAACTAACAACACCATCCCCTGCTCATGCTTCTCAGAAGGCTCCACAGTCTTCAGCATGTTGAGCAGTACCACAGATGAACCTTCTTACATCTCAGAGGTGAAGAGGAGCTTGAAGACTTCGAACCTTTCGAATCTCACTTGCTCATCAACCAACTCATAAAGATGAAGGACTACGATATGAGCATCCATATGCTCATGCTGTTTTCGTAGCTTGGGTTCAATCATGGCTAGCATGATGCAACTTGTCAGTTCATAATCAGTCACATGTTTCTGATAGACCAACAATTGGTCCGGAGTTGCATCGTCACTAGGATGGGCGGGAAGAGGCGCTTCGAGGACATACACAAGCTTTTCACCTTGAGAACAATTCTCAAGTTTCTAAGCAAGTCCAAGAAGTTTGGCCCAGTCAATTTATTCGAATCCAAAATGGAACGCAAATTCAAAGACATCATGATCAATTTTAGAAATACAAAGCGAGCATATATGAGAAAGATGATTTTAAAATGCATCAATATACATTTATAAATCCCATTCATTTTTTGAATTTCAAAAACCCCAAAATCACTTCGGGAGATCGTAGGTCCATCTCCGAATGGGCTGATATCCATCATAGATATGAACAACCTTGGAGAGAGTCCAACAAGCCATTCATAGTTACGACGGTAGGTATCAACTATACCGATTGCATATCACGTATATGCAACTATCACAATGTGCTATCAACTAATTGAATGTTCACACATACATTGGGTTGTTAACACATTAACAAGTATGCATCATATGCATAGCACCCAACTTCACCTCCCTTTACATCGACCTTGGAGAGAGTCCAACAAGCCGATGCTCCAGGTTAAAGCCAACCCATTAATCGAGAAATAGTTTTAATATGATTAGAGCGCATTCAACCAATTAGCCCAGCTTGGAGAGAGTCCAACAACCAAAGCTAACGATTGACCTCTGACTCTTACCATATTAGTATTAAACTATTCCATGATTTGAACATGTTCGGGTTCGAGCCGGGCTTGGAGAGAGTCCAACAACCCAAACAAGAAACGGAACTCTGGTTCTAACCATATTAATGGAAGGTGTAGGCTTTAATATTGTTTAAGGGTTTTATGTCTCATCCTCTTTGCATGCAAATAACTATTATCTACATGGCATGACATACATCTACATGTCACGACACGCATGACATAATGTTATGCATCTAATGCAATTACATGACATACAATTATGTCATGTACATAATTTCCTTATATGTCATAACTATTTATGAAAATAAAATATGTTTAAAGATTTGATTCTCCAAATCAAATCATGCTTAAATTAGGAAACAAATTTCCAAATCTAATCACATATTTTATTTTTGGAAATAGTTGATTAAGGAAAGTCAATTTAGGAAACCAATTTCCTAAATCATCAAAACTACTTATGGAAATAAAATATTTTAAGATTTCATTTCCCAAATCAAATCAAGATTAAATTAGGAAACAAATTTCCAAAATCTAATCAAATATTTTATTTATGGAAAATATCAATTTCCATAAATACTTCCAAGTTTTCAAAAGTGGAAGATTTCCATAAATACTTCTAGACTTTCCAAAATTGAAAAATTTCCATAAATACTTCTAATTTCCAAAATTAGAAAATTCCAGAAATAACATTATGACTATCGCAAAACCATTTTACGATTATGTCGAAACACAACCTGGGCTCTGATACCACTGTTGGGTTTCCGGCACAGCGGCGTGTGTGTGTTCGATCACGTTTCGTAAACATGAGCACAGCGGAAGCAATAAAAATAATAAATCTACATTTATTACAACACACACATCACACGCATGCATAGTACAACAAGTGTAGACATAACCGTAAATTTAAATTTGCAATAAAAGAAAATTTAACTACGTTATACCTTTCGTATGACGTGTAGCGGGAACGGCATCAACCGGAACGATCCTCGCTAGAATCGTCTCTATTCGTATCCACGCCGAGTCTCCTTAGGATGACTTCACTAAGACACGAGCTTCGTCTTCGTACGGGTTACTAGCCTCGTGTTGAAGACGACGTGATCGAGAGATGATCACGATCCGAATCCAAATTCGGATCCTAAGCTGAGTCTTCAAAACTAGCTTCTCCGGAGAGGTATTCGTCAACCGATTGACGAATCCATCGTCCTCCACCTCAGAGGATTACCAGAGATCGAATCCCCGGTAAGTTAGCCACTGTCGGAGCTCTAACAGTCGTCCAAACGACGCTCCGACGAGAGGAGAACAAGCTGTCCAGAAAACTGGACAGCTTTGGTGGAGGAGATAGGCGCCGGCTAACCAAGGGAAGATGGAGCTCACCTTGATGCCAAACCTAAAGAAGATCACCGGAGTACCACCAGCAGCAGCTCGACGCCGGCGAGGGGAAAGGTCAGCACCTTCTGAACGCCGGTTGAAGCCTCAAGGTGGGCGGCGGCAAGGAGGAGGAGAGTTGGCGCCGAATTTCTCCAAGGAGAGGTGGGCGGCAACTTAGGGTTGTGGATTAAGGCTTAAACCATCCCTTAAGCCCTCTTTTATAGAGAACTAATTCTCTTAATGGTTATTGGATCATAACCATTAGGCCCGTTAACCCGCTCCATTAAGATAAGTTAAAATAAACCAAACCATGATGGTT
The DNA here is from genome assembly GCA_025175895.1 of Wurfbainia villosa. Lineage (NCBI taxonomy): Eukaryota > Viridiplantae > Streptophyta > Magnoliopsida > Zingiberales > Zingiberaceae > Wurfbainia > Wurfbainia villosa. Next base: position 81,204,665 of record CM045991.1, on the reverse strand, counting down.
TATTTTAAGTTAAAACGAACTGAACCAACTTTTGGTTCATTCGTTTAAAATAAACCAAACCCTTTGGTTTATTCTCCTCCATTGGATTAGAACCAAACCATTTTGGTTCATCCATTACGTCTTCATAAGACTCGGCCCATCCACGCTTCCATTGCGACTGAAACGATTTCATGCTCGCTTTATGTTTGGTCCAACCAAACCTAGTTTCTCTCGGTCTGAGAATCCCATTCTCAAGCTCGTTTTAAATCCTTCGGATTACGCTCGTTGTGCGTGTGACCAAATAGGTTCTCGGTTTATTTTGGCCATCTATAATTAACCATTAATTATAGAATGATCATGAGTGGCACCTAGTAGTACATCATGATCCCCAATTAACCGAAAACAACAACGGTTGATCCAGAACTATTTCTGAAACCCTTCAGCAGCTCGAATGATTCGTGCCCCATTCTCTTCACTCATCTTATACCCACATGGTTCAAGATATGGTCTATGGTGTCAGTCCCCACTAGGCTGACTACGTCACACCTAGCCCAAGTATCATTTCCTCGTCCTACGGATTCTAGTTACTCCACATGTATCGAAGAGTACCTTACTCTAAACATGTAATGCTTTGGCCAAAGACTTTAGTAACAATCCGTTGAGAGGCCATGGGTATACATCTCCTCGCAAGGAGTGGTGAATCCTTTATAGGCTATTCAAACACCTTCGATCACTTCGACTTATACCCAATCATCCCGGGTCCACATCTCCTTAGAGATGCTTGCTTAAGATGTCAAAGCATAAGTCTCTATGATCAAGATGACTTGAATACCGCAAGTCAAAGGAACATCGCACTTAAGCTACAGTAAGAACTTCATTGACATATCTATATATGCAGAGAACCATATGAAGTCTTACAGCTGGTCACTCCAATGAACTAGTTACCATAACTAGCATCCACGATTAACTCCGGACATCACAATGTCTCCAGCCAGTGAGAATCAGCTGCTTGGATACACCAAGGAGTATACCTCGTGCTAGTCTCGACAGAATTGATGGTGTCCAAATCCTTCAATTCATCGACTAGGGATAATTTCGATACATCACAATTACACATGTAGAGATACTCACTAGTTGTGATCCAATCAAAAATTCTCTCATGCTGTGAATCATATCGTGGACATTCAGTAAATGAGTTTAAGATCCAATCAAATACATAAAACATGTATACTCAAATAGTGAATCTTCATTTATCATATAAATGGTTCATACATAAGGCGATTGCCTTAGGACGTCTCTCATATATTACTAACACTTACCTCGATACTTACTTTGTAACTCTCGCTTCCGGCCTCCCACTCGATTCCTTCAGCTCCCTTCGAAGTCACTCTAGTGTCGCCTTACCACCATGGCTTCCTTCGGGTATCGCTAGCCTTCATCTCCAGCTTTAGCACTTTTTTGCACACTCGATTTAGCTCGTGAGATAACGATATGAGCTTAACTTTGTATCATTTTCTATAATCAAAACTTAGGTTTGACTAAGGTGACCACTGCACCAACAAATGGAGCGCAGCGATGATGAATCGCTACTATTAATTTAATTACCAAACTCTCTCTATGCCAAAATAGCACAGGGAACAACCTGGATCGTCTCCCACAGAAGGCAACGGTTTTTCTTAATAGGATGGGGGTTTGGATTTGAGGATTATGCAACTACACAAGATAACAAGAATTATAGAAATAAACTATAACAATAAAGGTAAAATCTCTAACTAATAATTAAATGTAGTTGAAGTAAAGGTTATTCTAGGAAGCAATTCATCGAACACATTAAATGCAAAATAACTAAACAACTACACAACTGAAAATTCATCCAATTTCAAATGTAAAGGGATTAACAACTATAAAGTAAATGATCATCCCACTAAGATATGCCCGAATAATGGACAAAATACTCCAACTACATTTGATAGAGCTCAATCGAGTCTCTGAAGCGAAATGAATGGCAAAGATGATGCAAACTCCCAAATCTGGAAGTTTGGTGGCGACTCCTTGCTCTCTCGAATCCGGTGAAGCTTGGATGATGTCGTCGAGGTGGAACTTCTATGTGAATCCACAAGAGAAGGTGATGGTTGGCTGGAAGGTGGAGAACATCGTCAGATTCTTCCGATGGAGTGGTTCTTCGTCGAATCTGAAGAAGAAAGGGCGATGGAGAGTTGTGACGGTGTGTGCTAGGGCTCAAAAGTGGAGAAGATGCCCTAAAAACCCCTGAAATTCCATTTTATAGCTGCCCAAACAAGGGTTTTTCACCGCGACACAACCGTGCCAAAAAGACACAGCCGGCCGTGTCGCGTTCTATGTAAAAAAATTTCTGCTGCTACAGTAACTTGCTATAGTAATTTCACTGTAGCTATAGTGATTTTATTGTAGCTACAGTACCGCGCCATGCCAAAAAGGCACGGCTGCCCGTGCTTCATTCTGACCTCTTTCGTCCCGCGACTGCTATAGTACCACTGCTACAGTACTTTTGCTACAGTACCACTGCTATTGTACTTTTGCTACAGTAAAAAATGCCCGATTTTTACTTGACATCCCCTACAAAAACAAAGTATATAACAATTAATGCTAAGGACATCAAATTAGCATATGTTTGCATTAAAGTGCTAAATTAATCCAATGCTTGTAATACATGATAAATACGATGAATTAAGCATACAAGTGGATTAAAATTTTAAGGAATGAATCAAAATAATGCATCAAAATATGAGTTATCACTAGCTCTTTAGCTCTTTAAGCTGAGGTATCAAAGGGTTTAATAAAGGATAATTGGAGAAAAGAATTGTTATTATTTTTTGAGGAAAATAAAGTGCCAGAGGATCCTATGTGTGCTCTGAAATTCAAACAACAAGTTACTTAGTTTTGTATGTTAAAGGGGGTTTTCTATAAAAAGAACTAGGGTTGGGCATTTATTACGATGTTTGTGAAGGAGGGAGGCAGATTATGTACTAAGAGAAATACATGAGGGACTTGTGGGAGTCATATAGGAAGTAGATAACTTGTTCGAAAAGTGTTGTTGGCTAGATATTTTTGGCCTACATTGATGAAGGATGCTATTCAATTGGTGCAACGATGTGAGAGTTGTCAGAAACATCATAATTAGCATCATCAACCAGATGAAGTCAGTTGTATCATCTTGTCCTTTTGATGAATGGGGCATGGATATAGTAGGGTCATTTTTTGTAGGGACAACGCAGAAAAAGTTTTTGTTGGTAGCCATTACTTATTTTTTTAAGTGGATAGAGTTTGAACCTTTAGCTCGTATTACAAAACAAGTGGTATTAAAATTTTTATGGAAGAATATAGTATGTCGTTTTGGTATACCTGACGATTAGTATCAGATAATGGATGACAATTTCAAGGTAAAAAATTGAAAAAATGATGTCAAGATTTTAATATTAAGCAAGTATTCACATCGGTAGCATATCCTCAGGGTAATGGCCATACTGAAGTTACTAATAGAGAGTTGGTACCTGGGTTGAAGACTAAATTGGAGCATGTTGGGGGTAGTAAGGTAGAAGAGTTGCCTAATGTGTTATGGTCTTTTCGCACTACTCCTAGGCAAGCCACGGGGATAACTCCTTTTAGTGTGGTGTATGATACAAAAGTAGTGTTACCTGTAGAGATAGGGGTGGAATCTGCTCGAGTGACAGTTTATACTCCAAGTAGCAATGAGGTGGCTTAGCATATGAAGTTAGATTTTATTGAGGAAAGGAGGGGCAAGCTTTTCATCATGCTAAGAAATATAGTTCACAAGTGGTGCAGGCTTATAATAAAAGAGTTATGTCACATTCTTTACAAGTAGGAGATTTAGTGTTGAGAAAGTTGTTGTCAAAAGGTTGTAAAGGTAAGTTAGGTCCTAAGTGCAAGGGTCCTTTTCAAGTGGAAAGTCATGCAATGATAGGAGCTTATTATCTGAAGGATACATAGGGGAGATTGTTAGTTCGACCTTGGAATATGTACAATTTGCGTCCCTATTTTAGTGGTTAATTATGTAGAAATTTTGTTTCGAAAAAGAATGTAATTAGAATGTATTGATGAATGCTTCATAATAAAAGGAGAAAGAATGTATTGTAATAGTAAATGAATACAAGATTTACATTTTTTCAGCATTTGATGTAAAAGAGAAAGACAACAAATCAGGAGGAGTTCGTTCAATAGGCTTGCCCATGTCCAAGAAAGAGGTAGGTTGGCCAGGAGGAGGATAGCCTGCTACTTGAAATTGATTGGCACAATCTTGAAAGCCTCATTGAAGAAAGGCAAATCTTCGATCAAGAAACATGTCGTTAATCTTAGTAGAAGACCAAAAAGTTTCTTCCCACCTTGTATTGTTTGTTTCTTTTGATGATGGTTGAGCTTGTAAAGTGTCGAGAGTGTTTTGTAAGTATGTTGATTGAAATCTAAGAGCAGATAATTCTGCTCAGTCAGTTTGTCCCTTTATGTGAGAATCTTGTAGTTCTCTTTCAAGTCATTTATAAGAATGTTGAAGAGATGTTTCTCGGGCATAGCATTCTTGTAATTCATTCTTTAAAGCAGTAGCATGTTGGACCCATTGAGTGATCAGTTGAGTTATTCTTGTGAAGCCCTAAAAAAGTTTAAAATAAGTACTATTTGGATGTAATAAGATATATGTGGTACCAACTTGGTTAATGTTGTGAAGGAGGGGGCTCAGTAGTTCTTCTATTGAAGATAAAGGAAGAAAGGCTTGAGAAATGAGATTGGTTTGGATTTGTGGTCTAGGCAAAGCAGGAGTATTGGATGATACAAGTATGTGGGGTATAAAATGCTGGGGAGTTGTATTCTTTAACAAAATCCTAGAGGAGGATTCTAAATTTGGGAGGTTATTTGGGAGGCTCTGAGTAAAGAGATTCTAAGAAGGAAAATTCAAAGGACCGCCCAAGTCAATCGGAAACAGTCTAAGATTTTGATATTTACCAATAGCAATACGTAACTGGAACGGAATGAGTTTAACCATTATTTGACAATATGGTTTGATCATATTTTAGTCATATAACTAGTGAATGATTGAGATATCCAAGGTCATATGGGAGAGATTGTGATGAGGAGATTATTGGAGCAATTGGCCTTAGGTCATGGTTGACCAAGCTCAAGTGAGACTCGAGAGAAAGTCCAAGTATGGATACTTGGCAATGGAAATTTCAAGATTGGATTCTTGGCAAATGGAAAGTCAAAGGGTGTAATTTTGGCTGCGTAAGTCAAAGTGTGTAATCTTGATGGCGAAAGTCCAAGTTTGGAAAAGTCCAAGTGTGTAGTCTTAACAGTGAAAGTACAAGTTTTGATACTTGGAAAATGGGAAGTCCAAGGGAGTAGTCTTGGCCACGTAAGTCCAAGTTTGTAGTGTTGGCGGTGAAAGCCAAAGTATGGATACTTGATAAGAAAGTCTAAGGGTGAGGTTTTGATAGTATAAAGTCCAAGCATGAAGTCTTGGCGACATAAGTCCAAATGAACCTTGGCAAAACAGACTCTATTAGTATGACATAACTGATGGAAGCACTTGAAGGCTAATGCGAAGGGTGACGGAGTCATGGAGGACTCAGATGTGTTGGTGCAATCGGCCTAGGTCACGATTGACCAGACTCGAGTTTGACTCAAGTAGTATTTTGATGTTAGTGTTTTGATGTTTGACGATGAGTTGACCATTATTTGACAATGGGTTGACTATATGGTTGATATGGGGTTGACCAAATGATGGAGAAGTCCAAATCTTGAGTACTTGGCATGGAAAGTCCAAGCATGGGTCTTGGCATTTGGAGAGTGCAAGCATGGGTCTTGGCAAGGGAAAGTCCAAGCTTGAGTCTTGGCAATTGGAAAGTCCAACATGGGTTGGCAAGGAAAGTCCAAGGGTGTAGTCTTGGCCACGTAAGTCCAAGTGTGTATTCTTGGCGGTGAAAGTCCAAGTCATGGGTACTTGGCATTTGAGAAGTCCAAGGTTTGATATTGACGGTGAAAAGTCCAAGGGTGGAGTCTTGGTAGCATAAGTTCAATGGTTGGCGGTGTAGACCAGCTTAGCATGACAATAGCCGATGGAAGCACCTGAAGGCTAGCATATGGATTTACAAATCATGGATAACTTGGAGGGATCCAATAGGCGTAAGACTGATGGAGGTGGCTATAAGGCTTAGGTCTAGGCTAAGGGTGGTCTAGCAAGTATGAGGGCATCATACTTGAGTTAAACCTCATGGTTGAGGTGTATCAGTCGACTGGGTTCATGGACCAATCGACTGGTCAAGTGTCTTTACACTTGGAAGCCAAATCGACACAGAGTAGTCGACTGAGATTATGACCAGTCGATTAATGGGAGTTGACTGGTGATCGACTGCGGTCGTATTACAGCCATAGACACAAGGCTGCTCGACTAGCGTCCCAGTCGAGGCGGTGCCTCGACTGGTCTCAACTGCGACCAAATAGACGCAAGGTGCCTCGATTGGAGCCCCAGTCAAGGCGGCTCCAGTCGAGGCAGTGCCTCGACTATGAGCAGTCGACTGCCATGGAGGGAAATCGACTGTTGGTTGTGGTCACGGGCTCAGAAATTTCGGTAGACGACTGATTAGTCGGCTACCGAAGCAACAGTCGACTGCTACTAAGGGCAGTCGATTGATGTGGTATCCATTGGAGTTTTTCCAGGGTGGATTGAGTCATTGTCAAACAACAATTATAGAAGCAGTCGACTGATGGGTATGAGAAGTCGACTGCTCGGTGGAAATCAGCCCGAGTTACAGCTTTAAAAGGAGCTCGAGGAGGAGGATTTTGGCATGGTTCTTTGAGGCGATTTGGAGGGGATTCGCTACTGCAATCTAGACCTTCAAAGATCTTCACAAGCAACCAAAAGAAAGCATTCAAAGTCTTCTAGTAAAGTATTTTTCTTTACTTGTATTGCATTTCATCTTTGTATTTGCTTGTATCCATTGTATTACTTTTTGTAATCACTTGTACGAGGTTTCTCCACCTCCGGTGTATCACCGAGAAGGAGTGTTATTGATTAGTAGTGTGTCCATTACTAGAGCTCATTGAGCTCACCCGTGAAGTAGGAACCCTAAGGTTACGAACCACATATATTTGTGTGTATTAGTGATTATGCTTGTGTATTTATTTTCATTGTATATTTTGTATTTCCGCTGTGTACTAACGTTTTGTAGACAAGTGCAATCAAATTCAATCAACCGTGAAAAATGTGCCATTCACCCCCCTCTAGACCTAACCGAAGTTCTAACAAGTGGTACCATAGCTGGGACCTCTTCTACGGATTAAAAACCTGGATCAAAAGCGTTGGAGGATATGGAGTTGCCCAATGATGGAATTGAAGGTCGAAGCTACGCTTCTTGCTTCGCCTCGGTCTCTCGTGCATGGCATCATACGTCCCTGGATTAAAAAAAAATAATCCAAACGAAGATGGATTACCCAAGCAACCTATCCATCATCATGCTTCTCGATTTGAGTCGTCGCTTGAACAAACTTGTTGTTCCAGCAACCTAACTCTTTTCCTCGATTAGTCGCGGAATAGATGATGTACCGATCGCCAATTTTTGTGTTTATCATCGGGGTCCAAGTAAATTAACCACATGCATGATACAAAAGAACTAAATCAAAACAAACAAGATTATACATCTTGTTTACCTCTTAATCTTCTATTGTATGATCTATCCTCCTCTTGGACGTTGTGTGGGCAACGATCCTCCAAGAGTTAAAGCCTCCTAGATCGCGTCTTCCCGTCCTTGCTCGCTCCAAACAAGGGAAGAATACTTCTCCCTTCTTCTCCTTACTTGCGCCAACCACCAGAAAACCAATTCCTTGGTGTCCACCGGCCCTAAGGAGAGGGAGAAGATGAATGAGCACCGGTCAAGAGAGCTAGGGCTCTTGTTGCCGCCAGCCAAGAGACAAGGGAGAGGTGGAGAGGGTGGCACCGGAAATGGAGAAGAGGAGAAAGGAAAAGCTCTACAAATCCTCCTTGTGTCGTCGGCCAAAAGAAGCACTCCTTAGGTTGCCACCCAAGAGAAGCCAAACCCTAGAACTTCTTATGTTGCCCTCCAATTCCAACTCAAAACCCTATAACTTCTAAGATAATCTTGCCGCCCAAGCCTTGGAAGCATATTTATAGATTTTGCCCAAGCCTCCTTTTAACGTGTCCGTTGGATCTAGGCTTCATGAGGGTTTTAATAGGCTACAATTTGGACTATGAGGAGGAGTTGGATCTTGGTCACCCAATGGATCTGGCCCATATAAAATCCGATCCATTAATGATAATCCATTCCACTAGAGGATTATCATTGATCTACCTCACCAACCCCCATAATTAAATATGGGCTTCATATATTTATTGTACAAATATCTCTCTGTGTTTAAGATATCGAATATCCGTTAATTAATTAATTTACTGACAATTAATTAACATCTAACTCCATGAGTAGTAACACTCAACCTTATAATCATGCTGGACCAAGTCCACCTGCAGGGTTTACATGATGATCCTTATGAGCTTCTCAAGGGGACATTATCATCCTAACATAGGACATGGTTTCCTCCTATAATCAATGACACACCATGTAAATAATATCATTTTCCAACTTACCGGGCCTATCGATTTAACCCATAAATCTCGCCCATTAGTAAATCAATGAAATAAATATTAAGTACATGTGCCCGTTATTATATTGGGATTAAGATCATGTACACTATAATATCTGAGGTCCGATTCAATTATATAGTCAGTATAAATTGAATCACCTCTAAGTCGGTCCTACTCAATACACACAAAGTGTACTAGTGTAATTCTATGGTCAAGATAAACCAATGCAAAATTTCACTACAACCATGCCAATGGTTTGTCCAAAACGATCTTGGTTGTGAGCCTCTACTTATACTCTACAAGGAACTGATAACATGATCCTCTGTGTGACACCACATACCATGTTATCTACAATGTAAAGTATTAGACAAGATGCACACATAAAATGCAAACAATGATCATGTGATTCTTATTTCAAAATGAAGATGTCCATACAAAGACTAGACTTTCAGTATACATCCCAATAATCTCCCACTTATACTAAAAGACTATGTTTCCATCAAAGTGTCATACATCTGATTCCTATTCCCTCTACATGCCTATTAAAAGCTCTCGCTAGAAGGGCCTTAGTGAAAGGATCTGCCAGGTTATCCTCTGATGCAATCTTGGTGACAACAACTTCTCCCCACTTTACGATCTCTCGTATCATGTAGTACTTGCACTCTATGTGTTTACTTGCCTTATGAGCTCGTGGTTCCTTCGAGTTTGCAACTGCATTACTGTTATCACAATAAATTGTGATAGTTCTGGGCAAATCAGGAATCACATTCAAGTCCATCAAAAAGTTCCTAAGCCATACAACTTCTTTGGCGGCCTCAGAGGCTACCACATACTCAGCTTCCATGGTGGAGTTCGCCACACATTTCTTCTTGACACTCCTCCATACAATTGCTCCACCTCCTAAAGTAAACATAAAACTCAAGGTAGACTTACTATTATCCCTATATGATTGGAAGTCAGAATCTGTGTAATCCACAGGTAGTAATTGATCTGCCTGGTATACCAACATATAATCCCTAGTCCTTCTTAGGTACTTCAATATATACTTTACCGCAGTCCAATGTCCCTGTCCTGGATTACTATGATATCTGCTAACTGTGCACATGGTAAAGCAGATATCTGACCTCGTACATAACATAACATACATGAGGCTTCCTACCGGCCAAGCATAAGGAAACACCTTCATCTCCTCTATCTCCTTTGATGTTCTAGGATACATCTCTTTCGATAAAGGTACTCTATGCCTAAAAGGTAGAAAACCTTTCTTGGAGTTCTGCATGCTAAAACAAGCCAAAATAGTGTCTATGTATGAAGCTTGAGATAAGCACAACATCCTTTTCTTGCGATCCCTTATAACCTTGATCCCAAGGATGTGTCCCACTTCTCCCAAGTCCTTCATATCAAACTGTTTGGACAACCATACCCTTACATCTGACAACACTTTGACATTGTTGCCAATGAGCAAAATGTCATCTACGTATAGTACAAGAAATACCACTACATTTCCGTCACATCTGTTGTATACACAAGACTCATCCGGACTTTGAATAAATCCATATGACTGGATTATCTCATCAAAGCAGATGTTCCAAGATCTCGTAGCTTGCTTCAATCCATAAATGAACCGATTAAGCTTGCACATAAGATGCTCTTTGCGCTTTGCAATGAATCTCTCTGATTGCTCCATATAGATGTTTTCTTCAAGACATCCATTAAGGGAAGCTATCTTGACATCCATCTGTTGGTGATCGTTTGGAAGCTAGAGGGGGGGTGAATAGCGTGTTTTCATTTCTACAAGAATGATTAGCGGAAGCAAACAAAAATAATATAAGTAAAAACAAAAGGACAATGCTAACAAGGCCTTTACGTGGTTCGGAGATAACGCTCCTACTCCACGGCGATCCTTAAGGTGGATCAACCCAAGCAATTCCACTAAGAAGCTTTTCTTTACAAACAAACCTCCTCTTCTTTACAAAGAATGAAACTTGAGCTTAGAGAGAGGAGGAGGGGATTTAAGATCACTTAGAAAGCTTGAAAACTCGTGGATGTAGGGATGTATACTGAAAAGTCTATCTTTTCTATGAACATCTTTATTTTTGAAATAAGAATCACATGATCATTGTTTGCATATTTTTATGGTTATGCAATATTGTCTAATACTTTACATTGTAGATAACATGGTGTGTGGTGTCACACGGAAGATCATGTTATCGGCTCCTTGAAAAGTATAAGTAAAGGCTCACAACCGAGATGGCTTTGGACAAACCATCGGAATGGTTGTAGTGTGATTTGGTATTGGTTTGTCTTGACCATAGAATCACACTAGTGCACTTTGTGTGTATTGAGAAGGACCGACTTAGAGGTGATTCGATTTATTGCTGACTAAATAATCGAATCGGGCCTCAGATATTATTTAGTACATGCTCTTAATCCCGATATAATAATGGGCACATATACTTAGTACTCATCTCTTTGATTTACCAATGGGCGAGATTTATAGATTAAATCGATAGGTTCGGTAAGTTGGGAGATGATATTATTTATATGGTGTGTCGTTGATTATAGGAGGAAACCGTGTCCTATATATTAGGATGATGATGTCCCCTTGAGGAGCTCATAAGGTTCATCATGTAAACCCTGCAAGTGGACTTGGTCCGGCATGATGAAAAGGTTGAGTGGTACTACTCAAGGAGTTAGATGTTGATTAATTAATGGTCAGTAAATTAATTAATCGACAGACATTCGAGATCTTAAACACGGGGAGAAAATGTACAAATAATATATGGAGCCCATATTATCATATGGGGGTTGGTGAGGTAGATCAATGATGAACCTTTTGTTGGAAAATTGAGGCCGCTAGAGGGGGGGTGAATAGCGTTTGACCGTTCGTAGATGGAAAACGTTCGCGTGCTTGTCTACAAGTTTCGTTAGTACAATGGAATATATATAATAACAATAACAAAACACAATCACAAACACAATAACACAAAGATTTAACATGGTTCGGAACCACACGGTTCCTACTCCACGGATCGAGCTCTAAAGAGCCCTAGCGATGCCAATGCAATCACTAACCACAAATACTCCTTCTCGACACAAGTCGGAGGTGGAGAAACCTCTTACAAACTATTCTTACAACAATAAGAAATAGATACAAGCAATTACAACAATGAAATATAATATAAGTAAAGAAAACTACTTTACAAGAGCACTTTGGTTGCTTGATCTTTGGTTGCCTTGGACTAACCTTGAAGGACTGGAAAAGCACCAACAATTCCCCTTCAAATCGCCCAAGAAAACCCTTAAGAACTGATGCCAAAAACCCTCCCGTCGAGCTCCTTTTATCCTTGCGCGCGACCTGGATTTCTGCCCATCAGTCGACTTCCATAAGTCACCAGTCGACTGATGCCACTGTTGTCATGAGACAACGGCTCGATCCACGCTGGAAAAACTCCAACGGATCTCTTGGCGATCGCAACATTGGCGATCGGCCGATCGCAGCGCATAGCCATCGCTACGGCTCACGAGCATTCTGCTCGACATTGGGTGCATGATCGCCGACCCTAGCCGATCATTGCCGACACTCGGCCGATGCGAGCATTTCTCTAAACCGGTCGAACTCAAGTCGACTCACGGCGATCAAGCCGCCATAATGTCGATCGCCAACCTCAAAAATGAGGTTTTAACCCAAGTATGGTGCCCCCATACTTGCTAGACCACCCTTAGCCTAGACCTAAGCCTTCTAGCCACCTCCATCAGCCTCACGCCTCTCGGATCCCTCCAAGTCATCCATGACTTGTTCATCCATCGCGCTAGCCTCTAGGTGCTTCCGTCGGCTATGTCATGCTAACGGTGTCTACACCGCCAAGGCACATTGGACTTACACCGCCAAGACTCCGCTTGGACTTTACGTCGCCAACCATTGGACTTATGCTGCCAAGACTCCCGCTTGGACTTTACGCAGCCAATATCAAACCCCTTGAACTTCTAATGCCAAGACTCAAGCTTGGACTTTCCCTTGCCAACCCATGTTGAACTTTTACATTGCCAAGACCCATGCTTGGACTTTTCCCTTGCCAACCCATGTTGGACTTCTCAAATGCCAAGACCATGCTTGGAATTTCCCTTGCCAACCCATGTTGGACTTTTACATTGCCAAGACCCATGCTTGGACTTTTCATGTGCCAAGTGTCCCACTTGGACTTTTCATGTCAAGTACTCAAGACTTGGACTTTACCAAATGCCAAGTGTTCCACTTGGACTTTCCATGCCAAGTACACAAGACTTGGACTTTCCCATGACAATTACATTGTCATATGTTTTTGTCGAAACATCAAAACATCACTCGAGTCAAACTCGAGTCCTGGTCAATCGTGACCTGTGCCGATTGCACCAACAATCTCCCCCTTTTTGATGTTTGACAAAAACCAAACAAATCATTTGAGTTAGACCACTAACTCAAATCTCTTACCAATTATCCCAAATTGGTAAACACTCTCCAAATATTCTCCCCCAAACATTCTCTCCCTTTTTGACTAACATCAAAAAGGTTTTCTCTCCAAAGAGGTCAATGTCTCATGTCCCAATGAGATCTTACAATCTCCCCCTTGATCCAAAAATAAATACCTAGGATGTCTACCATCTTCCTAGTGATAATTCACATATCACTCAAGAGAGGCAATCCTATACTCTCTCCTAATTTACAAATTGGGTATCAAAAACCCATCAATTTTCCCAATTGATGATACTCTCCCAATAACTTCTCCTCTTCAAGTAGAAAAACACATCCATCTTCCCAAGATGGATACCTCCCCCTAAAGACTTGCTTCCCCTTGACCATTGCACCAACAATGTCCTTGGGAAGCCCCTAAGCCAATAGGAACTCGAAACCATCAAAATTAAGGTTCTAAGTTCAACATAGAACTTTCACTCACCTTAAATTTGATACTTTGACCTAACACAGCTCCTAATCCATATCCAATGGATTTTCACCCTTTATAATGCTTCCTAAAGCATATCCTAGGGTTAGGAGTGATTAGGAACCTTTTCCATAGCTGAACACAGGCTAAACAAACCTTGTTAACCCGAAATCAGACCTGGCAGTCGACTCCTGACAGTAATCAGTCGACTGCCACCCATATCAGTCGACTGCCACCCAGGGCAGTCGACTGATAGCTGAAATTTTCGAATTTCAACTATCAGAATCGAGATTTGGAAAAGCATAAGTAATTCTACGTAATTTGAAAAATCACAAAATTTGATACGTATATTACTTATAGTCATTACAATGGGTGAAAAATATTTGAAAATTATTTTACCCATAAAATAGTGAGTTTGATACAAAACTCAAAACCATTGAATTTTTCAATTTTTTGGCCCTATTTTGTATCAACTTCATCAATGGTGATTGCTATCAAAAGATAGACTTCACTAAGGTTTTCTAAATTGATTTTAAAATGTTTTCAAAACCTTATTTTGGATCATATTCCTTGGGCTCTATGTACATGACTTGTACATATGCTCTCCCAATGATCCACTAATTGAAATTAGATGAGTTTTAGTTCATCTAGATGCAAAAACTATGCATCTTGAACTTAACTCATATCCTAGCATCTCACATGTATCTAGGGTGTATAAATACACATACATGTTAATTGGATGTGAGATGTGGGTTTTGGTTCATTTAAAACTAGGGTTTCATGCATCTTCTAAGGCAACCCTACTTGATTCCCTTATGAATGGGACTCCAAGTCATGCCATAGTACTTAAATCAATTTCAATCGAAATTTTTCTTAAATGCATGAATGATTATGGCATTAATGATGATATAAATAAGCACATGCTCATAATCATGATCTCATGGCATAAGATGAAATCTAAAAATACATGACATTTAAAAGCTTAATCCTAAAACATGAACATGACATATAAAATGATTAAAATAAATATGATGTCATGGCATGTTATATGGCAAACAAAGCATGGCATATAAAATATATAGGTATAGTAATACCTAAATTTTAATATTAATTGTCATTTGATATAATTAGATATATTTTGTCATATTATCATTAATCTCCCTAGTGTGCCAAAAACCCAAAATGGCACACTAACCTCTAGACTCAACTTGTGCCAATTTGATCATTTTATCAAAACTTCTCAATTAATATTGGCACATCCTAAAAACCTTTAGGATTCAAATCAAACAACATTTCCAAGATAACCATAACCTTGAAAATGACCTAAAATGCCACCTTTATCATGGTTGAGTTAACTACCCATCCAATCAAGGTTGGCACACCCTAAACCCATCTAGCGTGAATCAATCACGCTCTTAGGAACCCAAAACCGATTTGAGCTCCTAGGGTTAATTAGGTATTCTTTAGGGATAACCCTCCCTAGATACCTTCCTAATGACCCTCCTAGGCTTGTTAGCCTTGGTCATTTGGGTCTTACCTAGGTTGACTCTAGGGGTAACTCCCCTTGCAACCTTCTTAGTGGCCACCCTAGGTTTCCTTGAAACCCTAGCCACTAGGCACACCCTTTGGTCAATTCTAGGGATGACTTCCCTATTGACCTTGGTCTTCCTAGACCTAGTTTGTGTTCCATAGTCAAATGGAACACTATGATAAGCCACTTTAGGCTTAGGTTTGTGACCCAAACCTTGCTTGCCCTTGGTTGACTTTTGACTCTTAGGTCCTAGGTGTTGACTTTGACTTTTGGACCCTTGATTTTGACCACTAGACCCTTTAAATTGATTTTGTATCTTATTTAGGGTCTTTTCAAGTTTTTCAAGCCTTGACCTCAAGACTTGATTTTCCTTTTCTAATTGCCCAATTTTAGAATTTTGATTTAAATCTTGGGCATTGGACTTCCTAGGCATATGCCTAGTCCATTTAGGATCGAAACCTAGGTGTTCTCCTATTTTCTTGATAGATTCCCTAGGTAAAACATTTTTAGGGACATTAGTCCCAAATTTCTCCCTATTATCTAAGTAGACATTCTTAGCTCCTAAGCAAAAATACTTGTTCCTATTAGCATGCTTTTCATAAATTGCAAGTGAATTGACATCCCTAGCATGCTTTTGCTTGTAAATTGAAGAAGGAGCAAAATTAGAAGTTACCCTAGGGTTTGCCTTAGCTCCCCCTACATATGATGCTCCATTTTGAGTCTTCTTGTCCCCCTTCTTGCATTGACTCCGGAAGTGTCCCGGTTGCCGACACTTGAAGCAAATTACTTGTTCTTTGCTCTTTTGCATTGAAGGACCGGCATCCTTGACCTTTGGAGCTGGTGGAGCTTTCCTATTCTTCTTTGGGCACTTGCTCTTATAGTGTCCGGTTTCCCTACACTCAAAACATATTATATGCATTTTATTATTAACACTTATGTTTGAGTTACCTAGGTTAATGGAGACCGGAATTGGACTTTGTGCTTCTTCATCTTGACCGGATGTCAAAGCTTCTTCTTGATGTTCCGGTGTGGAAGTTATCTCCTCCCCCTCAATCCTTGAGGTGGATGCTTCTTCCACTTCCTCCACCTCTTCTGATCCGGATGTTGATTCCCTATCAACCTCCGAATCCTCACTTCCTTGTGAGGATGATGCATTAGCCTCTTCGGTCTCTTCCTCTTGGACCGGTTGTGAGCCTTCATGATATTTTTCCACTTGACTCCAAAGCTCTTTGGCATCCTTGTACTCACCTAGCTCACACATAATTTTATTAGGAATCAAATCAACCAAGAATTTAATTACCTTTGTATTCTTTTCGAACTCTTGGATTTGTTCCTCGGTCCACTTCTTCATCTTGAGAATTCCTCCCTTGGACCCTTTTGGATATTGAAATCCCTCCATCAAAATGCCCCACTCTTCAAAGTCCTTCATCATCAAGAATTCTTCAATCCTCACCTTCCATTGATTGAATCCTTCTTGTCCATAGAAGGTATTAGGAATAGGTGTGTTGATATCCCATCCAAGCTTGTCTTGGAATTCCATCTTCACCCTCTAGCGTCTTGCTCCCGGTTGTTAATCCGTTGAAGAGCCACCAGGCTCTGATACCACTTGTTGGAAAATTGAGGCCGCTAGAGGGGGGGTGAATAGCGTTTGACCGTTCGTAAATGAAAAAGGTTCGCGTGCTTGTCTACAAGTTTCGTTAGCACAGCGAAATATATATAATAACAATAACGAAACACAATAACACGAAGATTTAACGTGGTTCGGAACCACACGGTTCCTACTCCACGGATCGAGCTCTAAAGAGCCCTAGCGATGCCAATGCAATCACTAACCACAAATACTCCTTCTCGACACAAGTCGGAGGTGGAGAAACCTCTTACAAACTATTCTTACAACAATAAGAAATAGATACAAGCAATTACAACAATGAAATATAATGCAAGTAAAGAAAACTACTTTACAAGAGCACTTTGGTTGCTTGATCTTTGGTTGCCTTGGACTAGCCTTGAAGGACTGGAAGAGCACCAACAATTCCCCTTCAAATCGCCCAAGAAAACCCTTAAGAACTGATGCCAAAAACCCTCCCGTCGAGCTCCTTTTATCCTTGCGCGCGACCTGGATTTCCGCCCATCAGTCGACTGCCATAAGTCACCAGTCGACTGATGCCACTGTTGTCGTGAGACAACGGCTCGATCCACGCTGGAAAAACTCCAACGGATCTCTTGGCGATGATCGCCAACATTGGCGATCATTGCCCGGTGCGTGAGCCGACCGCCGGCCTGGCTGTGCATTCAATGCTCGACATTGTGGCAATCGCCTGACCCTTGGCTCGATCTACGCCGACACACCGATCAGCTCCAATGAGCGATCGCGAGCATTTCCAGCTCTAAATTGACAGTCGAACTCAAGTCGACTCACGGCAGTCGAACCGGCCATAATGCCAGTCGACTGCCAACCTCAAAAATGAGGTTTAAATCCAAGTATGGTGCCCCCATACTTGCTAGACCACCCTTAGCCTAGACCTAAGCTTTCTAGCCACCTCCATCAGCCTCACGCCTCTCGGATCCCTCTAAGTCATTCATGACTTGTTCATCCATCGCGCTAGCCTCTAGGTGCTTCTGTCGGCTATGTCATGCTAATGGTGTCTACACCACCAAGTCACATTGGACTTATGCCGCCAAGACTCCGCTTGGTCTTTACGCCGCCAACCATTGGACTTATGCTGCCAAGACTCCCGCTTGGATTTTACGCAGCCAATATCAAACCCCTTGGACTTCTCATGCCAAGACTCAAGCTTGGACTTTCCCTTGCCAACCCATGTTGGACTTTTACATTGCCAAGACCCATGCTTGGACTTTTCCCTTGCCAACCCATGTTGGACTTCTCAAATGCCAAGACCATGCTTGGACTTTCCCTTGCCAACCCATGTTGGACTTTTACATTGCCAAGACCCATGCTTGGACTTTTCATGTGCCAAGTGTCCCACTTGGACTTTTCATGCCAAGTACTCAAGACTTGGACTTTACCAAATGCCAAGTGTTCCACTTGGACTTTCCATGCCAAGTACACAAGACTTGGACTTTCCCATGAAAATTACATTGTCATATGTTTTTGTCAAAACATCAAAACATCACTCGAGTCAAACTCGAGTCCTGGTCAATCGTGACCTGGGCCGATTACACCAACACCTTTAGTGGATTGGATCATCATTAGTGGATCTGACTTTATGTGGGCTTGATCCATGAGTGGCCAAGACCCAACTCCTCCTCATGGTCCCTAATGTAGCCTATTAACACCTCATGATTCTTAGATCCAATGGATAGAAACAAAACTCTAAGATCCATTGGTAGAGATTAAATCTCTAAGATCCGACGGTTGAGATTAAATCTCTAGATCCGACGGTTGAGATTAAATCCCTAGAACCAATGGAGGAGATTAATTCATGACTTATCCCTAACTCTATAAAAGGAGGGCATGGTGAGTTGGCGTGGATGACAATAGAAGGGGATTAGGGTTTGCTTCCTTTGGAGGCTAGGAATCCTAGTTGGTTTAGGATTAGGTTTGGGTGGCTAGGGTTTTGGGAGCTAAGGGTGGGCGGCCACAAGTGGATGAGGTTTTTCCTTCTTCTTCCTAAGGTTGGCCGACCACTATTCTTCTCCTCTCTACCTTGGCATGAGCTCATCCTATTCTTCTTCCCCTCTTCCATGGCTGGCAATAAGGAAAGCTAGGATTAGGGTTTGGAGGCTTAGGGTTTAGGAGGCTTGGGTGGCACCAAATAAGGAAAGTTTTGGTTTCTTCTTCCGCCTTTGGTGGCTGGCACCCACAGCCCTATCCTAGCCCTTGGGAAGCATCCAAAGACCTCTTTTCCTTCTCCTTAGGTGGTGGAAACAAGATATAGGGCTTTCCCTTGGTATCTTGACCAGTTTCCACCATTATCTCCTTTTCCTTGTTGGCCGGCGGCAAGCATTTCTTTTGTTGCTTGTTGGTTGGCCATAGGAAGGAGAAGAGCTTTGTTTCTATTCTTCCTCTTGCTTTGGATGAGCAAGGAAGGAAGATTTGTGATCTAGGAGCTTCGACTTTTGGTAGAGCGTCGCCCACACGACGTCCGAAAGGAGGAAGGTCATACATTAGAAGATCGAGAGGTATATCGATTCTCTAATTTTATATGTTACATGTTTCTATTTGTTTTTCATTTATAAGCATGTTATAAATCTGTAAATGACTAAATAATACTTGGATCCCGAGCATAAACACAAAAACCGGCGATCCGGACATCGTCTATTCCGCGGCTACTCGTAGAATAGAGGATGGTCGCTTGAACAACTAGTTTGTTCAAGTGACCTCTCTAAACGAATAGCACGACGATAACTTGGTGGTTTGGCCAATCCCTTTTGTCTAGGATTAAATTTTTTTAATCCGGGGACATTAAAGGGATCGCCATGGTCAAGCTACCGAGGTAAAGTGGGAAGCGAAGTTTCCTCTCACGGACTCGATAAGCAAAACCCTTCAATTGGTATCAGAGCTTCCGGGCAAAACCTTCAGTGGAGGCTTTAGAGAAGAATCAGAGAATAAGCATTAATCCCAAAAACCTCCACTAGCCGTCTTTTTATAGAGAGAAGGCTGATTTTCCCATTGGAGCATGATCAGTCGACTGATGCATAGCATCGATCATTGCCCGATGTGATGCGACTTACGAGCGGTAGGATTCACGGGATTAAGTCATTTAGTCAGCGACATTCTCATCGATCGGTGATCCATCCATCGATCGGTGATGGAGTGATCGATCAGTGATCACGAGCTACGATCAGTGTGACTCCATTTTGCGGTGCGGTTAAGTCGATCGTTGATTGCCCTTGTTGGCGATCGGCGTCGATCGCAACATCGATCGGCCACGACCAGCGGTTGGTGATGGTCGAGGTTTCATCGACTCGATCAAGCACGGATCGGTGATACATCGTGTCGGTCGTATGAGTAATTCATACTTGATTTTACCCCTTAGACCTAGACTCAACCTTCTAGCTCTTCCTTAAGCCTTGCGCCTCCAGGATCCCTCCGAGTCCGCGACTTGTTCATCCTTTGCGCTTTGCTTCCAAGAACTTCCTTTGGTTTTGTCATGTCTTGGGTTTCCTTTGCCAAGGCGTGCTTAGACTTTACGCCGCTAAGTCTACATGCTTAGACTTACGCTGCCAAGACTTGCCTTTGGACTTCCTTTGCTAAGGTCCGTTTGGACTTAATGCCGCCAAGACAACATGCTTGGTCTTATGCCGCCAAACCTTTACCTTGGACTTCTCTTGCCAAGATCATACTTGGACATTGCCTTTACCTGTCACTTAATCATGTTCACCATTAGATCACAATTTGTTGCCTAACTTAGATGATTATCCAAACATCAAAATATATAAATGCTTGGGGCATTGTTGCACCAACAATCTCCCCCTTTTTGATGTTTGACAATCATTTAAGTTAGGTCTTTTTAAAGATGTACATAATCATATCACATAATCATATATCCAATTCTAACTTAAACATTTCTTCTCCCCCTTTGACATAGATCAAAAAGAGAAGAAATCATATATTTCATAGAAGAATTGAATGTATTGTAATCTTGAACTAAGGTATAGAATTGAAATTTAGCTCCCCCTTAATCCAAGATATAGGTTATGATGAGTAAAATACATGTGGAGCAAAAATTTATCAACAATTTGAAGGTTTAAATCCTAACTTTGCACTAACAATGTAAATTTGGGAATGAAAAAGATACATCTTATGAAACTCCCCCTAAAACACCGTATTAAACAGTCCTAAAAGCTTTCATACCCAGTATTATCATGCTAGATTTTTTAGGAGATCAAAGATATACTAAATATCAGAAAATGGAGCTATTTATCAGAAAATACAGTGTATCAATCGACTGGTTTCTAAACTAGTCGACTTCTAAGCCTGAAATCTGAATTTTAGCCTTTTCATCCCAAATTCAGAAATGCGTTAGAAATTCCAGAAACATCGAAAAATCACGAAATTTTGCATACACATTTCTGAGATCATACTTTATCAAGGAAAAATATTTCGAAAAATATATGTTTTCCAAATTTCGAGATTGATACAAACATGGAAACTAACAAAAGTTCTAATGTTTTTGCAAACTTTGTATCACTTTTGTGTTTCACTTGAAAACTGTTTTTCAAAATATGATTAACATAGTTTAAAATATGTTTTATTTGACATTTCCAATCATGTTCTTGGAGCTATTTGCACATCAATTGTGTATAAGTCTTCCCGATGATTGGTCCAATAAAGGATTAATGTCTCTAGATGACACTTTGGTCCATAGTAATGCATCATAACAAGCATGATGAACCAAGTGCATCTTCCTAACATTTCACATGTTGTCTAAGTGGCTCAATACAAAAATCATGGTTTCTTAGGTATTTTGTGAGATGCTTAAAGGTATAAATCCTAGTATTTCTATAGGATCATGCAAACCTATACCTTTACTCAACCAAGCACATTCCAAGTTCTCTCCTAAGTGATGAAAATTCTACCTCAGGGAGAGCCTTGGTGAATATGTGGGCTAGGTTGGACTTGGATTCAATGTAATTAAGCTCAATGTCCCCCTTAGCCACATGATCTCTAATGAAGTGATGTTTCACTTCAATGTGCTTGGTCCTAGAGTTATGCACCGGATTTTTGGTCAAGTTAATGGTGCTCACATTATCACAAAATACTTTCATGTTGGAGTAAGATAGCTCATAATCTTCTAAGGTATATTTCATACATAGTAGTTGAGCTACACAACCACCCATAGCCATATACTCGGCTTCGGTGGTGGATAGGCCAACACAAGGTTGCTTCCTACTACTCCAACTAACTAGGGAGGATCCAAGGAATTGACATCCACTACTAGTACTCTTCTGATCCAATTTGCAACCGACATAATCGGAATCGGTGTACCCAATCAACTCAAAAGATCTAGTCCTAGGGTACCATAATCCTACATTTAGTGTGCCTTTAACATATCTTAAGATTCTCTTAACGACAACTAAATGAGATTCTTTAGCATATGATTGATATCTAGCACACATACCAACTGCAAATAATATGTCGGGTCTACTAGCGGTTAAGTACAAAAGACTATCAATCATGCTCCTATAAAGTGTAAGATCAATTTGTTTTCCTTCATTATCACTATCTATTTTAGTATTGGTTGCCATTGGAGTTGAAACTACCTTAGCATTTTCCAAACCAAATTTCTTAATCATTTCCTTAGCATATTTGGTTTGATAAATATAAATGTCTTCACTAGTTTGTTTGACTTGCAATCCTAGGAAGAAATTTAATTCCCCAACTAGACTCATTTTAAACTCTTTTTCCATATTTTTAATAAAGTCTTGGAGAAGTTCATCATTTGTTGACCCAAAAATAATGTCATCAACATATACTTGGGCTACAAAGATGTCTGTTGATGTTGACTATATAAATAGAGTTTGATCTACACTACCCCTCTTAAAGTCCTTAGAGATTAAGAAAGATGATAATCTTTCATACCAAGCCCTGGGAGCTTGTTTCAAACCATACAAAGCTTTCCTAAGCTTGTATACATGGATTGGATAGTCCATATTCTCAAACCCGGGAGGTTGTTCTTGTTGGGATGTCTCGCTTCGGAGGCTCATTGGCTCCCATGTCCCCGGATTAAAATTTTCACTAATGAAAGACTTAATCCGGATGGGATGAGCTTCCTTGGCACAACCTATTCATCGTCGTGCTAACAACTTGAGTGGTCACTTGAACAAACTAGTTGTTCAAGCAACACAACTCTTCTAGTTGGTTAGCCGCGGAAAAGACGACGGATGGATCGCCGGTTTTTGTGTTTGTCTTCGGGGTCCATGATTATACAATATATATCCATTCATACACATGCATAATCAAAATATTAAAGAACATATTCAGATCTGTAAATAAAGTTAAAAACAACTTTATACCTTACGATCTTCTATCGTATGTCCTATCCTTCTCGTGGACGACGTGTGGACGAAGATCCTCCACGAGTTGAAGCCTTCTTGATCACTTTCTTCTCTACCTTGTCCGCTGCGAACAAAGAGAAGCAATCACAAATACCTTTCCTATCTAGAACCGACCACCAAATTAGGGAATTTGGTGCAACTGCCGGCCAAGGAGCAAGTGGATGATGCGCCGGCCACCAAATGAATGGAAACCGCTGGCCACCTTGGAGAGATTGGAGGAAGATGATTGCCGGCCACCAATGGATGGAGAACCGCCGGCCAAGGAGCAAGGAAAAGGGAAGAGTGCCGCCCAAAACCAAGGAGGAGAAGAGAGGGATGACCGGCCAAACCCTAGCTTGCCGCCCAAGCTTGTAGCCGCCCAATGGAAGATGAGCCAAACCCTAACCCTAATTCGAAAACCAATCTCCTTATCTTATCCTTGCCGCCCAACCCTAAGCACCTATTTATAGAATAGGGCTTAAGCCTCCTTTAATCTCATCCGTCGGATCTAGGGATTTAACCTCCACCGTCGGATCTAGGGTTTTATCCCAACCGTCGGATCTAGGGTTTCATCTCAACCGTCGGATCTAGGATTTCATCATAATCGTCGGATCTAGGATTTCATCCCAACCGTCGGATCTAGGGTTTTATCCCAACCGTCGGATCTAGGGATTTGATCTCAACCGTCGATTCTAGGGTTTCATCCTAACCATCGGATCTTAGGGATTTAATCCCAACCGTTGGTTCTAGGGTTTCATCCTAACCATCGGATCTTAGGGATTTAATCCTAACCGTTGGTTCTAGGTTTTGTTTTACATTCTTGGATCTAGACTTCACAAGGATTATATTAGGCTACGATAGGGACCATAAGGAGGAGTTGGGTCTTGGCCACCCGATGGATCGGAACCACACATACTTGATCCATCAATGATGTTCCATTCCACTAGAGGATCATCATTGAACTACCTCACCAACCCCCATAAATTAATATGGGCTCCATATATTATTTGTACATTAATCTCCCTGTATTTAAGATATCGAATGTCCGTCAATTAATTGATTTACTGACCATCAATTAATTAACATCTAACTCCTCGAGTAGTACCACTCAACCTTATCATCATGTTGACTAAGTCAACCAGCTGGGTTTACATGATGAACCTTATGCTCCTCAAGGGGACATCATCAACCTAATATATAGGACACGGTTTCCTCCTATAATCAGCGGCACACCATGTAAATAATATTATTTCCCAACTTCGCATATTGATTTAATCCATCTAAATCTCACCCCTTTGGTAAATTAAAGAAATAAATACTAAGTACATGTGGTTATTATATCGGGATTAGAGCATGTACAACATAATATCAGAGGTCGATTCAATTATGTAGTCGATTACTAAATTGAATCACCTCTATGTCGGTCCTACTCAATACACCTAAGTGTACTAGTGTAACTCTATGTTCAAGATAAAGCAATACCAAGCTACACTACAACCATGCCAATGGTTTGTCCAAAACCATCTTGGTTGTGAGCCTCTAATTATATTTTACAAGGGACTGATAACATGATCTTCTGTGCCACACCAAGCACCATGTTATCTACAATGTAGAATATTAGACAATATGCACACATATATAATGAATATATAAAATGCAAACAATGATCATTGTTAGAATGTATACTGAAAGCCTAGCTCTTTTTGTATGAACATTTTATTTTGAAATAAGAATCACATGATCATTGTTTGCATTTTATATATTTGTTATATATGTGTGCATATTGTCTGATATTTTACATTGCAGATAACATGGTGCTTGGTGTGGCACAGAAGATCATGTTATCAGTCCCTTGTAAAATATAAGTAGAGGCTCACAACCAAGATGGTTCTGGACAAACCATTGGCTTGGTTGTAGTGTAACTTTATTATTGTTTTATCTTGAACATAGAGTTACACTAGTACACTTAGGTGTATTGAGGACCGACATAGAAAAGGATTGATTTAATCTTGACTACATAATTGAATCGACCTCGGATATTATGTTGTACATGCTCTTAATCGATATAATAGCGGGCACATGTACTTAGTATTTATTTCTTTGATTTACCAGTGGGTGAGATTTAGATGGATTAAATCAATATGCGTGGTAAGTTGGGAAATAATATTATTTACATGGTGTGCCGTTGATTATAGGAGGAAACCGTGTCCTATATATTAGGTTGATGATGTCCCCTTGAGGAGCTCATAAGGTTCATCATGTAAACCCAGCTGGTTGACTTAGTCAACATGATGATAAGGTTGAGTGGTACTACTCGAAGAATTAGATGTTAATTAATTGATGGCCAGTAAATCAGTTAATTGACGGACATTCGATATCTTAAACACGGGGAGATTAATGTACAAAT
The DNA here is from genome assembly GCA_025175895.1 of Wurfbainia villosa. Classification (NCBI taxonomy): domain Eukaryota; kingdom Viridiplantae; phylum Streptophyta; class Magnoliopsida; order Zingiberales; family Zingiberaceae; genus Wurfbainia; species Wurfbainia villosa. Next base: position 81,179,187 of record CM045991.1, on the reverse strand, counting down.
AATATATGGAGCCCATATTAATTTATGGGGGTTGGTGAGGTAGTTCAATGATGATCCTCTAGAGGAATGGAACATCATTGATGGATCAAGTTTGTGTGGTTCCGATCCATCGGGTGGCCAAGACCCAACTCCTCCTTATGGTCCCTATCGTAGCCTAATATAATCCTTATGAAGTCTAGATCCAAGAATGTAAAACAAAACCTAGAATCGACGGTTAGGATTAAATCCCTAGATCCGACGGTTCGGATAAAACCCTAAATCCAACGGTTGGGATGAAACCCTAGATCCGACAGTTGGGATGAAATCCTAGATCCGACGGTTGGGATTAAACCCTAGATCCGACGGTTGAGATAAAACCCTAGATCCGACGGTGGAGATTAAATCCCTAGATCCGACGGTGGAGATTAAAGGAGGTTTAGGCCCTCCTCTATATATAGATGGCTTAGGGTTTGGCGGCAACTAAGTGATTTGAATTGGAATTAGGGTTTGGAAAGAAGTTGGGCGGCTAGTGTGGGCGGCAATCATCTTCATCCAAGGTTGTTGCCGGCGCCCACTTCCTTCATTCTTCCCTTGGCCGGCGCCCATCATCTAAGCCTCTACCTTCTTCCTTGGCCGGCGGTTCTCCTTCCATAGGTGGCCGGTTATCTCCTCCTCCCTATTCTCCAAGTGGCCGGCGGCAACTCTTCTTGAAGTTGGCCGGCGCATCATCCATTGCTCCTTGACCGGCGGTTGCACCAAATTCTCCAATTTGGTGGTCGGTTCTAGATAGGAGAGGTATTTGTTCATTTTTCTCTTTGTTCACAGCGGACAAGGTAGAGGAGTACTCGATCTAGAAGGCTTCTACTCGTGGAGGATCTTCGTCCACACGTCATCCACGAGAAGGATAGGACATACGGTAGAAGATCGTGAGGTATAAAGTTATTTTAACTTTATGTATAGATCTGAGCATGTTCTTATTTGTTTTGATTATGCATGTGTGTGTATGAATATATATTGTATAATCATGGACCCCGAAGACAAACACAAAAACCGGTGATCCGTCCGTCGTCTCTTCCGCGGCTAATCAACTAGAAGAGTAGAGTTGCTGGAACAACTAGTTTGTTCGAGCGACCACTCAAGTTGTTAGCACGATGACGAAATGGTGTTGCTAAGGAAGCTCATCCCATCCGGATTAATCCTTTCATTAGTGAAAATTTTAATCCGGGGACATGGGAGCCAATGAGCATCCGAAGCATCCACCCAACAATTGGTATCAGAGCCATGGTTTCCGGTTTTGTGTGTTTTGGATTCGGTTAATTTTTTATGCATTTTTCATATATTATATGTGCCAGATAATAGTAGGATATGCGTAGTTTAACTCTTTGGTTGCAGGCATAAGATCCGACTATTATGGCCATGTGTGTGTATGTGAATGGATGTGTGTAAAAATTTATTATTTGAATCCTCAGGGTTGACGAGGCTAGATTAGTATTTAATTTTTGTAATTAAATATGGCATTGTTTAGCCGATCATTTTAGTTTACTTTCGATCTAGATTATTTGTACACTCCTTCGTGGAGTATAGGATCGATGGATGTAAATAAAATGATTTATCTCGGCTCGGAACTCTTTGGTGACTTGCGCACGAGAAAAGATGGAGCGGACGAGGTGGCCACACGACGGGATGCATATTGGAGGACAATGCCATAATAGTTGGGAAAAATTCTATTTTTTTTCCATATTTATTACTTATTTGTTTTATATTCATGTTGTGTGTGATTTAAAATTCCTCATTTGCAATTTACTAAGTGGGAGAGGGATATTTTAATTAATTCCCGTGGCCTCCATTACAATTTGATGTGTGATGCGAACAAACTTGTGTGTTGGCTCTGAGTGCCTTCCTCCCTGCGGACGGGTTTGTTTGCGGATCACTAGGTCAAATAATGGTTATAGGAAATTATCTAGGAGCATGTGTACTTCCACAGCGGTAAGGCACATAATCCGAAATAATTCCCTTAGTATCGTGTAATGGTGCACACTTAGATGCAAATGAAAGTATCCTCCCCATCGGAGTCACTGCTTTTATTTGTAGGGCCAAAGAGGAACCAACTATTAATTTTATTTGTCAAAAAGTAAGGTTGACAAGATAATAAAATTAATGGGTAAAACCTCCTCTTACAAATGTAGGTTTCGTATATGTCCACACAGCGTGGCATACGAAATTCTCGGTGCTTTGAGGTGTTGGTTGATTTCGGGATTTTATTATTTTGAGGAATCAATAATATTTGAAATCTAATATTTTGATCATTGTGATTTTTAGGAATTTCAAATGGCTTTCAACCCACTTGCTGTGATTTTAAAAGAAAACAAACTTACTGGTCCAAACTACATTGATTGGAAAAGAAACCTAGATATTGTCTTAACTGCGGAGGAGTACAAATTTGTACTCTTCGAGGTCTGTCCTCCTAAGCCCACCGATGACTCTGATGAAAAGGAGAAAGAACATTATAAGAAATGGGTTAAGGCAGATGAGATGGCGCGGTGTTACATTTTGGCATCTATGTCAAATGTGCTGCAACATCAGCATTAGGCCATAGCCACAACTTATGACATGATGTTCAATCTCAAGGAACTTTTCGAACATCAGAGTAGGGCGGCTAGGCAGGAGGCAATGAGAAACTTGATGACGACCACCATGGTCGAGGGAACACCCGTTAGGGATCATGTTCTCAAGATGATGGCTCATCTTAATGAGATGGAAGTCCTCGGGTGAGATCGATGGAAACCAGTCGATATCATTCTCCAGTCTCTGCCTAGGAGTTTTGAGCAGTTCCGCCTCAACTACAACATGAACAAGAGGTTGTATTCGTTGGCGGAGCTTCTGACAGAACTCCAGGCGGCAGAGGGGCTTTTTCGTTAGAGTTCTCAAGCCATGGTCGCTCAGAAGGTTTCTTCCTCTAAACCGAAAGGTAAGAAGAAGAAGAAGCAAGGTGGAGCGAAGAAAGTGGCAGGAGGACCTCAGGCAGGAGTGAAGAAGCCGAAAGGCAAGTGCTTCACTTGCAAGCAGACTGGACATTGGAAGGCGGACTGTCCTCGCCGAAAGAATAAAGGTATATCTTCTTGTTTAGTTGTTGAAACATGTTTAGCGGTGTTATCTACGATTACGGTGTGTAGATCACGAGCCAGCGATCATGTCTGCAATACTTTGCGGGGTTCCGAAACCGACGACTAGTGAGGAGAAATTCACCGTCTTCATGGGCAATGCTTGAAGGTGGCGGCTATTGCGGAGGCGTTTATTTATCTTTTGATAGGAATAAATTTTTGGTGTTGAGAAATTGTCTTTATGTACCTACTTTTAGAAAGAATTTAATTTGATTTCTAAATTGTTTTGGATGGATATTACATTTCTTTTAATGACAAGTGGTTATAAAAGGAATAGGAGATTATCTGATACAGTACATTGGTTGGCAATTTATATACTCTTGAACCAAAAACTCCCACGATGCATATAGAAGTAAATAACTCATCTTCTAAATCTAATAAGAAAGAACCTTCATGAATAGACCAAACATATCTTTGGCATCTAAGGCTTGAGTCGTATTAACCTAAGTAAATTCAAGGTTGAATAGCGATGGACCTTTGGGTTCATTAGTGGTGGAGGATCTCCCAACTGCGAATCTTGCTTGGAAGGTAAAATGACCAAGAGGCCTTTCAAGGCCAAGGGTATAGAGCCAAAGATGTGTTGGAAATTGGTTCATTCGATTTTTGTGATCCTATGTCTATCCGGGCAGAGGTGGCTTTGAATACTTTGTCTCTTTTATAGACGATTATTCAAGATATGGATACATTTACTTGATGCGCGCAAGTCTGAATGCTTTGACAAGTTCAAAGAATTCAAGGCGATGTGGAGAAGCCGTCAAGGTAAAAGTATCAAGACATTCGATCGATCGTGGTGGCGAGTACCTCTTGGGAGAGTTTAGGAGTTACTTATTAGAGGTGGGATTCAATCCCAATTATGCACTTTGGCACACCCAGTAGAATGGTGTAGCGGAGGCGAAGGAATAGGACTCTTATGGAGATGGTCGGATCGATGATGAGTTATTACGAGTTACCTATTTCGATTACGGGGTATGCCTTTGGATCGACAATGTATACTCGAACTTGGTTCCATCTAAATCGAGTACCTTCTACTGTAGAATTGTGGGTGGGCAAAGCCTAGTCTGAGACATATTCGGATATGGGAGTCCGGCACATGTCTTTGAAGGGAGATCTTTGGTAAGTTGGAACCTCGTGCAGTATGCGTGTTTGTTGGCTACCCTAAAGGGAGCGAAGGTGGTTTATTTTATAATCCTAGAGATCGGAGGGTGATCGTTAGCACTGAGCCTTGATTTCTAGAGGAGTATTATGTAATGAACCACAAGCCCGAGTAGGATTGTTCTTGAGGAGTTGGCGAAGTCGACTTGATTACCACCGGTACAGAGGATACACCACAAGTCACGCACGCGTGTCACGAGCATACACGGGAGGCACCTCGTCGTAGTGGGAGGGTTGTTAGACAACCCGATCAGATTCATGTTTTTGGGAGAGTCTTGGACTTAGTCACAGTGAACATGAACTGATCCTGGACATATGTGAGGCAATCCAAGATAGAGATCAGTATCTTGGCAAAGAGCGATGAATTGAGAGATAGAATCTATGGATTCTAATCAGTCAGAGCTAGTAGAACCACCCGATGGTGTAAAAACCATTGGATGCAAGTGGATCTACAAGAGAAAGAGGAGTAGGCGGGAAGGTTGAGACCTTGAAGCTAGGCTTGTTGCGAAGGGTATACTCGGAAAGAAGGGTATCGATTATGAGGAGACCTTTTTAGCCGATAGCTATGCTTAAGTCTATCCGATTCTCTTATCTATAGTGCTCATATGGATTATGAGATTTGGCGGATGGATGTCAAGATAGCTTTCCTTAACTTGAAGTCTTGAGGAAAACATCTATATGCGGCAACCAGAGGGATTCATTGCTAAAGGCAAAGAGCATCTTGTATGTAAGCTTAATCGGTCCATTTATGGATTGAAGCAAGCTTCTAGATCTTGGAACATCCGCTTTGATGAGGTAATCCGGTCATATGGATTTATTCAAAGTCGGATGAGCCTTGTGTATACAAGAGATGTGTGAAGCGTAGTGGTGTTTCTTGTACTATCGTAGATGACATTTTGTTAGTTGGAAACAATATCAAAGTGTTATTAGGCGTAAGGGTATGGTTGTCAAAGCAGTTTGATATGAAGGACTTGGGAGAAGTAGGACACATCCTTGGGATCAAAGTTATAAGGGATCGCAAGAAAAGGATGTTGTGCTTATCTCAAGCTTCATATATTGACACTATCCTTGCTCGTTTTAGCATGCGAACTCGAAAGGTTTTCTACCTTTTAGGCATGGAGTTCCTTTATCTAAGAGATGTGTCCCAAAACATCAAAGGAGATAGAGGACATGAAGGCGGTTCCTTATGCTTGGCGATGGGAAGCCTCATGTATGCTATGCTATGTCTGAGGCGGATATACACTTTCTACAGTAGGCATGGTTAGCGAATATCGAGTAATCTGAGACGGGGACATTGGGCTGCGGTAAAGCATATATTGAAGTACCTAAGAAGGACTAGGGATTATATCTTTGGTTTCTAGGCGGATCAATTAGTCCATGGAGTTCTGATTGGTTCCAATCGAGATAGGGACAAGAGTAAGTCTACCTCGGGGTTTGTGTTTACTTTTGGAGGTGGAGCCATAGTATGGAGGAGTGTCGGCAATGCATGGCGGACTCTACCATGGAAGGCAGTATGTGGCGACCTGCAGGCGGACCAAGGAAGGCTGTATGGCTCAGAACTTCTTGATGGACTTGGATGTGATTCTTGTTTGCCCGAACTATCACAATTTATTGTGATACTTGATGCGATTGCAAACTCGAAGGAACCACGAGCCCATAAAGCGAGTAAACACATAGGCGAAGTACCACCTTATCACGAGAGATCGTAAAGCGAGGAGAAGTTCTTTGTCGCCAAGATTGCATCGAGGAGGATAACTGGCGGATCCATTCACTAAGGCCCTTCGGTAGCGTTTGATAGGCATGTGGAGGACATGGGGATCGGATGTATGGACATTGTGATGACGGCGTAGTCTTTTAGTATAAGTGGGAGATTGTTGGAATGTATCTTTGAAAGCCTAGCTCTTTTTGTATGAACATTTTATTTTGAAATAAGAATCACATGATCATTGTTTGCATTTATATATTTTATATATGTGTGCATATTGTCTAATATTTTACATTGTAGATAACATGGTGCTTGGTGTAGCCGAAGATCATGTTATCAGTCCTTATAAAATATAAGTAGAGGCTCACAACCAAGATGGTTTTGGACAAACCATTGGCATGGTTGTAGTGTAGCTTGTATTGTTTTATCTTGAACATAGAGTTACACTAGTACACTTAGGTGTATTGAGCAGGACCGACATAGAGGTGATTCAATTTATTGCTGACTACATAATTGAATCGGACCTCGGATATTATGTTGTACATGCTCTTAATCCCGATATAATACGGGCACATGTACTTAGTATTTATTTCTTTGATTTACGGTGGGTGAGATTTAGATGGATTAAATCAATATGCGGTAAGTTGGGAAATAATATTATTTACATGGTGTCTTGTTGATTATAGGAGAAACCGTGTCCTATATATTAGGTTGATGATGTCCTTGAGGAGCTCATAAGGTTCATCATGTAAGCCAATTTGGTTGACTTAGTCAACATGATGATAAGGTTGAGTGGTACTACTCGAGGAGTTAGATGTTAATTAATTGATGGTCAGTAAATCAATTAATTGACGGACATTCGATATCTTAAACACGGGGAGATTAATGTACAAATAATATATGGAGCCCATATTAATTTATGGGGGTTGTTGAGGTAGTTCAATGATGATCCTCTAGTGGAATGGAACATCATTGATGGATCAAGTTTGTGTGGTTCCGATCCATCGGGTGGCCAAGACCCAACTCCTCCTTATGGTCCCTATCGTAGCCTAATATAATCCTTATGAAGTCTAGATCCAAGAATGTAAAACGAAACCAAGAATCGACTGTTAGGATTAAATCCCTAGATCCGACGGTTGGGATAAAACCCTAGATTCGACGGTTGGGATGAAACCCTAGATCCGACGGTTGGGATGAAATCCTAGATCCGACGGTTGGGATTAAACCCTAGATACGACGGTTGGGATAAAACCCTAGATCCGATGGTGGAGATTAAATCCCTAGATCCGATGGTGGAGATTAAAGGAGGTTTAGGCCCTACTCTATATATAGATGGCTTAGGGTTGGGCGGCAACTAAGTGATTTGAATTGGAATTAGGGTTTGGAAAGAAGTTGGGCGGCTAGGGTTTGGAGCTAGGGTGGGCAGCAATCATCTTTATCCAAGGTTGTTGCCGGCGCCCACTTCCTTCATTCTTCCCTTGGCCGGCGCCCATCATCTAAGCCTCTACCTTCTTCCTTGGCCGGCGGTTCTCCTTCCATAGGTGGCCGGTTATCTCCTCCTCCCTATTCTCCAAGTGGCCGGCGGCAACTCTTCTTGAAGTTGGCCGGCGCATCATCCATTGCTCCTTGACCGGCGGTTGCACCATATTCTCCAATTTGGTGGTCGGTTCTAGATAGGAGAGGTATTTGTTCATTTTTCTCTTTGTTCACAGCGGACAAGGTAGAGGAGTACTCAATCTACAGGGCTTCTACTCGTGGAGGATCTTCGTCCACACGTCGTCCACGAGAAGGATAGGACATACGGTAGAAGATCGTGAGGTATAAAGTTATTTTAACTTTATGTATAGATCTGAGCATGTTCTTATTTGTTTTGATTATGCATGTGTGTGTATGAATATATATTGTATAATCATGGACCCCGAAGACAAACACAAAAACCGGTGATTCGTCCGTCATCTCTTCCGCGGCTAATCAACTAGAAGAGTAGAGTTGCTTGAACAACTAGTTTGTTCGAGCGACCACTCAAGTTGTTAGCACGACGACGAAATGGTGTTGCTAAGGAAGCTCATCCCATCCGGATTAATCCTTTCATTAGTGAAAATTTTAATCCGGGGACATGTGAGCCATTGAGCATCCGAAGCATCCACCCAACAGATCATGTGATTCTTATTTCAAAATAAAATGTTCATACAGAAAAGAGCTAGGCTTTCAGTATACATTCTAACAATCTCCCACTTATACTAAAAGACTATGCTGTTATCACTCTGCCATACATCTGATCCCCATGTCCTCCACATGCCTATCAAACGCTTTCGCTGGAAGGGCCTTAGTGAATTGATCTGCCAGGTTATCCTCTGATGCAATCTTGGCGACAGCAACTTCTCCTCGATTTACGATCTCTCGTATGAGGTGGTACTTGCGCTCTATGTGTTTACTCGCCTTATGGGCTCGTGGTTCCTTCGAGTTTGCAACTGCACCACTGTTATCACAATAAATTGTGATAGTTCTGGGCAAACCAGGAATCACATCCAAGTCCATCAAGAAGTTCCTGAGCCATACAACTTCTTTGGCTGCCTCAGAGGCTGCCACATACTCAGCTTCCATGGTAGAGTCCGCCACGCATTTCTGCTTGACACTCCTCCATACTATGACTCCACCTCCAAAAGTAAACACAAACCCCGATGTAGACTTACTCTTGTCCCTATCTGATTGGAAATTGGAATCCGTGTAACCCACAGGGACAAATTGATCTGCCCGGTAAACCAGCATATAATCCCTAGTCCTTCTCAGGTACTTCAATATATGCTTTACTACAGTCCATTGTCCCTATCCAGGATTACTCTGATATCTGCTAACCATGCCCACGGAAAAGCAGATATCCGGTCTCGTACATAGCATAGCATACATAAGGCTTCCTACTGCCGAAGCATAAGGAACCGCCTTCATGTCCTCTATCTCCTTTGATGTTTTGGGACACATCTCTTTAGATAAAGGAACTCCATGCCTAAAAGGTAGAAAACCTTTCTTGGAGTTCTGCATGCTAAAACGAGCAAGGATAGTGTCAATATATGAAGCTTGAGATAAGCACAACATCCTTTTCTTGCGATCCCTTATAACTTTGATCTCAAGGATGTGTCCCACTTCTCCCAAGTCCTTCATGTCAAACTGTTTGGACAACCATACCCTTACGTCTGATAACACTTTGATATTGTTGCCAACTAACAAAATGTCATCTACGTATAGTACAAGAAACACCACTACGTTTCCGTCACATCTCTTGTATACACAAGGTTCATCCGGACTTTGAATAAATCCATATGACTGGATTACCTCATCAAAGCGGATGTTCCAAGATCTAGAAGCTTGCTTCAATCCATAAATGGACCGATTAAGCTTACATACAAGATGCTCTTTGCCTTTAGCAATGAATCCCTCTGGTTGCCGCATATAGATGTTCTCCTCAAGACTTCCGTTAAGGAAAGCTGTCTTGACATCCATTTGCCATATCTCATAATCCATATGAGCAGCTATAGATAAGAGAATCCGGATAGACTTAAGCATAGCTACTGACGAAAAGGTCTCCTCATAGTCGATACCCTCTTTCTGAGTATACCCTTTCGTAACAAGCCTAGCTTTGAAGGTCTCAACCTTCCCGTCTACCCCTCTCTTTCTCTTGTAGATCCACTTGCATCCAATAGTTTTTACACCATCGGGTGGCTCTACTAGCTCTCAGACCTGATTAGAATCCATAGATTCTATCTCTGAATTCATCGCTCTTTGCCAAGATACCGCATCTCTATCTTGGATTGCCTCGTCATATGTCCAGGGATCAGGTTCATGTTCACCAGGGACTAAGTCCAAGACTCTCCCAAAAACATGAATCTATCGGGTTGTCTAACAACCCTCCCACTATGACGAGGTACCTCCCGTGTATGCTCTGTGACACGCGGTGCAGTGACTTGTGGGGTATCCTCTTGTACCGGTGGTACTGAAGTCGGAACTTCCCCTGCCAACTCCTCAAGAACAATCCTACTCTTGGGCTTGTGGTTCATTACATAATCCTCCTCTAGAAATCTGGCGTTCGTGCTAACGATCACCCTCTGATCTCTAGGATTATAAAATAAACCACCTTTCGTTCCCTTAGGGTAGCCAACAAACATGCATACTTCTGTACGAGGTTCCAACTTACCAGCATCAGCCTTCAGCACATGTGCTGGACTCCCCCATATCCGAATATGTCTCAGACTAGGCTTTTGCCCACCACAATTCTACAGGGTAGAAGGTAATCGATTTAGATGGAACCAAGTTCGAGTATACATTGTCGTATCCGCATACCCCCGCGAAGCGGTAACTCGTAATAACTCATCATCGATCGACCATCTCCATAAGAGTCCTATTCCTTCGCCTCCGCTACACCATTCTGCGGGTGTGCAGTGCATAATTGGGATTGAATCTGACCTCTGATAAGTAACTCCTAAACTCTCCCAAGAGGTACTCGCCACCACGATCAGATCGTAATGTCTTGATACTTTTACCTTGACGGTTCTCCACATCAGCCTTGAATTCTTTGAACTTGTCAAAGCATTCAGACTTGCGACGCATCAAGTAAATGTATCCATACCTTGAATAATCGTCTATAAAAGAGACGAAGTATTCAAAGCCACCTCTTGCCTGGATAGACATAGGACCGCACAAATCAGAATGAACCATTTCCAACACATCTTTGGCTCTATACCCCTTGGCCTTGAAAGGCCTCTTGGTCATTTTACCTTCCAAGCAAGATTCGCAGTTGGAGATCCTCCACCACTAATGAACCCAAAGGTCCATCATATCAACCTTTGAATTCTACTTAGGTTAATATGACCAAGCCTTAGATGCCAAAGATATGTTTGGATTCATTCTGAAGGTTCTTTTCTCTTATTAGATTTAGAAGATGAGTTATTTACTTCTATATGCATCGTGGGAGTTTTTGGTTCAAGAGTATATAAATTGCCAACCAATGTACTGAGCAGATAATCTCCTATTCCTTTTATAACCACCTTGTCATTAAAAGAAAGAATATCCATCCAAAAACAATTTAAAACTGAAATTAAATTCTTTCTAAAAGTAGGTACATAAAGACAATTTCTCAACACCAAAATTTATTCCTATCTTAAGATAAATAAACGTCTCCACTACAATAGTGCCACCTTTGAAGCATTGCCCATGAAGACGGTGATTTCTCCCTCACTAGTCTCGTCGGTTTCTGGAACCCCGCAAAGTATTGCGGACATGATCAGTGGCTCTGTATCTACACACAGTCTAATCGGTAGATAACACCGCTAAACATGTTTCAACAACTAAACAAGAAGATATACCTTTATTCTTTCGAGGGCGGTCGCCTTCCAATGTCGATCTCTTGCAAGTGAAGCACTTGCCTTTCGGCTTCTTCACTCTGCTGAGGTCCTCTGCCACTATCTTCGCACTACCTTGCTTCTTCATCTTCTTACCTTTCGGTTTAGAGGAAGAAACCTTCAGCGACCATGGCTTGAGAACTACGATGAAAAGCCCCTCTGCCACCGAGTTCTCGAAGCTCCGCCAATGAATACAACCTCTTGTTCATGTTGTAGTTGAGGCGAATCGCCAAAACTCCTAGGCGGCTGAGAATGATATCAACCTGGGTTTCCCCATCGATCTCAGCTCCGAGGACTTCCATCTCATTAAGATGAGCCATCATCTTGAGAACATGGTCCCTAACGGGTGTTCCCTCGACCATGGTTGTCGTCATCAAGTTTCTCATTGCCTCCTTCCGAGCCGCCCTACTCTGATGTACGAAAAGTTCCTTGAGATTGAACATCATGTCATAAGCTGTGGCTATGGCCTGATGCTGATGTTGCAGCACATTTGACATAGATGCCAAAATGTAACACCGCGCCATCTCATCTGCCTTAACCCATTTCTTATAATGTTCTTTCTCCTTTTCATCAGAGTCATCGGTGGGCTTAGGCGGACAGACCTCGAAGAGTACAAATTTGTACTCCTCCACAGTTAAGATAATATCCAGGTTTCTTTTCCAATCAATGTAGTTTGGACCAGTAAGTTTGTTTTCTTTTAAAATCACAGCTAGTGGGTTGAAAGCCATTTGAAATTCTTAAAAATCACAATGATAAAAAATATTAGATTTCAAATATTATTGATTCCTCAAAACAATAAAATCCTGAAATCAACCAACACCTCAAAACACCGAGAATTTCGTATGCCACGCTGTGTGGACGTATACGAAACCTACATTTGTAAGAGGAGGTTTTACCCATTAATTTTATTATCTTGTCAACCTTACTTTTTGACAAATAAAATTAATAGTTGGTTCCTCTTTGGCCCTACAAATAAAAGCAGTGACTCCGATGGGGAGGATACTTTCATTTGCATCTAAGTGTGCACCATTACACGATACTAAGGGAATTATTTTGATTATGTGCCTTACCGCGTGGAAGTACACATGCTCCTAGATAATTTCCTATAACCATTATTTGACCTAGTGATCCATAAACAAACCCCGTCACATGGAGGAAGGCACTCGAGCCAACACACAAGTTTGTTCATCACACGTCAAATTGTAATGGGCCATGAGAATTAATTAAAATATCCCTCTCCCACTTAGTAAATTGCAAATGAGGAATTTTAAATCACACACAACATGCATATAAAACAAATAAGCAATAAATATGGAAAAAACAGAATTTTTCCAACTATTATGGCATTGTCCTCCAATATGCATCCAGTCGTGTGGCCACCTCGTCCGCTCCATCTTTTCCCGTGCGCAAGTCACCAAAGAGTTCCGAGCCGAGATAAAACATTTTAATTTACATCCATCGATCCTATACTCCACGAAGGAGTGTACAAATAATCTAGATCGAAAGTAAACTAAAATGAGCGGCTAAACAATGTCGTATTTAATTACAAAAATTAAATACTAATCTAGCCTCGTCAACCCCGAGGATTCAAATAATAAATTTTTTACACACATCCATTCACATACACACACATGGCCATAATAGTCGGATCTTATGCCTGCAACCAAAAAGTTAAACTACGCATATCCTACTATTATCCGGCACATATAATATATGAAAAATGCATAAAAAATTAACCGAATCCAAAACACACAAAACCGGAAACCGTGGCTCTGATACCAATTGTTGGGATGTCTCGCTTCGGAGGCTCATTGGCTCCCATGTCCCCGGATTAAAATTTTCACTAATGAAAGACTTAATCCGGATGGGATGAGCTTCCTTGGCACAACCTATTCATCGTCGTGCTAACAACTTGAGTGGTCACTTGAACAAACTAGTTGTTCAAGCAACACAACTCTTCTAGTTGGTTAGCCGCGGAAAAGACGACGGATGGATCACCGGTTTTTGTGTTTGTCTTCGGGGTCCATGATTATACAATATATATCCATTCATACACATGCATAATCAAAATATTAAAGAACATATTCAGATCTGTAAATAAAGTTAAAAACAACTTTATACCTTACGATCTTCTATCGTATGTCCTATCCTTCTCGTGGACGACGTGTGGATGAAGATCCTCCACGAGTTGAAGCCTTCTTGATCACTTTCTTCTCTACCTTGTCCGCTGCGAACAAAGAGAAGCAATCACAAATACCTTTCCTATCTAGAACCGACCACCAAATTAGGGAATTTGGTGCAACCGCCGGCCAAGGAGCAAGTGGATGATGCGCCGGCCACCAAATGAATGGAAACCGCCGGCCACCTTGGAGAGATTGGAGGAAGATGATTGCCAGCCACCAATGGATGGAGAACCGCTGGCCAAGGAGCAAGGAAAAGGGAAGAGTGCCGCCCAAAACCAAGGAGGAGAAGAGAGGGATGACCGGCCAAACCCTAGCTTGCCGCCCAAACCCTAGCCGCCCAATGGAAGATGAGCCAAACCCTAACCCTTATTCGAAAACCAATCTCCTTATCTTATCCTTGCCGCCCAACCCTAAGCACCTATTTATAGAATAGGGCTTAAGCCTCCTTTAATCTCATCCGTCGGATCTAGGGATTTAACCTCCACCGTCGGATCTAGGGTTTTATCCCAATCGTCGGATCTAGGGTTTCATCTCAACCGTCGGATCTAGGATTTCATCCTAATCGTCGGATCTAGGATTTCATCCCAACCGTCGGATCTAGGGTTTTATCCCAACCGTCGGATCTAGGGATTTGATCTCAACCGTCGATTCTAGGGTTTCATCCTAACCATCGGATCTTAGGGATTTAATCCCAACCGTTGGTTCTAGGGTTTCATCCTAACCATCGGATCTTAGGGATTTAATCCTAACCGTTGATTCTAGGTTTTGTTTTACATTCTTGGATCTAGACTTCACAAGGATTATATTAGGCTACGATAGGGACCATAAGGAGGAGTTGGGTCTTGGCCACCCGATGGATCGGAACCACACATACTTGATCCATCAATGATGTTCCATTCCACTAGAGGATCATCATTGAACTACCTCACCAACCCCCATAAATTAATATGGGCTCCATATATTATTTGTACATTAATCTCCCCGTGTTTAAGATATCGAATGCCCGTCAATTAATTGATTTACTGACCATCAATTAATTAACATCTAACTCCTCGAGTAGTACCACTCAACCTTATCATCATGTTGACTAAGTCAACCAGCTGGGTTTACATGATGAACCTTATGAGCTCCTCAAGGGGACATCATCAACCTAATATATAGGACACGGTTTCCTCCTATAATCAATGGCACACCATGTAAATAATATTATTTCCCAACTTACCGGGCATATTGATTTAATCCATCTAAATCTCACCCACTGGTAAATTAAAGAAATAAATACTAAGTACATGTGCCCGTTATTATATCGGGATTAAGAGCATGTACAACATAATATCCGAGGTCCGATTCAATTATGTAGTCAGTACTAAATTGAATCACCTCTATGTCGGTCCTACTCAATACACCTAAGTGTACTAGTGTAACTCTATGTTCAAGATAAAATAATACCAAGCTACACTACAACCATGCCAATGGTTTGTCCAAAACCATCTTGGTTGTGAGCCTCTACTAATATTTTACAAGGGACTGATAACATGATCTTCTGTGCCACACCAAGCATCATGTTATCTACAATGTAGAATATTAGACAATATGCACACATATATAATGAATATATAAAATGCAAACAATGATCATGTGATTCTTATTTCAAAATAAAATGTTCATACAGAAAAGAGCTAGGCTTTCAGTATACATTCTAACAGTTCTACATATACCTCTTCCTTAATAAACCCATTTAGGAATGCCGATTTAACATCCATTTGATGGAGTTTGAAACTCATATAAGAGGCATACCCTAATAGTATTCTAATAGACTCTAATCTAGCAACCGGGGCATATGTTTCATCATAGTCAAGTCCTTCAACTTGATTAAAACCCCTTGTAACTAATCTTGCTTTATTTCTAGTGATATTTCCTTGGTCATCTAGTTTATTCCTAAAGACCCATCTTGTAGTAATGATGGTGTTTTCATTAGGTCTAGGAACTAACTCCCATACTTGACTCCTTTCAAATTGAGCCAATTCATCTTGCATTGCTAAGATCCAATCCGAATCAAGTAATGCATCTTTGATTATTTTGGGCTCAATTTGAGAAATTAGAGCAATATGACTAGTGGGATCCCTATGAAATGACCTAGTCCTAACACCTTGAGATAATTCACCCACAATTTGATCTAAGGGGTGATTTTGATGAACTCTTATAGTTCTAGGAGGTGTATTAATTTGAGTTTGATCATGATTAACCTCAATCCTTTGCTCATCATCGGAATCGCCTCTTACTCCCCCTTGATTCAATCCTCCCCCTTGATCATTACCCCATAAGGTTAAATTTTGAAATTGTTGGATAATTTCTTGATTTTCATTATTAATATCATCATCAATAGGGGATTTTCTAGGGTATGTATTGGAAGTTTCATCAAATTGGACATTTGATGATTCTTCAATCTTTTGAGTTCTTTTATTGTAAACTCTATACCCTACACTAGTAGATGAGTATCCAACTAGGATTCCCTCATCTGCTTTGGACTCAAACTTACCTAGGTTGTCTTTGGTATTTAAAATATAGACTTTACATCCAAAGACCTTAAAATAATGAATTGTTGGAATTGTACCATTCCATAATTCAAATGGAGTTTTTCCCAAAAACCTATGAATCAATACCCTATTTTGGATATAGCAAGCGGTATTGACCACTTCCGCCCACAAGTAGCTAGGTAAGGAGTATGCATTAAGCATTGTCCTAGCCTCTTCTTGTAGAACACGATTTTTCCTTTCCATAACCCCATTTTGTTGGGGTGTTCTAGGACAAGAAAACTCATGCTTGTACCCTTGTTCTAAAAAAAAGTTGAAAAATTAGAATTCTCAAACTCTCCACCATGATCACTACAGATCCGGTTGATTTTGAGTTTTCTTTCATTTTCTACTCTTTTGCTAAATCCTATGATTATTCCTAAGGTTTCATCTTTATTTTTCAAGAAAAATACCCAAGTAAACCTAGAGAAATCATCTACTATTACCAAGCAATATTTACTACCAATAATAGAAGGGGTACTATGACAATCAAATAAATCCATATGTAAGAGTTCTAAAGGTAAAGCAGTACTAAGTAAATTTTTACTTTTGTGTGATGTTTTTGATTGTTTTCCTTCTTGGCATGCATCACACATCTTGTCCTTGAGAAATTTGACTTTAGGCAACCCTTTGACTAATTTCATTTTTTGCTATTTTGGCTATATTCTTCATGTTTGTGTCCTAGCCTCCTATGCTAAAGCCAACTTTCTTCCTCTTTTGCAATGAGACAGTAGAAGCATTAGTAGCATAGGATAAATCAACATAATATATATTTGATTTCCTAAAACCTACTAACATGCAATCATTTAGAGTTTTGTGTTTTATAAAACATTTTGATGAATCAAATTTAACATCAAAGTTTGCATCACATAATTGACTTACACTAAGTAAATTAAATTTTATATTTTTAACTAATAGCCCTTTATGAATGGCAAGATTGGGGGATACCTCAATTGTGCCCTTTCCTAGAATCTTAAGTTTGCCGCTATTACCAAATGAGACCTTTCCTTTACTAGTGTGGTTGATAGTGGAGAATTTTCTCTCATCACCGGTCATATGCTTTGAGCACCCACTATAAACTATCCACAAGCTTGGTTCTTCTACCTATATCACATGAAAAATACAATCCTTAGATACCCAAATCTTAGGACCACTAGCATCAATTATAAATTTCTTAGGTACCCAAGCCTTTCTACCCTTGCTTTTAATTATGGATTTTCTACTAACAAGGGACGTAAATGCTACCTCTTTTTCCTTAGGTCTATATCCTAATCCGGATTTGTTGTAGATAGCCCTTTGATCCTTAATAATCATGTCTAGGTATTTAGAGCCATTAGTAAATTTTTCTAAGCATGCTCTTAAGTTACCTATTTCTTTTCTTAATTCATCATTTTCATCCCTAAGGGTACATTCATCACTGGATAACTTACCACAAGATGATTCTATGCTCTTAAGTGATTTAACCTCTATTTTTAAGTCCTTAATCCTAGTTTTCGATCTATTCAAAGCATTTTGTAGGCATGCAATAGTCTTATAAAGTAAATCTACTTTAGGTGAGTTGTTTACCTCATCATCATCACATGATGATGATTCGTCGCTCGAAGAGGAAGAGAACTCTTCGCTTGAGCTCCCGGCTTCTTCCTCTAATGCCATGAGGGCTAGATTCCGGGTGGCATGACATACTTCTTCATCGTCGGAAGAATCCTCCATGCTTAGGGTGTCCCATGTTTGAGCCACCATTGCCTCCTTCTTCTTCTTCTCCTTCTTTTCTTTCTTTTTCTTTTCCTTCTCCTCCTTCTTCTTTAGTTCTGAGCAATTTGGCTTTATATGCCCTTTCTTGTTGCCACCAAAACAAGTCACGTTAGAGATAGAATTTGAACTATTTGAAGACTTACCTCTTGAGGATTGGAACATCCTCTTCACATCTTTCTTGGTGAGTTTCCTTGACTTCCCACCAAACCTCTTGACGTAATGTGTCACCTCGCTTGCCGATAACTCATCTTCACTACTTGATGAGTCTTCCTCGGAGTCGGATGAAGAGGACACTTCTTTCTTCTCCTTCTTCTTTTTGTCCTTCTTTCCTAGAAAAAGAGTTATACCCTTCTCTTTGGATGAAGTGTTAGCTTGTTCATGTAATTGAAATTCACAAAATAGCTCATCTAACTTAACCAATGAAAGATCCCTAGAGACCTTATAGGCATCTACCATTGAGGCCCATAAGGTTGTTCTAGGGAAAGCTTGTAACACATACCTTACAAGGTCTCGGTTGTCGACCTTCTCACCTATAACATGTAGTCCGTTGACTACTTCTTTGAAGCGACCATGCATTTGGCTCATGGTCTCATTGGTCTTCATTGAGAAGCTTTGAAGTTGGCCAATTAGAAGATCTCTCTTGGCCCTTCTTGTTTCTTTGGATTCTTCGTTGAGCTCGATCAATTTCTCCCAAAGCTCCTTCGCCGATTCAAATGTCCCCACCTTGCTTAGTTGCTCTTTTGACAAACCACATTGAAGTGTGGTTGTTGCCTTGGCGTTGGCTTGAGCCTTCTTGGCCATGTCTCTCGTCCAATCCCTCGTCGGTATGGGTACTCCGTGTTCATCCACCGGCTTCTCGAAACCATCTACAACACTAAACCAATTCTCAATATCATTCATTAAGTAATACTCCATCATACCTTTCCAATAGCCGAAGTCGTTGCCGTCGAAGAATGGAGGCCTCGCCGTGCTATACCCCTCTTGAAAAAGCCATCTTTGCTCCAGTTGATTGCTAGATCTTTCGATGCGATCCGTGCTCTGATACCACTTGTTGGTGATCGTTTGGAAGCTAGAGGGGGGTGAATAGCGCATTTTCGTTTCTACAAGAATGATTAGTGGAAGCAAACAAAAATAATATAAGTAAAAATGAAAGGACAATGCTAACAAGGCCTTTACGTGGTTCAGAGATAACGCTCCTACTCCACGGCGATCCTTAAGGTGGATCAACCCAAGCAATTCCACTAAGAAGCTTTCCTTTACAAACAAACCTCCTCTTCTTTACAAAGAATGAAACTTGAGCTTAGAGAGAGGAGGGGATTTAAGATCACTTAGAAAGCTTGAAAATTTGTGGAGGCTTTGGAGAAGAATCAGAGAATAAGCATTAACCCCAAAAACTTCCACCAGCCCTTTTTTTATAGAGAGAAGGCTGATTTTCCCATTGGAGCACGATCGATCTGATGCATGCGATGCATCGGTCATTGACATGATTCATACGAGCGGTAGGATTCGCAGGATTCTGATTCGTTTCGTCCAACGACATTCTCATCAGTCGACTGATCCATCCATCATTCAACTGATGGAGTGATCAGTCGAGTGATCACAGGCTGCAGTCGAGTGTGACTCCATTCTATGCTCGGATTTAACTTGATCGATCGGCCGATCGCCGCTGGCGATCGCCATGACCAAAGTAGTCGGGATGGTCGTGGTTTCATTTATCTCGATCGAGCACCGACGGTCGGTGATACTCATCAAGTATGAGTAATTCATACTTGATTTTACCCCTTAGACCTAGACTCAACCTTCTAGCTCTTCCTTAAGCCTTGTGCCTCCAGGATCCCTCCGACTCCGTGACTTGTTCATCCTTTGCGCTTTGCTTTCAAGAGCTTCCTTTGGTTTTGTCATGTCTTGGGTTTCCTTTGCCAAGGCATGCTTGGACTTTACGCCGCCAAGTCTACATGCTTGGACTTACGCTGCCAAGACTTGCCTTTGGACTTCCTTTGCCAAGGTCCGTTTGGACTTAATGCTGCCAAGACAACATGCTTGGTCTTATGGCGCCAAACCTTTACCTTGGACTTCCCTTGCCAAGATCATACTTGGACTTTGCCTTTACCTGTCACTTAATCATGTTCACCATTAGATCACAATTTGTTGCCTAACTTAGATGATTATCCAAACATCAAAACATATAAATGCTTGGGGCATTGTTGCACCAACACCATCTACCAAACTTCATAATCCATATGAGCAGCAATAGATAAGAGAATCCGAATAGACTTAAGCATGACTATTGATGAAAAGGTCTCCTCATAATCGATACCCTCTTTCTGAGGATACCTTTTGCATTAAGCCTTGCTTTGAAGGTCTTAACCTTCCTGTCTGTTCCTCTCTTTCTTTTGTAGATCCACTTGCATCCAATGGTTTTTACACCATTGGGTGGTTCTACTAGCTCCCAGACCTGATTTGAATCCATAGATTCTATCTCAGAATTCATCACTCTTTGACAAGATACTGCATCTTTGTCTTGGATTGCCTCATCATATGTCCAGGGATCAGATTCATATTCACCAAGGATCAAATCAAAAGATTCTCCCAAGAATATAAATCTCTCAGGTTGTCTAACAACCCTCCCACTATGATGACGTATCACCTGTGTATCCTCTGTGACACACAGTGCAGTCACTTGTGGTATGTCCTCTTGTACCGTTGGTACTGAAGTAGTGACTTCTCCTCTCAATTCCTCCAGATCAATCTTGCTCATGGGCTTATGGTTCATCACATAGTCTTCCTCTAAAAATCGAGCATTCGTGCTAACGATCACCCTCTGATCTCTAGGACTATAGAACAAACCACCTTTCGTTCCTCTAGGATAGCCTATGAACAAGCGTACTTCTATACGAGGTTCCAACTTACCATTATCTACCTTCAGCACATGTGCTGGACTCCCCCAAATCCGAATATGTCTCAGACTAGACTTTCGCCCAGTCCATAATTCTATGGGAGTAGAAGGTACTGATTTAGATGGTACCAAGTTCAAAATATACACTGTCGTATCCAGAGCATACCCCCAAAATGAATCTAGTAACTCAGAATAACTAATCATCGATCTAACCATCTCCATAAGAATCCTATTCCTTCGCTCTGTCATACCATTCTGCTAGGGTGTACCAGGTGCAGACAGTTGGGATTGAATCCCAGCCTCTGATAAGTAACTACTAAACTCTCCTAAGAGGTACTCACCACCATGATCAGATCGTAGTGTCTTGATACTTTTACCTTGATGTTTCTCCACATCAGCCTTGAATTCTTTGAACCTGTCAAAGCACTCAGACTTGCGGCGCATCAAGTAAATGTATCCATATCTTGAATAATCGTCTATAAAACAAACGAAGTATTCAAAACCACCTCTAGCCTGGATAGACATAGGATCACACAATTCAGAATGAACCAATTCCAACACATCTTTGGCTCTATACCTTTTGGCCTTAAAAGTCCTCTTGGTCATTTTACCTTCCAAGCAAGATTTGCAGGTTGGGAAATCTTCCACCACTAATGAACCCAAAGGTCCATCAGCTATCAACCTTTGAATTCTACTCGGGTTAATATGACCTAACCTTAGATGCCAAAGATACATTGGTTCATTTTCGAAGGTTCTTTCCTCTTATTAGATTTAGAAGATGAGTTATTTACTTCTATTTGCATCGTGGGAGCCTTTGGTTCAAGAGTATATAAATTTCCTACCAATATACCAGGATAGATAATCTCCCTATTCCTTTTTATAACAACTCTGTCATTAAAAGAAATAGAATATCCATCCAAAAATAATTTAGAAACTAAAATCAAATTCTTTCTAAATGAAGGTACACAAAGGCAATTTCTCAGAACCAAAGTTTTATTCCTATCAAAAGATAAATAAACATCTCCCACTGCAATAGCTGCCACCTTAGTAGCATTGCCTATGTAGACGGTAATCTCCCCCTCAGCTAGTCGTCTGGTTTCCTAGAACCCCTGTAAAGTATTACAGACATGATCAGTGGCTCCCGTATCTACACACTAGGTGCTAGTAGATAACACCGCTAAACATGTTTCAATGACTAGACCAAAAGATATGCCTTTGTTCTGGTTTTGGTTGGGGTAGTCAACCTTCCAACCAGTCTTCTTGCAAGTGAAGCACTTGCCTTTTGACTTCTTCACTCCTCTCTGAGATCCTCCCACCACCTTCGTTACACCTTGTTTCTTCTTCTTCTTGCCTTTCAGCTTAAAGTAGAAACCTTTAGGGCAACCAAAACCTGAGAACTCTGACGAAAAAGGCCCTTTGCCGCCTGGAGTTCTATCAGAAGCTCCACCAACGAATACAACCTCTTATTCATGTTGTAGTTAAGGCGAAACTACTCAAAACTCCTAGGTAGAGATTGGAGAATGATGTTGACCTTGGTTTTCCCATCGATCTCAGCTCCAAGGATTTCCAGCTCATTCAAATGAGCCATCATCTTGAGAACATGATCCCTCATGGGTGTTCCCTCAACCATGGTGGTCGTCATCAAGTTTCTCATGGCTTCTTGCCTAGCAGCCCGATTTTGGTGTCCAAAAAGTTCCTTGAGATTGAGCATCATGTCATAAGCAGTAGTCATGGCCTGATGCTGATGTTGTAATACATTTGACATAGAAGCCAAAATGTAACACTGCGCCATCTCATCTGACTTGATCCACTTTTTATAACTCTCTTTCTCCTTTTCCCCAAAATCATCCGTAGGCTTAGGAGGACACTCTTCGAGAAGTATATACTTGTACTCCTCAGCAGTCAAGACTATGTCCAGATTCCTTTTCCAATCCACATAGTTAGGTCCAGTAAGTTTATTTTCCTTTAGAATCACAGCGAGTGGGTTGAAAATCATTTTGAAGAAACCTAAGAATCATATAGATAAAAATTATTTAGATTTCAAAAAATTATTGATTCCTCAAATAATAAAATTTTAAAATCAGCCAACACCTCAAAACATCAAGAATGTCATATGCCACGATAGTGTGGACGTATACGAATTCTACATTTGTTAGAGGAGGTTTTACCCATTAATTTTATTATCCTGTCAACCTTGCTTTTTGACAAATAAAATTAATAGTTGGTTCCTCTTCGACCCTACAAATAAAAGCAGTGACTTTGATGGGGAGGATACTTTTATTTGCATCTAAATGTACACCATTACCCAATACTAAAGCAATTACCTCGGATTAAGTGCCTTCCGATGGGGAAGTACACATACTCCTAAATAATTTCCTATAACCATATTTGACCTTGTGATCTGCAAAATAAACTCATCCGATATGGAGGAAGGCTCTCAGAGCCAACGTGCAAGTTTGTTCGCATCACATGTCAAATTGTAATAGAGGCCACGAGAATTTTTAAAAAATTTCCCTCTCCCACTTAGTAATTTAAAAATGAGGAATTTTAACCATGCAACCACAAAAAACATATAAATCTAAAGCAATAAATATGAAAATCAAATTTTCCAACTAGTATGTGTAGGGGATCGATGTTGGCCGACTAGAGGGGGTGAATAGCCCTCAATCGTCGTACGATGGAATACGATCGTTCTCGTTGCGTGCTCGTCTACAATTGTCGTTAGCGCAGTGGAATACTAATACAAATATGAATACTAACAACAAATACAATCACACAAGAGACCACACGATATATGTGGTTCGGAACCGAATGGTTCCTACTCCACGAGTGAGCTCACCGAGCTCTAGTTATGCGCATGACACTAACTAAACTCCTTCTCGACTACACGTCGGAGGTGGAGAAACCTCTCACAAGATATTACAACAAGTAATATGAAATACAACAAGAAATACAAAGACAATACAAAAGAGAACTTTTACACAATTGCTTTGATCACTTTCTCGTTGCTTGCTTTTGCTTGCTCTTGAAGGTCTGGAATGCAATAGTAATTCCCCTCCAAAGTCACCTCAAAAGCCCTTGCGAAATCCCCCATCTTGAGCTCCATTTATAACCTGCATCAAGCTGATTTCGCGCGCATTAGTCGACTGATCGTGACCATCAGTCGACTGGTCCTGTAGTCGTTGTCTCACAATGGCCAGATCCACGTTGGTCAAGTTCCAATGGATCACACATCAGTCGACTGATGGTACCCATCAGTCGACTGGTAACCCATCAGTCGAGTGCTGGCGAGCTCGACTAGCTTCTGTGCCCGTGCACAGTGCTATCAGTTGACTGCGTTCTTTAATCAGTCGACTATGTCGACTTGATCCAGCCAAACACCAGTCGAACACTGGTCGAACCCATACGACCTAGAGTAGTCGACTGACACCTATGCCAGTCGACTGATGTCGGGTAAAACCTCAAACATCAAGCTGTTTGAGCATCCGACACTCAGTCTTAGCCACTTGGCCAAGTCCACCTCATCCCTCATGGAGTTCCCCACCGAAGCTCTCTTCCCTCGGCCTACGTCCCTCAGATGCACCAAGCTCATGACTTCACAACGCCATCCTTCACGTCTCTTACCCTCGAAGTATGCTTCCCTTGGGCCTCACTCCATTCGCTCCCCGTCGGCGGTCCCTCTGATGCACCAAGCGCACGACTTCGCAATGCCATCCTTCATCGACTCAAGGACCCCAAACCTAGTGAACTTGCAAAGTCCTAAAGACTTCTCACATGCACCAAGCGCACGACTTCGCAATGCATTTCTCACCAAGCACTAAGCGCACGGCTTCGCAATGCTTTGGACTTTTCCACACCAAGCTTCATGCTTGGATTTTCCATGCCAACTCCATGTTGGACTTTCCCATGACAATCCCATGTCATGAGTTTTGTCTATCATCAAAATACTGCTCGAGTCAAACTCGAGTCAACCTGGGTCGATTGCACCAACAATCTCTCCCTTTTTGATGATTGACAAAACTACCATCTCAAGTCTAACAATTCTCCCATATTGGCAATTCTCATATCCCAATGAGAATTCCAACGAACCCTAATTGGTAACTTGGTAATTTCTTCCCCTTTTTGACATTACATCAAAAAGGTCCTCCCCAAGGGTATGAATGTCTCATATCCCAATGAGATCTTACAATATCTCCCTTGGAGGAAACACACGCCTACAATCTTTCTAGTGATAATTCCCATATCACTTAAAGAGAGGTAACCCAATTTTCCTCCCATAAGGAAATACACATCCATCTTCCCATGATGGATACCTCCCCCTAGAGGCTTGCTCCCCCTTGACCATTGCACCAACAATGTCCTTGGAGAGTCTCTAAGCCAATAGGAACATAAACCCATCAAAATTAAGGCAAAGTTCAACAATGAACTTCCATTCACCTTAAAATCTATACTCTTCCTAAACACTTCTCCTAATCCACGTCCAATGGATTTGCACCCTTTCTAATACTCTCCCAAGCATGTCTTAGAGTTAGGAGTGGTTAGGAGACCAAAACACAGCTGAACATGGGCCTAACCACCAAGGTTTACCCGAAATCATCGACTCTATTAGATACTCATGATCGACTTGTCATCGATCGATCGTATCCATGACGATTGCCGATAATCAGATTTTTGCTTATTGAATTTCAGAAATGAATTTCCAAAATTCGTAAGTAAATATACATATGTTGAAAAATCTTGAAATTTGGTATGTATATTACTTATCACAATCATTATGGGTGAAAAATATTGGAAAATTATTTTACCCACAAAATAGCGAGATTGATACAAAGTCCAAAAGTTAAGAAAAGCTTCAATATTGAGCCCTCTTTGTATCATCCCATTCAATAGTGATAGCTATCAAAAGATAGACTTCACCAAGGTTTTTCAAAATATTTTCAAAATGTTTTTGAAACCTTTAATTCATTTTTCCTAAACATCTCACTTGTATCTAGATATGTAAAACACACACACAAGGTAATTAATCTAGTGAGACGTGGGTTTTTGCTCTTAAATGGTCTCATGCATATTTCTAAGCAATATTATTTGATTCCCATTAAATCATGCCATAGTCCTTAATTTCATTTTAGTTTATGCATGATATGATTATGGCATGAATATGATATAGATAAAAAATATGCCAAAATCATGATGTTATGGCATGTGAAAGAAATTTTAGCATACATGACATATAGAACCAAGTCTAAAACATGATCATGACTTTTTTAGAGATAAAAATGAGAATGATGTCATGACATGGCAAGGCAAATAAATCATGGCAAATAAAATATACTACCGTATAAAATACCTAAGTGTTAAATCCAATGTCATTTCTAGGGTTAAGTCCATTTTTGCCTTAATGCCATTATCTCCCAAGTGTGCCATAAACCCAAAATGACACACCCATACCTCTAAGACCTAATTGTACCAATTTAATCATTTTTAACTTCTCAAGCACATTGGCACATCCTAATGTGTCAACTCTACTATGGTTACGTTAACTACCCATCCACTTAGGGTTGACACACCCTAACCCATCTAGAGTGAATCGATCACGCTCCTAGGAACCCAATACCTATTGGAGCTCCTTGGGTTAACAAGGTATTCACTAGGGATAACTTCCCTAGATACCTTCCTAATGACCCTTTTAGGCTTTGAAGCCATAGTCTTTTGGGTCTTTCCTAGGTAAACTCTAGAGGGGACTCCTCCTTTGACCTTCCTAGTGGCTACATTTGATTTCTTTGAGGTCTTAGCCACTAGACACTTACTATGGTTAGACTTAGGGATAACTTCCCTACTAACCTTGGTTTTCCTAGACCTAGAAATAGTTCCATAATCAAATGGAACATTATGATAAGTCTTCTTGGGCTTAGGTTTGTGACCCAAACCTTCCTTGCCCTTAGACCGTTTTTGAACCCTAGGTCTTGACTTTTGGGAATTTGACCCTAGAATTGAATTTTCTATGATTCTAAGAGTTTTCTCCATTTTCTCAATTCTTGACCTCAAGACTTAGTTTTCTAGCTCTAATTTTCTCAATTTTGAGTTTTCATTTATCTTTTGGGAAATGTTTTTCCTTTTAGGCATATGCCTAGATTTCTTGGGGTTAATGCCCAAGTTTTCTTCAATTCTTCTAATTGACTCCCTAGGCAAGATTGATCTAGTGTTATTGGTCCTAGGTTTGTCTTTAGATAAACTAACATGATTGGCACCTAAACAATAAACTTTATTGTTTCTACTAGCATGCTTTTCATTAATAATTGCAAGAGAACTAAAATAATTTTTAGCATGCTTTTTATCCCTAGAAATTGAAGGTGCATTATTTAAATGTACCTTAGGGTTAGCTTTGGAAGGTCCCCCTACATGAGATACACCTTCTTGCCCTTTCTTCCTCCCCCTAGGGCATTGGCTTCGGTAATGTCCCCTTTGATTGCATTTAAAGCACACAATGTGCTCTTTGCTTCTAGTTGTGGGGGCTCCGGCATCCTTTGATTTTGGTTAACTTTTGGTGTTGATGCCTTTTCCTTAGTCAATTTTGGGTATTTACTCTTGTAATGCCCTTTCTCCCTAGACTCAAAATAAATTATATGATCTTTATTTATAATTATAATACTTGAGTCACCTAGGGAGGTGGTGGAGGCCTCTTCACTTCTTCCGGAGGTAGAAGCTTCATTTTGATCTTGCTCCAGAATGGAAATCCTTTCCTCCCCCTCAATGCTAGAGGTGGAGGTTTCCTCCAAGTCATCCACATCTTCAAATGTAGTGGGTGCTTCTTCCTCGGCATTCTCCTCTACTTGTGCCGGTTGGGAATTTTCTTGGAATTTCATTACCTTATTCCATAGCTCCCTTGCATCCCTATAGTCACCCAATCTAGACCAAATAGTGTTAGGTAACAAATCACTAAGTAATTTTATTACCTCGAGATTTATCTTGAAGTCCTTGATTTGGTCTTGGGTCCACCTTGACTTTTCAATTTGCCTATTTCTTTCATCCCTAGGCAATTTGAAATTGTTTTCTAGAATTAACATGAAATCAAAATCGGTTTCTAGATATACCTCCATTTTCCTTCTCCACCATAGGAAATCTTCTTCGAATTTTGGTGGTTGGAGGGTGTAGCTGGTCATCTTGTAGTGCTTGTGTCGGCGGTTAGTCCTTGACAAGCTTCTTGGCTCTGATACCACTTGTAGGGGATCGATGTTGGCTGGCTAGAGGGGGGTGAATAGCCCTCAATTGTCGTACGGTGGAATACGATCATTCTCGTTGCGTGCTCGTCTACAATTATCGTTAGCGCAGCGGAATACTAATACAAATATGAATACTAACAACAAATACAATCACACAAGAGACAACACGATATACGTGGTTCAGAACCAAATGGTTCCTACTCCACGGGCGAGCTCACCGAGCTCTAGTTATGCGCACGACACTAACTAAACTCCTTCTCGACTACACGTCGGAGGTGGAGAAACCTCTCACATCCTATTACAACAAGTAATATGAAATACAACAAGAAATACAAAGATAATACAAAAGAGAACTTTTACACAATTGCTTTGATCGCTTTCTTGTTGCTTGCTTTTGCTTGCTCTTGAAGGTTTAGAATGCAACAACAGTTCCCCTCCAAAGTCACCTCAAAACCCCTTGCGAAATCCCCCATCTTGAGCTCCATTTATAACCTGCATCAAGCTAATTTTGCACGCATCAGTCGACTGATCATGACCATCAGTCGACTGGTCCTGTAGTCGTTGTCTTACAATGGCCAGATCCACGTTGGTTAAGTTCCAACGGATCACACATCAGTCAACTGATGATACCCATCAGTCGACTGATAACCTATCAATCGAGTGCTGGCGAGCTCGACTAGCTTCTTTGCCCGTACAAAGTACTATTAGTCGACTGATGTCGACTTGATCCAGCTAAACACCAGTCGAACACTGGTCGAACCTATACGACCTAGAGCAGTTGACTGGCACCTATGCCAATCGACTGATGTCGGGTAAAACCTCAAACATCAAGCTGTTTGACCGTCCGACACTTAGTCTTAGCCACTTGGCCAAGTCCACCTCATCCCTCATGGAGTTCCCCAGCGAAGCTCTCTTCCCTCAGCCTACGTTCCTCGGATGTGCCAAGCGCACCGCTTCACAACGCCATCCTTCGCATCTCTTGCCCTCGAAGTATGCTTCCCTTAGGCTTCACTCCATTCGCTCCTCGTCCGATGGTCCCTCGGATGCACCAAGCACACGGCTTCACAATACCATCCTTCACCTACTCAAGGACCCTGAGCCTAGTGAACTTGCCAAGTCCTAAAGACTTCTCACATGCACCATGCGCACAGCTTCGCAATGCATTTCTCACCAAGCACCAAGCGCATGGCTTTGCAATGCTTTGGACTTTTCCAGACCAAGCTTCATGCTTGGATTTTCCATGCCAACTTCATGTTGCACTTTACCATGACAATCCCATGTCATGAGTTTTGTCTATCATCAAAATACTGCTCGAGCCAAACTCGAGTCAACCTGGGCCGATTGCACCAACATTATGGCTTTTGTTCTCCAATATTCCTCTAGTCATGTTGCCACCTCATCCGCTCCTCCCTACGCCATGTACAAGCCATCCAGAGATCCGAGTCAAGAAAAATTATTTTAATTTACATCCATCGATATTATACTCCACAAAGGAGTGTACATGAAATCTAGATCGAAAGTAAACTAAAATAAAAGAGTGGCTAAACAATGCCATACTTAATTACAAAAATTAAATACTAGCCTCGCAAACCCGAGGATTCAAATAATATTACGATTACACACATACAATCACATACACACACATATGTCATAATAGTTGGATCTTATGCCTACAACCAAAAAGTTAACCTACGCACATCCTACTATTATCCGACACACATAATATATGATAAGTGCATAAAAGTAACCGAATCCTAAACACACAAAATCGAAAACCATGACTTTGATACCACTTGAAGGTCAAAGCTATGCTTCTCGCTTCGCCTCGGTTGCTTGTGCATGGAGATCCAATCATACATCCTCGGATTAAAAAAATTTAATCCAAACGAAGATGGATTACCAAAGCAACCGATCCATCATCGTGCTTCTCGATTTGAGTCGTTGCTCGAACAAACTTGTTGTTCAAGCAACCTAACTCTTTTCCTCGATTAGTCACGGAATAGATGATGTACGGATCGCCGATTTTTGTGTTTATCATCAGGGTCCAAGTAAATTAACCACATGAAAGATACAAAAGAACTAAATCAAAACAAACAAGATTATATCTCTTGTTTACCTCTTGATCTTCTATTGTATGACCTATCCTCCTCTTGGACCTTGTGTGGGTAATGATCCTCCAAGAGTTGAAGCCTCCTAGATCGCGTCTTCCACTAGAGGATTATCATTGATCTACCTCACCAACCCCCATAATTAAATATGGGCTCCATATATTAGTTATACAAATATCTCCTCATGTTTAAGATATCTAATGTCCATTAATTAATTAATTTACTGACAAATAATTAATTAACATATAATTCCATGAGTAGTACCACTCAACCTTATCATCATGTTGGACCAAGTCCACCTGCAGGGTTTACATGATGATCCTTATGAGCTCCTCAAGGGGACATCATCATCCTAATACATAGGACACGGTTTCCTCCTATAATCAACGACACACCATTTAATAATATCATTTCCCAACTTACCGGGCCTATCGATTTAACCCATAAATCTCACCCATTGGTAAATCAAAGAAATAAATATTAAGTACATGTGCCCGTTATTATATTGGGATTAAGAGCATGTACACCATAATATCCGAGGTCCGATTCAATTATATAGTCAGTATAAATTGAATCACCTCTAAGTCAGTCCTGCTCAATACACACAAATTGTACTAGTTTAATTCTATGCTCAAGATAAACCAATACCAAATTACACTACAACCATGCCAATGGTTTGTCCAAAACCATCTTGGTTGTGAGCCTCTACTTATACTCTATAAGGAACTGATAATATGATCCTCTGTGTGACACCACACAACATGTTATCTACAATGTAAAGTATTAGACAAGATGCACACATATAATAAATATAAAATGCAAACAATGATCATGTGATTCTTATTTCAAAATGAATATGTCCATACAAAGACTAGGCTTTCAGTATACATCCCAACAGGAATGGGATAGGACATCAACACGCCAATCCCATAACCCTCTATGGATGAGAAGGCTTTAATCAATGAAAGACAAGGATTGAAGAATTGATGGTGATGAGGGATTTCGAAGATTGGGTCATCTTGATGGAAGGATTCAAATATCCAGGAGGGACAAAGGGAGGATTCCTCAAGATGAAGAAATGGACCGAGGAACAACTCTAAAAGTTTGAGAAGAATAGGAAGGTAATAAAATTGTCAAGTGATTTAATTCATAATGATGTTTTTTCTAAGTTAAGTGAATTTAAGGATGTCAAGGAGCTTTGGAGCGAGTTGGAAAAATATCATAAAGACTCATCGTCGGGTCAATTGGATAGGGAGACCAAAGAAGTAAGCTCATCCTCACAAGAAAGTGAGGATTCAGAAGTTGAGAAGGAATCAACGTCTGAAGGAGAAGAGGTAGAAGAAGTCTCCACCTCTATGATTGAGGGAGAGGAGATTAGGCTAATCTCAATGTCGGAGCAACAAGAGGAAGCCTCAACCTTCAGAAGAGATGAAGAACCAATTCCGGCCACCATTGACCTAGGTAACTTGAGCATTTCAATTAAAAATAAAAAACATATTGTATGCTTTGAGTGTAGGGA
Source organism: Wurfbainia villosa (assembly GCA_025175895.1). Classification (NCBI taxonomy): domain Eukaryota; kingdom Viridiplantae; phylum Streptophyta; class Magnoliopsida; order Zingiberales; family Zingiberaceae; genus Wurfbainia; species Wurfbainia villosa. Next base: position 81,147,546 of record CM045991.1, on the reverse strand, counting down.
AGCCGGGCACAACAAGAGCAAGTGTCCGAAACGGGTCAAGAAGACGACACAAGTCGTGCCAAAGGCCAAGGAGAGCGGAGCCCCAACCACTAAGAGCAAGGGGCACGTGGTGTGCTTCAAATATCATCAAAAAGGGCATTATAGGAGTCAATGCCCTAAGGGGAGGAAGAAAGTCTAAGAAGGAGCATCACATGTAGGGGAACTTTTAAAGCAAACCCTAAGGTATATTTTAATAATGCACCTTCAAATTTTAATGTTAAAAAGCATGCTTTCAATACTCTTACAATTGTGCATAATCATAAGGAGCATGCTAGAAATAATATGTTCTATTGTTTAGGTGAAAAATCATGTAATTTTAGAGTTAAGAACAAATCTAAAACAAATAAACCTAGAAAATTTCTACCTAAGGAGGCAGTTAGAAAGGTAGAAAACTATTTAGGCATTAACCCTAAAAAGGGTAGGCATATTCCTAGAAGAAATGGTAATGCCCACAAATTAAATGGAAATTGAAAAATTGGACAATTAGAATTAGAAAATCAAGTTTTGAGGTCAAAACTTGAGAAATTGGAAAAGACCCTTAGAAAGATGGAAAATCAAATGCAAGGGTCAAATAGACAAAATTTAGAATCGAGGAGTATTTTGATGTTAAACAAAACGTATGATATGTGAGTATCATGGGAAGTCCAAGCATGGGGTTTGGCATTGAAAGTCCAACATGGGTTGGCCACGTAAGTCCAAGTGTGTAGCCTTGGCAGTTAAAGTCCAAACATGGGGCTTGGTGTTTGGAAAATCCAAGCATAGGGATTTGTGTTGGTAAAGTCCAAGTGTGTAGCCTTGGCATGGAAAATCCAAGCATGGGGCTTGGTGTTGGTAAGTCCAAGTGTATAGCCTTGGCAATGAGAAGTCTTGAGGACTTGGCAAGGTCACTAGTCTCGTAGGCTCAGGGTCCTTGAGTCAGTGAAGGATGGCATTATGGAAGTCGTGCGCTTGGTGCATTCGAGGGACCGCCGAACGGGGAGTGAATGGAGTGAGGCCAAAAGGAAGCAAACTTTGAGGGTAAGACGCGAAGGATGACATTGCGAAGTCATGCGCTTGGTGCATCCGAGGGACGTAGGCCGAGGGAAGAGAGCTTCGGTGGGGAACTCCATGAGAGGATGAGGTGGACTTGGCCAAGTGGCTAAGACGAAGTGTCGGATGCTCAAACATGATGTTTGAGGTTTTACCCGACGGTCAGATGCTCAAAAAAGTGTTCGTTTGAGGTTTTACCCGATAACAGTCGACTGGTATAGGTGTTGGTTCGACTGATCAAAGTCGATGGTAATCGACTCGTGTGTGACTGGTGGTTTTTGGCCCAGCAGTCGATTACCAAGGGAAGACAGTCGATTACCAAGGGAAGATAGTCGACTGCTAGACCATCAGTCGACTGCCAAGGACCGACAGTCGACTGATGAAGGTGGTCGCGGGCACAAAACACTCGGTAGCCGACTGGACAGTCAACTACGAGCGTTGTGTTGGGATGTATACTAAAAAGTCTACTTTTGTTTGAACATCTTTATTTTGAAATAAGAATCACATGATCATTGTTTGCATATTTTTATGGCTATACATATTGTCTAATACATTACATTGTAGATAACATGGTGTGTGGTGTCACATGAGAGATCAAGTTATCGGTTCCTTGTAAGGTATAAGTAAAGGCTCACAACCGAGATGACTTTGGACAAACCATTGGAATGATTGTAGTGTGATTTGGGATTGGTTTGTCTTGACCATAGAATCACACTAGTGCACTTTGTGTGTATTGAGCAGGACCGACTTAGAGGTGATTCGATTTATTACTGACTACATAATCGAATCAGACCTCAGATATTATATTGTACATACTCTTAATCCCGATATAATAACGTACACATATACTTAGTATTCATCCCTTTGATTTACCAATGGGCGAGATTTATAGATTAAATCGATAGGCTCGGTAAGTTGAGAGATGATTTTATTTATATGGTGTGCCGTTGATTATAGGAGGAAATCGTGTCCTATATATTAGGATGATGATGTCCCCTTGAGAAGCTCATAATAGGTGGACTTGGTCCGACATGATGAAAAGGTGGAGTGGTACTACTCATGGAGTTAGATGTTGATTAATTAATGGTCAGTAAATTAATTAATCGACAGACATTCGAGATCTTAAACACGGGGAGAAAATATACATATAATATATGGAGCCCATATTATCTTATGGGGGTTGGTGAGGTAGATCAATGATAATCCTTTAGTGGATTGGATTATCATTAATGGATCAGACTTTATGTGGTCTTGATCCATGGGTGGCCAAGATCCAACTCCTCCTCATGGTCCCTATTGTAGCCTATTAAAACCTCATGAAGCTTAGATCCAATGGATAGAAACAAAACTCTAGATCCAAAGGTAGAGATTAAATCTCTAATATCCGACGGTTGAGATTAAATCTCTAGATCCGACGGTTGAGATTAAATCCCTAGAACCAATGGTGGAGATTAAAACAAGGCTTATCCCTAAACTCTATAAAAGGAGGCTTAGGGTTGGCATGGAGGACAATCAAGAGAAGCAAGGGTTTTGGAGCTTGGCGGCAAGAAGCAAGGGCTAGGGTTTTGGAGCTTTGCGGCACCAAATAAGGAAATAGTTTCCTTATCTCCTTCTTCTTCAATCTTGCCGGCATCCAAACAGCAGCTTCCTCACCTTGGCCGGCTGCCAAAGCTTCCCTTCTCCTTCTCCTTGGCCGGTGGAAACAAGATTTAGGGCTTTCCCTTGGTGTCTTGGCCGGTTTCCACCCTAATCTCCTCTTCCCTCTTGGCCGGCGGCAAGCTCCAACCTTGGAGGTTGGTGGTTGGTTGAAAGAAAGAAAAGAGCTTTGTTTCTATTCTTTCTCTTGCTCGGAACGAGCAAGGAAGGAAGATTAGCGATCTAGGAGCTTCAACTTATGGTAGATCGTCGCCCACACGACGTCCGAAAGAAGGAAGGTCATACATTAGAAGATCGAGAGGTATATTGATTCTCTATTCTCTTTTGTAACATGTTTGTATTTGTTTTTCAATTATGAGCATGATATATTCTATTTGTGGCTAAATAATACTTGGATCCCGAACATAAATACAAAAGTCGGCGATCCGTACATCGTCTATTCCGCGGCTACTTGTAGAATAGAGGTTGGTCGCTTGAACAACGAGTTTGTTCAAGTGACCTCTCTAAACGAATAGCACGACGATGACTTGGTTGCTTGGGCAATCCTTTTTGTCTAGGATTAAATTTTTTAATCCGGGGACATCGATGGGATCACCATGAACAAGCGACCGAGTTGAAGTGGTAAGCGAAGTTTCCCCTCACGGACTCGAAGCTAAAAACCTACACATTGGCAGTCGACTGCCAACATTTGTAGTCGACTTCTGAGTGATCCATTAGAACTTGTCTAGCATGGATCGAGTCATTGTGAGACAACAACTACAGGAGAAGTCGACTGATTGTCTCGATCAATTGACTGATTGGCACAAAATTAGCTCGATGCAGGTTATTTAAGGAGCTCGATATGGAGGATTTTGCAACCGTTTTTGGGGAGATTTTAGAGGGGAATTGTTATTGCATTCCAGACCTTCAAGAGCAAACCAAAGCAAGCAATAAGAAAGTGTTCAAAGCCATTTGTTGTAAAGTGTTCTTTACGCATTTCATTTGTAGTCTTTGTATTTGCTTGTACATTTTTGTATTACTTTGTAATTGCTTGTACGAGGTTTCTCCACCTCCGTCTTATTGTCGAGAAGGAGTTTATTAGTGTCGTGTGCATAACTCGACCTCGTTGAGCTCACCTCGTGGAGTAGGAACCCTAAGGTTCCGAACCACATATATCGTGTTGTATTTGTGCTTGTGTCTCTTGCATTCATATTTGTTATTTGTATTTTTGCTGCGTATTAATGAATATTATAGACAAGCACATGACGAGCGAACGAATTCCATCATCTACGTCGAATTGGGCTATTCACCCCCTCTAGCCGGCCACCGATCCTCCAACAAGTGGTATTAGAGCAAGGAGCTTGTCGCAGACTCATCGCCTACACAAGCACGACAAGATGGCCGACATCAATATTCATCCACTGAAATTCGGAGGAGAATTCTCATGGTGGAAGAAATGGATGGAGGTATACTTCAAAACCGATTTTGATATGATGCTAACAATTGAAGATGGTTTCGAAGTGCCTAAGGATGAAGAAGGGAAGCTCATCACAAAATCAAAATGAACCGAGGAGCAACAACAATCATTTAAGACAACGGTCAAGGTAACAAAAATTTTAGTGAAATTAATACCTAACCATATTTTGTCTAGACTAGGTGAGTATAGGGATGTGAAGGAGTTGTGGAATAAATTGGTCTGATTCCACAAAAATTCTGAACCGGCACAAGTAGAGAAGGAAGCCGAGGAAGAGCATTCATCCTCCCATGCTCAAGAGGAAGAATCTCCATCAACATCGAAGAATGAGGATGAATTGGAAGAAACCTCCACCTCTAGCATTGAGGGGGAGGAGAGATCTTCTATCCCGGAGCAAGAACAAGAAGAAGCATCTACATCCGGGAGAAGAGAAGATCAAGAGACTTCCACCACCCTAGGTAACTCAAATGTAATTCATAATAATAAAGATCATATAATTTTATGAGTGTAGGGAGAAAGGGCATTACAAGAGAAAATGCCCAAAATTGGCTAAGGAGAAGGTACCGGCACCAAAAGTTCAACAAAAATCAAAGGATGTCGGAGTCCTCACTAAGAAGAGCAAAGAGTACATTGTGTGTTTCAAATGCAACCAAAGGGAACACTACTGAAGCCAATGCCCTAGGGAGAAGAAGAAGGGGCAAGAAGGAGCTACACAAGTAGGGGGAGCTTCCAAAGCAAACCCTAAGGTATACTTTAATGGACCTTCTAGTTCTAGGGTTAAAAAGCATGTTAGAAATTATGTTAGTACTCTTGCAATTGTTAACAATCATGAAAAACATGCTAGTAGGAATAAACATTATTGTTTAGGTGCCAAGAATGTAGAATTTGTTAGTAATATATGAGAGATGTCCTAAGGCAATCGCCTTATATTTGAACAATTTATATGATAAATGAAGATTCACTATTTGAGTATACATGTTTTCATGTATTTGATTAGATCTTAAACTCATTTACTAAAGGCCCATGATACGATTCACAGCATGAGAGAATTTGTGATTTGATCACAACTAGTGAGTATCTCTACATGTTTAATTGTGATGTATCGGAATTATCCCTAGTCGATGAATTGATGGATTTGGACACCATCGATTCTGTCGAGACTAGCACGAGGTATACTCCTTGGTGTATCCAAGCAGCTAATTCTCACTGGCTGGAGACATTGTGATGTCCGGAGTTAATCGTGGATGCTAGTTATGGCAACTAGTTCATTGGAGTGACCAGCCGTAAGACTTCATATGGTTCTCTGCATATATAGATATGTCAATGAAGTTCTTACTGCAGCTTAAGTGTGATATTCCTTTGACTTGCGGTATTCAAGTCATCTTGATCATAAAGACTTATGCTTTGACATCTTAAGCAAGCATCTCTAAGGAGATGTGGACCCAGGATAATTGGGTATAAGTCGAAGTGATCGAAGGTGTTTGAATAGCTTATAAAGGATTCACCACTCCTTGCGAGGAGATGTATACCCATGGTCTCTCGTCGGATTGTTACTAAAGTCTTTGGCCAAAGCATTACATGTTTAGAGTAAGGTACTCTTCGATACATGTGGAGTAACTAGAATCTGTAGGATGAGGAAATGATACTTGGGCTAGGTGTGACGTAGTCAACCTAGTGAGGACTGACACTATAGACCATATCCTGAACCAAGTGGGTATAAGATGAGTGAAGGGAATGGGGCACGATTCATTCGAGCTGCTGAAGGGTTTCAGAAATAGTTCTAGATCAACCGATGATCTTTTCGGTTATTTGGAGATCATGATGTACTACTAGGTGCCACTCATGATCGTTCAATAATTAATGGTTAATTATAGATGGTCAACATAAACCGATAACCTATTTGGTCACACGCTCAATGAGCGTAATCCGAAGGATTTAAAATGAGCTTGAGAATGAGATTCTCAGACCGAGAGAAACTAGGTTTGGTTGGACCAAACATGGAGCGAGCATGAAATCATTTCAGTCTCAATGGAAGCATGGATGGGCCATGTCTTATGAAGACATGATGGATGAACCAAATTGGTTTGGTTCTAATCCAATGGAGGAGAATAAACCAAAGGGTTTGGTTTGTTTTAAACGAATGAACCAAAGTTGGTTCGGTTCGTTTTAACTTAAAATAAACCATCATGGTTTGGTTTAATTTAACTTAAATTAATGGAATAGGTTATTGGGCTTTTGGTTATGATCCGATAACCATTAAGAGAATTTGTTCTCTGTAAAATAGGGCTTAAGGGTTTTTGTTAAGCCCTATTGCTCACCTCTCCTTTGCCAAGGCCGCCAAAAGGTGTTGTCCTTCCTTCTTGCTGGCATCGAGCTGCTGCCGGAGAAGCTCCGGTGATCTCCTTTGGGTCCGGCGACAAGGTGAGCCTCAACCTTCCTTATTTGGCCGGCCCCTATTCCTCCACCAAAGCTGTCCTGTTATCTGGACAGCTTGTTTCCTTCTCGTCAGAGCGTCGTTTGGACGACGTTTGGAGCTCCGATAGCGGTAGCCTTGCCGGGGATTCAATCTCTGGTAATCCTCATAGGTGGAGGACAAAGGATTCGTCAAACGGTTGACGAATACCTCTCCGGAGAAGCGAGTTTTTGAGGACTCGTTTTGGATCCGAATTTTGATTCGGATCGTGATCTTCTCTCGATCACATCATCTTCAACATGAGGCTAGTAACTCATACGAAGACGAGGCTCGTGACTTTGTGAAGTCATCCCGAAGATACTCGGCATGGATACGGATAGAGACGATTCTAGCGAGAATCGTTCCGGTTGATGTCTTTCCTGCTACACGTGATACGTCAGGTATACGTAGTATAAATTTCCTTTTATTGCAAAATTTGAATTTAAGGTTATGTCTACACATGTTGTACTATGCATGCGTGTGATGTGTGTGTTGTAATAAATTAGATTTATTATTTTATTTCTTCCGCTGTGCTCATGTTTACGAAACATGTTCGAACACACTCGCCGCATTGCCGGAAACCCAACAGTGGTATCAGAGCCCAGGTTGTGTTTCGATATAATCGTAAAATTATTTTGCGATAGTCATAATGATATTTCTAAAAATTTTCTACTTTTGAAAAGTTAGAAGTATTTATGGAAATTTTTCAATTTTGGAAAGTCTAGAAGTATTTATGGAAATCTTCTACTTTAGGAAAGTTGGAAGTATTTATGGAAATTGATATTTTCCATAAATAAAAATATTTGATTACATTTGGAAATTTGTTTCCTAATTTAATCTTAATTTGATTTGGGAAATCAAATCTTAAAATATTTCATTTCCATATGTAGTTTTGATGATTTAGGAAATTGGTTTCATAAATTCACTTTCCTTAATCAACTCTTTCCACAAATAAAATATGTGATTAGATTTGGAAATTTGTTTCATAATTTAATCATGATTTGATTTGGAGAATCAAATCTTAAACATATTTTATTTCCATAATTATTTATGACATATAAGGAAATTTTGTACATGACATAATTGTATGTCATGTAATTGCATTAGATGCATATCATTATGCCATGCGTGTCGTGACATATAGATGTATGTCATGTATGTCATGCCATGTAGATAATAGTTATTTGCATGCAAAGAGGATGAGACATAAAAATCCTAACTCAATATTAAAGCCTACACCTTCCATTAATATGGTTAGAACTAGAGTTCCGTTTCTTGTTCGGGTTGTTGGACTCTCTCCAAGTCCGGCTCAAACCCGAATATGTTCAAACCATGGAATAGTTTAATACTAATATGGTAAGAGTCAGAGGTCAATCGTTAGCTTTGGTTGTTGGACTCTCTCCAAGCCTGGCTAATTGGTTGAATGCACTCTAATCATATTAAAACTATTTCTCGATTAATGGGTTGACTTTAACCTGGAGCATCGGCTTGTTGGACTCTCTCCAAGGTCGATGTAAAGGGAGGTGAAGTTGGGTGCTATGCATATGATGCATACTTGTTAATGTGTTAACAACCCGATGTATGTGTGAACATTCAATTAGTTGATAGCACATTGTGATAGTTGCATATACGTGATATGCAATCGGTATATTTGATACCTACCATCGTAGTTATGAATGACTTGTTGGACTCTATCCAAGGTCGTTCATATCTATGTTGGATATCAGCCCATTCGGAGATGGACCTACAATCTCCCAAAGTGATTTTGGGGTTTTTGAAATTCAAAAAATGAATTGGATTTATAAATGTATATTGATGCGTTTTAAAATCATTTTCTCATATATGTTTGTTTTGTATTTCTAGGTTAATCGATTGATCATGACGTCTTTGAATTTGCGCACTATTTTGGATTCAAACAAATTGACTGGGCCTAACTTCCTGGACTGGCTTAGAAATCTGAGAATTGTTCTCAAGGCGGAAAAGCTAGCATATGTTTTTGAAGAGCCTCTTCCCAACCGTCCTAAGGACGATGCAACTCAAGACCAAATGTTGGTCTATCAGAAGCATGTGGCAGATTCTGAACTGGCGAGTTGCATCATGCTAGCTGCGATGGTACCTGAGCTGCAAAAGCAGCATGAGCATATGGATGCTAATACCATGGTCTTCCATCTACATGAGCTGTTTGATGAGCAAGCGAGATTCGAAAGGTTCGAAGTCTCCAGGCTCCTCTTCACCACGAAGATGCAAGAAGGTTCGTCTGTAGTGCAGTTTGTGCTAAAGATGAATGGGTACATCGAGCGGCTAGCCACCCTCGGGTTTGTGATGGATCATGATTTAAGTATTGACTTAATTCTTCATTGTTTGCCCAAGAGTTTCTCACAATTTGTGAAGAACTATCGGATGAACAAATTAGAATCCACTATTCCTGAGCTCCTCAATATGCTGAAGACT